>CM037883.1:26425079-27625079 GCA_021292165.1 Shinisaurus crocodilurus
GTGATGATGATGATGATGATGATGATGATGATGATGATCATGATCATCATCATCATCATCATCATCATCACTTCCAGTAATGTGTATTAGCATGAATGTGCTCTTGCAAACATGAATTAACGTAGGGATGTGGGAGAATTTTGTTTCAGTTCACTTAATATCAGAACCTGTCTCATTCACACACACACCCCGAATGTTAATGCATTTTTTTGGGCAAAGCTCAGATATACCCAAACTGCAATCACATTTGCAAAAAGCATCGGTTTCAAACAATTTGCACTTTAAAAATGCACATTTGGGGGGATGCATTGCCATGCTTTAGTCAATGGGGGGAAAGTCCACATTTGGATGCCCCCCAACTCCAAAAATGCTCACATTCGGGAACAAGGCAGACCAGGCTTCAAGGGGAATTCAGAAAACCTGTGGACCTCGAACCCCACTGTTACTCCCAATCCTGCATCAGGTATCCTGCTCCCTCTATCCCATCTGTAACCATATCTCTGCACCGAGGCCCACACCAGCAAGGGTGGAATATCTATCTGTCAGCATCTCTCATGTCTGAAATGTTAAATCTCAAGTTCTTTCTTCCTGTTTATGAAGAAATTTGAATTTTATTAAGTTGATAAGATCAAAAAAAGAAATTGGGGGGAAATCCTCATACATCCCATCTGATTCTTGACTGTTGCCTATGAACTTGACCCAGGCCATTTTTTGGAACATGCATTGATTGCTTCTAGTTCAACAGCCAGATTTTCTTTCTGAGTGCTGAACTATTTCCTCATATTAAGTGTTGCCTGTCAGGCTGGATCACCATTTTACCTAGGAACTGGAAGCTACAACTTTCCCTGTACTGAATTTGAAACTTTGAAAACTTCACGCTTTGGGGAGTAAGATGTTGTGTGCCAAATGTGGAAATATGTGACAGTGAAACATTAGGATATTTTTCCACCTCTTATTTCAAACATTGAACCCAAAGGCAGATTTTTGAAATCTAGCCTGCCTAGCTTGAGGCACTCAGCAACTTTGACCTTGCTGTCAAACAGATTCCAGGCTTGGCTTTTGACAGGGAAGATGGAAGAAGGCGAGCGGCCTCCAATGTTGTTGATCTGTGGAGTGCTAAAGGAGAAAGGGGGCAGTGTGCAGATCAGAGAATGTATGAACCACAACCTCACAATGTGGTTCATACATTCTGTCAAGCCTATGTATCATCCATCATTGTACACATATCAAAACAAAAGGATGTGGAATTGAAGAACAGATATTTGAAGTCAAAATGGAGACATGGGCCACAATTAGGGATGCACAGATTTGGTTAAATCTGTTCCTTCTGCATTTCGTGGATTGTCAGGCACCGTAGGGATTGGGCCCACTCTTCCAACAGCGGAGGATCTGGGAACAGATTCTGAGGGGGGGGAGGAGCTGGAAGGGTGAGGAAACTGGCACCTGAGTCTCCAAGGCCAGGAGCCTTGGAGATAAATGCTGCAGGCAGGGAGGGACAATCGGTGTCAAATTCCATGGGAAAGCAGTCTGAGCTCTGATTGGGAGGAGGGTGAATCAAGCATAACTAACCCCCCGGGTAAGACATCAGCTAAGGAGGATGGACCAACTGAGGAATGCCAGGTGCTCCAAGAGACTGACCCTTAAGGATAAGGAACCGCATTAGGGGCGTGGGTGTGGGTGTGGGTAGTTTGAGTCTGGAAGGGAGGAGAGGTACCCAGTTTGGGATCAACTGCTCAACGATAGGACAATCTTCCTTAATGGCTATTATTCTAACTAAGCTTGTCGCTAGGCGTGGGGCCGAGCCTTGAGTCGACTCGTGGCTCGCTCCTGGCTCAGCCCTCCGAGGCGGAGGCGGCCCGATCTCGTTATTCATAGCAGCGTGGAGCATTCTCCGCGCCGCTCAAGCTGCCACTGCCGCCGCTGCCACCCCCGGAGGACCCCCCCACCCCCGCTGGACCGCCACTGCCGGACCGCCACTGCCGGACCACCGCCGCTGGACCCCCCCCGCCACCACCCTGCAGCCTACCTTGTCCGCGCCGCCTCCTCTGTCACCTCCGCCACTGCCGGAGCCCCGCCCGCACTCTGTTTTGGCGGGGGGAACCAGGGCAACAGGGCTTAAACAGCCCTGTTGCCCTGGTTTCCCCCGCCAAAAACAGAGCGCGGGGGTCCCATCGCATCACTTCCTCTGCACCGGAAGGACGCAACGGGACCAGCGGACAGGGAGGCAAGCTCTCCGGAGAGCCTGCTGCAGGTAAGCCCGCGGTGGCCGAGTAGCTCGACGGACACGAGCAGGCCCGGTTCGGGCCTTGTTCCTGTCTGCCAGGCTACTAGGTCACATCCCTACTTGTCGCCTTGTGATTGACTCTGCAAATCACTTCTTCATAATTCAAAGCCAGTTTGCTGGCCTGGCATCTGTACCATTAATGCTTTTCATTTAGAAGCTGGCATGTGGATTCTTCTTGGAAGGAGGAGGGGAAATACAGTCTTGACAGGTGCCTTTCCTTCCATCATCCATTCATTAATGGAATCAGATTATTTTTTTTCCTTTTCCTGGACTTGCATTTGTTCACACTTGCGCAAATCCCCCCAAAATGAGCAAATCCCCCATGCATATTTTCCACACTTTGGCCTATGGGGGAAATGCACATTTTTGGTCAGTGGGTGGTTCCCCCCCAAAAAAAATTTTCCACGACTAAATTTGTGTAAAATTGCAGAAAGTAAAAAACTGGTCTGCAAGTCTGCAGAATCCATGTGACTCGGGGAAAAGCTGGTCCGCTGTGGAATCCACAGGTTGGATTTAGGGATGTGTCAGGATTTCATTTGGGGTGGGGGGTGGAAGTCTGGCAAACTCGTCAGGCTCAACCCCCTGAACTCTGTCCCACCTACCTGCTTCCCAGGCTTGACTCACATTCTCCTGAGCCGAGCTGGGGAAGCGACTTCCAGGTTCCCTGCAGAGTGTTTTTCATGTAGAAAATAGCATAAGATACATTAAAAATGGCCGTGATTTGTTCAAGTTCGCAAATCGTGGCTGCCTGCTTTTAACATCTCTTACACCATTTTCCATGTAAAATATGCACCACTGGGAACCCGGAAGTCCGCTGAGCCGCTCGGCTGGTGCTTGCTTTTGGCCCGGTTTGGCGGGTGCAGCAGCAGTGCTCGCCGAGTGTCCTGCGAGTTGGGTGGTGGCGGGCGGATCGCGCACCTCTAGCAGATTCCTAGAAATCTGAATGCATTGGCATCCATGGATTTCTTCATCATCCCTAGTAGAACCAGTTCCCTTTCAACTCTGCCATAGAGAAAAGCCTCCGGTCCCGTAGGGATGTAAAAGAATTTCATTTTGATTCAAATCCGAGTTAAATTTGTTTGCCCTGTTTGCAACAGCAGACGAATGCACAGTTTTGGGGGAAGCTTGCACATCCCTGAGATTCCTCTAACAAAATACATACTTTAGAAAAAATGTGCACTTTAGCAATGTGCATTAAAAAAAAAAAAAAAAAAAAAAACAATACACAATTTCACCCTTTAGTCTAGGAGGGGAAAGTGCACATTTGGGTGTGCACTTTCAAAAAATGCATACCAAAATGCACACTTTTCCCGTTCGAATGAAAAGACGAACAAGTCACCATCAAAAATGGGAATGATGAGGTGATCCAAACTTCAAAGTGGAGTTTGGAGAATCTCTGCAAGCTCAAACATCGATGACTCTCCCTTCCCTATGGTAGAGTTGAAAGGGAACTGATGGGGGAGCTGTTTCACAAAACTGTTCATTAGAACAAGAAAAGGACCCTTTTCTCAGTTATTCCCCCCCCACACACACACACACACACACATAATTGGGAAAGGACAAAAGTGTTCATCTGTGATTCCTCGTTGGCTATGATTAATACTGCAACCCTTATGGGAAGCATTTTCCTCACTCTGATGGTCTTCGTGTATCCTGGGCAGGGATGGGGACTCGGACTCGAGGACTTGACTCATGAGTCAGACTGAGTCCCCCCTCTGACTCGAGTCTGACTCGAGTCCCTATATTTTTAATGGGACTCGAGACCAAGGACTCGTCAACATCCCTGGGCTGTTGACGAGTCTTCTGGCTTTGCCAGAAGGAGCGCGATCACCGGTGAAGAGCGTATGGAAGTGAGGTGTGCCGCTGCTTGGCCACTATGGACAGCTACCAGGAGCGCAGCCCCAATGATGTGTTGAGATTTATTTTGATTGATGTGTTGTTGTGGGGGGTTAGGGTTAGGGTCAGACATTTTGGGTTTGGCTATCTCTGCCTGCCTGTTTGGGGTTCCCTGCCTCCTCTGCCTGCCTGATCTTCTTGACCAGTTCCACAGTTTGAATTGTCCAAGACAAAGGCCTCTGCCTGCCTGCTTTGGGGTTCCCTGCCTCCTCTGCCTGCCTGGTTATTTTGGGTTTGTCTGCCTGCTCTGTTCTTGCCAAAAGCAGTTGCAGAGTTTTGAAATAAAAAGGCACACTTGTGCCTAGAATTTATTTAAGCCACACATCTGAAGTAGCCTTATTTTGTTGGGGGGAAACCCCATTGATTTTAATAGGGACTCGTGGAGTCAGTTTTGGGAGTGACTCAGGACTCGTGACTCGTGAGTCACCATTTTGGACCAAGGACTCGGACTCGAGACTCGGGTCCAAAGACTCGTGACTTGACTCGTGACTCGAGTCCAAGGACTCTTCAACATCCCTGATCCTGGGTGATGTCAGCAAAAAGCCACACATACTAGCTACATTGTGTCATCACATCAGGACATCTAGTACATGATCCCTAGTTGGCTGAGATCATTTGAGAAGAAATCAAATGGAACTGGCTGCTGAAGCAGCAGGAATGGCTTTGAATAGCCATGGAATGGTAGTATCACTACTTAGAACCAAAAAAGCAAAGCTGGAAAGCATTCAGCTTGGGCCTAGTTTTATAACTCAAGGGGAAATGGCTTGTAATTCTAGCTACTGGGGTGGGGGAAGACACCCTTATAACATTTCAGAAGTGATGGAGAACATTATCCGTAGGGAGCTCTTCCAACCCTGAAGAGTTCTGAGTCAATTTTTCATGCTCAGTTTCTCTTATTGCTTTCAGAAAGTGGTTGGATCGATTCTAGTTTTATTAGTGCATCCGGCTCTAATATCCCTACTGCATTTCTTCCAATGGCAATCTCTCCCTTTTCCCACTGGCATAGCAATAAGACCAGGCTCTGTATTTCCAGATAACAAGAAGATAGTCTACAATCATTGGCTTGAATAATAATAAAAAAAGAAAAAGAAAAGCTTAGAAACCTCATGAAGATATATAAAGTTTTGTACAGTCATGCCTTGGATTGAAAGCATAATTTGTTCCAGAAACGTGCTTGTAATCCAAAACACTCTTATATCAAAACGAAATTCCCCCCAAAAAAATTGTACAGAGATTTTTAATTAAAGCCGTACTACAGTACTTGTATTGCAAGACGTCGCTTGTATATCAAGTCAAAAAAATTTAAATAAATATTTAACAAATTGCTTGTCTTGCAAAACACTCTCAAACCAAGTTACTTGCAATCCAAGGTATTACTGTACTACCTTTCTTTAAAGATTGGATGTGCATGCATGCCTGCCACCATTTGCTGCTCCCACTCATGCTTCATTTAAACTGGTTTGACATGCAGAGGTTAGCACTTGGGAGAGACTGGTTATCTCCTGAGAATATGTGTGTGTGTGTGTGTGTGTGTGTGTTCATCCTGATCAGGTTTAATAGCTTAATGGAGTATGTTAAAGAAAAGCCATGGCTTTGTGGTAGAGCACATGTTTTGTGTGCAAACGGTCTCTGGTTCAATTCCTTGAAAAACTCCTGCCTGAAAGTCCTAGAAAGCTACTGCCAGTCAGTGTTGGCAATACTGAGCTTGATAAACCAACAGTCTGACTCAAAAAGTCAGTTTATCTAGTTTCTATGGTGCCAGATATAACCAGTGTGGCTGTGTGTCTACGAAAACTCAATTATCAACCAGATGGACAGATGTTGGTGTAAGCCTTCTGTATCTAGACTCTTCTCTTTCTGTAGGACCACACTGGATTCCCCCCCCTTTAATTCCAGCTCTCACCTACATTTACCAGTTTTAAATTCCAAATTAATCAAGTGAACCATTAACTTCTCAGCAACCATTAAGCTGAGAAGTTAATGGTTCAAATCTTAGCTTAATTATGAACGCACTAGGGCAAGTCAACTGCTTCAGTTTCCTCTTAATATTACCAAGATGATACATGCAAAACACTTTGGGCATTTGGAATGTGCCATATGGCATTTGAAGCATTGTTAGGCCAGATCCAGACTAAGTTAGATCAACTGAGTTTCAAGGTTGGGCCATGGGTAACAGTCTACAAGGCAGAATCCAGGAACCAGGAGTCAGGATCAAAGAGCAATCAGGATCAGAGAACAAACAGAAAGTACAGCTGGAGAACAAGCCGGAAGTCAGGAAAATCAAAGAACAAAACTAGAAACACCACCACCACCATTAAAAATTATTGGTCAACCATCCATAGTACAAAAAATAGAACAAAAAGAGCCATGTTCAGAGTGTGATTACAGCTTAGTTTGCCATCATAAGAGATCTGGTGTGAATAGCAATGTTCAAAAACTTAGCAACTATTTACTGTTACCTTGGCATTAGAGCCAGCCAAACAGAAAGCAAACAGAAATCCATCAGAGCATCTGGGAAATAACAATAAAAGAGGATATAGAAATCATTCCCTAGTTCCTTTATAGAAGCTACAATAAAACAATGCATGAGAAATTGTTTCAATCATACCAGAGTTCCAGGGGCATAATCTTAGTTTGACTGGGATTCCTAAGAACAAACCTATCAATACCCCACAAAGTAAAACATTAAACCTTGCCTGGAAAAAGGTTCTTCTATATTTTGGGACCACTAAAGACTTCAAGTATGGAACACATTCACTCAAGCAAGGGATATTCAGCTCATAAGCCAAGGCTGAACAGACACACTGAGATGCAGTGATTAAACTCTCTATATCTACATCCTGAATCCAGCATTCATATCCAGTATTAGTAATTGGACAGGAGGGAATAAGGATGAATGAGAAGTCCATTTCAGTTCTCAAATCAACAAAACTTGCCGTGTTCACAATCCTGAATGCAAACACAAACAGGAGCATGTTGTTTGGAAAATGCTTGCACGTTCCCTGAGCTTGCCATCACATTTTAAAAGATGTGTATTATTTTTTTTTGAAAATGTACACTTTAAAATGCAATTAAAAAACAAGCAGACATGTTCATGCTTTTGGGAACAATCTTGTGGCGACTAGACAGTGTCTGAGCTCTGAGCTGGGAATGGGAGCTCTGACAGTCCGCCCCTGCCTCCTTGCCGCCAGTATGGAAAGAACTGCACCAGCTGTTCTCCAAGGTCCGGAAAGTGACCTTGGAGAGGGTGAAAAGGGGGCATTTTGGGGAGGGGAGGAAACTGGGGAGGCCAGGATATGAGGTCTCCTGCAGTCACTCCAGCTTCCTTCCTTCCCTCTTCAAGATGCTCCAGCTAGATGGGCAAAAAGTCCGACTAGTGGAAAATGCCAGGCAGGAGTCCATGGAGGAGACGACTGCCTGTGCGTGCCACTCTTCCCACTCTGCAGTGGATGCCCAAAAGCCTCTGAGTCCAGGGGCTTACAGAATCGCCATAGGATCACGCCCTTAGTCAATGTGGAGAAAGTGCACACTTTTGAGAAGTGCACACTTTCCCCATTCAAAATGTGCAATTTTTTGCCATTTGAACAAAAAGAGAAACAGGTCACAAATGAAAACGGGGGCGAGGCAAACTGAGCTTCGATGTGGAGTTCAACGGATCCTGGTGAGCTGAAACATCAACCGTGGCGTCGAGAGCACATAATGCGGGCCACATGCTGAAGCTGAACAGGTATGAGCTGGGTCGGTGCTTGGATGGGTCACTGCTGGGGCTGCCAAATCTGTTCTCCTGAATTGAGCAGGGGGTTGGACTTGATGGCCTTATAGGCCCCTTCCAACTTGACTATTCTATGATTCTTCTATCCCTGGTTCTCCCATCCCAAGGAGAGAATCCTGAGGAGAAGATTTTATGAAAGTGAGACTTTTCCCAAGAGAAAATATATGAATCCATAACAGCTAAATAGCTAGCAGAACCAGTAGACCTTGCCACCCAAGCAAAGTTCCACTGAGACAAGAAACCCTCTGATACTCCTTCCTGCAGTGCCCAGGAGGAGCCAATGGCCAGCCTGGGTGGAGTGAGCCTGGAAGGTTCTTCACTTAGTGATAATAGTGATATGGCTCACCACAAGGGGCAGTGGTGAGAACTTCCTAGCGCTGAAATCAATAGGACAAGTTAGTCTCAGCCTAAGTCCCACCGATTTTAATGGCAACTAAGTGCAATTAACTAAGTCAGTATCCAGCCCATAATGATTATATCCAACACCTCACTTGAAAGTAGGTATGAGAGGATTTCCTCCTTTCCTTTAATTTCCCCCCTCTGGTTTGGTGTATTCTGCATTGCACTCCTCTTGAATTCCAGTTTAACTTGGATGAGAGTCCTCCTAAAATTAATTCTGGAATTGACACATGTATTTGCCATAGTTTTCGGTTCCTTCAGTTCTGGAACCAACTTCAGAAACCAGACTGGGTCACTCAGAAGTCCCAAAACTGGATGCAATATTTTTTTTGAAGCCCCCATATTTATGCATTATTTTAAAAAAGATACCAGCTGGAATCTCAGAGGCCATGAGGCAACAACTTTTCTGGGAAAAATTACTGCCGAGCAAAAACAAACCCCCAAATTTGCTGTCCCCACTTGTGGTGGCCATTTTTCTGTGAGAGCTTCCACTTTTTCTCCCAGAATGCCCTGAAACAATTCAGGATGTTTTGGGTGGATGGAGGCAATGGTGGCTGCCAACAAGAGGAGCTCATCACTAAAATATAAAGGGAGACTGAGAGAGTGTAAACATGCTGCTTCCCTGCTACCAAAAGTAAGCCTGCTCTTCCAATCACTGCTAGCTCCAGGTTTTTGAGGGCCCTTGGACCAGTTGCCCTCAATGGGCCCCCTCCCTTGGTGAGTCTATCTTCTCATCGCCACCGTCACCAGCTTCTATTGCTCCTGCATCCTCTTTCTCGTCATTGCTTTTCACTTGACAGAGAGCCAGTGAGCAAGCAGGCAGTGGCATCTACTGCTCCTCTTTCTCATAATCACCATTGTGTGGGCCAGAGCAAGAGGCTGGAGAACAAGCAGGTTGCCATGGTGAAGAGGAGGAGCAACTCCAGAAGGCTCTTGCCAGTGTGGGTCCCTTCTGGGATGTGGGCCCTTGGCAGGTGCCCAATCAGTCCTACCCTTGATACTGTCTCTTTTTTAAAAGTCCTCTTAAAACTCTCCCCCCATCACCCTGAGTTTCTGCCCCACACGCACACACACGCAAACTGAGCCATAAGTTCTCTGTAGAGAACTTACAGTTCAGCAGTAAAGAAAATATCCTGAAGGGGGAACCAATTCAAAAGCTAGAAAACCTGGTCCCTGTATTCTTCTGTTCATATAAATGACAAGGCAACAAGCCTTCAAGGCATCAAATGAAGGCACTGGAGTATGTTAGTAAAGCCAAGTAAAGCTTTTTAAAATTGATTTATATGCAGCTGATGAGATTCAGTTCTGGCAGCCTGCTTTGCCCTCAAGTTGTATCTTTTGCCAGCACTCTGCTGGTAAAGAAGCTTAATAAGCTACAGCCTTTGACTAGAATGCTATATAATTTTAGTGTTGACACGATTGCTGTTACGTTCCAGCACTCCTGGGGTGCCTGATGCAATGGGTGACCTTTTGCTTGTTTTGTTGTTATTGCCACTCTTGGCTGCCTCACAACGAATAAATCATGGAGGCCCACAATTAGTACAAGAGCTTTATTTAATGTCTTGCCTCATGCCTGGTCTAATGTGCCCAACCCCACTGAAGCAGCAGCAGTCAGTGTGGGATTTATGTGCATTTGTTTGGCATGTGATGTTTTTTGCTAATCCAGTTAGCTTATACCGCAGAACTAATACCTGGTGCATTTTCCTTTTTAGCATCCTGCACTTCTTCCAAACTATCTAGACCTGTCGCTAACACCGTTGCTCAAAAACCGCAGGGCTTTTGCTTGTGTTACAAATAGGGGATCGATTGGGCACGATGTTGTGAAGTGGGACTGGGGGGAATCTGTTAGTTCTTGGTGAGGTCAAGCTTCCAGGTTCCAGGACTCATCACAGCAGGCTGGGGGGGGGGGCATTCTGGGGGCAGCAAACAGATCACTGGGGCCATTGATAGATGCATCATGCATGGTCATGATGCATGGTCAAAAGAAGACAGAGGCTAAGATCCAAGGAAGCAACTAGGAAGAGGGAGCAGGAATAAAGCAGGAGTAGAGGAGGGTGAGCGAGTGATGTCCGAGATCGCCAGGATTCTCTGAACATTGTCTCACCGTCTCATGCCTGATTCCTGTTCACATTTGCGGCCGACTGCTGCTTGCTCTGTGAGGATGGGAAACTTGCAGAAATCGAGCAGCGATCAAATGGGAGGTTTGCACAAATCTGCCCAAATATGCACAAATCTCCTAATTTGACCAGAGCAGCAAAAAAAGAAAAAGGATCAGGATGTCTCCAGTATCAGAAGCAGTATGCCTACGTACACCACTTGCTGGAGAACATGAGTGAGAGGGTGCAATTGCACTCATGTCCTACCTGTGGGTTTCCCACAGGCAGCTGGTTGGCCACTATGGGAACAGAATGCTGGACTAGGTGGACCTTTGGTCTGATTCAGCATGGTGCTTCTTATGTTCTTATGTTCTTAAGTCTTCCTTTCTATCCAAACATCTCATAGCAGCTTAGTACAATATAAAGAGTAAATCAACAGAAACAAGGAAAATATACTAAAAGCAGCTAAATTGGTAAGAGCAGCATAAAAACATCAACGGAGATCAAACCAATAAAATTAGATTTTTATTTTAAAAAACAAAACAAAACCATGCACTGAGGTCAGTTCCCCTTTTTCTTGATTAAACAAAGCCTCTTTTCTGGTTGACCTCTCTCTGTCTGCAGTGAGGAGTTTCACCCTATTCATATGACATATGCATGGATATGATGTGTGAGGAAGCAGGATCATGTTTGCTGCCCTCCTCGACCCTGACTTACACATCATCAGAAGGTCTCCCTGGCTCTTCCTTTCTTCAACTTCATGCATCCACCACCCATTCTTGCTTCCATGTTTTTCATCCTTCTATCTATACTCTCTCACTTCCTTTGGTACCAGGTCACAAGCCAAACCTGAACTGCTGCAAAACAATTTACTGCTGAAACCTTCCATTAGCAAACAAAATCTTCTTGAACATTCTACAACCTCGCATCAACTTAGCCAACAAGTGCCAGAGGCTGCTACAGCTAACACTGTGTCTCTTAACATATTAAAACGTAGATTCCTCACATTCATAGTATAAGTTAGAAAAAGCATATTTCATAATCCAGGTATGAGGTTCATTGGCCTCAGAAAACAGAAGCAAGTGTTTTTATTGCCATTATCCTTCTAATTTCAGCACTGGGAAACAACATTTTAGGACTATTATAGCTTTAAATTAAAGAAATCAGAATGTACTCTACAGCACCCAAAGGATTAACAAATTGATTGTTGCCTAAGTTTTCTATGGGCTGGAGTCCATTTTGTCAGATGCATGAAGTGGTCTCCTGCATTGGTAAGAATTAATCAGTATTTGGCACAATCCCATATACATTTCCACTAGTGTTCTTTAAGAAGAGGTGTCCTTGGTCTTGTAAGAGAATTTAGGATTAATACCATCTGGTTCAGGGAACTGTTGAGTTTCGAGTATCCTCAGCTTTTGGAAGCCATCTGCTATACTGACTCTGAAACCATGAATGACGATTTGTAAACACCAGATGACAGATAGCATGTGTTTAGCATCTGTCCTTGTAAGTCCATAAATTCTTTGAATACTTTCAATAATTTTTTCATCATATTTGACCACAGTTTCTATTTTCCCCATTGATGGTATATAACTTTCCCCTTACCTACTCCCTTGTATCATCATCGTCGTCATCATCATCATCATCATCATCATCATCATCATCTATTTGAAGAACCTGAAATAGCAGGGGAGGAGGTAGGTGGGACAAAGTTTGTGGGGATTGAGTCCAGCCAGTTTGCTGGATTTCTACCCCCCCCCCCGCCCCGATGAACTCCTCACACATCCCTAGCTGTAACCATTTCTCATTAGTCTGGTATCAGCTTTTTCCCTATGGGCTGATTTATTTACGGAAGCCAGCTATCACTGTGTCTAACACACAGCTTGACTCTTCTGTAGCCATTGTTTGTAACCAGATCTACTGCACAGCCTGAAGCAAGACTGGCTCCTCGTTCATGTTCATATGCCTTTTGCATAAATAGAGTCAGCTACTTCAAATCATGACTCAGAGATGTCCCTCTCTGCGGTGGGAAGCAAAGAGGAGTCCCTTGACAAGCGGGGAGGTGGGAGAGGCAGCAGGCTCCAACCTCGGGACTATTATGTGCATTCATTTGAATGCCTGAGAAGATGCTTCCTAATTCGATGGACAGGACTACCTAGAGGCACACACCTGCCTGTGTGGCGTCCGATGTAGTCTCCTCAGGAAAGTGGTGGGGCCATCCATCATAATGCTACCCCTCCACACCCCATAAGGTGCATTGGTTGAGCACTATTTTCATCAGCCCCTTTCAGGGAAAAGTATGAAGTACCGATAAATGAGCTTTAAAAGCTATCTATGAAACAACTTGTAAAACAGGGCTACTGAACCTCAGGTCCGTGGGCCAAACGTGGCCTTGCTGGGGTTCCCCAGAAGACCATGCCACCTGCCCCAGGTGGCCCTATCCCCTTTCCCCTAATCGGCAACCACTTGTTGGCTACCCGCCTTGTGCATTTCCCCCACCATTCTGAAAGGTTGAAGTGCCTCTCCTAAGGCTTAGTTTTACGGGCAGCAAGAGCTTTAAAAGCTAAAATATGCTGGTGTTTTTGGTGCTGCACCCTATTGCCTTCATCTCCAGCCTCTTTTGCCTTTGGCCCTACCCACCCGTGGAACGCAGCCCCTGAGAGCTTCCCTGAAATTTAATTTGCCCCCCCCAAAGCTGACAGAGGTTCAACACCCCTGTTTTAAAAGTTGCCATCATTATCAAGCTTGATCGGGTTCTCCGTTTTCCACCATTAGGCTCATTCTGTCCTGGTTCCATCCAGATTTTTTTTTCTGCACCGACATTTTATTTATTTACTTATTTTATATCCCACCATTTTTTCCTGCAAGGAACCTAAGGTGGCTTACATAATCATCCTCCTCCTCTCCATTTTATCCCCACAACAACCCTGTGAGGTAGGTTAGACTGAGAGTCAGTGACTGGCCCAAAGTCACCCAGTGAGCTTCATGGCTGAGTGGGGACTAGAACCCAGATCTCCCGAGTCCCAGTCCAACACTCAAACCATTAAACTACACTGGCTCTCAAAACTTTTGTGTGCATTTTTGTATGCATGTACCTATTGACTAAATTACATATTTGGCATTGGCACAGTTTAGAAATGTACACATTTGTCCTTGCATACTTTTTTAATGCATGAATGTTGTTGAACGCATTTGTTTCATTTTGCAAGATATGTCACAAACTCAGAAATGTATAGATTTCTGACTGCAACTTGCATTTGGTTCTGTGTTCTGTTCTGGGAGGGATGACTTGGGTAACCTTTCTTTAAAATGTGCAACCAACTAATTTCTCACCCATCTCTAATTGGCCATCACTGCAGTGATGGTCACCAATATAGACAGTGACTGAGAAAAAGAATAACATCTGGAAACTCTGGGATCCTAATCCTGTGTCACGTACACAAATATGCTGCCTTTCAGATTTCAAATTTGTCCTTGCAAAAGTTTTTGTTCTGGCTGTCAGCATGATTGATTGATGTCTCATTTGTGGTTCTCCTGCTAAATCAATTGTTCAAGAGTGAGAATTTACATTTCTGATGTCTCCTATGCAGCAGCTCTCAAATTACACAGGCAGTGAAGTTCCCATTTGACCTTTTCATATTCCGTATCTGACTGCTTGCCCATTTATTCTACACGCTTTCAGTTTTCTCCTTTTACACTCTGTATGGAATGGTTAACTTTCAAAATATCACCCATTGGAAAGGTCATCACTGTCAAAGTGAGGGGGTGAGGTGATGGGGTGCAGGGCGGGATTTTGCAATTTTGTGGCATTAAGCACAGCCTGAATCTTGCTCTGTAATCAAACTGCAGCAAAAATAGCAAGTATGGGAACTTTCCTGTACCTTGGATTGTCTCATGCACTGTAATTGTATGGGAGCTAATTCCTGCACTTTTGATTCAGTGCTGTACCACTAACCTAAGTGTTAGCTTTCTCTGCAGGGACCATTCTGTCCCTGGTAAAAGGAAATCTGTGTGACATGTAGGGTACCCCTTGCCAGCACCTCTGCATGATGTATGCGGACCCCAGATGGGCCATGGCTTCAGTAAAAATAGGTAAGGTAACTACCAAATGGAACATCAGGTGTTCCTGTGTGGGTTTTTGAGAATGGATTTTCTGCAAGAGTTCATCTAATCTGTGGAAAGAGCCTGTGCAAGGACCTCCATAGAATTGATTGATTGATTGATTGATTGATTGTACAGTAATACCTTGGATTACAAGTAACTTGGTTTGAGAGCATTTTGCAAGACAAGCAAAATTTTTAATATTTATTTAATTTTTTTGGACTTGATATACAAGCGTCGTCTTGCAATACAAGTACTGTAGTACGGCTTAAATTAAAAATCTCTGTACAAATTTTTTTGGGGGGATTTTGTTTTGATATAAGAGTGTTTTGGATTACAAGCATGTTTCCGGAACGAATTATGCTCTCAATCCAAGGCATGACTGTATTTCTAGATCGCCCATCTAGCCAGATGCTATACAATGCTCACATTCATTCCATTCCCAAGGGTAAATACACAGTCCTTGCAATGAAGCATGGCCTACTGTTTCCTAACAACAACAGTCCATGTCATTCCAACATAATGTGCCAGAAGCAGAATAGGAATGGGTGAGCATTTTGTTTCAGTTTGGTTTTGATAAGAATTTACCAAATTCTCAGTAATCCATATTCAGGACAAAAAGAATTTGAGAAATAAAATTGAAATTGAAAATGAAAATGAAAATGAGAATGGTAAAAGCTGATGGGAGAGAAACTGAAACTGGGAGATTTGTCCATCCAAGCTTTGAGTGTTTAGCTCTTAAATGTTTAGGTTTTTAATCCCTGAGTATTTCAACCATGTTATTGCTGAATTAGGGTTGCCCACCTCTTTTTTTCTGACAGGCTCCTCATCTTTAATAGCCATATGGCAAGCAGGTACATAAGCATCCCCTCTATGTTGTGACTATTGAATTTGGCTGGTGAAGCTGGGTGAGAATTTTGTTTCACTTTATTTTATTTTTATTTTTTTAATTACCAAAATTTGCTAAGGGCACAATCCTAGACAGAAAAAGGTCCTACAGCCTTTCCCCAAATAAATATGCATGGGATTGTGTCCTAAATTCCTCATATTCGGGAGAGAAAGAATTCTAGGTTTTTAAAAAGAAAGCAAAAGTGACAGGTTCAGCCACCCCTAGGGGGATACAGTATGCCAGAGATGTCTGCTGGACATGGAATATGTTTAGTGGAACTTTTCCAGATATTTCCATACATACAGTTAAGTGCATGGGGACTTTCTAAAGGAGCTTTAATAAATTTGCATAGGTTGGGGCTCAGACACATTCACTGGAACAGGCAGCCTGCCTCAACCTGGCGCCTTCCAGATGTGTTGGACTATTGTTCCTATCATCACCAGCCAGCATGGGCTAGGAATGAAGCAAGTTGTACTCCAACACATCTGGAGGGCACTAGATTGAGGAAGGCTTCATTAGAACTTTGGGAAAGGGACCATGGTGTCAAATTATTGAAAATTTTCTAGGACCATTCATAGCAACCTCTGGTCATTTTACCATCTAATGGAGCTTTCCCCCAACCTGGTACCCTCCAGCTATTTTGGTCTAAAACTCCCAGGATTCCTGGCCGATGACCATGCTGGCTGGGGCAGATGGGAGTTGAAGTCCAGAACATCTGGACAGCACCAGGTTGGGGAAGGTTGATCTAATGTCTCCAATCAGAGTTAAGTCTATTGTGCTGGCCACTGAGGGGAGGAAATAGTCCATTTTGCATTTAGTTTAAGAATATTTAAATTATCCTTACCTTAACCCAGGTTTAAAAAACAAAACAAAAAACTCTGTTTGTGTGTGTGTGTGTGTGTGTGTACATATAGATATATATGTCAGTATAGATATAGCTATAGATGAAGGATAGCTAGACTAACATCAGAATAAGTTCAAAATATACGTAATTAGAGCTAAACATTTTGTATTCCACCAGCATCAGTAGTTGTGATGTCAAAACACACACACACACACACACACACACACACACCTTTTCTGAACTACCTATGTGTTCCTCAATTCATGTGGACTACAAACCACATATAACTAATAAACACCTTAACACATATGGTAATTGCTTTAAGCCATGTTTAATGAACATTGGAAATGAAGATAATCCAATAAAATGATTTAAATAATAAAACACTGTTTTCCTTAATAGGATTTCCTCCACCACCCAACCTAGAGCCTCTCAACACACATAACGAATTATGAATCCCTAATGAGACTGGCATTCATTCAATTTGCTTTTATGCTATTGTTGCTAATTGATTGCCATCACATATGTCTAATTAAGGGAACAATAATCTGATCTGACCATGGCAGTTTGAGCATCTATAATTTCTTGGAGGCTTTTAACAATGAAATCCAGGCTTGGCTCTCACTGAAGTGGTTAACTTGAATCCATGGTCTCTGGCTTGGCAGTTTACTGAATAACCAAGAATCACCTCTGAAATATTTTTGTTTTGTTTGTCATTCACGGCATGTCTTCCTCTGTTCATGTCATCATCTTCTTAGTATCTTCTGTTCTGAATTTCACTATTCACTTTAAGTGCTCTCTTCATGTAAGTTTTCCATTGCAGTCTCCAGGGTAAATTTCTTCCATTCCATTTTTGAAGTGCACTACCTGTTTACATTCTGCCTGCTGCTGGGGCATATGTACAGTCCAAACAACAAGGTTTCAGTTGTGTTAACGGTTACACTTTCTAAAAGGAATGTTACTTCTTGAAATTTGTTCTTTAGCATCATCGTAGGGATGTGCTCATGCTGGGGGGGGGGGGGGTTTCCCGTTAGACTTCTGTCTCTACGACAGGCTCCGGTTTACACATTTTTTTAAAAAAATGCTAAGGAAATTTGCTCAAATTTGTGTGAATTTACGTGATTTGTGCAAATTGGAAGCTGGAAACTACATAGTTCTAGTGTGATTTGTGCAAACCATGCTAGAACTACATAGTTTTTGGCTTCCAAATTTGCACAAGCTTCCAATTTGCACAAATAGCGTGATTTGCACAAATAAGTGTTTTGTTTGTTTGTTTGTTTGTTTTTTAATGCATAACCCAGAGCAGCCTTTCCTCCAGAGGTTTTGGACCCTCCAGATGTTTTGGACTTCAACTCCCATCAGCCCCAGTCAGCATGGTCATTGATCAAGAATGCTGGGAGTTGTCAGCCACACCATCTGGAGGACACCAGCATGAGGAAAGTTGGCCCAGAGTGTGATTCCGAAGAGCTCTGCAGTCCCGGAGCGTCTGGCTGTTGGAGGAGCCATGTGTCCTTTCTGGCAGCAAGGAGGGCGGATATCAAGCATCAGCTCCTTGTCTGGCCCATGGATGCACCCAGGGTGGTCTTCCTCTTGCCATGACGTTCTTCTTGGGAAGGGGGTGAAGATTAGGTCAGGGCTGTTGGTCCTTCTACCCACTATTGTCTATTTCAGGGATAGGCAACCTGGCAAAGAACCATGTGTGGGGAGGAGCCACAGAGAGGTGATTTTCACCTCTCCATGCTCCTGCTGTTGCATTTTTACTCTAGACGGGCCTCTGAGCCCATATGAAGGATGTGTACTGGCAGGGACAGAGCTGGGACTGAGGAGGCCCTCCGCTCCCCTCTCCACCCTGCCCAAAGGCATGTCCCCTTCCAGACCTCTTTCCATGTTGGCTGAGAGAAGGCTGGGGAAAGACTCAGATGCTGGAGCGGGGGGGGGGCGGATTTGAAGAATCCTATGGACCCAGGACCATACGACTGTTCTCTTAGCCAGTCAAATGACTGCCCCAATAATGGTTCCATTTCAGAATTCCCATTGATGGATGATGGAGCGTCCTCACGAAGTACGTTTCCCCCAAATTCCCACAATTCCCTGTTGCACAAGGATCACAGGATGTCCTTTTCAAAGTTCTATATCTCATGAATGGGAGGCATGATTATGGTATCAATCAAACCCCCTGTTTTTGAGGTCAAGGAAACCACGAATGATCATGTAACTGTCTGAAACGTCTGTGTTTAGAAATGGGATACTGACTGACCTCTCTGTTTAGAAATGGCATACGACCCCACTCCAGGAATGGGTGAGATTTTTGCGTGGTTCTTTTTTTTCTTTTGGGGGGGGGGCAAACTTACCAAAATCTGCAAATTTCTTCATAAACGGGATGGAAAGAACTTGAGATTTTTTTAAAAAATAAATTTTTAAAAATGATTGTGGAAGAAGTGAAACTGGCAGATTCATCCATGTGGACCAAGGACTCGGAATGCTTAGCTCTGAAAAGTCTGTCTTTGAATCCCTGTGTATTCAGCCATATTTGTAGTGGTGAACTAGGGTTGCCACCTATATATATATATATATATATATATATATATTCCTGATACACTTCTCATCTTTAAGAGCTACATCATGGGCAGATACAACGTGGTATCCTCTCCATGCTGGGAATAAATGCACCTATTACATTTGGCTTGTGCAGATGACTGAGCATTTTATTTGGCTCTTCTTCCTCTTCCTCTTCCTCTTCCTCTTCCTCTTCTTCTTTTTATAAGAACATACCTGTCATAAACAGGACAGAAAAAATATATTTTAAAAACATAAAATTAATATGGGAGAAAGTGAAACAGACAGATTTATCCATCCCTGCCTCTAATCTGCCTTTTGTATTCTTTCCTCATCTGTCTAATATTTTATTCTGGTTTTAAAGATAGGGTTTTTTTGACATATTTTCCTGTCTGCACTTTTTCCAGATTTCCTTAATTTGACATTTGGTACTGTTCCACACACACACACACACACACACACACACACACACTTTTTCCCCTCTTACCATTCTTTACATTGCATTTGCTTCCCAGTTTCCTTTTTCTGTTCCACCACCGTGTAACCTTCCCCCATTGGGTTCTACTTTCTTTAAAATGTTACTTTTTCTATGTTTGCCTTTTTTCTATTTTTCTATTTTTTTCCATCCATCAGAATTGTTGCCATTCTCTGGGCATACTCTGTACCACTTATTATTTCACCCCTTGCAAAGAGACTAGCATTGAGTCAGAGAACAGACAAATTTTGTGCTGAGACCTTTGCAATATGTTTACCTCTGACTCCTTCTGAGTTTAAACTTGCAGGGACCCTGAAATGCCCTGGAGAGCTCCAACAAGATCATAGCCTAACGGGGTAGTAAATTTCAGGGCATCCTGCAGACATATTGTTTTTAAGCAGCCAAGACATGTAAGCAAGAACAGCGCATAACAGGCACATTCCATTATTTTGGGCTAGATGCAGGAAGGCAAGAAGGAGAAGGGTTGACATGCATCATGTACAATTCCTCCTAAGCATCCCAAGGATGTGATGAAAACTGTATTTATGTGTATGGTCTGAAGATGCTATTGATGGAGCAGATTTGAAACTGAGTAGGGAAATTTCACGAAGTTTAAGGGAAATTACACTTGATTTTTGTTCTCACCATTAGAGATAGATGAGCAGCAGGCTGCTGCCCCCCCCAAAATGAATTGAGCTCCCTTGAATAGCCCCCTTGAACATCAAAATGCCTCCCAATTGTCACCCCCTTCTCAAAGGCTGAGCCCAGCACTAGTCAGGAATTTAATGCAGCAGAGAAGCATTCAGACTGATGATTATCCACCTGCCATCTGAAATGGAACAGTCTAGGAAGGGCTACACCATATGATATTTTTGAACATGCAGTTGGACTCCAAATATCTTGGTTAGCCAAGTTATAAACAATACAGAGAGAGAGAGAGAGAGAGAGAGAGAGAGAGAGAGAGAATGGCCACTGAGCATCATGGAATAAGTATGTGCTATTAAGGCATTTTGTGGTGCTTCCTGTGCCAGAACATAGCTGTGAAATGTGCTGCTTAAATTAATTCCTGTGATGGCCCAGGACTGGGAGCCCTCAGAGACTGAAGCCTCTAGTGACAGTGACTCTGGAGGGGGCACTAGAACTGATCCTTGGTCCTTCTGAACTGGAACCTACTGCCTCAGATCCCATGTCTTATCTACATGACCCACGGGAGGTGTCTTTGCTCCCTGACTCAGAGGAGTGGATCTTACAGAGAGACCCTGAGTGGTAGTTGTGGCAGGTGTGACCCACCCACCCACACACACACCGGCCCATCACAGCAACTTACACCTAGGTGTGACGTAACCCCACAATTCAGTTCCCTGGTGTATGTCTGCTTTAGTATATTTAGTGTGTATAGAACAGTGATGGCGAACCTATGGAACGGGTGCCACAGCAGGCACGCAGGGACCTCTCTGTGGGCACTCGAGCCATTGGCCACCAGATCGCGAAAAGACCGTCCCCTTCTGCAAAACACTAATGATCTTGTTCTTTCTCACAGTGTGGAACAGAATGATTTTATTCTAGAATTCCTGTTACAGAATTCTTTTCTACATTGTTATCACATTTAAAAGATTTTGAAGAATGATGCACAGAGCATGGCTTGGATGTAAAGCCCTAACAGTTGACCCGAGTGCTGCATGTGTTGCTCTCAAACTAACGGAGTATGAGCCAAGGTTTGACAAATTATCAGCATGCATGCAATAGCAAAAATCACATTAATTGTGCAAAAGCATGCCCAATGCAAACTTTTACCTAATGCAGTGTTTGCAGTCCAAGACATAAAGTGTTTAAAATGTGTTAAGCACATTTAGTTTTCTTGTTTATCTTGCTCATCCTAGTACAGGTTGACTTTTACTTTTAATAATCCGACACCTGTAGAAGCAGGGAAAGGACCCGGAGTAAAGGTTGCCCCATACAATTTCAGTATGGCATATAATCATATTACAGGTTGAGAATCCCTTATCCAAAAATACATGTGCCTAATTATTTAAAAAGTTTGTATAAATTCCCTTCAGGCTATGTGTACAATGTAGTACTATAATAATTTTTGAGTTGATTTTTTCCCCAAACAAAAAACTGTTGTATCATTGAAAGCTCTGTTATTGTGTTTTTCTTTAAAGACAAAATATGTTAATTAGTTTGGACAACTGTATGAGTTGTTTTTCTAAAACTAAAACCTCGGTATTCAGGTTTAATTGCAGTGTTGGCACTTTGAAATAAATAAGTGGGTTTTGTGTTGCAGTTTGGGCACTCGGGCTCAAAAAGGTTCGCCATCACTGGTATAGAATGTTGAACTGAGTGGGTGTGGTTTGTGATGTCTTAGAAAGGGTGGGGGGAGGAGTATATAAGGAGTGTTGAGTGATGTCTGAGTAGTTGAGTGTTGAGGTTGGGTTATGGGAGTGTCGAGTAGTGTGTTTGGAGTGTGGGGAGAGTTGGGAGTTGGGGAGTTAGGTTAGTTGGATTATTCATGTCTTGTCTGTCAGGAGTTTTGAGAAATCAGTGCTTGTCTGAAGAGTGAAAGTATTTAGAGTTATAGGGACTTAGGTTAATTACAAAGTGTTTGGTCTTGGCAGTTTTAAAGTTATTTTCTGGAACTAAGGTCTTGAGAATTAAAATAAACTTATTTTTATTTTGTTTGCTACCCAAATCCTACGTGTCAGCTTGGTGTTATTAACCGGCATTATTTTTAAATCTACACACACACACCTTTGTACCCACATCATCATAAATTTTAAAATAGATCCTTAATAACCTGTATTAATCTGTTCCCTCATTAGTAGGGGAAAGGTTTTATTTGACCCTCCCCCTCAGGTTTTTAAGTGTTGATGCTTGGCCTGAGAAGGGTTTATGTGCCTAGTCCTAAAGTGTAAAGGGCTGTGTCGTTGTTGCAGTAGTCCCATACCAGCTCCTTCCTCCCTCCCTCCCTCCCACCTTTACTTCCCAGGAGAAGCCAACGTCTGCAGGAAAAGACTGTTGGCCCTTAATGGACAGATACAGCACCTGATTGGCTGGAGCTCACGAAAATACTTTCCTCCTGGCCTGAGTATAAAACCCTGCAAGTTGCTTTCAGTCAGTGCTGGTGTAGCTTGTTAGTTCCCTTAGCTCCAGGATTGCTGTCCAAGGTCCTGCAATTGACAGTACTCCGGTCACCTCTCCCGCTTCATGCCTCCTTGCCTGACCCGTCACCAGAGCTGTCAATGGATTCCCTGATGGAGCATGACAATTCTGTTTTGCCTGTTTATTTCTCTGCTTGTGTGCCTCAAAACACAAACACTGTTACCCTTGGGCTGGCTTACTCAGTTTTTTTCACCCAAGATTCCATTTGGCAAATTAAATCAGCAGCCCTGTAGCCTTTATTTTCAGGACTTAGGATGCCCTTCTAAAGTAACTCTTACCTATGTTAATGTTCTACTCAGTACAATTACATATATAACAAAGGTACTGGCACCACATTCAGCAATGGGAGTCATAAAGTTCAAGCAGACCTTGTTAAGAGTGCTCAGCAATAGTCTTCACACTGTATTTTTAGTAACAGAAGCTTTGGTGCACATGGTTTATGTTTCCTATTTATCTTCCCCCTCTCTCCAATTAAATCTTGTTAAGCCATACACCTGCAGAGGCTTTATACTGAGGCCACTGCCGTGTACAGTTAAACTGTCTGCTACACCTCCATTATCACACAGTTGCTTTGCTACTCCTGGATTTATTCAAGCCAATACAAAAATTGCTTTTTTAGAGTTGCTTTGATGTCTTTTCTTTAAGGTGTGTGTTGGTGGGGGAATGGGGTGACTTGCTCTCCTTAGCTTATTAACTTCACAGTTCTGTCATAGTATTACTTTTTTTAAAGTAGCAGCAGAAGTCTAAAAGGTAACAGGAGAGCAGAGATCCAACAGGTGAGCCTTTCCAACAAACAAATATGGTGATGGGGGGAAAGATTCATTTGTTTAAATTTCTGAATGTCATGACACTCAGTTCTCCAAGCTACAGGAGTCTGCTGGTAAAGAAGCTGGTAAACCTAAGCAGACTTTTTTTTTTTTTAATCTCCTGAGCCATGAAATTTACTGAAAATATACCTCTGTGAAGATATTCAGTGAAAACCTATGAGTTTTACTTGCAGAGGTGGGGAGGGAAATATTATGACAATCAATGGGTTCAATCTCAGCTCCCCCATACACATGTTCACTAAACATCCTCACAGTCCTTTTGCTGTCTCTTCAAATGCTATGTGAATGCTTTACACTGCAATCCTGTGCACATTTGCTAAGAAGTAAGTATCACTCTGTCCGATAATGCTTACTCCCTAGTATGTGCATTTAGGATTGCAGCCCAATTTAGGCATAGAGAAAGGGTTTAACAGGCTCATATGAGCCAGAATTCTTGGGCGGAGGGAAGAAACAGTGTTCTGGCTCACATGGAGAGCCTCCATGGGTATAGGAGGCTCTCCTCTTCAGACTATCACCTGCCATGAGTTGAGGGCAACAAACATGATGAGGGAGACGGGTGGGGCTGGAGCACTCCTCCTCCTCATGTGTTGATTTTAACTCCTTTCTGAATGCCTGAATAGAGCTTTACCTGAGAGTAAGTCCCATTGATTCCAGTCCAGCACTGTACCCCAGCTTCAACTATCAGCCAATCATCTGCTTTCCTGGCTTTACACCAGAGAAATGCATACCGTTATGTTCTGCCCTTTTGTAAGCTCTCCACCGAAGTGGAGAGTTTGGTGCTGGGTTGGGCACAGAAAGAAAACAGGAAGAGGTTTAAGCTAAATGATGGTGGATATATATATATATATATATATATATATATATATATATACACACACATACCCCACCCCTTTTTGCCTTCAGTCCCACCCACCAGTCAGTCAGTCAGGCGATCACTCGTGACCGAGTAAGATTGTCTTCCAGGATAATTTTTTTTTTTTTTTTTTACAAAAAGGAGATTTCAAAAGGAGGAAAATTCTAAAGAAAATTGTGTAGACTCGTGTAGCGATGGGTCCGTAAGTGACTGTGGA
The DNA here is from genome assembly GCA_021292165.1 of Shinisaurus crocodilurus. Lineage (NCBI taxonomy): Eukaryota > Metazoa > Chordata > Lepidosauria > Squamata > Shinisauridae > Shinisaurus > Shinisaurus crocodilurus. The sequence goes on from CM037883.1 coordinate 26,449,448, forward strand.
GGCCAATTCTAGATCCACACAGCTTCCCACAGTGAGGACACAGGTTACCAGATGGAGGATGGTCCTGTAAAGGATTCGTTTGACGTGCTTTTTGCTTAGCACGTTTCTCCCTTTCAATCACCTTGCACTCAGGCTTCTTCAAAGTCCATAAAACTTTTGTGAAAGGCCAACCTCCAGTTAGATCGTTCATGGGCCAGAGCTTCCCAGTTTTTGATGTTTATATTGCATTTTTTTTAGATTAGCCTTAAGAACATCTTTAAACCCCCTATATTGACCACCAATATTCCACTTTCCATCCTTGAGTTGGGAATAAAGTAACTGCTTTGGGAGACGGAAGTCATGGAATGCAGACCCCAAGATCTTCTCTAATATGGACTTTGGCCCTTGGGCTGAAAGAGGTCCCCTACCCCTGCTTTGGTGTAAAAAAAAAGATTCCCTGCCTTTCATTTAAACAGAAATACAATGCATCTCACCATAGTGGGAAGAGTGTGACCAGGTGACCCGTGTGCCTGCTCAGTCTGCTGTCCAGGTGCTCACTGGTGATGGGCAACTTCAAGTCCCTCCTGCTTTCCATTCATATAGTTACTTATCTTTAAATCAAATGTGAACTGGGCAACCCTTCAAACAGAGGATGCTTTCAAACAGAGGACTGCCCTCTGTAAAGTATGGGGCTGGCTCTGTATCCAGGTGCTTACCAGATTCAGACCTGCTTAACTTCAGCCTGGTTGCTGTATTATGTTCCTTTAGACCAGCTTTCCCCAGCCAGGTGGCCTCCAGATGAATTGGACTACAACTCCCAGGCAGTACAGGCTAGTGGTTTTAGTATGAGAGATTTGGTGTACCCACTCCAGGTTTTATTCTGAGCTTTACAGGAGCTATCTATGGTGCTGAACCCTATCCCCCTTCCAAAAAAAAATTTAGGTTCAGCACCATGGATCGCTCCTTTAAAGCTCAGAATGAGAGCCAGAGCAGATACACAGCCCTGCTGACACTGGAGTCACCAGGCTCTGCTGCTCCCAGGACTCCTGAGAATTGGCCATTCTGGCTGGAGCTGATGGGGGTTGGAGTCCAAGACACCTTGAGTGAACTAGGTTGGGGAAAGCTGCTTTAGACCATCCCTGGGATCAGACTGTTAGTGCTGAAGATTGCTAGCAGGCATTTAGCGCACATCCCCCTCCCCAAATCCTGGTTGCATTACAAACAGGCACATCGGTGCCAATGTTTAGGCATGGATGCCAACAAGACTCTAATCAGGAAACAATCTCTCTCAAACCATATGGAATGTTGAAAGCAATGGATACATATTGTTTTGATTTCAATTCCAGGGAATGGAGAAATCCCTTCACAGGTTACTTTTTCTTTTCCAATGCTGGGATTAACCTCCATATCAGAAAGCAAGGATGTGTGAAGGCAGGCAGGCTTTGCATTAATTCTCCCCTTACTGAATCCCAGCCTATATCTGTGAAATGTAATGTTATGCCTACACAATCTTTCTCTCCTCGGGTTTAACTTGGGCTCTCTTCTTGCAGCTGAATATATGGCATGCATAATTCTAATCAGAGGTAAGTCTGTTTCAAGTCTGACTCTTTGAAACCTTCTTGTCCTAGTGCTACTTGCATTTCCCCCCTTTCCCCCCCCCTTTCCCCCTTGCAGAAGCTGGAAGAATCTCTGGAGCATATTGCCATCAACATCTGCCAGAGACTTGAGATACTATTACTCAAGATGTCTTTAATAATGCAGGAAAGGTCAGCAGCCCACAAAACATCAAGCTGGAAGCAGAATAACTTTGCTCATTGCTTCTTTCATTGTCACTCTTCATATTTCTTTTGATTAATGCAGTGTCAGTGATGGATTTGTATTTTTCAGGGCAAATGGACAGTTGAGTGCTCAGTTGTGTGCCGGCTGGGCTCTGTATTGTATTGTATTATATACAATACAGAGCCCAGCCTGTATGTGTATATATATATATATATATATATATATATATATATATATGAATGAAAGCATATATATGAATGAACGAAAGTATGTGTGGGTATATAAAAATTCCCCTGTGGATGTTCAACCTATGATCACTGCAAGATCTTGACCTTTTGACTACATAATGCTTTTGGGATCAATAGCACATACATTTGTGTGTTTATCAAAGCAGACTATTCCATACACAAACACACTACATGCGCACACATGCGCACACACACAAACCTCAGGCACACAGGGAGCTGCCTTAGACTGAGCCAGACCTTCGGTCCGTTTAGCCCAGTATTGTTGATAGTGACTAAGAGCGGCTCTCCAGGGTTTCAGGCAAGGGTTTCTGGGTTTCTCTCTCCAGTCCTACCTGGAGACAGGCAGGAATTGAGTGTCAGCTCGAAATATTGGTGCAGTGTCCCTTTGCAGAGCTGTAGGGAAATCGTAAAGGAGATCACCAATTTGCACTTTACAGTTTTGGAAACTTTCATTCTGCATCTTCCTTTTCTCTTCCGTTTAGCTCAGAATCATTTCATCGTTATATCCATGGTCGGCAACTATACTGGGCCAGCAGGAAGACCTTGATAGTACATTGCTGGGAAGGGGGGGTGAGTTGCTGCTGTTTCATTTAAGGAGGGGGCAGGTCCCTTCTTCCCTGCACTCCTTACACAAAGAAATCTGCATGTAACACATTCGAAACCTGTTAGGTTCTGCACTCCCACAGTTGGTGGAGCCAGCGCCAAAGTGGGTTGAGTAACAGGTGTGACCCCCTGCCCACACACACACACACACACACACACACACACACACACACACCGGCCCATCACAGCAACTTACACCTAGGTGTGGCATAACCCCACAATTCAGTTCCCTGGTGTATGTCTGCATTAGTATGTTTAGTGAGTATAGAATGTTGAACTGAGTGGGTGTGGTTTGTGATGTCTTGGAAAGGGTGGGGGAGGAGTATATAAGGAGTGTTTGAGTGATGTCTGAGTAGTTGAGTGTTGAGGTTGGGTTATGGGAGTGTCGAGTAGTGTGTTTGGAGTGTGGGGAGAGTTGGGAGTTGGGGAGTTAGGTTAGCTGGATTAGTCGTATCTTGTCTGTCAGGAGTTTTGAGAGAAATCATCAGTGCTTGTCTGAAGAGTGAAAGTATTTAGAGTTATAGGGACTTAGGTTAATTACGAAGTGTTTGGTCTAGGCAGTTTTAAAGTTATTTTCTGGAACTAAGGTTTTGAGAATTAAAATAAACTTATTTTATTTTGTTTGCTACCCAAATCCTACGTGTCAGCTTGGCGTTATTAACCTGCATTACTTTTAAATCTACACACACACACACACACACCTTTGTACCCGCAGTATCATAAATTTAAGATAGATCCTTAATAACCTGTATTAATCTTTTCCCTCATTGGTAGGGGAAATGTTTCATTTGACCCTCCCCTCAGGTTTTTAAGTGTTGGTGCTTAGCCTGAGAAGGGTTTATGCACTGGGTCCTAAAGTGTAAGGACCGTGTCGTCGCACTAGGTACAGGTGAATCTGTCCATTTCTCTTCCTCCTGCATTCACATTTTTAAAATCTCAAGTTCTTTCACCCCCCAAAATACAAACATGTTAAATTTTGGAAATTCTTATCAACGACAAACTGAAATTAAATTCTCACCCATCTGTACCCAAATTCAATAGGTACCGCTATTTATTTATTTATTTATTTGATTTCTACCTGGCCTTTCTAACAAAATATTCCCAACGTAGAGAGGACCATGATGTGCCTGCCTGCAATATAGCTGTCATAGATGAGGACCCTGTCAGGGGGGGGGGAGGGGAAAATAGAGGCGGCAACTCTAATTAAGCATTTACACAGGGATCCAAACCCAGACTTTAAGAGCAAAGCACCCAAAAACCTGCGCCTGGATGGATGAATCTATCAGTTTCACTTTCTCCTACATTCCATTTTCTTAAAAATAATAATAATAATAATCTCCAGTTATTTTTGTCCCAAATACGGAGAACAATGGGTATTATGGTTAATTCTGATCAAAAATCTGAACGGAAGTTAAATCCTCACCATCCCTAGAACTTATGCCTTGTTTTCCTAACGTGAGGACTGGGGTTGCTTTTCTTTGGTGTGGCCACTGAAAGGAGGAGGCATGTGCCAAGGGCTGGGCTACACTCCACTAACAATGTAAGCAGCATCCAGGTTCGTGGCCCATTTATGCCTACTTGCACAGTCCCATTCCATAGGGCAATCTGAATAGCAGAGAACACCCTGCAGGGATCCCGATTTCCCAGTTGCACAATACAATACAGTGTCCGTAGCTCAGGCGAAACAAAGCAAAGCGTGTCATTATTGTTTTGCTGGAAAGTCCAGCATGCACTAATTAGGTCTCCTCCAGAGAAACCCAATCTCTCAGGGAAAGAAAGAAAGAAAGAGAGAAAGAAAGAAAGAAAGAAAGAAAAGCACACACTTAAGATGAGGAGCACAAAGTACTGAACAACCCTGCTTTCCAAGCAGCATCCCCATCTGTTTTGTTTTCCGTATGAAGCTGAGGAGGCCTCAAAGAGAGGAAGGAACAGCTAGTCCTTTCTTCAACCCTCCAGTTCTTTACAGTGGCAGTCCAAAAGCTTGCACTCAGAAAGCTTGCAAATGACTCCTTTCAGAGAATCGATCTCTCCGGGAAAGAAAGAAAGGAGCACACACACACACAGGAGGGGGGTAATATCTCTCTCTCTCTCTCTCTCACACACACACACACACACACACACACACCTCCATCTGCTCCCCCCATCTTCCCCCCTCCACTTGTTTTAAAGAGAAAGGAACATCAGCTTCACCGCTCTGGACACTCTTGGAAAGCAGTGGCCAAAGGTGGGGGCCATCTGGGCAATCCCACCACACCCTGGCACAGCAGGAGGTATGCAGAGTGCTTGGTGCCATGTCTCTAAGCCACTTTCCCCATTCCCCACCCCTCGGACAGTCAGAAGGAGCATGGCCTGGCCAGAGGAGAGAGCAGGGATGTGGTAGAAATCTGTAATGGATTCAAGCAAGTTCGGATTTCTATGAATCTGACCTGCAGATTCCACAGTGGACCGGCAAAGGGGTTTTTCACAGTGCGGGGCACTGTTGCACTAATTCACATTAGAGCATCTGTGCAAGTGCGCATCAGCACTCATCCACACTTGTGCTAATGTGAATTAGTGCAATTATAATGAAATTCTGTTTTTATAAAATCTGATTCCATCAATAAGCGGATGACAGAATGAAAGACACCTGACAATCTGTGAAACACAGATGGAACAGATTTAATAAAATCCGTACTTCGCTAGAGCATAGATCTGTAAAGAACACAGTGCACATTTGGACAGAGGTCTGGAGGTTCTCCACCTCCGCCATAAAAGGTCTTTCGTGACCATTTGTTCCTTCCACATGTTTTTCCCCCCTCCCCAGAAGGAACATACTAAAAATATAAAATGCAAAACTGCTGCTACCAGTATACAAGTGGACAGATTTTCTGCTCCCTCTCACAATACGAGGACTTGGGGTTATCCAGTGAAACTGATTGGTGAATGATTCAGGATGGACAAAAAGAAGAACATCCTCACACAGCATGTAATTAATCTATTGGAACTCCCTTTCCCATGTGGGAAAGGCACTAGCCTAGGGTCAAAATAGATGAGGTGCCACTTCAAACAATTAGCAATCATGTGACAGGTTTTTTAAAAAGTAAACAGCAGGTGCATAGTCCCCAATCGAGCTCAGGATCATCCTGAGGGCTTGAGTGGGGTTTTTAACCCTTCCCCCCCCCTCTGCAATTCCAATCTGGATCAGGGCTCTGCACTGGCCATTTGCATCAGAAGAAAAGCTTCCACTGGCTCAAATGGAAGCCAGTGTAAATAGCAGGCATGGGGGTCCAATCATAATTGGGACCAAAGCAGGAGACACGGGGTTAAAGCCTTCTGGTCTCCCTTGCCTGGGTCCCAATCTGGATGAGGGCTCCCCGCACTTGTTACTTGCTTTTTAAAAGCTATTGATGCAATTGCTAATAACATGAGTGGTGTCTGGCATAGATAAGAATCAGGCTGGGCTGAATAACCCCCACTACTTTGGTGGGACCATTCATCCTAAACTGACCACTTTAAGGGGGTTAGCAAAATTGAAGAACTTTAAGGTGGGGAAGTGGGCTTACATTTGAAGATAACATGACCAAATGTCTGTCTCTTTATTTCTCTTTCTCCTCCCTCCCTCCCTTTATTTATTTATTTATTATTTTATTAATTATATTTATACCCCGCCTTTTTTCCTGCAAGGAACCCAAGGCAGCTTACATAATCCTCCTCCTGCTCCTCTCCATTTTATCCTCACAACAACCCTGTGAGGTAGGTTAGGCTGAGAGTCAGTGACTGGCCCAAAGTCACCCAGTGACTTTCATGGCCGAGCGAGGACTAGAACCCGGATCTCCCGAGCCCCAGTCCAACACTATGCCCTTCCTTCCTACCTTCTTTCTTTTAACAGATAAAAGAGTTTTGCTGCCACCTCAGGTGGCATTCCCTTTCTAATTAATTGCTGTGAACTGCCTGGAAAGTTTCCACTATTGGGGGCATTAAAAAAAAATACAATAAATAAACACATAAATAAGTTCCTCATGCACGTTCCCCATAGGAGTGACATTCTTGGGAGGAAAAAATGGCCGACACCATCTGCAACACACCATCAGAGCAATCCTTCGGCCACTAGACGGCATCTAGAGGGCCCGAGGATTGTTCAGATTCCCAGCTCCAAGGTTGGAAAATCACTCCGACCTCGGAGCTCGGGAACTGTGCTCGGATCCTCCGCCCACACCCTCACAGCTGGTGCGGAAAGAACCGCGCTGCCTGCCTCTCCAACATCACAAAAGCAACCTTGGAGAAGGGGCTTAGTAGGTGTTCCAACAAGGGCAGGGAAGGGAGGAGACTAGCACCACCAAGGAACGACATATCCTGGCAGTGCCTCAGTCTCCTTCCCTCCCCCTCCAAAGTGCCACAGTTAGACAGCTGAAATCAGCCATCTAGCTGTTTTGCAGAATGGGAGAAGCCTCCGTGCTCCTCCCGCTCTGCATAGGATGGCTGTAATCCTCCGAATTCAGAGGGTTGTGTGGGCATCCCCATAGGATTGCGCCCTAACTGTGACATTCTCAAGCTAAGAACAAATAGCTGCTGTTTCCTGGTTCTGGTTCCACAGTAGTTCCCCTATTTAAAAAGATGCTGTACAGAAAGGTTGGCCGTTTTTATGTGTTCCTTGTCCAGGAAACTTCAAAGTTGTCTTGCACGGACATTTAGGGATGGGAAGAGATATGCTCAGTTTGCAATTTAATGTGAATCAATTTACGGTACCTAATTTTGCACTTTCAAACCACTGGGAGAACAGGAACTCAGTTATCCTTCAAAATTCACACTTCTCTGAATTTTGCATTGGAGTTCTTCCAGGGCCGGTGCAAGGCAGTTTGGTGCCCTAGGCAAGATCAGATATTTAGCGCCCCCCCTTCCCACTTGAGCCCTCCCTCCTTCCAGCCCTATGCCCATTATGCATGATCCGCATTCACACACACACACACACACACACACACACCCTTCCTCTCCAGTCCTAAACATGTTGTTTCCAGCTCCATTGAGATCAAGGGGGTTTACTTCCGTGTAAGTTCTTTCCACAGGCTTCATTCAGCGCCCCCCATCGGCTTCCGCCGCCACAACTCCTCCTCTCACCTGCGTTTCTTTGCTGCCGGCCGTCCCCCTGTCGCTTCTCTTCCAGCTCTTTGCCAGCTTCGCAGCCTGCCGCCTATCTCCACACTGCCTGCACGGCACGTTCACATCAAACTTGGTTTCCCCGCCCAGCCACCTCTCTTTTCTCCTCTCCTGCTGCATCACGGGCGGGGGGACATTATTAACTGCCTTCTCTTTCTCCTTTGTCTCGATCGATTTGCTTCAAAAGTGGGCTCAATTTCCAACTCTTTAGCGCTGTATTTCTTTCCCCAAGGCATTTCTGGCGTCCCCTTTAGCCCGGCGCCCTAGGCAGCCGCCTAGTTGGCCTAATGGTAGCACCGGCCCTGAGTTCTTCAAATAAAAATATGCACCAAAAATCTGTACAAAATTGTGTTTGCTGGGTTTTTCTTCCCCAACAAGAAAGCAATTATATGTGTGTGTGTGATTTTTTCCAGCAACACTAGTGAGCCATAGGGAAGCATCCATTCTCTGGGCCATATTTAGGGAAAGCAATGTTCAAAATGCATTATATTAGGAAAATTGCTTGCAAAAAAAAAAATGTGTGTTAGGCAGGAGTCCATACAAAAATGCATGTGCCAGGAGAGACATTTAAAAAAAAAAAAAATTCTCAAAGGTCAGGATAAACTGGACTTACGACTGGAGAAATTCTTAAAGGCTGAGAAGAACCAAACTTAAGATTTGAAAAATAAATAACTGAGGGTGCAATTCAGTGGGGCTGCCCCATAACCCTCCAGACTCGGACAATTGCAGGCATCCTATGCAGGGAGGGAGGAGTGGGGAGGAGATCACCTCCATGCTCCTCCTGCCCTTCAGCTGGAGGGACAGTTTCAGCCATCTAGCGTAGGCATTTCTGAAAGGGAGGGAAGGAGGCTGGAGTGCTGCCAGGGGAGTATGTTGTAACCTGGCAAACTTGCTCTCCGCCCCTCCCCTCCCTCTGCCCCAGAATGCCCTCTTCACCTTTTCTCCAAAGTCGCTCTCATGACCTCAGAGACATGGTTCTTTCCACACTTGCTGGGCAGGGGGGGATCCGAGCACGGATCCCCAGCCCTGAAGTTGGAGCTTTTTTCCAACCTCGGATCTGGGAATCCAAATGATCCTATGGCCTTCTAGATGTTGTCTAGGGGCCAAAGGATCACTCTGCCCAAGAAACTAAAATTGTCAGATTCGTCCATCCCTAGTTCAATCTGTGGCATGGATTCTCTCTAGCTACCATTTTCCAAGATGGCAGTCACACCAAAGCAGATATGTGATTACCCCTGACTGAAAGTCTGTAAGCCTGGCTTGGGAAGATTCACAGCTTCTGAGCTCTGTTCCCAAGTGCTTGGGTTGTGGTCTGGACTCTTGACATCACCTTGTACAGTCTACTTTTGAAGGAAAATCTATCCCTTGCCCCTATTATCATCGATGGCCCCATAATTCATGGCTGAGTCCCCACTCAGCCATGAAGCTCACTGGGTGACTTTGGGCCAGTCACTGACTCTCAGCCTAACCTACCTCACAGGGTTGTTGTGAGGGGGGAAATGGAGAGGAGGAGAACCATGTATACTGCCTTGGGCTCATTGGAGGAAAAAAGGCAGGATAAAAATGCCATCTAAATGTCATAATAATAATAATAATAATAATAATAATAATAATAATAATAATAATAAATTAAATGTCCAGTATAGGTAGGTGTTTGTATTCAACCTCTGCAATAGTTATATGATGACAGACTTTCCATATATAATAAAAGCAGAGATGGTCCCAGACAAGCACAAATATGGCGAAATGTAAGAAGGAAATAAAATCCAATGAAGGAGATGATTGCAGAAAGTATGTTGGCTGGGGCTTTTCTCCCCAACAAGACAACAATTATGCTTTTTCAGCAAGTCTAATGAGCTGTAGGGAAACATTCATTTCAGGTCACAAATTGGCTATCAGGGAAAACTTAAACAATCCACCAATATTTTTTATCTCTCCAACACACAGCAGTAGAGTCAAAGGCAGTGACGAGGTCACCCTAGAAGTTAGTAAAGAAAGAAAATGCTGCTGTTCCTTTCTTTCTTCCCACCTCCGGTCAGTCTTTTGGAAATTGATCTACAATAACTGCAGCTAACCAGGGAAGCACTTTTCTGCAATCAAATGGGGTTCAAAAGCCACATAAATAAATATACATGAACTAAACAGAAGCAGCTGGAATGCTCCCAAAAGGGTCCTTTAACAACCTCTGAAATGAAAAGAGCACGGCAGATCAAAGGATCATTATTACGATTAAAGGCTTATACCAACCTGCTGTGAAATTTAAGCTACTGAATGTGGAATGTTGTCGGCGCACAATAGAATATATAAAATGGGAATACAATATTTAAAATGAGTGTCAAAAAAAGGATCATACTGCTGTTGAAAGCCCTCAGGCTAGAGTTTTTCCTTATACACTCTTGAAATATAGGGAGAGAAGCAACACACTTGACAAATCACGTGCTGGAGTGCATTCTGGACTGTTCCACTTTGGACTGTCCCTATACTGTGCTCCCCCATGGAAAAGGCTAACCCGGGATTTTTAATAAAAAAAATAATTCCCTATATTTTCAATCTTCAGGTGGTAAGTGTTGTTGCTTGTGTAGCCAAAATGGCACAAACCATACACAGGAAGGAGGTATCAACAAGTTTGGGGGAACCTGAAGGTTTGCAGAAGTAGAAAAAAAATTCAAGGGGGGGGAAAGCAAGAGGGACCCCAAAAACAACCCAATGAGGACTAAGCATGCTCAGTGGCCATGGAATGTTAACTGCCAGCCAGTGATCTACTGTTTCCCAAAATATTATTTCAACAGTTCAAGTCTTAAATGTTACATTCATTTTTTTTAGAGGATTCCAGATATGTCTTTCTTAAAGACATTAGCAGCGTCATTGATTTCCAGCTACAACCTACTCTCCAGAGCAGCCATTTTCAGCCCTTTTCTAGTCTGTGTTACTGTAATTGCTTTTGATGGGCTTATTCTTGCCTGCCTAACAAGTAACCAAGATGACAGCTGTCTGAATTTTTCTGCTACTTGTTCTACTCACTGTCCTCATGGGAGACTTGTTCCTGAAGCAAACTTGAGATGTGTTCTACACAAATTGTGCAAAAGATGGGGGCTCTGTTTCTCTCCCAAAGGGGGATGTTAACAGTGTGTTTCCACTGAAACATCTGCATTTCACAGAAGATGTTGTCATCCTATACAATTAGCTTGGAGCTGAGAGACATGTACAAGTCACCTCACAAGAATATGAAATGCTAAGAATTCCAAACATCTCTCAAGAATACTTTCTGTTCTGTTGATTTCTTCGTGAGTCGTTAACCTGTTGTTGGGAAACCCAGTAAAACTTCCACTGCTCCCATCTTGGATTAATAGTAGTAGTAGTAAATTAGTAACAGTAGTAGTAGTAGTATTCCAGGGAATCTGAAGCTGACTACACAAGTATTAAGAATCAAGGCAACTCAAGCATCAATCCTGTTGTGTTACTGATGAGACCCACAGTTATATCTGGAGATAATTTAGAGTGAGAGGGTGAGGAAGGCAGACATCCAGCCTTTGAGACACATTTTTAAAAAAAACCCTGCTCCAAATACCAATGAATCATGGCAAGTGACAGCCACCGCACAGAGGCCAATCACAGCCACACACAACCCAGAGCCTGCCTAACATCCCTGCATCTTGCAAGTGTAAATGGAGCGACTAAGGGATCAGGCTTTGACCGCCTCCTGCAATATTCTCATCATTAGGGGGCAGATGGGCACTGGGAGGAGAACCTGTATAATGTTACATCTGCATATTTATCTGGAAGTAAGTCCTAAAGAGTCCTAAAGGGATGTCCAAAGAGAGAGAAAGAAGACTGCCCTAACATTTTCCAAGGTTTTCCTTCAAGTTTTTTTAGAGGGGCAGGGAGAGAAGAGTTTTGTGGGCACTGTTGGAGGTCCCCACGGGCACCATGGTGCTCACTGGCTGCTGTGTTGGGGTCTCCTGCTATAGGTATACTGGATCAGAGCTAAAGAACGAAGACAGTGTATGAAGAGATTCTCCTCAAATGGACCCAGTGAGTTAGAATGAAAGGAACAAGGCAAGGATGTTGAACCTTTTCAGCCTAAGGGGCTGAGTTCAGTTTTGGAGAAGCTCTCTGGGACCACATACCAATGGTGGGCAGGGCCAAAGGCAAAAGGGGTGGGGCCAAAATACCACCATATTTAGCTTAAAGCTCTTACTGCCAGAAACTAATCCTTAGGAGATGTATTTCAATGTTTTAGAATGGGGAAAAGACATGCAAAAGCCAGGAAAACACCAAACGGTCAGGGGAAAGGGGCATGGTCTTCTAGGGAACGCTGGATTTGACACCCACAATGGCTGGATTGGGCCCATGGCCCTGAGGTTCAACACCCCTGGAATAAGGGAATGATATCCAAAGGGAAGTGCCTGCCATCTCAGAGGCGGCTGGTCAGAATAAAACAGCTTGAATACTCTTGAGATGAAGAACAGGACCATGAGATGCTGAGTGCTTCAGCAAAAGCTGGTTGCCAGCACAAAGTGTTTTGATAACATGGGGAAAATTCAGTGTAGCCAGCCTCCGCAAATCCACCCAAGACTTGTGAGAGGTTCCACTGACAATAGTAACACAAGTGGTACTTAACTAAAGCCTGTCTTATTTTATATGTACATCCTGTAACAATTACCTGTAACAATTACACCAAAAAGGTCTTCATTACAAAAGCAGGAACGGGCTCTTATTGAAATGTCATTATTAATTTCTAATTTTAAAATAGATGCAATTTCCTAGTAATGAAACTTCAGCAAATACCAGACAGACAAGGTTAGGAATGTTGTTTTTGATGGGGTTTTTTTTTAAAAAAAACAAATCTCACAATGGTTTGGAATAGATCTCTCATCCTATTCCTTTTTTCATAACATTAAATGACAGATGATGAATATGAGGTTGCTATCAAAGTAACCCCAAGCTTCTGCTAATAATGCATGCATGCACCCTAAAATAGGTAGTGGTTCACCAGATGAGAAGATTGTAAGCATTTGTTTGAGGTCAGTGGATTTCCAGCCTGCTCATCTGATCTGATGAGCAGAAGCAGACTGAGTCGGGGTGGGGGTGGGTCATGGACTTCTGTCTGTAAGACAGACCACGATTTGCACATTTTAAAAAAAAAACACTAAGGAAATTCGCTCAAATTGCGCTATTTGTGCAAATTGGACTAGTGTGATTTGCGCAAATCAGAAGCTGAAAACCATGTCATTCTAGAGTGATTTGCATGAATACCACTAGAATGACGTAGTTTTTGGCTTCCTGATTTACGTAAATCTCACTGTTTGTGCAAATCACGCTAGTCCAACTTGCACAAATTTCCTTAGCAGTTTTTTTTTAGGAAAATGCACAAACCTGGCTGTCTTAGAGACGGAAGTCCGTGAGTTAGCTCAACTCATACAACGAGTCGGCACCAGCGCAAAGCTGACAAACTGGAATCTGGGCCCCCGAAATCATGACTATCCATTGGATCCCCCCCCCCATCAGATTCCTCACACATCCCTATAAAAACGGGGGGCGGGGATGTTTTCATATGTACATATTCACAAATGTATATCAGGAGCCACGGGCTCTTAAAAGAGCAAAAACAGCTATTATCCAAATATGCTGTCTAAATTCAATTTAGAGCATTGGCCCTGTTGCAGCCTGCATGTCCTGCTTTCCAAATGGGAAACGGGGCAAAAAGACTCTTCTTTGTTTTTGCTAACAGGTCCCGTACCTTCTGTGTACTTTCCACCCTTTTGATTTAGTGCCTTGAAGCAATATTGTACCCTTTGTTTTGACTCTGCTATCTCCTGTGCTTGGGGAATTGCCAATGAAAAAGAGTTTTTCTTGACTCTTGGGGTTTTTTTGTTTGTTTTTTGTTTAACTTTGTTCTTGCATTTCTCTTTGCAAAGCTGATCACGGACCATTTTTATGTTTCTTTTCTTCCCCTTCGGCCACTTCATCCACCATCAATACCTTTCTGTCAACAACCCTCGTGTGTGATGCTGTGGGTCCGAACAATTTTCTATTCATTGTCTCTGTTCTGTCCAGTCAATTATTGACCTTCTTTCAGGTCTCTGCTTTGATGTTATTTAACCTTGTTCCTCTGCAGTGTTTTTTCTATCTGATTTCTAGCTTTTAAAGGAGGCACTTAGCACTGTCAGTTCACCACTGTGAGCCTAACAAGTTTGCTAAACACAAGGCAGAGCAGCAGATATTATATTTCCCCTTTGATAGAGAACTATTCATAGGTTCTCCCTCCCCATTCTGAGAGACTTTATATATATATAAAGCTTGGGAGGATAAGACTGATCTTCAGGCAACTGGTGGGTTGGGACTACAGATGTACAAATCCATCCATAACCAACCATGTAAGTTTCACATGTATTCAAACAGAAGTCTGTTCCATCCTATTTCCGCCATTATTTGAATATTCTTTTTAAAGGACTGCATGAAAAATTGCTTTTATTTTTGTATGCAACCTTCCCTAACATAAGTATCATGTATCCTAATATACATCTTTTGTATGTATTCTTCCCTAATGTAGGCATTTTGTACATATTTTTCTGTAATATACACAGCTTTGTGCACGATTTTTGCTCCAATAGCTGCATCACAAAATTTGGAGAAGTGAGGAATCTGAAGGTTAACTGCATTCCAATCTGTATATGTGTCCAGAAAGTGTGAATTTGGTTGGTTCACTTGAACGTATGGACCAAACAAAATTCTCCAGCATCCTTTGTTGGACCCCACAAGGGGATGATCCCCCAAAATAAGGTGGGTTGCATCTGTGGTATGGCTCCAATGAGGAATCCTTGTGTGGTGTATCAAGAACAACCCTTTCATCCATATACCTCCTCTATAGTTGCTAATGTTCCATCTTATCATTTGTTTACACTCTCCTGTGGCCATGAATCTGAATCCAGGTCTGTCGTAGAGATGTGCAAATAAGCAAAACTCGAGCTCACCGAAGTTCTCCAAATTCCATCTCGAAGCTCATTCTGGTTCGAGTCCATGTCAGATTGTGAGCTTTGCTTTTTATCTTTCTTTCTTTTTTTTTGCATGAAAATCCATATGTTTTTCCATGCATATTTCCCCAAATGTACGCATCAATTGTGTGCATTTTTGAAATGTACTTTTTTTTAAAATGTACTCATTTGGAAATATACTCATTCTTTCCCCATGATTAAACCATTTTTGAAATGTACACATGCTGTTGAATCCGCAAATCATACTGCAAGCTCAGAAATGTATGGGCTTTGACTGCAGATTGCTTCCGAGTCCATATTCAGTCCAGAAGGGGGTAAAATCCTGATCAAACACAAACTGAAACCAATTTTTCATGCATCTCTAAGAGAGGGTTATGCACATGAAGGAGTGGGCTTCTTTCTAAATTGCTGGGATCACTAAGGTCAGGGAGCAGTTTTAGCCCCTTCCCCAGTAGCAACCACAAGTGCACCTCCTACTTTCTTGCATAATGGAGGGAACAATCCTATGACCCCTAGACCGCATCTCAGGGGCTATAGGATAGTTTGAATTCCCACCTCTAAGGTTGGAGATAGTGTTCCAACCTCAGAGATGGGAATCAGAGCTCCGATCCCTCTCCTCGCAGCCAGTGTGGAAAGAACCATGCCAGCTGCTCTCTGAGGTGGGGAAAACAACCTTGGAGAGGATGGAAAGGGGGCACTTGGGGGGCGGGGAGGGGAGGAGACTGGGGCAGCCAGGATACAATGTACCCTGTAGCCACTCCAGCCTTCTTCCCTCCCACTTTGAGACAGCATTGCTAGATGGCCAAAAATGGCCGTCTAGCGAAAATGCAGAGTGGGAGGAATGGGGAAGCGAAGATCGCCTCGCTGCTCCTCCCACTCTGCACTGGATGAGAGTGAGTCTCCAAGGCAAGCTCAGAGGCTCCTGCTCAATTGGATTGTGCCCTAAATGGCTAGAAATGCTACACTCAAGGACTTTATGTAGTGTTGGTAAAACCTGTCCTCTAGTAGTGAGTGGCATGGAGTGGACCAGTCACCATTGGCAAGCACACTATGGTGGGGGAGTATTGTAATGTGACATTGTGCACAATTCAGTAAGCACTGCATGCCCCCCAGGGCAAACCTCCTCTCATTGCACACTCAAACCCACCCTCTATAACAGTGTTCTCCAACCTTGGGTCCCCAGATGTTTTTGGCCTACAACTCCCAGCATGGCCAAAAACATCTGGGGACCCAAGGTTGGAGAACACTACTCTATAACATTTAGCATATACTATCTATCTATCTATCTATCTATCCATCCATCCATCCATCCATCCATGTGAAAGCATTCTATTTCTGACCAAGAAACAGGACGTTGGCAAGGCTCACCAGTACTAAAGCTGTGCATAAATGACCTCTCAAAATTCTCCACCCTATTTGTAGGCAGAGAAATTGGGGGTAGGGGGGAATTTCCAAAGGAAGGAGAAATTCTCTACAGTTTATCACAGGCGGGGCTCACCATTCGCAGGGGTTGTAGTAGCACAGCTTCTCTAGGGGTTTTTGTAAAGGGTTTTTTCTTGGGGGGGGAGGTTGGACTGCAGCAGCAGCAGCAGCAGCAGCAGCTGTGTTGGCAGGCTGCCCCCCCCATTTTGCATCCACCTCAGTACAAGTGTGAGGGGGTCCATGTTGTGTTTAGCTCCAGGGAAGAGGTGGAGCTAGTGCTGAACCAAAATCTGAACTCCAATTCCCGGGGGGGGAGGGGAATTCTTCCCCATGAAAGAGGCTGTTAAAATATTATTAACTACATGCAGAGAGGTTTTTTTATTTCATAATACAAATAATACTAGCTATCCTAAACAAAATGTTTACGTCTGAGCCGCACAGTTTGTTTACATTATGCTATTCCTAGCAAAAGCGTGGGGGGGAAATCTATGTGAACCAAAGTTCCTATAAGTTATGTTATAGGCTATAACATATAACATATAAATATAATAAATAAACATGCTATGCTGTTCAAACAATAACCATTTTAAAAAGAAGAGCTATTGTTCATTGTTCTTTATTATCTCTCTTTGTTGGTGGGGTAAAGTTCGCCTTCTCTCCACTAAACTTTTACTTGCTATGCTTTTATACTCTACACATAAACTCTATCTGTAAAATATATACTCTATAGTGCTTACTTTAAATAAATAAATAAACAGGTAAAATAAACCTGTTAATATTTAAAAAATAATTCCTAAGTCCTAAATTAACCTACAACTAAAAAAAAAATTACTGCTACATAAAAAAAACTAACACTCTGCTTACAATATATAAAAAGCCAAAGCTAACACACGAATTACAAATTCTCTTTCAACACCAACAGAGGCTTCCATTGTTCTGCCTCATTCTCAGGGTGTTTTTAAAAAAATATATACAGAGAGAGAGAGAGAGAAATATATATTTTGTGGGTTTTTTGAGCTTACCTAATCACTGCAAGGCAGCTGAGGGTGCTGAATGTGCTTTTTTTCCCTTTCTATTATGCATCCCTCCAATGCTTCACAGCCTCCCAGGCTGCCTACACTTCCTGATCTGAAAAGGCCCAGTGGGAGGAATCAGCTCATGATGACTTTCCCTGTGCTTTAATTGAGGTGCAGGACACTAATGAGGCTACAAGCTGCTGGAGAGATGACTCTATAATGAAAAACAGGACCCTTGAGCACACTCCTTGCCCACCTCTTAAGTCAGGTAAGCACAAGAAACCCATACCCAACCAATGATAATTTCTCTGAAATTTTTTCACCATTAGATTTCTTTCCGAAAGCAATTTATTTTCTATCAGATTGAATGAGAATGGTCAGGGGAAAAGGTAGGAGAAATTTTCAACACAACACTAATTACCTAAAACTGTCTGGGCTGGGGGTTCTGTCCTGGCTTACCTCAATCCTCCATTATATTCACAATCTACCCCATAGATGTGAAATTTTAGAACAAGCTGGGAAGTCATGCTTATGAGACAGAGAGAGAAAAGACACACAGCTATCGGCAAAATGATGGATGAGACCAGAGAGACAAATGGATTGAACATCAAATGGCAAAAGTGACAAGAGAATGGGGAAAGGATGACAGAATCTGGTCCTAACGTAGTTTCTCAAAGCAGCATTATGCACAACCATATGCTGTGGATTTTTGTTTGGTGCAAAAAGGACAGAGGTTTAAAAACCCAATAAAGGGTTTACCTCCATGGAAATTATTATAGCACACAGAATGATGTATGTAGATTGATCACAATATTAACATTAATAGAGCATGAGTTCTCCTAATGTGAACCAAAAGAACCTGGGCTCCTAGCGCATACACAGCTGGAAGCATCCTAATGTGGTTTCAGATCACTGCTAGCAGGACTGGTCCCAGGCTTGGCAAAGCCCTCAATATAATCCCCACCAGAGCAGAGGGCTTTCCTGGTGCCCCTCAAGTGGGTTTCCCCAGCAGCAGAGGGCTTACCAGGCAGTGGTGGTGCTCTTCCACTGGGACCTGATCAGCTGCCTAGTTGAGACTCAAGTGAAATGGGGGGGGGGAGAGAATAACAAGTCAAGACACAAGGATCGTTGATATAACTTTGGAACACATTTATTAAGATCTGCAAAGGTGGAAAACTAGGGCAGGCTTCTCATCTATACCGACCCTAGCTGATGTTACGACAGATAATTTGCGTGTTAGATTCCCTCAAAGGAGAGAGACTGATTCCACACTCTCACGAAAGGTGTGGGATCTTTGACTGGGGTAAAAAGATGCACGCAGCTGGGTGAGGTGCATTCTTTGCCCTTTAACACTAAACACATACGTGCGCACACTGACGTCAGAAACAAAAGAGTTGTTTATTAAAGATGAAATATATCCACAATGGTTATCAACATTGCTCCCCAACGTAGGCTTCAAGGAAGGAAACCAAGGCGTAAAATGAACATCCACGCCCTTCAAGATCCTATTAAGCAAACCCGTCTTCAATCACTTCTTAAGGAACATCTACCTACGGAACCTCCTGACAACATTGAGGACCACTGGTCTAAGCTGAAAACCTCCATTACTGCAGCTTGTGAACAAACTATTGGATATGAAACTAAGAAACATCAGGATTGGTTTGATGAAAATGACAATGAGATTAAATATATAATTGACCAAAAAAGGAAAGCCTTCCAAATATGGCAAAATGATATTAACTGCGCTGCCAAGAAAAAAACCTACGCTAGCGCAAAGGCTGAGGTCCAAAGAAGAACAAGAGAACTTAAGAACGCTTGGTGGAAAAAGAAAGCTGAAGAAATTCAACAACTTGCAGAATCCCATGATGCACGGGGCTTTTTTAAGGCCACAAGGGCCATTTATGGACCAAAAACCTATGGTACAAACCCTTTACAATCAAAAGATGGCACCAAACTCTTAAAAGACAAAGAGTTTATTGCACTGCGTTGGAAAGAGCATTATTATGACCTTTTAAATCGTAAATCTAAGGTGGATAATGAGATTTTTTCGCAAATCCCGCAAAAACAAATTAAAGAGGAACTTGCAATACTCCCCACTTTGGATGAAGTAAAAAAAGCCATTAATCAAATGAAGAACAACAAAGCTAGTGGACCAGATGGGATTCCTGCTGAAATCTTTAAAGAAGGGGGCCCCGAACTTGTACAACATCTTCATAAACTCATCGAAAAAATCTGGATAAGAGAAGAGATCCCAGAAGACTTCAGGGATGCCATAATTATCACCCTCTTTAAGAAGGGTGATAGAACAGACTGTGGAAACTATCGGGGCATTTCTCTCTTAGCTACCGCAGGTAAAATATTTGCTAGGATTCTCGCAAACCGTCTTCTATCTATTTCAGAAGAGATCCTCCCTGAAACTCAATATGGTTTCCGCCCCTCTAGAGGGACAGTAGACATGATTTTTACTGCACGTCAGCTCCAAGAAAAATGCCGGGAGCAAAATCAACCCCTTTATATGGCATTTATCGATTTGGCTAAGGCCTTTGATACTGTAGACCGTACAGCTCTCTGGATTATCCTTCTGAAAATTGGATGCCCCAATAAATTTGTGAATATCTTGCGACTTCTCCATGACAACATGACGGCAACGGTTTTGGACAACAACGGCTCTCATGGTGCTCCATTTAAAGTGGGATCAGGTGTTAAACAGGGATGTGTTATCGCCCCAACATTATTTGCCATTTTCATCGCCATGGTTTTACATCTTGTCAAGGGGAAACTTCCCACCGGTGTGGGAATTATATATCGAACAGATGGAAAGCTTTTTAATCTCAGCAGGCTGAAAGCAAAAAGTAAGGTAATTACAACCTCCATTGTGGAACTTCAGTATGCTGATGATAATGTGGTCTCCGCACATTCAGAGGATGATCTCCAAACTATCCTAAATGCTTTTGCAGAAGCATACGAAAAACTTGGTCTCTCACTTAACATCAAAAAAACCAAAGTGCTTCATCAGCAAGTGCAAGCCAATCCTTTGGTGATGCCATCTATCCAGCTTGGCGGGACAATACTGGAAAATGTCGATCATTTTCTCTATCTTGGCAGCTATCTTTCTGTTGCAGCTAACATCGACAGTGAAATCCAGCATCGTCTGAGCTCCGCAAGTGCCGCATTTTCTCGAATGAAACATAGAGTGTTCGAGGATCGGGATATTTGTAAGAAGACCAAAACACTGGTTTATGAAGCCATTGTATTACCAACTTTATTGTATGCCTGCGAAACATGGACTATCTATAAACGTCACTTCCACCTCCTTGAAAGGTTTCATCAACGTTGCCTCCGGAAAATCCTGCAAATTACTTGGGAAGATAGGCGAACAAATGTCAGTGTACTGGAAGAAGCAAAGACTACTAGCATTGAAAAAATGATCCTTCAACGCCAACTTCAGTGGACCGGTCATGTTGTTCGAATGCCTGACTGCCGTCTCCCAAAGCAGTTACTTTACTCCCAACTCAAGGATGGAAAGCGGAATATCGGTGGTCAATATAAGAGGTTTAAAGATGTTCATAAGGCTAATCTAAAAAAATGCAATATAAACATCGAAAACTGGGAAGCTCTGGCCCATGAACGATCTAAATGGAGGTTGGCCTTTCACAAAGGTTCCATGGACTTTGAAGAAGCCCGAGTGCAAGGTGAAAGGGAGAAACGTGCTAAGCGAAAAGCACGTCAAATGAATCCTTTACAGGACCATCTTCTATCTGGTAACCTGTGTCCTCACTGTGGGAAGCTGTGTGGATCTAGAATTGGCCTCCACAGTCACTTACGGACCCATCGCTAGAGTCTACACAATCTTCTTTAGAATTTCCTCCTTTTATCCCGGAAGACAATCTTACTCGGTCACGAGTGATCGCCTGATGATGATATAGCAGGTACAGCATCTTACTTCTGGAGGCACAGTAAACCCAATGATTTCAGGCAGCAAAATACCCTTTTGCTATTGTTCAAACTCAGGCTCACTCTATATTCTGGAGAGGAAGAAAGAGTCCCTGTTTGCCCTATTAGCCTATAGATAGAAAGGGGTGGAAGAAAGGCTTCCGTCTAAAGGGATAGTTAAAGAAAGAAGTTCCAGTCACTGCCTTGTCTGTTGGCGGTCCCTGCAGTGGATTCCCCAACCGTGGTCCACAGAGGCAGGAGGTGATCAAGAGCTCTGTGTCTCAAACACGCCAGCATGACAGACAGCTTAGGATGACTCTTTTGACTCTCTCCTGACACACCTTCCCATTACCCAAACCTCAGTTCTTATAACTTTCCCTGAGTCCCTGGCTGCATGAGGGGGCAAGGATCTCCTTTGTTTCCCTGATGGTCTTAATCACCGCTTATCACTCTGTCCTTTGTGTGCCTATGGCCCTTGATGGATGTCATCAGGAAAACCTTTTGTAGGTTCTCCTTACTTGATGAGCTCAAGTTTCTGGGTGAATCCTTCTATTGGGGGGAAGCCATCCTCTTGCAGGGCTTATTCTTAGGTTCTTTTCAGGAAAGTTTCTCCTCTTCCTTGAGGCCATCCATGTTAATCTGATCATTGCAAGACTCCCTTCCCCTGCCTATTCATTCATCAGGTTCTCAATCACTCTCCATTCAGGCTTTCATTTGCATCCTGTGCACCAGTCATTTCTCCTGAACCCAAGCTTACCCAGGCTCTTGTTGGGGTTTGCTGTGGCCTTCCCTGTGAGCTACAGTCAGAACCAGATTATCATGACTATATCCACTCATAACACCGAGAAGTGTATTGGAGGAGACATCTAAGCCCTGATTAATGGTTTCTGTGAGATCTCCACCCCTCCCAACATCCTGGTGTTGGGAGGTCTTCCTGTTGTTGGGAGGTCTTCCCTCTTGGGGCCTCAAAACTGAACATGCCTGCACCTACCTGCCAGCCAAATGTGACCAAATCAACCTAACAACCAAATCAAACCATCCCCCCCCCCAAAAATAACAATATAACCAACCCATCCCAGGGCACAGTGTAGAGTAGGCAAAAAAAAAACACCCAGAGTCCATGGCCAATTTGGACAAAGGGCAAAAATTCCTACTTGGCCCCTAAAAAAGCAACCAGCAAAGCCTACACTGCTTACAGGGAGGGAGGGAGGGAGGGAGGGAGCTAGAACTGAAAGAGGCCAAGGGTGGGACTCCAAGAGGTAACATTGCCCTGAAAACCCCACCTCTCAGGCTGTGTGGATTGTGTGTGGCTTCAGGCTCATAAGCCCATCAACTCTCTCCTCCCGAATCATAATGTCCTCCCCACTTCCTGTCAGTGACAGCCGAGCCTGCAAAGGTGAGCCGTCTTCTCCCCTTTCTTTCTTTCTTTCTTTCTTTTCATTTCTATACCACCCAATAGCTGAAGTTCTCTGGGCGGTTTATAACAGTGCCTAAACAAGGCCATAAGAGCCAGTGTGACATAGTGGTGAGAGTGTTGGACGGGGACTCGAGAGATCCGGGTTCTAGTCCCCACTCGGCCATGAAACTCACTGGGTGACTTTGGGCCAGTCACTGCCTCTCAGCCTAACCTACCTCACAGGGTTTATGTAAGCCGCCTTGGGTTCCTTGCAGGAAAAAAGGCAGGGTATAAATATAATAAATAAATAAATAATACAATAAACATTTTGCACAATGGCCCAAGCTGCCTGATATAGTGATTCCAAATTGGGCACTCTGTGGCATTGTGTAAACCTTAAAGGAAGTTTCATGGCCTTCTGCCATGGGTGACCTAGGGATGGGGGAGAAATTCATTCAGTTCACATGTTAATGCTAACTTATATAATTTTGCACTTCCAAGCCAATATGCAAGCTGAAACTCAGTTATTCTTTGAAATCTGCACTTCTCCAAATTTTGTAACAGAGTTCTCCATTCCAATTAGATTATTGTCCTACTTGTGTAATTGCATTATTCCGCTATGGCACAGTGCCACCTAGAGGTTATGTAGTGAAAAAGCAGGAAAGGATAAGCTGTTTGTGTAGAGCTCGGATCTCAATTCTATGATGAATCCAAAAGTAAACACAGTGGATTATCAGCTTCATGTAGAAAAGCTCTGAGAGAAAGCATATTTGTCTATCCCTAGCCCAGGGCAATCTAAAATTATCTAACTGGCCACAGATTACTACTCTTCAGAAGCCTCCAGTGGAACAGGTGCTGGTTAAATCATCACAAAGACCATGGCTTCCTGAATCCTCTAGAAAATGGTAGAACTGTCAACCAAAGCCATTACTACTTTAAATCTGTGTAAAACAGCTAGGTTTTTGTTTCTGTTTTTTACCATTTTTACTCTAGTGTAGGTGCAGGCAGCCCACTCCAGTTCTAAAAAGCCCACTAGCCCCCATGCTGGGGTACCAATCCAAATTTGGATCCCGGTGCTTAGTCTAAAAATGAACAGAAGATTTAGATGGCAGACTCCGATTTAAAGTAATGTCTGCTTTAGCCCTCAAGGAATCACATGTGATCTCTTTGGAATTTGGAACACCACGTGGTTAAATTGTAGGAAGTTGCTTCCTTCAGCTTTAGTCAAAGGCAATCAAAGTGAATTCTAGAGACAGCTATAAAATAAATCTTATTGGTGAATAAATATGATATGCGGGGTTTTAAGCAAGAATGGAATAGGGAACTGTTCTCCCATTTTGCCTAATCCATGGATCTCCACTTTGACGTCTATACCTGTCACATCTGTTAATCTTAGTCTGTGTCTGATTCAGCAAAAACTTTTGTTTTGTTTCTGTTGGACACCACAATGTCTTTTTAATAAGGGATTGTCTAATTCAGCTAATTGCTGGTGGTGCAATGCAACTAGGGGTGCGATTTGCACAAGTTACGCAAATTGTGGCCTTTTTGAACATATCTTATGCCATTTTCTACGTAAAGAACGTAGCACCAGAAACCAGAAGTCGCTTTCCCGGCTCGGCTCATGAGAACACGAGTCGAGCTGGGGAAAAGGTAGGGCGAGTGGAGCTTCCACCCCCCAATCAAGGTCTGCGCACATCCCTAAGCAGCTAACGCTTCTTTTAAACATATGTTTTGGCAACGTGCAGTAGTTGCTTCTTTTTGGGAGGAGGTTACTATATGGATAAAGACTGGAACAGTCTTTAATGTCTGCTGATACACGGTCTTTAAAATTATCTACCTGCTTCTTGAAATTAATGGTCAGTGTAAATGGATTATCTGTGCCCTTTCGACTGCCAAAAGACTGATATTACAACATTGGAAGCATAAATGCTCACCTCCTATAATGCAATGGACTGAGGACCTTACAACGCTTTCAACATTTGAACAGGTGGCATACAGAATTCACCTTCAAGTGGATACTTAGTTGGATATCTGGTCTGCTTTTGTTGAAGCTTATGGTATATATAATTGCTAGAAAGTTGTATATGTGCATTTCTTATGTCAGTCAGTCAGTCAGGCGATCACTCGCGACTGAGTAAGATTGTCTTCCAGGATAAAAAATTTACAAAAAGGAGGTTTGAAAAGGAGGAAGTTCTAAAGAAAATTGTGTAGACTCTAGCGATGGGTCCGTAAGTGACTGTGGAGGCCAATTCTAGATCCACACAGCTTCCCACAGTGAGGACACAGGTTACCAGATGGAGGATGGTCCTGTAAAGGATTCGTTTGACGTGCTTTTCGCTTAGCACGTTTCTCCCTTTCACCTTGCACTCAGGCTTCTTCAAAGTCCATGGAACCTTTGTGAAAGGCCAACCTCCATTTAGATCGTTCATGGGCCAGAGCTTCCCAGTTTTCGATGTTTATATTGCATTTTTTTAGATTAGCCTTATGAACATCTTTAAACCTCTTATATTGACCACCGATATTCCACTTTCCATCCTTGAGTTGGGAATAAAGTAACTGCTTTGGGAGACGGCAGTCAGGCATTCGAACAACATGACCGGTCCACTGAAGTTGGCGTTGAAGGATCATTTTTTCAATGCCAGTAGTCTTTGCTTCTTCCAGTACACTGACATTTGTTCGCCTATCTTCCCAAGTAATTCGCAGGATTTTCCGGAGGCAACGTTGATGAAATCTTTCAAAGAGTTGGAGGTGACGTTTATAGATAGTCCATGTTTCGCAGGCATACAATAAAGTTGGTAATACAATGGCTTCATAAACCAGTGTTTTGGTCTTCTTACAAATATCCCGATCCTTGAACACTCTATGTTTCATTCGAGAAAACGCGGCACTTGCGGAGCTCAGACGATGCTGGATTTCACTGTCGATGTTAGTTGTAACAGAAAGATAGCTGCCAAGATAGAGAAAATGATGTATTTATCTCTATAGATATACACAAATCTATGTACGTATATTTTTGAAAAAGCCTGAAAGAAGAAAAAAATAAAACTTTTGAGGAATTAGATTTTAGCTTTAAATTCAAATCTTAGCAAAGGGGAAGAGAAAGAAATAGGGGAAATATGGCTGCTGACCCAGCCTGTGATGAAGGCTTCCCCACTCAATTCATCTGCAATTTCCTTGGTAATTTTTGATAATATCCTAGGATGCTCTTAAAGGACATTCAATGAGCTGGTCACCTGAATATTTGTATAGATTAAAGAAGATCAGAATGTGTTTACAGGGCATTATTTGCCATGTACTGTATTCACTGCCATGGAGGGAAAAACTTGGAATTAATCCTAGCTCACAAAACCAGGCTGATATTGTGCTGGGTCACGTTCCTGGATTATGAGTTTCCCCACCAGTCAATCCTGAGTTATTGCTCTGCAAATACTTTGAAAGCTAATTTAATAGATACTCTGCATAAAGTCTACAATAGGAAATTGCTTTCTCCATGTGTCAGGATAAACATTATGATATATATATATATATATATATATATATATATGAAACATTTAACCAGCCAGCAGTGAACTGCTACCTTTCCCCCCCCCCCCATTAATTCAGGCCTGGATTCAGAGTACATCCTTGTCATATCATTTATTAATCCTTATAATGAGCAGATCCTTTGCACAGTTAGCAGGGTTTGCATTGTCAAGAACTGCTGTGATATAGGCATAGACTAATCTGTCAGTTTCACTTTCTCCTGCATTCCATTTTATTTAAAAAAGAAATAAATCTCTAGTTATTTCTTGCCCAAATATGAAGGAATGTATGGATGTTGGTAGATGAACTGAACTGAAATTCTCACCCATCTGCACCAGCCAAATTCAATATGTACAGCTATTTCTAGTAGGGAGAGGACCGTATTGTACCTGCCTGCCATATAGCTGTTAAAGATAAACAGCCTGTCAGAAAATAAAGTACTGGCAACCCTAACTCAGCACCATAAATATGGTTGAATACACGAGGATGAAACTGAACTCAGACTTTTAAGAGCTGAGCACCATAAGTCTTCTCCCGGGCTGGATGAATCTCTCAGTTTCACTTTCTCACACATTTGATTGATTCATTTATACATTTTAATCCAAAATTGCTTCCATCCCAAATATGAAGAACATTTTGAATAGTTGGTAAATTCTTATCAAAAGCAAACTGAAACAAAATTCTCACTCATCTCTAGCTATGGTAGGTAGATTGGCCCCTGGTAATCTTTTGATCTGAGGTTCTCAAACTTTGCTATTATCAACCTGTTTTGACCAACAGAAAAATAAACTGCGTCTCCTGGTGATCAGGAAATCAACAAGTTCCAACAATCTCATGCTCCAATAAATAAATAAATAAATCAGCCACATAGATTTCATAGATCATAGAATTGGAAGGAGCCTACAAGGCTATTGAGTCCAACCCCCTGCTCAATGCAGGAAACTAGAGGAGGGGTCTCCCATCCAAGTAATAACCAGGCCTGACCCTACTTAGCTTTCCACACTCAGACAAGCTGTGCCAGCGTGAGCCACATACCTGTATGTACAGTATGTACAGTATGTACAGTAAAATATTGAACAGAAGAGGCAGATGGATAGGAAGGTAGAAAAAAGGGAAGACAATGTTGTGGGATTCCATAGGCAGCTGATTGGCCAATGTGTGAACAGAATGGTGGGCTAGAGGGACCTTTGGTCTGATCCAGCATGACTTTTCTTATGTTCTTACAAAACTTATTTATTTATTTATTATATTATATCCCACCTTTTTTCCTGCAAGGAACCCAAGGCGGCTTACATAATCCTCCTCATCATCATCTCCATTTTATTCTGACAACAACCCTGTGAGGTATGTTAGGCTGAGAGTCAGTGACAGGCCCAAAGTCACCCAGTGAGTTTCATGGCTGAGCGGGGACTAGAACCCGGATCTCCCAAGTCCCAGTCTAACACTCTCAATGCTACGCCACACTGGCTCTCAAAAGAGAGGTAGTGCTAGAAAGAAGGGGATAGGAAGATTTTTTTAAAAAAATCAGAGCCTTCTTAGACTAGCTGTTCTACCTTGTTCAGGATCTATGCCTCTGGTATCCATCCTCAATGACACTGGCATGTCTCCCTCATGTGTGATGCAACATCATCACATCCATCTCGATCCTAGTTCTTCAGCTGTCCCTTGCAAAGGGGCAGGGAAACACTGAAATGATGGTTCAACATGCATTTCTCTTGCTCCAAGTTATCAGAGGGAAGTTTGGGAGAGATCTGAGGTTTCAGAAGCCATGCTTCTTCCATAACATATAATTAAAGTCTAAGAAATGAATTAGTGTTGATGTGCAGTGCAATTGTAAATTAGAGATTCATCTATTATCTATTTATTTATTTATTTATTTAATACAGTTATTTATGTTGGGGCTTCTCATACATTTTGAAGAGAAACTCACTTGCAAACTTAGAGCCTAACTGCACATGACGCTAAGCATGTGATTGGTAATCATGTCACAATGGGATGGGGAATCCATACCAGGCATGGGAGGGAGGGTAGCCATTGGCACCACAGTGTACATGGAAGGAAAGTTTAAGATTGCCCTCCCTCATTGCCATCTCAGTAAAAAAATTAATCTCCCCCCCCCATATGCCAATTAGAATTAAGGGGGGAACTCCCATTGGCACCAACGGACAACCAAAGGACAAATGATGAGGCTGCTGAAGCAGGTCTCCTGCAAAGAAAGGTCACAATGTTTGGAGAATTGGGGAGGGCATTATTAGAAAAAAGGTAAGTAAAGGGGGGGAATGTGGTAGGGTTGTAAAAATTGTGCATGGTGTGGAGAAAGGCAACGCAGAGAGATATTCTCTCTCTCTCAGTCTCTCATAATATTAGACCCTGCAGTCGTCCAATGAAGCTGAATGGTGGGAGATTCAGGACAGACCAAAGGAAGTACTTCTTTGCACAGTTGGCATCACAATCCAATGGCCTCCCCCCCCTCGATGCACATAAGTCTCCGAACATGGAGGCTCACATGCGTCCAATGCAATGCACAGCGGTGGCGATCTCCACTTCGCATCCTGCTTTTCAACTAGATGGCTGTTTTCAGCTGTCTAGATCAGTGTTCTCCAACCTTGGGTCCCCAGCTGTTTTTGGCCTACAACTCCCAGCATGCCCCAGCCAGCGTAGCTTTTCCTGCTTAGCGTAGCTAGGCTGGGGCATGCTGGGAGCTGTAGGCCAAAAACAGCTGGGGACCCAAGGTTGGAGAACACTGGTCTAGATGACATCCTTCAGAGGGGGAGGGAAGGAGGCTGTGGTGCCATTTGGGAATGGAGTAAGCTGTTGTCGGCCCCAGCCTCCTCCCTTCCCCTCTCCTCAGCCTGCCCCTTTTCCCCCTCTCCAAGGCTGATTTGCAACCTCAGGGAGGCAGCTGGCACAGTTCTCCATGCCAGCTGCGGTGGGGGTGGGGCAGGGGCTTGCTGTTCGGAGTCCCAGCTCTGACCTTGCAGGACCTCAGAACTGGGGCTCCGAATAATCCTATGCCCCCCCAAAAAAATGTTGGGAGGCCATAGGATTGCATCCTAAACGATGGAATTCATTACCACAAGATGTGGTGATGGCCACCAAATTATATGACTTTGAAAGGGGGTTAGACAAATTCACAGAATATAAAGCTATAAATGGCTACTAGTCGTTGTATGTGTTTTCTATGTAAAGATCCTTGGATGTCAAGTGGTATAGAAGTTGAATGAATGAATGAATGAATGAATGAATGAATGAAGTGGCTATATATTACCTCCAGGATTTCATAGACCATAGAGTTGGAAGGGGCCTACAAGGCTATCGAGTCCAACCCCCTGCTCAATGCAGGAAACTAGAGGAGGGGGTCTCCCATCCAAGTAATAACCAGGCCTGACCCAGCTTAGCTTTCCACGCTCAGACAAGCTGAGCTAGCGTAAGCCACAGGCCTGTATCAGAGACAGGATGCCTCTCAATACCATTCACTGGGAAGCATGAGGAGCTCCTGCTCCCATGCCCTGCTTGTGGGCTTCCCATAGGCATCTGTTAGCCAATGTGGAGACAGAATATCAGACCTTTGTTCTGACCCAGCAGGGCTCTTCTTATATTCTTAGATGTGAACGCTGAAAGAGAACTAGTTTCCCGCTCTGCATGAGGCAGTGAGGTAGCTGGAAACTGTCAAAAGTTTTGACTCTTCCTTACGGGAAGCCCACAGGCTTGTTTTTCTGTAGCTTGGCAGTTTCTCCAGAGATCACTCCCGATGTGGATCAGAGACTTTGTTGTCGTTTCATAGACAGATGGATAGATTCTACAAAATCTAATTGTAGGTTGTTAAAAAGCTGCAAGAGCTCCCAGATGTGAAACCAGTATTTGAGGGTTGCTGTTGTGGTTGTTGTGGTTGTTAGAGAAGCAGACCAAAGAAGGGAACACACATCAGAGTCCTCGTGTGCATAATCAAACAGATCATTCTATATGTCTGTATTATTCCTTTCTTGAAGGTTCTGTTCCGTTTTCGGTGTGTTTGTTTTATGCAATAAACACATTTCAGAAAACGTAATAAATTGGACCATTTTACATAATGATGGAACATCGCCTCTGCTGCAGTGGGATGCAATGAGGGCTGGATAGTTTCCCATTAGTTTCTTGGATTATGATCTGAAACCCCCCAGTGTATATCTATGGATGGGTGAGAATTTTGTTTCAGTTTGGTTTTGATAAGAATTTACTGGAATTCACAAAGTTCTCCACAACTGGGACAAAAAGAACATGAGATTAAAAATGAATGTAGGAGAAACTAAAACTGACAAATTCAACCACCCAGGCCCAGGGCTAGGAATGCTTTGATTTTTAAAAAATCTGCATTTCAATCCCTGCGTATTCAACCATGTTAGTGTTGAATTAAGGTTGCCACCCCTTTTTTTTTTCAGACAGGCTCCTCATCTTTAACAGTTATATTGCAGAAAGGTACAACATGATCCTCTCAATGCTGTGGAAAGCTGTACCTATTAGACTTGGCTGGTGCAGATGGGTGAAAATTTCATTGTGGTTCATTTTTGATAAGAATTCACCAACATTCACAAAGTTGTTCATATTTGGGAAAGAAAGAACTTGATTTTAAAATGTTGAATGTCAGAGAAACTGACAGGTCCCTAGTCTCAATACATAGTTACCTTTCATCAGTCACATTAATAGACAGACTGGCCTGTATTTAAACCAGCCTTCTTTAACCTGGTGCCCTCCAGATGTTTTGGATTTTTAAGCCCTATCGGTCCCAACCAGCATGGTCAATGGTCAGTAATCCTGGGAGTTCTAGGCCAAAACATTTGGAAGGCACCAGCCTGGGGAAGGCTGCTTTAAACACAGGCCAGTCTGATGATTAATGGGGCTGATGTAAGATAATTATGTATGAGGTTAGGGGAAGCAGATTTCAAGCATAAAGGCCAAAACTCTGAGCTCACGTTGGCTCAGCTTGTCTGAGCGTGAAAAGCTAAGCAGGGTCAGGCCTGGTGATTACTTGGATGGGAGACCCCTCCTCTAGTTTCCTGCATTGAGCAGGGGGTTGGACTCGATGGCCTTGTAGGCTCCTTCCAACTCTATGATCTATGAAATCTATCTAAGTGTGCATTAGCGCTAAAGTGAATTCATGCAAGTTGAATGAAATTCTGGTTTTAAAAAAATTGGATTGGATCTATGAATCTATGAATCAAGTATGGCCTCTAAGGTGATGGAAGAGTACTCCTTTGCTGCCATGCTAGGCTTGTTCACTAATAGGAACCATTTTTATTTTTTTTTAAATCGTATTTCACACACACACCAGATTCCAGAAAATATTACTGACTCCATTGCATGCCTGTTTCCACCCAACCTCATCCCAACCCCCAACCCTAGCTGTCATCCTAGTTGTTTAAAATTTGGTTTCTCTGGGTTGTTTTTTAAAGCATCCCTTGCAATTTTAGTAAATCCATTAAGGGCGCAATCCTATGCATGCTTCGACAGAAACGAGTCCTCTAATCCCTAGCATTTGCCAGCCAGCCATGCTGGCTGGGGAATGCTGGGAGTTGTAGGCCTTTTTTCTATCTAAACATGCATAGGATTATGCCTTAAAGGGATGAACTGGTAAGTTTTCCCTTAGTTTGGTGAGTTATATTGTGCTTGATAATGTATAATCTTGCCTTTTTCCATTACCCTCTTCACACTCATTATGTGTTGTTCTAAAACCCTGTGGAGTTCCTGAAACAGAAACAGCCCCTATTTTTGCCCGTATAGTTTCAAGGCAAAAATTCAGACAAAAATCACTGAGTTTGTTAATTCACCTTATGTTCACCTTGAAAGGGTGGTGGGGCTACAGAGGTGAAGGGCCGGGGAGAGCATGAAGGCCTATTTTCCACTCACAGCTTTTGACTAATGGAAAGTGAAATTTTCAGGACCTTCTTTCCTTCTCTAGAGCAAGTCCCACTGGACTTGCAATGCAAAAGAAGGGTGGAGTTGAAATGGACAAACCTTTTGTCAATCAATTGCATCTCATGTTTTCATCTTCATCCTTCCCAGAGCAGCACCCGAGTTGTGGGAACTTTTACAGGGAATAGGGCGAGAACCAGGCAACATTCTCTCAAGGGACGGGAGGATCAGCCTTCTTTCCAGTCCATGTCACTTTTGAATGTGTTCTCCCATTTCTCTCTTTTCTAAAAAAAATATATCTGAACGCAAATCACATTTAGATACTCTTTAAATATCCATTTGTAAAATAATTTCCTCTCAACATATGCATTTCTGAACATATTTTGATAAGTTCAAGGCTGCCAAGAACTGCAAGTCAATGTTCTGAGAAGTGTGGGACCTGTCTGCAGTGGGGGCTGGGGGCTTCAACTGAGTGACTTTGGGAGTCAGTCTGAACTTTAAAGGAGCTGTCCATGGTGCAGAATCTATTGTGGGGGTGGGGTTCAACACCATGGAGAGCTCCTCAAAATTTCAGACTGAAACCTGGAGTGGATAAACAGCCACACTGGCTCCGAAGCCGACAGCCACCACTGTCTGTCAGATAGTGAGGTCCCATTCTATCTACCCAACAGTCCAAGATGTGCAGATCATATCAGTTTGGATTGAAATGTGCAGATCATATCAGTTCGTATTGAAATGTGCAGATCGTATCACTTCATATTGAAATGTACAAAGATAGGATTTTGCAAGCATCCCTAGTTCCCTCTGCAGTTCTTGTTCGTGTAAACTCTGCTTATGGGAAGACTGATATTTTTTCCCTCCTGAAGCATCAGCAGAATTGGCAATGGCAGGTGTTCTTTGTAGCAGGGGTGCAGAACCCCAGCCCTGGCAGTCAAATCTGGCCCTCTCGCCATCCTAATCTGGCCTTCCAGGGTTCCCCACAGTGGCCATGTGCCCTCTTCCCCTGCCCAAACCCCCTTTTCCATGACCACCAATCATTTGGTGGCTTTCCAGCTTTTAGTGCAGTTTTCCAGCTTTTGTGCAGTCATATCACCACCCCATTCTAAAAGGTTGAACTGCCACAGGGGTGGGTGAACAAACAATGTTCAAGATCACCAGGGTTCCCTGAACATCGTCTTGCCGCTTGCCTCACACCTGATGCCCGTTCACGCTTGCGAGCGCTGCTCGCTCTGTGCAAATGGGATACCTGCGCTAACCTAGCAACAATCAAATGGGAGATTTGTGCAAATTTCCCCAAATTTGCACACCATTCCTTCAAAGGACAAAGCGGGGCTGATTCAGTCTACTGGGGAAATCTGTGCAAGCAGGGACATTTCCGTAAATCGAACTGGGAACTGGGAACTGGGAACTGAGATGAACACAAGCACGTGTTCGACAATTTGCTAATATTTTCAGCAGACATGTGCTTGCGTCAGAGCTTCGAACGGGGCATGCTCACATATTTTACGAGCAAAAATGAAGTACTCATACATCCCTACGATGGCAATAAGAGCATTAACCAAAATTATCCTAGTCTTTATGGACCTGACCCTTTTGCCCTCAGGCTCACCCACCAATGGAATGTGGCCCAGAAAAATGTCTCCAAAATGTAATTCAGTCCTCATGTTGAAAGACACTGAACACCTCCACTTTACAAGGAACTGAGTCTAGTTAAAGTTCCCCCATCAGCAGTAGTGATGGTGGTTGTGGTAGGTGCTCTATAAACGTCACTTGAAAATCCTGCGAATTACTTGGGAAGATAGGCAAACAAATGTCAGTGTACTAGAAGAAGCAAAGACTACTAGCGTTGAAACAATGATCCTTCAACGCCAACTTCATGGACCAGTCATGTTGTTCGAATGTCTGACTGTCATCTCCCAAAGCAATTACTTTATTCCCAACTCAAGGATGGAAAGCGGAATATTGGTGGTCAATATAAGAGGTTTAAAGATGTTCTTAAGGCTAATCTAAAAAAATGCAATATAAATATCGAGAACTGGGAAGCTCTGGCCCATGAACGATCTAAATGGAGGTTGGCCTTTCACAAAGGTTCTATGGACTTTGAAGAAGCCCGAGTGCAAGGTGAAAGGGAGAAACGTGCTAAGCGAAAAGCACGTCAAACTGAATCCTTTACAGGACCATCTTCTATCTGGTAACCTGTGTCCTCACTGTGGGAAGCTGTGTGGATCTAGAATTGGCCTCCACAGTCACTTATGGACCCAGCGCTAGAGTCTACACAATTTTTTTTAGAATTTCCTCTTTTTAAAATTTTCTTTTTGTAATTTTATCCTGGAAGACAATCTTACTACAGTCACAAGTGATCGCCTATTGTGTGTGTGGTTAAGGAGCTGAGAGGAGGATCATTATTCCCCAGAAAAAAACTAGTCCTCCTTTCTGAATAATGTGTACCATTGTGCAGAGCCTATGTATTGTGCAATTTGCACTGACTCTGGCTCGGGCTTCTATAGCATTAGCAAGCAAAATTGCTTTTTTGTGTGTTATCATCTGGAGGAAGCATCCATTTGTTTGCATTCAGAAAGCAGGGTTGATTTCTCCCATTTACTCTAGATGTCAACACTCCACAACGGTGACTTTTGCTAATGCTTGCCTTTAGGGATACGATAATGGTACCAGCTGAGTCATAATTTCAGTCAAACTCATATCGCTTTTACATTTTTATTTTTATTTATTTTTTATTTCTGCTTTGCCATTCTGGCTGATAACTGCCAACTGCAGGCTGGAAAATTTACCTAAATGGGAACATTTCCACTCAGAGAAAGAACATCACACTATGCCATTTGTTTAATAGTTCACATTACTGTACAGGGAACACTACAACCAAAAGCCAACTTTTCACCACTTAGATTATTAAAGTTTCAAGGGGAATGTCACCATTGCTTCTGTCTCATTAGAATGATAACTTTTGGAGTCAGGGGAAAAAACCAGAGAAAAATCTTTCTTGGATCAGATATGGGGCCTGTGTCTTTATATCGTCTTTCCTTCCAGAATCTCAGATCAGCCATTTTGTCCCAGAACCACCCTGTGAAATAAAATGGGTTAAACATAGGAATGAGTGGAAAATTCATTCAGTTCACATTTTAATGCAGATGTATCACATGCATGCTTCCTGAACCTACATACGAACTGGAACAGATTTGTACAGTGAATTTCACATTTTCCCCAGATGTTGTGATGCAGTTCACACACATTTAAAAAAAGATGTGAACACACGAATATTATGCACAGGTTTCCCCATTATGCACACAAAAATGTGTCTAATATGGAAATGTGTGCACAAAAATATGTATATTAGGAGAGCAAATTTTTGTGCAGACATTAAAACAAAATACACAAACTGATGCAGAAATGGGTTAGAATGAACTTTACGTTGGAAGAATGAGGAACGGAGCTGAATCAAATGTCATCCATCTCTAGCTAAAAGCAGCACCTTGTCAAAGATCAGCTAATGAGCTTCATAACTCAGGGCCAAAGTAGATGATATGTGAGAAACACATGAATAATATCTCTTTGGGGGTTTTGTTCTTAAAAATATATGAAAGGAGCAGGAAGAGGTCAACAATTAATGGCAGTTTCAATGGAGGAATGCTTCACCCCTTCTCTTCCTGTTATTTTTCTGTGCTCATAATCAACTCTATCCATGCTCCTTGTTGATATGATGCCCTCCATATCCCCCCCCCATGCAACAATGGGGGAAGCAGGTGGGGGGGTAATTTTGAGGGGAAACCAGCAGGAAGGAGAAGCATCCCTCCCTGCATTGGGCCAGATAGCTTAGAAGTCCTACTCCAACTCTATGACTCCAAGTCAGGATTGGGCAACTGGTGGCCCTAGTCCAAACCCTTTAGCCTACAATTCCCATCATCCTTCACTATTGGTTATGCTGTCTAGGGCTGATGGAAGTTGTAGGCCAAAACATCTGGAGGGACACACATTGCCCACCTCTATTCTACATATGCCATGACTAATTAGAAACCTGGGAGGAAGAGGGCAGATTAAGAATTAGCCCCTCTCAGTACTGCTAAACATAGCACATAGTGCTACTTTTCAATTAAAAGAAAATGAGGAGAGAGTGAATGGCATTTCATGCTTTGGTTTCCCCCTTCTGTGTTAGTCTTTTTCATCTAATGTTTTATTGCTTACTACTTTGGGAAGTTTCAAATAGAAAAGACTTTTAGAGTCTAGAACTGTGCACAGGTGGCCTCTCAAAATTCTCCACCCTATTTGTGGGCAGATAAATCAGGGAAGGGGACAATTTCACCAAATTTCTCCCGGGGGAGGAGAAATTCTCAACAGTTTCTCACAGGCAGGGCTCCCCATTGGCACAGCAGCTTCTTTCTCTTTCTTTTGCAAGGGCTTCTGGATTTTCTGTGCTGGAACAGCATCAACTGTGTTGGCATGTTGGCCCCCACTTTGCATCCTCCACAATGCAGGTGTGTGGGGAGGCAGTGTTGTGTCTAGCTCAAGGGGTGGAGCTAGTGCTGAGCCAAAATCTGTCCTCTGATTTCCTGATCACTTTCTCCACCATGGAAGAGACATCCCTTGGTTCTGCTTCGTTCTCTGGGTGTTTTAACATTCATTTTTGTGGTGCTTTTGAGCTTACCTAATCACTGCGAGGCAGCCGATGGTGCTGTGTGTGTGTTTTCTACCTATTCACATCTCTCCATTTCTCTGCAGCCTCCCAGGCTTCCTGATCTGAAAAAGCCCTGTGGGAGGAATTCCCTCATGATGCCTTCCCTTGGGCTTTAATTGAAGTGTGGGAAGCCAAGGAGACTGCCGGCTGCCGGAGAGATGATTGTACAAGGGAAAAGAGGACATTTGCATGCACTCCCCAACCAGCTCTTAAGTAAGGTAAGTACAAGAACCCAACCCATGAGAATTTCTCCAAAAGTTTTCTTCACCAATGAATTTATTTTTGAAAGCAATGTATTTTCTATCAAATTGAATGAGAATGGTGGGGGGGGAAATGTGGGAGAATTTTTTTGGCACAGCACTAATTTGGACATTTTATAAATAACTACCCCCACCAGTTTACTCTTTTCTTTCTCATGCATGCCATGATCTCCTGTAACCTCATCTAGTTTCCTGCTCAGCTACCTGGATTAGCTGTTGTTGGTGCTAGTTCTGAAACCCTGCAGTGCTCTACTCTGCTTCCTCCCTACTATCATTTGCATGCACCACAGGAGAACCAAAAAAAAAAAAAACCTTGTGGAAGTTGCCAGAGACCTCTCCTGCCAAGTATATCTGGCCATGACGACTTGTCAGAGAAGCTTTGATTTTTAGAGAGCTCCCAAAAACTGCTGCCTCCCCCATTCTGTCCTGGCACTCATGCCTAGGAAGATCCTGCCCCAAAAGAGTTTACAGTTTAAACAGACAAGGATGATCAAAGCTGGAGACAAATCAACACCAAAGTGAATTACTCAAGGCAAGAGAGAGAGGGAGAAAAGGTAGGATTCCAGTCCCAGTCCAATTTCCTGGCCACCAGGCCATTTTTGATTTAACAAAGCTACCTGAGCTGCTGTGAAACAAAGGCACAGATGTGCCGAGCCCTCCTTGCTAATGCCACCAAAGTGTATGAGAGAAAGTCAGGCTCCTGTTCATTGTCAAAGAGTGTGTGAAAGTAGTGATGTCATCAGAGTTCTTTACTACCTGGTTTGGAATGAGATCTAGGAATGTATGAGACTTTCGTTTTTGCTCACAAAACATGTGAGCATGCCCTGTTCAAAGCCCCAAATGCTACTTCGAGCACATGTCCACTGAAAATTGCCAGACATGTGCTTGCATGTGATTTGCACAACTTTCCCAGTTTGATTTTGTGCAAATTTCCCCTGCAT
This sequence comes from Shinisaurus crocodilurus, assembly GCA_021292165.1. Taxonomy (NCBI): domain Eukaryota; kingdom Metazoa; phylum Chordata; class Lepidosauria; order Squamata; family Shinisauridae; genus Shinisaurus; species Shinisaurus crocodilurus. The sequence continues at coordinate 26,487,251 of CM037883.1, forward strand.
ACTGAATCAGCTCCTGGGTGATTCAGTATGCACCCAGTTTCCCAGGGTGCCTCAGGAGGGATCTTGGGTGCCTTGGAAACTATAAAATCTATGCCTCCTTTAATCTGGGGCAGCTTAGTTTACGTTGATGGATGAACTACCCTGGGAAGAAGATCTCTGTTGATTCTGCTGGACATCTCAGCAGTAGTTGATACCATTGCCAAAATATCCCCCTGACTGCTTGGTGGAGATGGCATTGGGTTCTGGTCCGTCCTAAGGGCTTAGTTACAGAAGGTGACTGTTGGAGGACTCCTGTTTGATGCCTTAGCCATTGCTGTATGGTGTCCTTTCTATCCCTCCATGTTATTTAACATTTAAATGAAACTGCTGGGAGAGGTTATCCAAGGGTTTTGAGTGTGTTGCCACCAACATGTGGATAACATACAACTCTCTTTTTCATCTAATACAGCTTCCCCAGCCTCACACCCTCCATATGTGTTGGAGAGCAACCAGGGGAAAGATGATGTAATACCAAGGAAGCTGTTGGTGTTCTATAACAGGGCCTGGAGGCAGTAATAGGTTGGGTGCAAGCTAACCCTTTGGTGATGCCATCTATCCAGCTTGGCGGGACAATACTGGAAAAATGACGATCATTTTCTCTATCTTGGCAGCTATCTTTCTGTTACAGCTAACATCGACAGCGAAATCCAGCATCGCCTGAGCTCCGCAAGTGCCGCGTTTTCTCGAATGAAACATAGAGTGTTCGAGGATCGGGATATTTGTAAGAAGACCAAAACACTGGTTTATGAAGCCATTGTATTACCAACTTTATTGTATGCCTGCGAAACATGGACTATCTATAAACGTCACCTCCAACTCCTTGAAAGATTTCATCAACGTTGCCTCCGGAAAATCCTGCGAATTACTTGGGAAGATAGGCGAACAAATGTCAGTGTACTGGAAGAAGCAAAGTCTACCAGCATTGAAAAAATGATCCTTCAACGCCAACTTCAGTGGACCGGTCATGTTGTTCGAATGTCTGACTGCCGTCTCCCAAAGCAGTTACTTTATTCCCAACTCAAAGATGGAAAGCGGAATATCGGTGGTCAATATAAGAGGTTTAAAGATGTTCTTAAGGCTAATCTTAAAAAAATGCAATATAAACACTGAGAACTGGGAAGCTCTGGCCCATGAACTCTGTAACTGGAGGCTGGCCTTTCACAAAGGTTCTATGGACTTTGAAGAAGCCCGAGTGCAAGGTGAAAGGGAGAAACGTGCTAAGCGAAAAGCAAATCAAATAAATCCTTTACAGGACCATCTTCCATCTGGTAACCTGTGTCCTCACTGTGGGAAGCTGTGTGGATCTAGAATAAGGCCTCCACAGTCACTTACGTACCCATCGCTAGAGTCTACACAATTTTCTTTAGAATATTCCTCCTTTTAAAATCTCCTTTTTGTAAAAAAAATTTATCCTGGAAGACAATCTTACTCGGTCACGAGTGATCGCCTGACTGACTGACTGACTGACTGGGTGAGGGCTAACATCTTGAAGCTAAATCCAGATGACACTGAGGTGCTCCTGCTCAGGAGAGAGATGGACTCTGAAATAGGGATTCAAATTGTTTTGGATGGTGGTGTACTCTACTTGAAAAGTCAGGTTCACAGTTCAGAGGTGTTTCTGGACTTGCCTTTGCATCTAGATGACCAGTTGGTGGTGGTGATCAGGAGTGCCTTTGCCCAGTTTAGTCTGGTGCACTAGTCCCTATTCCTGAAGACATTAGCCTTGGCTAGGGTAACACATTGTTTAGTTCCATCAAGATTGGATTCCTGGAACATGCTCTGCATGGTACTACCTTTGAAGAGAGTCTTTGGAAACTGAATTTGGTCCAGAATGCAACCTCAAGGATGTTTTTCACACAGCACATAGTTAAACTATGGAATTCACTTCCACACAATGTAGTGATGGCCACCAATTTGGAGGGCTTTAAAGGGGGATTGGACGAATTCATGGAGGAGAAGGCTATCAATGGCTACGAATCCTGACTGGCTATATGCTACCTCCAGTATCAGAGGCAGTATGCCTATTTTTTACACCAGTTGCTGGGGAACATGGGCAGGAGGGTGCTGTTGCACTCATGTCCTGCTTGTGGGATCCCATGGGCAGCTGGTTGACCTGGCCACTGTGTGAACAGAATACTGGACTAGATGGACACTTGGCCTCATCTGGCATGGCTCTTCTTATGTTCTTATGTCACAGGATTCTAAGTCAAGTTTTAAAGCCTTATACAAATGTGTAGGACACAGCCAGCCTCCAAGTAACCCAATATAATAGGAATAAGGATTTATTCCATAGTAACTAGGGAAGTGCAACAGATTTGGCCAAATAGAGCCCCTCTGGGCTATTTCTGGTTCTTTCCAAAATGAAGTGGACTTCCATCCAAAGTGATCAGAACAAAAACTGGAGTCTGCATGATATTTTTAGTTTGTTTGTTGGGGGTTATTGATTCTTCCATTTAGTTGAGCAAACCAAAAACAACTGCTGAAGTCTTAAACCACCTGTTCCTGAACAAAGACTCCCATCTGAGCAGGGCACAACAGGAGAGGCTCCAGCTGTTTTGTGAAATCGGGCTCCAGAGAGAGAGACCAACAGAGCGAGCGCATCAGGAGAGAGCAAACAGAGTTGGCCTTCGGAGAGTCAAGGGGGGTCAAGAATGCTAGGAAGACAGAAACAAAATGGGACAGAGCACTATGGAAGGAAGACTGCAGTGGTGGTGACCTGCAATGGAGTGTGCAATTTTTGTTTCCTGCCGGAGCTCAACATGGCCTACACGTGCAACAAGTGCAAGCTGGTCACGCTGTTGGATGAAAAGTTCAGAGGACTGGAGCAGCAAGTGTCAACCCTCAGGAGCATAAGAGAAAGTGAGGAGTTCTTAGACAGAATGGTGGATCTACAGCACCAAAGCGTAGAACAGGAGCCAGAAGGGCAACGGCAGGATGAGGCGGAGTCGGAGACTGCAGAGGCAAGGGAAAATAACGTAGGGGGAACTCCCTGGAAAAGGGTGACTGTTAGGAGCAGAAGAACTACATGACATTCTGCTCCTGTGGAAGCAGTGGAGCTATGGAACCGCTTCCATGTACTTGAGGACGAGAGCAGCCTGCAGAGGATGGATTACCGGGCACCCAATGTGACAGCGAGCAAGAGGCTGAGGGTCAGTCAAGTGGAGGCAATCAAACCAAGGCCTACAGCAAGAGGAAGAGAAGAGTACTCGTAGTGGGAGACTCCCTCCTGCGGGGGATCGAAGCCAAAGTATGTCGCGAAGACCCATGGACTCGCCAGGTGTGCTATCTCCCTGGGGCACGGATTAAGGATGTTACAGAGCAGCTGACGAGGCTCATACAGCCCACCGACACATACCCCTTTCTTCTCATCCACGTGGGTACAAATGATACTGCCAAGCGGAGTTACAAAGAAATCACGGCAGACTTTGAAGAGCTGGGAAGGGAACTCAAGAACTTCAGGGCCCAGATAGTTTTCTCATCCATCCTTCCAGTACTTGGAAGAGGCATAGAAAGGGAAAGAAAAATACTCAGAGTGAATGACTGGCTACGAAGGTGGAGCTGACGTGAGGGATTTGGATTCTGGGACCACGGGCTACACTTCCTGGAAGATGGACTGCTGGCAAAGGATGGGTTGCACCTCACAAGGACTGGGAAGAATGTGTTTGGCCACAGCATGAGGAACTTAATCAGGAGGGCTTTAAACTGAATCCAACAGGGGAGGGAAACATAAACTCGGGGGTACTAATGGAAGAAGGCCTCTATGCCACAATGGAGAGAACAGCTCCAGCGGTGCCCATTGATAGTCTACCACAAAATGTAGGGGGAAAGTCGGACTATAAAGCACATAGTCTTCGATGTCTCTATACTAATGCCCAGAGTATGGGCAACAAACAAGACAAACTTGAACTCTTGATACATGAGGGCAAGTACGACTTGATAGGGATAACTGAAACCTGGTGGGATGACTCCCATGACTGGAATACAGCAATTGAAGGGTATAACTTGTTCAAAAGAAACAGAAGCAACAGAAAGGGAGGTGGAGTTGCACTGTATGTTAAAAATACGTATCTCTGCACAGAGATACAGGAAGAGGAGCTTGGCAGCCCCATTGAGAGCATCTGGGTTAAAATAAAGGGGGCAAAGAATAAAACGAACATGGCAGTTGGAGTCTACTACCGACCACCCAATCAAGGAGAAGACGAGGATGGAACTTTTGAAGAGCAAATTGCCATTGTTTCAAGGAGGCACGATGTGGTAGTAATGGGTGACTTCAATTTCCCTGATATCTGTTGGGAGACTTATTCAGCCAAACATGGCCCCTCCAAGAAATTCCTGAGCTGTGCTGCTGATAACTTCCTCCTACAGAAAGTGGAGGAAGGAACTAGAGGATCGGCTATCCTTGACCTGATTCTAACCAACAGAGACGAGTTAGTGGATAAAGTGGCAGTTTCGGGAACTCTGGGGGAAAGTGACCATGTTATACTTGAGTTCTTGATTCTAACGGAAGCAAAAGCTAAGTGTAGCCAAACACGTACCCTGGATTTTAGGAAAGCCAATTTTAACAAACTCAGAACAATTATTAGTAAGATCCCATGGCAAGCGACTCTCATGAGAAAGGGAGCCCAGGAGGGGTGGGAGTTTTTAGAAAAGGAAATTTTAAAGGCACAATTGCAAACAATTCCCACAAGGAAAAAAGGCAGAGGGCAACAGAAGAAGCCAATGTGGCTTCACAATAAACTCAAAGATGACCTGAAAACAAAGAAGGACACGTATAGGAAGTGGAAGGAAGGACAGGTTACAAGGGAAGAGTACAGGCAGGTAGCACAGAACTGCAGGAATAGTGTCAGGAAGGCTAAAGCTGAGAATGAGCTAAGGTTAGCGAGGAATGCTAAAAGCAACAAAAAAGCTTTCTTCAGATACATGCACAGTAAAAGACAGAAGAAAGAAATGGTGGTTCAACTACGCGATGAGGATGGCAAATTGATAACAGAAGACAAAGAAAAGGCAGAAGTGTTCAATTCCTACTTCGGCTCGGTCTTCTCCCAAAAGAGGGTCTATGACCCCCCAGGCAAACCTGAAGTGCAGACTGAAGGGGCAGGATTGCAGCTTGAGATTGATAGGCAAATGGTCAAGGAGCACCTGATTGCTCTGAACGAGTTTAAATCTCCAGGGCCTGATGAGCTGCATCCTAGAGTAATAAAGGAACTGGCAGAAGAACTCTCAGAACCACTGTCTATTATCTTTGAGAAATCATGGAGGACAGGTGAAGTGCCAGACGACTGGAGGAGGGCAAATGTTGTTCCCATCTTCAAAAAGGGCAAGAAGGAGGAACCTGGGAACTATAGGCCAGTCAGTCTGACATCAATCCCCGGGAAGATTTTTGAGCAGATTATAAAGAAGTCAGTCTGCAAGCACCTTGAAAACAATGCAGTGATTACTAGAAGCCAGCATGGATTTGTCAAGAACAAATCCTGTCAGACTAATCTGATCTCATTTTTTGATCGGGTAACCTCCCTTGTGGACTGTGGGAATGCTGTGGACATTATATATCTGGACTTCAGCAAAGCTTTCGACAAAATGCCTCATGATATCCTGATTAGTAAGCTAGCTAAGAGTGGGCTAGATGGAACAACTATCAGGTGGATCCACAATTGGCTACAGAATCGGACTCAAAGAGTGCTTATCAATGGTTCCTTCTAAAACTGGGGAGAGGTAACAAGCGGGGTACCACAAGGCTCGGTCCTGGGCCCGGTGCTCTTCAACGTTTTTATTAATGACTTGGATCAGGAGGTACAGGGAATGCTTATCAAATTTGCAGATGACACAAAGTTGGGTGGAACAGCTAATACTCTGGAAGACAGAAACAAAATTCAAAGTGACCTCGATAGGCTGGAGCGCTGGGCTGAAAACAACAGAATGAAATTTAATAGGGATAAATGCCAAGTGCTGTACCTAGGGAGAGGAAACCAAATGCAGAGTTACAGAATGGGGGACACTTGGCTCAACAATACTACAAGTGAGAAGGATCTTGGAATTGTGGTAGATCACAAACTGAATATGAGCCAGCAATGTGATGTGGCTGCAAAGAAGGCAAATGCAATTTTGGGCTGTATTAATAGAAGTATAGCTTCCAAATCGCGTGAAGTGATAATTCCCCTTTACTCGGCACTGGTTAGGCCTCATCTTGAGTACTGTGTCCAGTTCTGGGCACCTCACTTTAAGAAGGACATAGACAAACTGGAGAGGGTTCAGAGGAGGGCAACAAGGATGATAAAGGGACTGGAAACAAGGCCCTATGAGGAGAGACTGAAAGAACTGGGCATGTTTAGCCTTCAGAAGAGGAGACTGAGGGGAGTTATGATCGCACTCTTCCAGTATTTGAAGGGATGTCACACAGAGGAGGGCCAGGATCTCTTCTCAATCATCCCAGTTTGCAGGACACGGAATAATGGGCTCAACTTACAGGAACCTAAATTCCACCTAAACATCAGGGAAAATTTCCTGACTGTCAGAGCAATTAGACAATGGAATCAACTACCTACGGAGGTGGTGGGCTCTCCCACTCTGGAGGCATTCAAGGTGCAGCTGGACAGACATCTGTCAGAGATGCTTTGACCTGGATTCCTGCACTGAGCGGGGGGTTGGACTCAATGGCCTTATAGCCCCTTCCAACTCTACTTTTCTATGATTCTATGAAAGAACAGCAGAAATTTTGGACCAGATTCTAGCCAAAACAGGGTTGCTGACTTTTTTCTTTTGGTCTCCCTTCCCATCAGTGTTCTAACAATATTTCTAAACTGGAATGACAGGGTCACTGCTCTGCTTTCAACACTCAGAATATCTTAGTTGCTAGGAGACCGAGAAACTTAATTCCTCTAGCTTTTGAACATAATGATAATTGCACCCTGTCTCTTTACAAGAAAACTACTTAAGCAGTTACACAAATGCACACATACACACAGAGAAAGCAGACAGGTGTGGGGGACTACAAAATATGTAGGAAACAGAGGCCTAGTTTTCTGTGGTGTTAAACCAGTGTCTGGGCTGCACATGTTCAGATTGCAGGGAGGGGCTCAGAAGATTGAATCCACTCCCTTGCTTAAAAACAAACAGAAGAAACTCAATTTAGAGAACTAGCATTTCCAGGAGAAGGGTTTTTGCCTAGAATTCACCCTGAGATGCTAGTTTTTCTGTGTGCCATTTTTATTTTATTTCATTTAATATACAGGAGCATTTAGCTATGTAAGGCCCCAGTTTGAAGCGGTATAGCACAGGTGGAAAGGCAAATCAGTAGACAGACCAGGAGTGTATTAGAGATGGACAGGTCTCCATCTTCCTGTTCCATAACAATTTTGGAGATTGTCTTGTCCAAGAGTTTTGTCCCACCACCTTCTACTGATTTGCTGTTAATTTCTTTTATACTCTGAGAAATATCAGAATACATATCTGCATACATGTTCCAACTGTGTTTTCACATTAATGGATATGTGTTTCCTATAGGATTTGCTGCTGTTTACATAGAAACAGTGGCAGAGAGAGTAACCTTGTGCTAATGGTTTGGTGTGTTTGTGTATTCTATAGTGCTGTAAAGAAATCAATTTGCTATCCAAAGTGATGGCTACACACACCAGGGGTGGGGCATGTTTGTGTGCACAGAGATACATACAGGGACAGCCAGCTACTCAAAGTTTTTGACTGCTGGAAAGAGTGTGCCTACAAGCAGGTGATTGAGATCAGTTGCACAGATCACATTCACCATGCACACAAACTGGGTTAATATAGGTATGGACCAGAAATCAAATTTGTATGCATCTAGGATGACATACATATAGACATCCAAAGTTTATTGACAGTTACATCTAGGAAACACATATGAAATTCAATGTTGAATTTCAGATGTATGTGATTCCATTCATGGAACAGATGATTCAACTGCAAATTTTGGTTACAAGAGAACTTTGGGAGCATCCCCAGGGTATAAACTAAGAAAGCATCTGAGAATTCTGCCCAGGGACAGGTAGCAATCAGGGCAGGATCAGAAAAGAAGAGGTAAGAAAAAAGCCATATTCTGGGCAGGATCAGGACAGACCGGTTTAGAGAAATGCACACAAAGAAACCTGTTAATTAACTTAGGGTGCAATCCAATCCAGATGCCCGTAGCTCTCCAAAGGATTACTTAATCAGTGGGGGCTGGTGGCTCCAATGTCAGAGGGGCTGTGTATACGCTCCAGATTTTACTTCAAACTTTTAAGGAGCTAACTATGGTACTGAACCTATTTCAGGGATAGCATTCAGCACCAGGGATAGTTCCTTAAAAGTTCAGAGGGAAATCCGGAGTGGATGCACAGCCCCTCTGACATTGGAGCTACCAGCCCCCACTGATTAAGGGCATCCCAAGGAGGGCAGGAGGAGGGCAGAAGGTGAAGGTCACCTTCTCACTCCTCCCACTCTGCTGGCTGGGGCATGCTGGGAGCCATAGGCCTTTTCTCTGTCTAAACCTGCATGGGATTGCGCCTTTAGACAGCCAATTTTGGCTGCGTACATCTCGCACCTTCATACCCACAAAGCCCCATCTACAAGGCTGTATTTGTGGCCTTGGAGAAGCAGCTGGCGCGGTTCTTTCCACGCCAGCTGTGAGTGGGGGCAGGCACTCAGAGCTCGGAGTCCCAGCTCCAACCTCGGAGCAAGTTTCCAAGGTCAGACTAGAACTCTGAAGAATCCTATGGCCCTCTAGATGCTGCCTGGTGGCCATAGCATTGCACTGTCAATCCTTTAGAAACAGAGAATGATTGAATTTTAATTAATTTATCTTAGTGTTGCGGCCAGGAATGAATGAGTGGTTATAAGCTTCTATAACCTACTCTACTATGGATTCTCAATTTGTGTTTAATATTTCATTATTTTGAATGTTAATCATTTCTAGTTCACCAAACACATTTGCCACCAATCAATCCAGTGTTCTTTTGTTTGGTTTTTTTTTTTATGAGAAACATAATACATAAATGAATATCACACAGGTCTGTGCTTTCATTATAGGATAACCAGTTAACAATCGATCTGAGTAGGCCAATCTGAACTTGCAATTACTAGTTTATCTGTACAATACATTGCAATAGAGTTATTAATTTCACTTAGATTTTTTTCCCCTGATGCTTGCCAGCTCTATGGGGGAGAACAAAGTGCAATCCATTAATAATAATTATCGGTGACACAGGAGGTACATGAATAACATGTCATTGAAATTGTGATATTTTGTTCGAAGACATAAGCAACTTTAAATACCTCCTCCTTTCCAGGAAAACCATTTATTTAATTCGCTATATCAAAAGGATGGTAATAGTTTATGCTCACACAATGGCTACATTCTACACATTAAAATACAGAACCAAGATTGTCTGTTTCAGTTCTCCGATATGTTTTCTGGAAACAAGCAGTGGAGGGAGGGAGCTCTGAAAAATGAGCCACTTTTCCTGTAGGGCCATTTTGTTTTATGGGTGACAAAAGAGCCCTGCAGGATCAAGGCAAAGGCCTATCTAGTCCAGCATTCTGCTAACACAGTAGTCAACCAGCTGCAATAGCACTCTCCTGCTCATGTTCCCCAGCAACTGGTATACAGATGTTTACTGTCACTGATACTGGAGGTGATATATAGCCATGACTTGCAGCCATTGATCACCTTATCTTCCACAAGTTTGTCTAATCCTCTATTAAAACCGTCCAAGTTGGATGGGTTTGTATGAAGCACTTCCTTTTATCTGTCCTGAATCTCCCACCATTCAGCTTCACTGGATGACCCCCGGGTTCTAGGTTTATGGGAGAGGGAGAAAATGAATATTAATAAATGAAAGATTGAGGGAATGTCATAAGTGTGTGTGTGTGTGTGTGTGTGTGTGTGTGTGTTCCAAATACAAAATAAAAGGTCCACATATTAGAACAGCAGTATGTACATTGCTTTAAAATACATGCAGAAAGTCTTATTCTTTTCCACTTTGCTCATATATAGTTGTGGGGGGGGAACGAAACCTGGAATTGTGGGTGATTCTAAACTGAACTTCCCTAGTTCAGAAAACAATGAAACATTATCTGCTGAGCCCAGCTTCAGGGAGGGTTTGGGGCTCGTCTCATAATGTGCTCATGCCAGTTCCAGTACTTGCCACTAGTATCCCCTTCACAAAAAAATTCCTTACAAAGAAGAGGGGTGTATGCAATGCAGCAAAGGCTGAATTTAGAGATGGGCACCCTGCCCGGCACCCGACTCGCGGGGCACTCGGCAAGCATGTGTGCCACGAGAGCCAAGCTGAGCCTCCAGCGAGCACCAGCTGAGCCACTCAGCCAGGCGCTCACTGGACTTCCAGGTTCCCCAGCTCTATGCCATTTACATAAAATATAGCGTAGTATAGGTAACAGTCGCAATTTGCATAAATGCCGTTTTTACTATATACTATGCTATACTTTACGTAAATGGCGTATCTTATGGCGTTTTCTACGTAAATGACGTAGAGCCAGGGAACCCGGAAGTCGCGTTTCCCCAACTCGGCCCACAAGATCGTGAGTCGAGCTGGGGAAAGGTAAGTCGAGCAGAGCCCGAGGGGTCAAGCCTGGCAAGTTCGATGAGCTTCCACCCCCCACTCGACCTCCACGCACATCCATTAAAGCTTAAGTCCTGGGTGATCATGGTGTCTCCCCTGCCACGTAAGTATAGCATCCATTGCCACTTGGAGGGCTGGGAAATGGGATTTCCAGCGTTTCCCTGCTCAACTGATTGAGCTGAGGGCCATTGGAAACTCAGTTTCCCAGTAGGAATGGATGTTCTGCACAAGTATTTAGGCCTTAAAGATAAGGCTTCTGACACTGCTGTAAGTGTTCCTGCTCACACCTCCAGGCAGCCTGGAACTTAAGAGCCTTTATAGTGCTGTCCAGGCTTCAGGAAGTGGGGGATGAGGATCATAGATCATAGAGTTGTAAGGAGCCTACAAGGCCATCGAGTCCAACCCCCTGCTCAATGCAGGAAACTAGAGGAGGGGTCTCCCATCCAAGTAATAACCAGGCTTGACCCTGCTTAGCTTTCCACGCTCAGACAAGCTGAGCCAGCGTAAGCCACAGGCCTGTATAAAGGACACCTTTTCACCCTCTCCCTTCTATAAGGCCTTCTCTTATTATGGTATAGAGGGCTGCCAGTCCTGAATCTGAGCATTTTATACCTATACAGAACAGAGGGGAGCAGGGTTCAGGACAGTGGGAAAGGCATGCATTCCCCCCCCCTTTCATCTCTTTAAGAAACATCCCTGTATTGCACAGGGGAAGACTTTGCTCTTAAAGTATGCTTACCCCAACTCCCCCCTTCCAAGGATACCTATTATAATCTCTCAAGGCTTGAGCAGGTCAATTGCCTCTCTACCCAAGTCTTCCATCTCCACCCCCTTTGAGTTTAGCTTTCAGTTGACATAATTTCTAACATTCAATGCCTCAACAGCTGTCAGCCACAGTCTTAATTGATAGACTCACATAGTTTGCCAGACTTCTGGTTTCTTCAGACCCATTCTATCTCCTGTGTATAGACTCAACTGCTGTCAGCATTCCATACGTCCTGGAATTTCAAATGTTCTTGTCAAATGATTTAAAAATATATGTATTAATTTACACATGTATATACTTCTATGTACCTTGGGATTCCAGCAAGAATGCAGCAATGACTACATCAGGCAGGGACATTTAAAGCAAGCTCTAGGGCTGGATGTATCTGCCAAGTTTCATTCCACTCAGTTTCTAATTTTCCCTACATTAAGAACAGAACATAAGACAAGCCATGATGGATCAGACCAAGGGCCCATCTAGTCTAGCATTCCATTCACACAGTGGTCAACCAGCTGCCCACAGGATCCCACAAGCAAGATGTGAGTGCAACAGCACCCTCCCACCCATGTTCCCCAGCAACTGGTGTACATAGGCATTCTGCCTCCAATATGGGAAGTAGGATACAACCATCGGGACTAGTAGCCATTGATAGCCTTCTCCTCCATGAAGCCATATCCTCCTACAATAAGTTCCTTCCATCCTATTTCCATATCAGTTTGTGAATTTGTTTTAAATCCATACAAACTTTTATATGTATTTTCATGCTCATTTATCTAAGTCTATTTTGGAAAGCATGTACAAAATACAGACTCCCTCCCCCCCCCAAGCAATTTCCCCTAATGTAAGGTAGATTTGTGTACTTCTGCATAATATATGCATCTTTTGATTTGCAAACTGCACTGCAAAATTCAGAGAAGTATGAATATTGGTGTATCACTGCATTCTGGTTCATGCATAGGTTTGGGAAGTGCGTGAATTTGGTAAGTTTGCCTTAAAGTGTGATGGCAATGAGTTTCTCATGCATCGCTAGTTAGCAGCTACTAGGAGTAGAAAGGAGAAAAGTGGTGGTAGTTTAACACCTAAGATTATCACCCCACCACAATGTACAGCAACTGACAGTTTTAACTTCACAGTGTTGCAGCAGGCCCCGACAGATACCACAGTATTTGATGAAATATATTTCACTGTGTAGAAAAATAAATAGAGCTCTACCTCTCTCTGCAGTCACCAGAATTCTGATTACTTCATGGAAGTTCAGCAATTGGTTTTAATTAGAATTGCACAGAAGGAACAAACTGTTCAATAAGTGCAACACAAAATGCAACAAAACATGAAGCTAAAATGGAGAGTCGCTACACATACACCCATGTATCCTTGACAGCTTATATTGTATTTTTGGGATGGCTCTTAGTTGCTATAAGCTTCTTTGGGAGCCAAGCTTAGATGGGAAGTGCGGTAGAAATGGGATAAATAAACTAACAAATATAAAGTAAGAAGAAGTTCTAAGCTGAGCAGCCAAGTCGGTTATTGCTCCAATTAATCTAAGGCAGCTGGGACTGAGGATTGGACGGCATATGTTGTGTTTCTTTTTATTTTGTATCATTTCTTTCACTGAGCCAGACTATGCTTAATGCTGGAAAACAGTCACTAATAAACCCTTCTGTACCAGCCCCACACTTTCCTATCTCCCCTTACCATTTTAGGAAGCTTTTCAAAAGTTAATCCCCTTGGCTACACAATTGAAGCAAGAGGAGGAGGAGGAGTTTCATTGCCTGATTCAAAAGTTGAAAAGACAGTCTGTCATGCCAAGCTTTGCAAGAATCTTGCATAACCAGCCACAGGAGAAGCCTGCAGCCCTGTGAACAGGGATGTTGAAGAGTCCTTGGTCTCGAGTCGAGTCACGAGTCTTTGGACCCGAGTCCGAGTCCTTGTTCATAAAGGGTGACTCACGAGTCCCGAGTCACTCCCAAAACTGACTCCACGAGTCTCTATTAAAATCAATGGGGTTTCCCCCCAAAAAAATAAGGCTACTTCATGTGTGGCTTAAATAAATTCTAGGCACAAGTGTGCCTTTTTCTTTCAAAACTCTGCAACTGATTTTGGCAAGAACAGACCAGGCAGACAAACCCAAAATAACCAGGCAGGCAGAGGAACTTATGAACTGCTAGATTTATAGTATAGATGAACTAAAGGTTTCAGCAATAGCTAGAGATGGTTGAGAATTTCCTTCAGTTGGGATTTCATAATTTACCAGAATTCAAAGAGTCCTCCATATCTGGCACAAAAAAAACTGGAGACTGCAAAAATTCAAAAGTGAGAATTTCATTTTTGATACAAATTTACCAAAATTTGCAAAGTTCATATTTGGGAGAGAAAGAAATTGGAATTTTAAAAACACAAGTGTGGGAGAAAGCAAAACTGACAATTTCATCCGTTCCAGCAGGATGACTAATCCAAACATATCTAATCTTTGCCCAGGACACCTGCTTTGTGATCCCACGGGGGATTTAGGCTTCTTTATTTTGAACTATTGCCACATAAGCTGTTTGCGAAACTCACCTGAATTTCAAAAGCCATTTTCACATGGTCTTCTAACTACATACAGAGCCAATGAATACACAGAATGTGGGAGCAGGAAAATGGCCTAATCCTGTTACTTTCCCACACATTCAGCCTGCACAGTTGGAAGACAGTGTGAAAAAGGTTCTTGTGATATGCCCATGGAGGGGGGGGGGAGTTACTCACTGACAGATCTTAGCACAAAAGCCAGAGCCCTGGCTAAAGCCATTTTCAGTAGAAGAAATTTTTTTTATAGCCATTTGGTAAAAGAAACTGATCTTCCTCAGAGATGGAACAGCTTTTACCAAGACAGGCAACTAATTACCTGAAATAATGAGATGCTATCTAGGAAGAGTAAGTTATAGCCAACTGACTCTAATTAACTGATAAAGGTCAAGGTTATGATGACAAAGGAAAGATAGTTCAAGTGACTTCTGGGAATTTACAGACGGGGACCTTCCCACTTGCAAACTGTTCCAAAAAGTTTATGAGGAACCATGTCTTCTAAATGTGATCAATTCATAGGATATCATAGGATGATAGAGTTGGAAGGGGCCTACAAGGCCATCGAGTCCAACCCCCTACTCAATGCAGGAAACTAGAGGAGGGGTCTCCCATCCAAGTAATAACCAGTAAAAAGGGGATAAATACAGTCATGCCTTGGATTGAGAGCATAATTCATTCTGGAAACGTGCTTGTAATCCAAAACACTCTTATATCAAAACAAAATCCCCCCAAAAAAATTTGTAGAGATTTTAATTCAAGCCATACTACAGTACTTGTATTGCAAGACGTCGCTTGTATATCAAGTAAATAAATAAATAAATAAATATTTAAAAATTTGCTTGTCTTGCAAAACACTCTCAAACCAAGTTACTTGCAATCCAAGGTATTACTGTATAGGGAATAAATACATGAGCTGACTTCCACTCACCCAACAGGAGTTCCCCCCCTCTTCCTCCTCCTCCTCACAGCCTCCCATATACCCCCCCCAGTCTGCTCTGAAGGGTCCCCCAACTGACTGGAACAGATTTGGGAGGCTTAGGGGGAGGGAGAATTTGATCTGACAGTGGTGCCCCCATTCTGCTAGCAGAAGGACTATCCTGCTTTGGCTGAATCGGACTCAGTGTTAGTGCAAGTTATGGGGCAATCCAAAAGTCAAGGCAACAAAACAGGTACAAAGGTGTCAGTCCAATAGGGGATCAGGCTAAAGCAGGACTGGTCAAGATACAAGCAAAGGTCAAAGCACAGTTAAGCAGTCAGATACATTACCCAGTCCAGAAGCAGAGTCAAGCAGGAGTCCAAGGAACAGTAGCACAAAGAGTCAATCACAAGAGACAGTCTAGGAAACAAGGCATTAAAGCTGAAAGAACAGTGTTGTTTCCAGCACTGGCTAGATTGAAACTGAAGGCTTATACCACCAGAGCCTGCTGAGCCCCACCCAGGGCTCATCTGTAGTTCATTACAGCCCTCTGGCAAGAGTCCTACTCATGAGCAGTAATTTCCTCTTGAGGAGTCCTCCTTTGTAACTGAGCACGCCTTCTCAAGGGAGCCCTACTGGCCTGCCTCTTGAGGTGATGACACTCCTGGGGGCCAGGAGGTTGCTCAGCCTCTGCCTCAGAGGCAGAGTCCCCTACTCCTTGAAGGGATGGACCTACATCCATCTCCCATGAAGGCCCAGGCTCCTCCTGGTCTTCTGACATTGGCTTATCCTGGGGTGCTCTTGATCTCAGAGAGCTCTAGATTCTCGTCTGAGCAGGATTCCTCCAGTGAGAGCATGACAAGGACATTGTTTGACACAACACATAGGTGTTAGACTAGTAGAACTTCATATTTCACCATCCTTTGTAGGCACTGAAAGACTCAATCAATGTCTCCACAGGATGCCTACACTAGTGGTGTGCTCAAAAAAAAGAAAATGTTTTTTTTCAACCATTCTCATTCAAATTGCTTCTTTCTTTTTTTTTTAAGCAGAAATATGCAATGGGATTTTGTGGTTGGGGAGTGGGGTTCTTGTGCATAGCTCAGTGCACACCTGAGGGCTGTATTTGGGTGTCCCATCTTTCATTATACAATCATCTCTCTGGCAGTCTGCAGCCCCTTGGCTTCCTATTCTTCAATTAAAGCCCAGATGAAGATATCCTGAGATAACTCTCCCCATGTCACATCAGATTAGGAAGTGCAGGCAGACGGGGAAGCTGCTGCAGAGTGATTTAGGGTGCAATCTTATGCATGTTTCGACAGAAAAAAGTCCTACAACTCCCAGCATTCCCCAGCCAGCACAGCTCACTGTTGTACGACTGGGAGTTGTACGACTTTTTTCTGTCGAAACGTGCATAGGATTGCGTGCCATTAGAAATGCACAAATAGAAAGAAGAAGAAAAGACAGCACTCTCAGCCGCCATGCATGAGGTAAACTCCATCACATCACCAGTAGAAACTCTTAACAAAAATTAAAAATAAAAATCCTAAAGCATCCTGAGAATGAGTGAGAATTGGAAGCCCCTTTCATGAGGGAAGAAATCTTTTGGGGAAATTGAAGAGCATCTTTTTGCACAGTATTGCCCTATACCTAACTGGCAAGGAAGATTTTCAGAATGATTCATCATTATACTGAACGTGAATCTTTTCAAACTATTTCAATTCATTAACTTAATTAGTCTGGCAGTAATTACACAACAGCATTTTGGGGGGGTTAATTACTGTTCTCCTTCAGCACCCTTTACACTGGTAATATTACACTGGAACTGGGGGGGAGGGAGTGTCAACTTTTTAACAGTCACACATTTCATTTGTTTAGCAAGAGCCTGAGTAGCTCTTTGGGCGGTTTCCAATGCCATTTTTCAGATACCATAAACCACTCAGAGAGATTCCTTAGTTAAGCAGCGGATATAACGAAAGCACACCAAACACCATCATTCTTCATCCGATCCGATACAAAGTTTTCCAAGGAAGGCCACCGTTATTAGAAGTGAGATCAGCATTGATCACTGCCTATAAAAGTGGGTGGGCTGTGGTGTGACGAGCAGCTTACAAGCATGCACAATACAAGGGGGAAAGCTAGAAAAGAAAGAGATGTCCCAGCTGGTGGTGTGCGGCATATCAAAGCAAAAAAATCAAGGAGACAAGGGAAAACTGTGCACACCATATTCCTATCCATCTTGGCTGAGAAGTCAGCCCATATCAAGCTGGTGAATGAAACTATGGGAAACAATAAAGGATGGTAAAATTAACAGAACTAGGGGGTGCGATCTAATGGGTTGCAGCCCCGATGCTCATAAGCCTCTGAACTTGGAGGCTTATGAGCTTCCTCTGCAGAGCAGGGAAGTGGCAGAGGCGAGCTCCACCTCCCTGCTCTTCCCACTTTGCAAGTCGGCTCGATGGCCCACTTTGGCTGTCTAGCTGCAGTGTTTCAGATGGGGAGGGAAGGAGGCTGGAGCGCTGCCAGGATACCTCGTATCCTGGTGGCCCCAGTCTCCTCTCCTCTCCTCCCCTCCCTGCCCCCTGGAAGGCCCCCTTTACCCCTTCTCAGAGGTATTTTTTTTTTCTCGGAGAAGCAGCTGGCGTGGTTCTTTCCATGCTGGCTGTGAGGGGGGAGGGGGATCCAAGGGCAGATCCCCCAGATCCGAGGTTAGAGCTTGGATTTTCCAAACTTGGATTTGGGAATCTGAAAAATCCTATGGCCCTCTAGACGCGGCCTAGGGGCTATAGCAGTGGCGTAGCGTGGGTTGCCAGCACCCGGGGCAAGGCAAGTAATTTGCGCCCCCTAACCGTGATTGCGCCCCTAACCCAAGAGCCGTTACGGCCGGGGGCCGCCTCTTGCTTGCGGCCCCTGCAATGGTTGCCCTCCAGCGCCGCCGCGCCCACAGCCCGGACCGCGGGCGCTCCTTTGCCAGCTGGCCACTCGCGACCTTGGCGGATCCAGCGGCGGCGGAGCGAGCAGAGCAGAGCAGAGCAACGGCGCACCGACCGGGCCCGGCCCGGCCCAGGCTGCGCAGGAAGGCGAAGGCGCGGCAGGGGCGGGGGGCGCTCTCCAGGCCCTGCCTCCCGGCCGCAGCCCCGCGCAGGAGGGCCCTCTGGGCTGGGGCTGCTGCGGCAGCGTAGCCCGCCGGCTCACCCGGCTCACCGCGCTCGAGGCTCTGGCGCACCGCCTCCCGCTCCGGTTCCGTCGCGACCTTGCCGATCAGAGGCGTAGCGTGGGGGGTGCAGGGGGGGCCGGCCGCACCGGGCGCAACATCTGGGGGGGCGCGCTCGCAGCTCTCTGCCCCTGCCTGGCTCACCCGTCCGCAGCACAAGCGCCGGCAGGTCCCCGGAGCGCCCCGCGCGGAGCCAGCGCAGGCAGGGAGCCCCGCCCCGCGGGGAGCGGCGGGCGCCGGCTGCCCAGGTCACGTGCACTTCCGAGAGCCAATCCCCGCGCGACCCGGGGTCTCCTTAAGCGGGCCGCCGGTTGCCATGGGGACGCTGGCCGGGACTGTCGCTATGGAGACGCCGGCCGCGTCCTGCAGCGGGAGGCGCCGCGCGCTGCTGGCCGTGATCGGCAACAGTGGCGTAGCGTGGGTTGCCAGCACCCGGGGCAAGGCAAGTAATTTGCGCCCCCTAACCCGTGGATTGCGCCCCCTAACCCAAGAGCCGTTACGGCCGGCGGGCAGCCGCCTCTTGCTTGCGGCCCCTGCAAGTGGTGCCCTCCAGCGCCGCCGCGCCCACAGCCCGGACCGCGGGCGCTCCTTTGCCAGCTGGCCACTCGCGACCTTGGCGGATCCAGCGGCCGGCGGAGCGAGCAGAGCAGAGCAGAGCAACGGCGCCACCGACCGGGCCCGGCCCGGCCCAGGCTGCGCAGGAAGGCGAAGGCGCGGCAGGGGCGGGCGGGGCGCTCTCCAGGCCCTGCCTCCCCGGCCCGCAGCCCCGCGCAGGAGGCCCTCTGGGCTGGGGCTGCTGCGGCAGCGTAGCCCGCCGGCTCACCCGGCTCACCGCGCTCGAGGCTCTGGCGCACCGCCTCCCGCTCCGGTTCCGTCGCGACCTTGCCGATCACGGCCAGCAGCGCGCGGCGCCTCCCGCTGCAGGACGCGGCCGGCGTCTCCATAGCGACAGTCCCGGCCAGCGTCCCCATGGCAACCGGCGGCCCGCTTAAGGAGACCCCGGGTCGCGCGGGGATTGGCTCTCGGAAGTGCACGTGACCTGGGCAGCCGGCGCCCGCCGCTACCCGCGGGGCGGGGCCCTGCTGCGTGCTCGCGCGGGGGCCCGGGGACTGCCGGGCGTCTGCGACGGTAGCAGGCAGAAGGCTGCAGAGCGCCCCCCAGAGTGGCCCTGCGGCCGGCCCCCCCTGCACCCCCACGCTACGCTCTGGGCTATAGGATCACCCTCTAAGAGACTGAAAGAGAAAGAATGCAAATATCTCCTTGGACTTAAGAGTATAAAATATTGAAATACGAACTACTACCTGGGGCATGAAAGATTGATTAGAGGGAGTCACATCGGGAGATCTGCCAGCATAGCTATCCATAGCTTTTTAAAATACACATTTTAAAAAAGAGCAATTTGGATTGGTGCTGTGGAGTGCAGGGAGGGGGAGCGATTTTGCTCTATCTCCATGCCATTTTCTCAGACTGAATTGCCTCCTCTAGAATTATTTGTTTCACAAGGGAAAACATAGAAGTACCATTTGTTGTTACCTGTAAGTTCCCACCCTGCAGGACGATTCAGTTTGAGAAAACAGTGCAAGGGAAACTCCCTGCTCTAGCACTGGAGACCTGATCCAAATGCTCCCCCTCTAAAGTTTCATGTACAATGTTAAGGAAACAGGATCCTCCTGACTGTTTGGCTCCACGTCCCACTGGGTTCAACTGGACTTATTCCCACATTTGTGAGCATAGGACTGTGGCCTTGCAATCTTTATTTTGTGTGTTGTTGTCTTTCTTTCTGCAATTTGACCCATATCGAAAAACAGATCATGATGACTCCTCATCATGCCAGAGGTTGTAAAATGTAAGTGGCTTTGCATCAGGTGCCATGCACAAAAATAACTACTGATCTGGGACCGTAAAAGATAGCACTCCCTATAAGCTGCTAATGTAATAAAATGCCTCCTTTCCCACACACCCATGATAGAACCTCCTTATTCTACTGTCAACCAGAATGTACCAGTAAAATATCTGAGATATATACACACACACACACACACACACACACTTTTGCAATAAACCAAGGAGGTGTATATTGGGGAAGAGGGGAGCTAATTTTCTCCATGCAAATCTGCAGGGTTGTTGGTGGGTTTTCCTAGCTTTTGCAACATAATTAACAATGATAGGTTTACTGTGGTCCATTTTTTCCCACCAAGAAATCAATGGGGTCTGGCATTTGTTACAGAAAAGCAAATTCCTGGGGGACTCCATATTGTCCACTGTTAAGTTCACAGCTGTTCCGTTCAATCCATCGATGGCAGGCGGTTTTAAAACGGCCCTTTATTTACACCCCATTCATCATTCTTAACATTTTCTCAAATCCATGTTGAATACCTCAAGGTGGAGAAATAAACCAAGGCTAAAGTGTCTGTGTTGCTGCCTCAGCGTATAAATTCCCTCTGCTTCCCCCAGAATGGCACACAAACCAAAGCATATTTTCTTACACTTCACATTTATGTTAAACCATTTGTGCCTGACCTAGAAGGTGATGCTGCTAGAGATTTAGTGGGAACATTGTAATTCCACTTCTCCTGGGTAGTTTTGTGGAGTCTTTAAAAAAAAGAAAGAAAAAAATAACCTTTCCCTACATAACGGCTTCTAGTGTATCCTTTGGAGAAACCAACTGTGACTGTGGGCTGCAATCACATCATGGCTGGCAGTGTCTTGCAGTGTGCAGTGCTGCAACCACATTGTGGCTGTTGAAACGGAATAGTTTGTTTTTAATGGCAAGTGAATTTGGAATCTGCCTAGCAATTCATTGCAACACAAACACTCCTCACTGTTGCACTAGTGACAAATGCATCTGTCAATTTGGGTTTCTCATCGTTCCTCATTTTTCCAGATGTAAAATAGGGATGCATGAGAGATTCATTTCAGTTCATTTTTGCCAATGCTGTATCTGGAGTGCTTTAGTGACCCCTGGCAGTGGGGGGAACAATAGGAGCCATCCACAGGTCATTTTAGTCTCTTTTTATTTCCAGGAAGAGCAAAAAAGCACCTCCCTTCAAAAAGAAAAGAAATCCATTGAGGGAAAGTATTGTTATAATGATTTAAAGTTTTATAGGCCTCAGGCTTTTCAACTGCTAATTGACTCTTAAGAGCTCTGGCTAGGCCCCTGCATTGTTATGCAGATTTCCTGCATTTACATTGCTGAAGGAAAGATTAAGTCTGAACTTAAGTAGCTGAAAGCTGAAATCTATTGTTATTCTGATCCTAACAGCCTGGGGGAACATTCAGTCAGACAAAAACCTTCCATATGCACAATTTGCCTTGCCTGAGGCACTTGTTTTTGGGGTGACTTGGGCACCCCAGATTCAATGTATACTGTGGTGCATGTTGATGATCCTCCTGACTGTTTGGCTAGACATGAATGATGCTATGCATGGTTTTGTTTTGTTTTCTTTGGCAGGGATGAAGGGTTAAAACCCCCCAACCCACTTCCATGGTACAAATCCAGTTCCGCCCAGCAAATGATGATGATGAATTAAAAAAAATAACTACACAAGGGCTAAAGGCATGAACATCAAATTTAGTTTGGCCTACAGAGAGAATCCCAACCATCAGAAGGAGACTTCTAATCCTTACCCTCCATTAAAACTAAGAAGAGCCTTGCTGGGTCAGGCCAAAGACCTATCTATCTCATCCAGAATCCTGTTTCTAAAGGAAGTTCACAGGGAGGACATGAGGGCAACAGCACTCTTCCACTCCTGGTCTCCAGAAACTGGTATTCAGAGTCAGACTACTTTCAATTCTGGAAGAAATATATATCCATCATAACTAGTAGCCACTAATAACCTAATCCAACATAAATGTGTCTAATTCCCTTTTAAAGCTGTCTGAGTTGGTGCTCATCACTCCTGCTTGCCCATACTTCAATTCCCCCTTCCTCTATTGGTTCCTAACATCTGTTTTCCTATTGAAAGCCCTTTGGGGTAGCAATCTGTCATGCCCATCCTTTGTAAAGCTCCATGTGCATAGAGGGTGCTATATAAATAAATGTATATAATATTACAATAATATTTTATGATGTTATTATACAATACTACTACTACTACTAAATTACATTCTGTAATTTATCTGAGCACTGTGTTAAGACATCAACTCAATATCATGGCCTATTAACTAGCAATCTGAATAGCAATGTAATAGCAGTTACCAGCCACATAGTGCCATCTAAGCCATACCAAAACAAAATATCCTCAGTGCTTGACTTTTCTGATGAGGGAGGGAAGGCACAGCTTGCCACTGTTCTATTATTCATAAATACAGCAGGACTTTGTAGATGTTCAAGAATTTCATTTCAGTTTACAAATCATTTGAACTTGCCCCGTTCGCAACCCCGAATGTGAACGGGAGTGCAGTAAAGAATGCACATTCCTAAAAATTATTTGCGAACACATGCAAAAAATGCATTTGGGGTGGGGGGTGGGATGTGTATTTTCAAATGCACATTTAAAAAAAAAACACACCAAGCATTTATTTTTTTAATACACATATTTTCACATTTAGTCTATGAAGGGGGGGGGGAATGCACACATAAATGCTCATTGTTCCTGTTCAAAATGCACAATTTCCCCATTTGAACAAACTGAAAAAAACATGTTGCAAATGAAAAGCAGAGTGATCCATACCAAGCTTCAATCTGAAGTTCGGAGAATTTCAGTGAGTTTGATCATCCCTGGCTCTCCCATCCATATGCAGATGTCCAACAACCAGAACAAGGAGAGCAGAGAAAGACCCCAATATACTGTAAGAGTAAAGGGACTTTTCTTCCATTCAGTTCTCGTGGAATCAATTTAAATTCATAAGCAGACACGTCGCCTCTTTACTACCATGTACGATCACTGAACTGGAGGAAACCTCCCCCCCCCATTAAAATCATGTAAATAAAAGCAGCTACTAATTTAATACAACCAATAATGTGTCTGCTATTACCCAGCACTCAGTTCATTACAGGTCTTCTAGCAAAAGTCCTCCGGTGGGGTTATGGCATCTAGAAGCTAAATCTTGGGGTGATGTTAGCAGCAGTTGTGTCTTGGCTCCAGTTCTGTTGTTGTTGCTGTCATCAACATTTATATCCTTCCTTTTCCTCCAAGGAGCCCAAGGCAGTCTTCCTGCCCCTCCTCTCCATTTTATCCTCACAATAACCCTGTGAAGTAGGTTAGGCTGAGAGTTAGTGACTGGCCCAAAGTCACCCAGTGAGCTTCATGGCCAAGTGGGGATTTGAACATGGGAATCTCTAGTCCAACACTAACTACACCACACTGACTCTTGAATAATGAGCTTGAATTATGTGTGGAAAGGCATGGGGTCCCTTCATGAAAAACACAAAACCCACCCTTTGGCAAGCAACCCCCAGTTTCAGACAAATCGTATCCCCACCACCACCACCACCTTCCAAAGGGGCTATGAGGGGACTGGAGCAAAATGTTATGGAAGCATGCCTCATTCACTGCCATCTTCATAATTCAACAACTGCTTTGTAGGGATGGGCAACACTGAAGAACTTGACCTGCTTGCACTTGGCAGACTTTGGTGCACCTCATCGACTCGAGAACTGAAAACAGGCTGTTGGGGGGGGGGTGTTGCAGCTTCAGCTTTTAAAGTGGGCCACAATTTCTGTATTATTATTATTATTATTATTTAAGGCAGGGAATTTGCATAAAATACGGCCACAATTTGTGGCTGTATTTTGGCAAATTTCCCTGCCTTTAAAAACAAACAAACAAACACGCAAGTCACAGCCTGCTTTAAAAGCAGAAGACGGCATGCTGACTCAAAATGAGTCAGCACCAGTGCTGGGTAGATGGACTAGAATCCAGGGTGCTGAGTTGGGCCAATCCACCAGAATGTGACACACACACACACACCCCAAAAGGATTCCTATGCTTTAGTGTGCATGACTGTAACTGTGGAGGCGGCACACATGTGGACATGAAATGCTAAAGTCTTGCTTCCTTTCCCTCCACTGTAATTCCTTATCCAGATAGGCAATGTTGATGAATGCATTTGAACTGCCAACATTATATACCAAACAGATACATTCTGAGATCAAACTATTTATTGTTGTTGTTGTTGTTGTTGTTGTTTTAAAGGAAGCTGTGAGGGTCAGTTTAGCAATGCACCATGCTTCAGAAATAATCCCAGGACAGACTGTTTGCATAGCAGATTATACAGTGCACATAAGTGGGTGGGGGCGGGGGGCTCAGGTCTGGATGGCATATGCTTAGAGGAAGGAAGACCTTGCTCGTTCCCAGGGCAAGCCCCTTGCTCATTGTTTAGATTTATATGGACCCACCATCAATCTGTAAGGTATGGGGGAGGCTCACTTCAACTGACAAAGACAATTATCAATTGCTCCCGCTGTCCAAGTGCCACCTCCACACCCACTGCGAACCCCTCTCTTACCTGTTGCCCTGTTCTGTCAGGGGAAGTCCACTGCTGTAAGCAACAGTTCAGGCAACGACATGAGACAGCCAACAGCAGCAGGCCCGGGACAGAGGAAATTCAGGACCATGGCCAGTACTTTGGGATTTGAGGTTCCTTTCAGGACCATGGACAGCAACCCTAAACCTACCATGCAAGCAAGTTACCCCAAGGCTGACTTTGAGTAACTGACCAGAGTAGCCAGGCCAGGATAGACTTTCTGGAAGCTCCACCCATTAAAGTACTGTCTTCGGCTATGAAAGGGCCAATGTCCTTTTCTGTAGTCACTGACTTCTCTTAGGGTTCAAAAAATGAATCGATGGGAATGCTCCTCAGGGTCTCCCTGCTCACTGGAGGAGTCTGAGGTCCATTGATTGAGAGGGCAGCTGCACCTTCTGGGGGCTGTGTGGATAAGATGTGGGATTTGAGATAGAGGGCCAGGGATTGGTTCTGATGCCTCCTTGATGTTGCTGCTGTCGCTTGAGACCTCTATTTCCAAGGGCACTCAGTCTTGGGCCATGATACCTGAACATTCTGGCCATTGCCTGCCCAGCCACTAAGGTGGACACAAACATAGGGGGAGTTGGAGATGCCATAGTGGAGGAGCAGGAGAGTGTAGGGAAAGCATAAGAGGAGCATAGGTGGCGAAGGGAGACCAGAGGAGGAGGTGGTGAGAGAGAGAGAGAGAGAGAGAGAGAGAGAGAGAGAGAGAGCGCAAGGAAAAAGCAAAGGGTGAGTTCCCTCCTTCTGACCTCTTCTCCAGCCATTTATATAATGCATATGCATATATGTGTACATGTATTATTAACAGTGAATACTATGCATGTATGTGTGATCATGCCTGTGCACATGTCTGTGTAGATGTGTGTGTGAATAACCATGAGAGGAGGGTTTCCTTCCCCCCATCCTGTCCCTTCCACAAACATATGCAAGATGTAATGCATGGTGTGTATGCACATGTGCATGGATACATAGCACATTTGTATATCCATGTGAGATAGTATATATAAATGTCTATGCATTCATGCTCATGGTGCATGGGAGGGAATGTTTTAAGATCCATCCCCCTGCCCACTCCCCACCCCTCTGAATTATCACCAGTTTCCAGTTGTTCATCTGTATGTCTGAACTTATCTTGTTCAGCACATTTCCAATCAGTCGATTCCTTTTGTTTTGCACTACTGTAAACCATAATAGACAAAAGATATTGTTCATACCCCCCTTGCTTGTGATGATGATCTCTTTTCCTTTCCTCTTGTTCATTCCTTCCTTCTTAATGGGTTTTCCCTGCATATTTAATTTGAAAAATTAAAACTCAGTTGTTGTTTGTTTACAGTGGCAATTAACTTCTTTAATCAAATACACTAGTTCCAGTTGCTTATCTTTTGCCATCCCTCCTACCAGAAAGCTGGGGCAGGGGGCTTGTTCTGCTTTTATTCTTTATGCCATGTGATGGTCCACTTTATCCTTGAAAGAATCTATGTCCACTCTACATAGACCACCTACATCACTTACTGTCATGGGGGTGATTACCTTCCACTGTCTCTACCAACTTCACCTGCCTATTTTGTTCCCTGACCTCCTTGTTTTCCAGACACAGGCTTTCTAATTTATGGGCTTTCTTCTTCCTCTCCTGTGCAATTAGCCTTTGACTATTTCTTGCTCAGCCCCCAAAAAAGCACTTAACTCTAATCTTGTTTACCGTTGCAGGGAGTTAATTCATAAACCTTTCTTTCCATTAGCATAAAGAGCTATTTGAGTGAACATGGGGTTGTTGTTCTTTTCTTTTCTTTTTTTCCCTTTTTCTTCTTTTTTTTTATTTTCCAGCATCTTTCTTTATCTGTGTGAACATCCAGGAAAGTTGTTGAAAACAATTGCTGTAAAACTGTGGGGTACTCTGCAAGACCTCAGCCACAAATGTGAGTTGCAGCATGAATATTGTGCAGCAGGGATCACAGTAGGACTGTACGTATGCACATGACATGTGTGCACACAGCGGAAGCTTGCATCAGCGGAAGCAAGATCATGCCAGCAAGCCTTGTCCTCCTCCAAGACAGTACGAGGCAGTAGCTTCCAGATTGATAAGAACTCTGCACAGGTTTTGCATGGTCTCCTGATAGCTAGGCATTGCTGCCCAGCTTTTGGAATGGGATCCCCATCAAAGCTTGGAGAAGGGGATGCCCCTCTAGCTGAGAGGAATTGACTGAGACAGCTAAACAGTTGGCAGTTTGAATTAGAGGAGGGAGGGGGAGAGAGAAGAGTTGGAGTGAGGTGCAAAAGCCAGCTGACAGATCCACAAGGACTGCCCACACATTGCATCGATCATGCACAGTGATTGTGTCTATGGGGAGAGCAGGATTACTTGGTCATTTTTAACAAGCTGTTCTGACTGTTGGGTGTGGCCATTGCTCTGTTAGACTGATGGCTGGCGAAGACTCCAGGGCAATTGGTTGATGTTTCATCCATGCTCGCTTATGATTGGGAATGGTCTCCTGGAAACTGAGAATTGCTCAGGCTTTGGACGGGGATAACCCTGAGAAGATGTCAACCCTCCAGCTGAAGGGAATGCATGGAGACATCAAAAATGGTTGGTAGCTTGAAATGCCCAAGGAAGAGTTTTGTAGTTCAAGTTAGCTAGGAAGTGGGGTGTGGCCTGTGTGTGTGTGTGTGTGTGTGTGTGTGTGTGTGTGTGTGAGAGAGAGAGAGAGAGAGAGAGAGAGAGAGAGAGAGAGAGAGAGTTGAGTTCTGAACAAGTTGTACTCTCTAGTACAGGGCTGTGCTGTCTGCTTAGCAGGACTGGGCAAATTCTGGGAGTCAGGTCAGGGGGCCATATTGCCCCCTCCAAACTCCCCAGAGTGCCACATGCTTGCCCCTACTGCGGAATTTGTCTCTGAAGTTTGATGGTGTGGCAATGGCAGCAAAAAAGAAAAGAAAAACACACACAGTGATTTTCCTTTAAAATAAAGTATGTGGGGAGCACATGGCTTGTTTGGAAGCAAGATCATGTTCCCAAGAAGCTTACCAGGGCACATTTCTGCTTCTCCAAAAGGGACATGCACCCACATGCATCTTGTTTTAATCAGTGCTTCTTTTTTTGCCACCACCATTGTGGCAACTTCAGTGGTGATGGCATGGGGCGGGGGGGGTTGCATGAACAGCCAGGGGAAGCACAGGAGGTGGCCCACAGGCTGCATGTTGCCCACCCCTGGCTTAAAGGTATTCATTCACCTTTGAGTGGACAGAGGCCATAGCTCCGTGGCAGATTGCGTGTGTTGCATGCAGAATGTCCCAGATTCAATCCATGGCATGTGTGCAGTTGGGTGAAAAAATGATCAGGTAGCCAATGAAGTGGAAGATGTCTCCCAGGGTCCCTGCCCATCACAGTAGACCAGCCTTCCCCAACCTGGTGCCCCCTCCAGGTGTCTGGAGCTACAACTCCCACCAGCCCCAGTCAGCATGGGCCCATCATCAGGCATGATGGGAGATGTAGTCCAAAGCATCTAGAAGACACCAGGTTGGGGAAGGCTGATGGAGTCAATACTGGGCTTGCTTGAGAGATCCTGGTATGTAGGACAGCTTCCTATGTTTGAGTATCTACTGTGCTCTGCCTGCATATTTGTAAAGAAAGAAGGCAAATGTTACAAAGACACCTTAAGTCTCCACTGTTCTCTCATCCAAAATAAACTAAACCCACTAGCACTCCCTTTGGATCCTCTCACTGCTCAGGGAAGTGTGGTGCATAATAACAAAGCAATCGAAACATTTCCTCGGGTCCCTTCCTGTTTGCAAATGCCTAGCACTTCTTTCCCATTCTGTATCCTCCCCGCCACCTCCAATCCCCTGAGATTCCAGAAAGAAGAGTGGAGGAAAGGAAGCCGCATGCACACAGATATGCATTTTATTTTGCTCCCAATTAAGTTCCGGCAACCGTTCATTACAGCAAGGTGCACTACTACTGAATATATCTTCCTAGGGGGATGCCTGGTGAAGAAAATGTCCCAGGTCTTCAATTTTATGTTCTCCTGTTTCACAGCAAACTCTTGGCTCCTGCGTTTCAGTTGAATAGCCCTCCATCCTTCCCTCCCCACCTTAATCCTTGAGGTCGCCAGGGTATGCTTCTCTCGGTGGCACACTTCATTAGGAATTCACCACAAGGGTGTCAGAAACATACTGCCTTTAAATAATTGAGCATGCTCTCCAGCGGCTGACCTGCTGCGGGTTGATACACTAAAGTTCCCAGAACTTTCTTCGGTCACACGGACTAATGGCTGAGTGCTCAAGTTTCCATGGAGCAGGAAATTTCATCTCCATGTTAAAAAAAAACCTCTCCTCTTCTCTCCATTCCTATATCTTCTATTATGGCTAGCCAACCAAGCTAGTCACAGAAGGATACACAAGAATAAACCTGTCGGATCTTTTACTTTCTCAGACTATCCACTTCAGTGAATTTGAGCAGCTGATTCTTTTTTCTTTTCTTTTTTCCTCCTCCCTTTTCCTCCTTTCCAATTGGTGGTTTCATCACCTGAGTTAAGTCAGGAGGAACAGCAAAAAATGGGGGGGGGGGGAAATCTGGCACTGCCAATTTTAGCCCAGTAAATGCTACCGATTAAAAGTGCCTCAGTATATTAATTTAATCTTTGGTAGGTTTCACACTGTCATCAGTACCTTATCTCCTTTTAAGAAGCACTCATATCTTGGTAATATGAATCTCATTATATTGTTGTGGTGCCAGTGCCACCTCCTGAGAGAGGAAGGGATTAACCCTTCAGCCATGATGTCACAGACAGGATTTTGCTCTAACTTTTAAGAGGGAGACATGTGGGGGTGGGAGGAATCTCAAAGGCCTTTTATGAGGAATATTCTGTCATGAGCAGCCTGGGAAAAGAACTGTCATCCAGAAGGACACCTACTTAGGCTTGAATCCCTGGTGACTTAATGTTGGAGGACAGAATGATTTATCTGTTAACATTTATATTCAATCTTCCTTTGAAGGAGCTTCAGCCAACCTACCCTATATAGTTCTCCCTCCCTTTTTATCTTCACAAAAACCCTGTGAGGTAGGCTAACCTGTGCCCCTTCTGGGGGACTCCACTTTGGAGGATGACATAGAGGCGAAGGAGCTCCCCGAGCCAAACGCTGTGGAGGAGCTGCCTCTGTGCCCATAGACCTTGAGCCAGGTCAGTGGGATCCTGGGCCCTAGGGGGAGGCAGCAGTTGAACCTTCCCCTCAAGACATGACTAGCCCCCTCTTTGAATCAGAGATAGACATTAGCCCTAGGGAGTGCAGTCACCTTTCATAGATCATAGAGTTGGAAGGAGCCTACAAGGCTATCGAGTCCAACACCCTGCTCAGTGCAGGAAACTAGAGGAGGGGTCTCCCATCCAAGTAACAACCAGGCCTGACCCTGCTTAGCTTTCCATGCTCAGACAAGCTGAACCAGCGTAACCTAAAGGTGCAGGTACAGATGACCACTATACACAGAAGTGCCCATCTGTATAGGGACTCCTGGTGACTAAAGAGATACTTGTGAGCAAGGATTGTCTCATGAGTAGGCCATTCCTCAGGTGGCACTGATGGCCTGCAGCTGTGCTCTGGGTATGGGACTGTGAAGGCTCAGGCCGCAAAGCCTTCCATTCCAGGCAGACAGTGCTGGAACGTCTGTTCACCAGCTCCCTGCCTTACTCCTGATGCCCTTGCTCTTCTCTGGATGGCCTGTGTTTGGACCTTGGACCTCCTTGCCTTTGGAGGTGACTCTGGTGAAATCCTTGGAGGTTGGAGCTCTGTCCCCATGCAACCATAAACTGGACAGACTGGGAGATACTGACTGGCCCCAGGGCACCCAGTGAGCTTTGTGGCTGAGTGGGGATGTGAACAGGTGGGATTGGTCATCTGCATTTGGATGACAGGGCAATCCACTGTGGGTAAAACAAACCCTAGAACAGCCCATGGGTTCTCAGGGTGGCTTGTTTGGAACAAACAAAACAGAGCTACAGAGCTACAATGACAGAGCTACAGCCATTGACATCCAGCAGGGAGCCATTTCCCTCCACAATGCCTTATTGCAGAGAACTTCGCTATTTTTAAGGCAGGAGATAGTGCCATCAAGGTTGCCTGGGGGGGCTTTTCCTGGGCTATGGGAGCCACTTGTCTTCCACCCATTTCTGGTCAAGTGGCAACGCCCGACCTGGGTGGAGGCCTTTCAGGGCCTCTCCACCTCTTCCCCCTCCAGTCATCCTGTCAGGATCTGCCCAGCCTGAGAAGGTTTGCAGCTCCACCTGGTGGCGAGATGCAGAAGGCAGTCTAATCCACACTGCAGTACTTGCAGGATTAAGCAAGAGCAGCTGGGAGCCTCAGGAAGCCCTGTAATATGCTTCTTCCTCCCTCCAAGCTTTGCTACAGCAACATGAGTCATCATGGTGGCTGCAACTTGCTCCTGACTCTCTGCAGCAGATGCTGATCCTCACCTGGCCTGTGCTTGACCATTGCCTGCTTCTGTCCCTGCCACACCTTGTATGTATTTGACCCTTGCCTGCTTATAGACTTCCCTTCTGCTTCTGGCCTTGCCATGCCTTGTATGTATTTGACTCTCGACTGCTCCTGGACTGCACTTCTGCCTCTGGCCCCACCACGCCCTGTCTGTGTTTGACCATTGCTTATCCAGCCCGGACTCTGCATTTGCCTCTGGCCCTCCTTCCAACTCCAACACCCCTGGTCCCAGTGTTCCAGTTGTGGACACCTGCCAATCATGTCCCGGACCTGACACATCCAAGCAAGGTCTCATCACTCGTAGGGATGTGTGAATCAGCAAAACTTGAGCTCGCCGAAGTTCTCCAAATTCCATCTTGAAGCTCGTTCTGACTCGAGTCCATATCAGATTGCAAGCTTTGTGGGGAGGGGGGGGTTCCGCATGAAAATCCATCTGTATTTCATGCATTTTTTCCAAATGTATATATCAATTGTGTGCATCTTTGAAATGTATGCATTCTTCTCCCATTGAGTAAAGTGTATTTGTGTTCATTTTTCAGATGCATGCATGCTGTTGGATACACACACACACACACACACACACACACACACTATCCATAGTATTCCATAGTGGTGAACTTATTTGGGGGATGGAGTTCATCACCATGTGGCTATGAAGCTCCAAATAAAGCCTGCAAAACCTGTAATAGAAAAGGAGCCCCACCGAAATAGGAGTCACCAGCCTCCCCTGGTGATATCAAAGGTATCCTTCCTACTTCAGATGAAAACGTATTTGTGTCTGATGTCAAGAAGTTATTGGGATTTCAGTATTGGTATTTTGTCCTGCACGGACAAGTAGCTCATTCCCAAACATGTTTACTATGCTTAGTTGATTACATTGAATTCAGCCCTACTGCAGTATCATTTGCGCCTATTTAGAAGACATGAATTCCACTGATAACTTTTTGTACTACTTCTGTGTAATAGCTAATGGAAGTGGATTGTGGAGTTATTCTGTCAAGCAGTGACATATTTTACAATTCCAACTTCTCCCCAAAACAACAACAAAAAAATGAAGCCAGCCGCATTTAGCAGGCATTAAACCCCTATGAAGAATGGGGGGAGAACACATTCCCTTTCTGTAGCAAATTTCGCCATTTTATACAGATCAAAAGAGGCCACACAAAAAACTGATGCTTGTTACAGTCAAATATGGAAAGCAGGTACTTTCTTCCAGATGGATTTAACATTTTGCATCTCTTAACATGCAGCGCATAATGCCTGTTCTTTCTGTTTAACCAGCACAACATTTTCATACTCCATCTATTAACTTTGTATGTGGTCGTAAATCTCCACCTACAGACTATCCATTAGAGAGTGAGATCAAAGAGAGCTATTTAATGTACTGCATTGTGTGTGTTCTCATGGTAATCCTGGCCTCAGTGAGGTTTATGAAACTCAGTAGGGTTTATACAAGCAAGCGTCAAAGAATCACTTTAAGAACACAGGCACGCAATAATCCCAAATGCAAACCAGCCCATTGGGGGACCACCATAGGCACAGGTGCCTGTGACACCTGCCAGTTGCTCCATGCCTTCCAAAGCTGGAAAGAAAAGTGGGGTGGTTGCTCATTTGCATATGCCACTTGATTTAAACACACCTAAATGAAGGGAAAAAAATGCCAGTGAATATCCCTGAGGATGCACAAAACCAAGGAACTATCTCAGAGTAGGGAGGGGTGAGAATTTTGTTTCAGTTCAGAATTTACCAAAATTCACAACATTCTTCATATTTGGGACAAAAAGAATTTTATTTTAAAAAAAAATCAATGTGGGAAAAATCAAAACTGGCAGCTTTGTCCAACCAGGCCCACGTTCTTGCTGCTTGCTCTTAAAACTCTGGATTTGAATCCCTGTGTATCCAATCACAATTATACTTACATTACATTTATATCCTGCCTTTATTCCTCTTGCAAGGGAGGAATCCAAGGTGGCTTACAAGGTTCTCCTCCTCTCCATTGTATCCTCATAACAACTCTGTGAGGTAGATTAGGCTGAGAGTCGGTGACTGGCCAAAAGTCACCCAGTGAGCTTCATGGCCAAGTGGGGACTAGAACCCGGATCTCCCGAGTCCCAGTCCAGCACTCTAACCATTAAGCCACACTGGCTCTCCAGTGATAGTGCTGAATTAGAGTTGCCACCTCTCCTTTTCCTGACAGGCTCCTCATCTTTATCAGCTACATGGTGGGCATGTACACCATGACCATGGTCCTCTCCATGCTGGGAGCAGCTGCTGAACCTTTTGAATTCATCTGGTGCAGATGGGTGAGAATTTTATTTAGTTTGTCTTTGCTAATAATTTTCCAAACTCAGCAAAGCTCTTCATATTCAGAAGACAACGAACATGAGATTTTGAAAATTTGAATGCAGGAGAAAGTGACACTGACAGATTCACCCATTGGTATGTGCAGGTGATCCTCATGACAGCTGGCATATCAATGCCCCGAAGTGTCACACCCACCCCTGGAGATGTCCTCCTCTGAGGAGAAGTCTGACTTACCCAGATTCTAGGATTTCTCTTCCCCTGAGGATGAACCAGAAGCAGGGACTCAGGAAGAAGCCAGGCACACACTTGACAAGGATTCAGGGCCTTCAGGGATGAACAGTGGGAGTCAGTCTTCGCACTCCCAGGGACAACTCAGAGTCTGATAAGGAAATAGCGCAACCACCCAGTCCCCAAGAACTCCAATGCTTAAAGCAGAGCGCACAGGTTTTCCCTCTCAGGCAAAGTGCCAGGTTACAATCTAAACTGCCATAATTAGTTGCAGCTGGGGGCTTGGGCGGAATCCAGGCTCTTTCTGTGCAAACAGCTCACAAGCACACTGAGTAGGTTGCTGGAAAACAACATCTCTTCTGGCTTCTGCGCCAGGGAGGTTGGAAAATTCCGCAATGAGTTCGAATTCCTAAGAATCCGAGTCACAGATTCTGCAGTGGACTGGCTTTTCCTGAGTCATGTGAATTCCACAGACTTGTGGACCTTTTAAAATGTTTATATTTTCCATAATTTTAGGAAAATTTAGTCATAGAAAAATGCTAATAATAATGCTAATAATAATAATACCACTTACCGAAAATGTGCATTTCCCCATAGGCTGAAGCATGAAAATATACATTTTAAGGGGATTTGCATATTTGGGGGGGGGTTGTGCATGTGCAACTTTGCACAAATGCGTATGAACACATTTGCACAAAATCCGATTCTGTCAATGAGCAAATGACAGAATGAACGGTGCCTGAAAATCTGTGAAACGTAGATGGAGCGGATTTTACAACATCCATGTTTGAGAATTTAGTTCCTGGTCACAAATCATGCAACCAATGCCCCATTCGCAACTACCATTGAGCAGGAGTGAAATTCTCGGAACATTTTTGCAATTTTTCTCTACTCACGTTCACGTTGGGAATTGCGCACTTGCATAAGTGCTCACTTCTCCCCAAATTCCGCATGTTCATACTTTAGCCTCTGGCGTGAGGGGGGAGAGCACATGTGGGAAAATGCTCATTTTCCTGAGCGAAAAAAAGACAGTTATGTTCAGGGACACGAATGAGGTGAACCAAGCCTTGAGGAAGAATTTGTTTAAGAATTTGTTGATGTGACATGCTCACCCATCCCTCGCCACAGGTGTTGGCATCATCACAACTTTTCACTGGCTATGAGGAAAGGGCCTTCCTGTTGTCCTTGGTGCAAATGTGGCAGAGGTATCCATCTCTGCTGAGCTTGTCCTGCACAGCATGCCCACTTGCTCTTTTTTTCCCCTCTTATGAAAATGAATGATGTGTGCAGATGTGTCTGGAAATGCACACACATGCTTTGCATGAGGAAGTTTGAGAATCCCTGGCTTAAAAGCACGAAGCATCCATAAACCTAAGAACTGCACTACAAGGGCTTCTCTGGAAGCACGCAGGGCCTCCAGGTCTCTGATATACTGACACAAGGGCAAGGTCACAGGTAGACACAAATGGAACAAGCGGTGTCTTAAAATCAATCTGAAACATTGCCTGAGGGTAACATGGGGATGCTAATAGGCATACGGAAAATATACGATGGCTTTCATTCCTGCACCAGATTTCTGAGTGAGTTCTTACAGGTAATATAAAACCTAGATAACCTAGAATTCCAATAAGGCAGTCAGAGTTGCAGCACAATCCGGTGCATGCCTACTCAGAAGTAAGCCCCATTGAGTTCAATGTGGCTTACTCCCAGGTAAGTGGGTATTGGATTGCAGCCTCGATCAACTGGAGTTCTTTCAGGAAGAGAGCTGCACTTTGTCCCAGGGAAGAATGAATGAAGTTTCCTCTGTTGCAACTAAAATGATCATGATCCGAGAACAAGGTTTCTAATCACATGCAGGGGAGGCTGGTGACTCCTATTTTGGTGGGGTTTTATTTGGAGCTTCACATGGAGCTATCCGAGGTGCTGAACTCCATCCCCAAAACAGGTTCACCCCCATGGAGCATCATGGATAGCTCCTATGAAGCTCCAAATAAAACCCCACCAAAATAGGAGTCAGACGTCTCCACTGATCACATGCAACTCTTAAGATATGCATATTGAAAAGCAGCTTGTATACAATTAGACTACAGTAGTGCATTCCATGTGGGGCAGCCCTTGCACCTGATTTGGAAGGCGCTGCTACTGCAGAATGCAACAGCTAAGGTGCTGCTTAGTGGGGTACCCAGCCATGGACACATTGCACCTGTGTAAAAGAATTGCACTAGCTGCCTACTCGCTACCTGAGGTATCTTCAAGGGTCTGTTGTTAACTTCATCGCACAATCCTAAAAAATATGTATACACAAATGTGTTTTTTTCAATCATTTTATCACCCCTAGCCATTTTCCAATTAAACCTGGGGTGGTAAAATGCCTCACAATGTCAAATGTGTTTGCACAAAGTTAATAAATACTAACTTTAAAAATAATAATAATAATCAGGGTGTTTTTCTAAACCCATAAGAAAACAGGTCCCTGGTGAGATAAATGTTCCTTCAATGAAATCCTATGGCTTCTGGTAACCTACTGACCCCAAGGGAGCTTAAGCCTGCTTCCCTACTCCAGTTAGTTTCCTTTGGAAAAACCTGTGGTAGATTTTTACACAGAAAACATTGCTTGTGTTCAGGTAATGAAGACACCCCTATGGCAAAATCAGTGGATTCTTGGGATATTTTATGCCCCAGGTGTGTTTTTGTTTCCAGAAAGAAAATAAGTGGTAAGAGGTTAAAATTTGGGGACATCATGAAGGTGACAGTACCCAACAATGTCATGGGCGGACAATGTTGCAGGTCTACTTCTGTGTAATTTCTGCAGTGTAAAGTGCAATTGGAATAAAGTTGTCACCTCACCAGCTTGGACAAGGTCAACGTTCAATACCCTAAACAAGTGAGGACCAAGGTACCTAGCACACTGCCTTCCCCTATATATACCCAGCTGATTATTAAGATCCTCAGAGTAGGACTTGCTGGTCATTCTGTGACCAACAGAATGACACCTTGCAACATCTAGAAAGGTGACCTTCTCAGTAGTGCCCCCCACCCTCTGGAACTCCCTCCCCCCATGTGGTTCAGGAGGTGAGTTTTATATGCCTGCTGAAAATGTACTTGTTTATGCAAGCTTCCCCTGGCTTGTAAACAATATTGCAATGCTGCCTCATTTGATTGTTTTCTATTATTTTATTGTTTCTGTTAATCATTTATTTTTGTTGTATTTTTATGTTTGTTAATTTGTTGGAGAGATGTATAATACAAAGTAAACACACAGACACAACATCCTTAGCCACCTCACAGTGATTAGGTAGGCTCAAAACCAACACCATTTTTTTTTCCTGAGGAAGGTTCTAATCTTTTTTCTTTTGCTTTCCCTGCCCACCTGAAATAGAATGCCACTTCACAGAAATTTATCCACCATTTTTTTGTAGTGCCCCCTCCCCCCACCATAAACACACTCACATACTCTGGAACAATGCCATGGGGCAATGTTAAGTGTGGGGCATTGCGAACAATGCAAACTGGTGGCCAGTCTGCAAAAAAAAACATTTGCTGTTATTGCCTGTGCAACACAACTAACATAATGTGTAGTTTGACTCTCTGGGTGTTCACCAGTGAATGAGCTGCTGATATCTATCCCACACTACTTTGTTATTATGAACAAGGGAGACATTTTTCTCCCTCTCTCGTGATACTAGAACCCAATGGGATCATCCCATGAAGATGATTGGTGGGAGATTCAGGAAAGATAAAAGGAAGGACTTCTTCACACAGCACAGAGTTAAACTGTGGAATTCACTTCCACAAGATGCAGTGATGGCCACCAGTTTGGAGGGCTTTAAAAAGGGATTGGACAAATTCTTGGAGGAGGAGGCTATCAATGGCTGGCTACAAGTCCTGATGGCTCTGTGCTACCTCCAGTATCATAGGCAGTCTGCCTATGTGCACCAGTTGCTGGGAAACATGGGTGGGAGGGTGCTGTTGCACTCCTGTCTTGCTTGTGGGATCCTGTGGGCAGCTGGTCTGATCCAGCAGGGCTCTTCTTATGTTCTTATGACCAACCTATTTATTGAGGGCATCACCCATTCAAATCTCCTCGACACCTCTCTTGGTGTCTGCCAGGCTCCCTGACCCTACTGGTTTTTATTTTATTTCTTAAGGCTTTTAAAAAATAAAACTTAAAAAAAAAAAACAACACTGGGAGGGTGGTATGCTGCAAAGCAAATAACTGCCCTCCATCGCCATCTTTAAGTTTCAAAAAAAGGAGTTTTGTGTTTTGGAGCTCAGACCCCACCTCTGCCTTGTAATTAGTTTCTTGAGTAAGTAACTTTTTTAGTCTCACCAGTTTTCCTTCTGGGAAACGAGTGTTTTGTGCCCAGGCCATGCCTACCATGGCAGCCGTTTTATGAATAGGCAAGACCTCCCTGCCCATGGCAGCCATTTTGTGAGAGTACCCATGACACTCGCTGACTCGCTCTCAGAATTCCAAGTGACACAAAAAGGTTGGTGACCCGTGGTCAATTTTCCCCCTTTTCTTGTGCTATGTAAGATGTGTGTTGTCAATGCAATTTCTGCACCATTTATGCCATGAGGTTGATTTGATG
This sequence comes from Shinisaurus crocodilurus, assembly GCA_021292165.1. Classification (NCBI taxonomy): domain Eukaryota; kingdom Metazoa; phylum Chordata; class Lepidosauria; order Squamata; family Shinisauridae; genus Shinisaurus; species Shinisaurus crocodilurus. Next base: position 26,525,418 of record CM037883.1, read on the forward strand.
CTTCGTCTTGCCTCAGTTCCTGGACCAGAATTAAATTAAACTTTAGATGACAAAGAATGGAACTCCAGCATGTGTTGAACAACATATGCACCACTGGCACCATGAATCAGTTCATTCCGTTTTGATCTTGCCGTCCTTTGAATTTTTCCATTTCTTTTACACTAGGCAAATCACACACTCTCTTGATGGCACAATTGGAATCATGCAATTATCACAGAGTGGCTGACCTGTTGATTTTCTCTGATGCAGATGCCATGTTGACTTGAGAATGATATCCCTCCCCCACCGATTCAAACCACTCTTTTAATTGCAAAATTGTAATTGTCAAGGCAATGAACACGATTCATACATAAATGCTTGGAAAGCAAGTACTTCAGAAGGAATAGGGTATAACTTCTGATTTGTATGCAATAAATGTGATTTCCAAAGCTGTTAAAAATTAGAATTGGCCCTCTGTTGTCATGCAATCATCAGGCTAAATGCTATATTAAATTTAAAAAATCTTACTTTTTTAAATTTATCAACGGCTTTTGATACCGTTGACCACCGTATCCTCCTGGACCGCCTGGAGGGCTTGGGTATCAGAGGCACTGTATTACAGTGGTTCCGGTCCTTTCTCTCTGGAAGGTACCAGAGGGTAGTTCTTGGGGAGGAGGTTTTGGACCCTCGGCCGCTCACTTGTGGGGTGCCACAGGGTTCCATCCTCTCCCTGATGCTATTCAACATCTACCTAAAACCGCTGGGAGCTATCATCAGGAGGTTTGGGGTGCACTGTCATCAATATGCGGATGACACGCAGCTCTACCTCTCCTTCAAGTCCCCACCGAGGTTGGCTGTTGAGACCCTGTCCAAGTGCCTGGAGGCAGTGGGTGGCTGGATGGGAAGGAACATGTTGAAACTGAACCCCGACAAGACTGAGGTACTTCTGGTGGGGGACAAGGGGAGGTTAGGGGATGTTGACCTGGTGCTGAATGGGGTACATCTTCCCCTGAAGGACCAGGTCTGCAGCTTGGGGGTCATTCTAGACTCCCAGCTGTCCATGGAGGCTCAGGTGGCAGCTGTGAGCCGGGCAGCGCTGTATCAACTCCATCTGATATGGCAGCTGTGCCCCTACCTTCCTAATCATCTGCTCCCATCAGTGGTTCATGCCTTGGTCTCCTCTCACCTAGACTACTGTAATGCGCTCTACGTGGGGTTATCCTGGAAGGTGGTTCAGAAGCTTCAGCTGGTACAGAACGCGGCGGCTCGCCTGATTGAGGGCAGCTGCCGGTGTGATCACATCACGCCAGTGCTTAAGGAGTTGCACTGGCTACCAGATGCTTGCCGAGCCGAATTCAAGGTGTTGGTTTTGACCTTTAAAACCCTATACAGCTCCAGCCCAGTTTATCTTAAGGAGCGCCTCCAGCAACATCAAGTAGGCCACTCAGCAAGATCTGCCACGGACGGCCTTCTCCCTGTCCCATCAGCCAGAGCAGCCAGGCTGGTGGGGACTAGGAAGAGGGCCTTCTCTGTGGCGGCCCCCAAGTTATGGAACTCCCTCCCTAGTGACCTTCGCCATGCCCCCTCCATGATGAGCTTCCACTGGGCATTAAAAACATGGTATTTCAGGCGGGAATATGGGGTGCGTTAGGATTTTAAAAGAATTTTTTATACTGTTTTAATTATCATGTTTTATTGTATTGTTTTAATTGTACATCGCCCAGGGTGGCCGGGTGGCCGGTCAGATGGGCAATTAACAAATATAATAAATAAATAAAATAAATAAATAAAAATAGTGTGGGAGAAAGTGAAACTGACAGACATATCCATCTCTACTTACCATCTTAGGATGTATATATACGTATATATATGCATGGGAGGTTGGTGACTTCTGTGTCAGTGGGGATCCTTATCTATAGTGAGTCAGTGCTGGCACAGGGCAGGCGAACCAGAATCCAGGGGGTCAAATTGTGGAAATCCTTTGGATTTTCATTCCCCTATCAGATTCCTTACACACCCGTTCTGGGAGTACACCTCACTGAACTCAGTGGGACTTAGTTTTGTGCATGTATAGAATTCCACTGCTAATAAATCAAGGGAAGTTTGTCTTTGTAGTTGTACACATTTTTGTTAGCATCTATATAACATAATCCTGTAAATAAGAAGTGAGAGCTTAAGAAAGATCCTGCATCAGCATAAAATGTATGAGCGGTACAGAAGAAAGTTGGGTATAATCCACATTTCCCTGGAAATTAATTTGAATATAGAATGGCCATAAGTTTTAATGTGTGGAGCGTTCAACAAATGCAAGCAACACAATACAGCATCTCATTCTCATATCCTTAGTATTGAAGTAGGATTGAGAGGGAATGTAACAAACATAAAGCAGTGGTTTACCAAAATAACAGGATTAAAACTACAGACACCAAAACTGAGAGGGTATGTTGTCATTAGAGAGGGGTGAGAAATTTGTCAGGTTTGCAATTTTATGCAAGATTACCCAGTTTTTATCTCCCAAGACTGAACACAGGATGGACTGCATCTTGCTAATGAAATCCATACATTTCTATGGCTTGCAATGGGGGAGGGATTGTGTACAAAAAAAAATTGTGTACACTTGAAATGTGCACACAAAGAATGAATACGTTCGAAAATGCACACAGAAATATGTACAAATTTCCATGTAGGGGGGAAAAGGCTCATAATCAGATGTGGCCCCAAGTCAGAACAAGTTTGTTAGTGGAAGAATGAGAACCTTGACAAGATTGAGTGTCACAGATTCACCCATCTCTAATTGACCTTCTTTTCCTACAAAGAGATTGAGCATTGATAAATTCAATGCAATTGGAACTGTGGTTAAAGAAGTGGAGGACAAGAATGGACAGCGAAAGAGAACTAACCAATTTTGAAAAGATAGTTTTGACTAGAGAAGCTATAGAAGGTAATGTTTCAACAAGAGGCACAACAAAGGCTTTATATACGATGTTACAAAAAGAAGAAGAGCATAAAGATTCTCTTAAAGTGTTATGGGATAATGAATTTGATGAGGAAATATCGAAACAAAGTTGGAAAAATATTTGGGATAGACGTATTGTAAGAGTTATGTCAACTAGGATAAAAGAAAATTTTTATAAAGTGGTATGGAGATGGTATTTAACTCCAGTAAGATTAAATCGGATAGATAAAAATTGCTCCGCATTGTGTTGGAGAGGATGTAATGTAAAAGGTACGTATGCCCACATGTGGTGGAGCTGTAAAAATGTTCTGGAACTTTGGCAGAAAGTATTTGCAGAAATATCAGAAATAATTGGAATGGAATTAGAAGTCTGCCCAAAATTAGCATTGTTAACAATTACAGAAAAGTTTGTTTAAAAAATACAAAAGAATTGATTGTGAATTTGTTAACAGCAGCAACATTAATGATAGCTAGGAATTGGAAGGTTCAACATGTGTTTTCAATTAATGAATGGTATACAGAGGTATGGGATATCACGTTAAATGATAAATTAACTTGTAATATTAAGTGTCAAAAAGTACAATTGGAGAAAGACACCTTTGTGAACATTTGGGGTAAATTTTTGAATTATGTGTTGGTAAAGGGGAGGGGGAACAAACCTTGTCAAGATTTGTTATATTTTTGGAATATAGAATAATATCTTGTATATATACAACAACAACAAAATTGGGGTGAGAAATATAACTTGGTCCCAAGAGGTGGGGGGGTGCACAATGTTTATGTTGTATTTTTTTGTTGTTGTATTCATTAGTAGTTGTAAGATGTGAAAAATTAAAAATTTAAATTAAAAAAAAAAGAGATTGAGCTCCATATAGGATCTTTATTTTTTTGTATTCTATTTGCATAACCATGTCAGAAGTCATAGGAAAAGCCTGCCTGAAGCTGACTTTCAGCTTCTTTGGCCAATGGCAAACTAGTTGTGTACATCATCCATGAATTGCAGGATTCAGCTTCATAGAACATCGCCAGTAAGCCACATTTAGGTCAGTGAAAAAGGATTACAAAGCATAATCTAGAACACCTGGGCTTCAGAGAACATGTTCCTTTGCTGCCTCCATATATTTGGGACTCTTTTCCTCCATGATGGCAGAGCTCCTTCAAACACTACCTCCAAAACCTACCTTTCCCATGAAGCCTTTGGCACAATTCCTTCATCCTCAGCCCCAGCTGAAATGTGCCTGATCTGAACATATATTCTCCACCTGTTTATCCATCATGCTTCCCTTCACTACCGTAGCCATAGGAGGTCTGTGGGGGGCTGGCTCATTCCTGAAGGTTCAGCTCTTCATGTCTTTTGACTCATGGAGATATAAGTGGGAAATGTTGAAGGCTTTCTAACCTTCTGGTACTGGTACAACTTAGGAAGGTCAGAATGGAGCGGTGGGGTGGTACATGCATCCTCCTGTCCCGTCCATACTTACAATTCCATATTTCCTGCATAGGGCATAAGAGGTTATGCAATATTAAACAACTTTAAACATGTTATGCTACCTGTATATAGGTTCTCTCTATGTCTATTCTGCAATGATTTCCTATTGCCTTTGGCCCCATCACCATACAATTTATGTTTACATCTATTCCCCTTCCTCAGTTGTCTCCCCTGTGTTAAATTCTACATTGCATGCTCCTTGGGGCAGGGACTCATCCTTTTGCATTGTAAAGCACCACACACGCTGATGGTGCTCTCAAATAAATAAGCACACTTTTCACATCATGCAAAAAAGATGTGAAAACAAAAACCAAACAAATGAATAACAAAAGCTATCATGCAAAGGGTGGATGTGTTGATGCTTTTAGTTGAGATGCTGAGCTGAATTTATGAGTCTGAATGGCTTATACTGCTGCTGTTTTTAATTTGTTTGCTCTTAAATTGTTTAAACCAGTTATGTTTTGAGTGTGCTTCTCGGTTGTTATATATATTTAAATGCCATTTTAAATGACTGCATTTTATTGCAATAGGATAAGTATTTTTAGGTTTTATCTTTTGTATGTGAGCTACCTTGGGAGGGGTTTTGCCCTCAAAGGCAGGATAGACATATTTTACATGAATGAATATGTATGTATGAATGTATGTATGTATTCATGTAGCTAGCTGGATCTAGCATCCTAAAGCAATTCCAGACTGGACAACAGTAGCATGTTCTACATAGGGCTGCCTTTGAGGATCATTCAGAAACATCAGCTGGTATGGAATGCAGCTGCCTAGTTGCTTCTGGGTGCAAGTGTTTAGAACATAGAACACCAAATCCTAAACACCAGCTGTGCTGGTTTCCAGTGCACATTCCGGTTCAAGTCAAAGTGCTGGTTCTTACCTTTAAAGCCTAATGGCTTGGGACAGAGGGGCCACCTATACCCATACAAGTCTGTCAAGCCATTAAGATTGGCCTTTGGGGCCCTGCTCACGGACCTTGCTAAGTAAGGTCCATCAAGCTGGTGGGCACAAGAGAGGGCCTTCTCGATGGCTGTTCCATCACTGTGGGACTCCCTCGCACAGGAAATGTGTCTGGCCTCGTGCTGTATGTTTTCAAATGGGCTATAAATACCTCATTGTTTTCATCTGTATGTATCTGATTAATTTAGGGAGGTAAGGAAATAAGAAGAACCATGCTGGATCAGACCAAGGGTCCATCTAGTCTTGCATTCTGTTCCCACAGTGGCCAACCAGCTGCCTGTGGAAAGCCCATATGTAGGACATGAGTGCAATAGCACCCTCCTGCTTCTGTTCCCCAGCAACTGGTATACAGAAGCATAATGCCTCCAATACTGGAAACAATATATTGTGAGAGAAGGAGAAAAGTGTCTCCCTGCCCACTTTCTCCACACCAGGCATAACTTTGTACACCTCTATCATGTCTCCCCACACTCACCTTTTCTCTCAGCTAAAAAGCCCCAAATGTTGTAACCTTTCCTCAGGGGAGAATTGCTCCAGCCCCTTGAACATTTTGCTTGCCCTTTTCTGCAGCCTTTTCCAACTCTATGATATCCAAATGGAAATTGAACCATGCTTCTAATTATTTTTTTTAATCATTGCTATATAATTGATGGTATTGTTGAATTGGGATACAGTAATACCTTGGATTGCGAGCATAATTCATTCCAGAACCGTGCTTGTAATCCAAAACACTCTTATATCAAAGCTGAGTCCCTGGCGGGCATGAGCGGGGCCAATTTCGGCCCGCTACGCCCACTCGAGATGAGCGGTTACATCCCTACGACTACTTGTCTTGCAAGACCTTGCTCGTTTATCAAGTCAAAAAAATTAAAAAATTTTGCTTGTCTTGCAAAACGCTCTCAGACCAAGTTACTTGCAATCCAAGGTATTACTGTATTTTTATTGCTTTTTTAAAATTTTCATCTACCGTAGTTGTTTTAAGATTTTGATGTATAACAGCACGATCCAATGTGGCTGCCCATAACCCTCCAAACTCGGAGGATTATGGGCATCCAATAGAAGGCAGGAGGAGTGCGGAGGCACTCAGTTGTCTAAGTGTTTTACCCCTGCTCATGAGGAGGCGGGGCTGAGGCACTGCCAGGATTCCTCATATCCCAGCAGAGCCTCAGTCCTCCTCTCCCTGACCCCTGGAACGCTCCCCCGGCACCAGCTCCAAAACCGGTCCTCTGACTTTGGAGCCACAGCGAGCATGGAAAGAACCGCACAGCCTGCAAGGGTGGGAGGAACGCGCTCCAAAGTTGGAGTCCCAGCTCTGACCTCGGAGGGCTTTTCTGAGGTCAGAGCCGGGACTCTTACTTCTCCTATGGCCGGCCAAACAGTTACTAGTGGTCATAGGATTGCCACTAAACCATTGTAGAGCCCTTAAAGGAGGTGTATCTATTAATCCTCATCCTCATCCCACACCTCCTCAGTTAAAATGGAAGTCATGAAGTTCAACCAGTCTCTCTGATCCCATGGACACAGAATTACTCCAGCATTTATTTTAATGTATTATATTATATTTGGAGTATTTTTATCCCGCTCCTCAGCCAAAAAAGGAGTGGGAGTGGCTTATGTGCAAGCAATAAAACAAGGCAGCCCCTGCCCACAGGCTTACAATTTAAAAAGACACAGCAAACAAGGAAAATGGGATGGGAAGGGAAGGGGGGGAACTAAGTAGCCTTTCTGCAGGGTTGGTGGAATGCATTGGTGGCATCAATGCCAGCATCACTTGCTTCTGTATAGAGCTCCAAGTTGTAGTTTAGTCGCTGATATTTAAAATCCTTAGCTCTGTTCAGCTGCTTAAAATGCAGTCAGTGAATGCTCAAGGGAGGGGATAGCATCTCCTGCTAACTTATGCACATTCATTTTAATGCCTCAATGGCTATTCAGCTATATTCAGAGCCAGTGTGGCGTAGTGGTGAGAGTGCTGGACTGAGATTCGGGAGATCCGGGTTCTAGTCCCCACTCGGCCATGAAACTCACTGGGTGACTTTGGGCCAGTCACTGACTCTCAGCCTAACCTACCTCACAGGGTTGTTGTGAGGATAAAATGGAGAGGAGGAGGAGGATTATGTAAGCCGCCTTGGGTTCCTTGCAGGAAAAAAGGCGGGGTATAAATATAATAAATAAAATAAATAAATAAATAAAATAATATATAAGGTGTGTTGGGGGGAGTGGCTGTTCAGGAATTTTCTGCTGGGTTGTTGCCCTTTAAATGGCTGGACAGGGCTACCAGTAATTTCCTATTAACTTTAGGCTTTGTAATATGATGGGAGCAAACCAATGGGTGTTTTTTTTTATTATTCTTAGCATACGTTTTCCAGGAAATTCTTAAATGTGGGGTGAATTGTGTGGCACACACACACACACACACACCGGTGCTTGAGGTTGATTTGCAGCTGCCAGGGGAAACCACTGGCAGGCCTGTGGCTCACGCTGGCTCAGCTTGTCTGAGCGTGGAAAGCTAAGCAGGGTCAGGCCTGGTTATTACTTGGATGGGAGACCACTCCTCTAGTTTCCTACACTGAGCAAGGGGTTGGACTCGATGGCCTTGTAGGCCCCTTCCAACTCTATGATCCTATGATGTCTTATGATATCCTATGATGTATCCCATTGAGGTGAATGCAAATGGAGGCTGATGTAAATAACTGCTCGGAAATGGACTGCCTCTGCCTTAGGCAGAGGCCACGTAGGTGGCGGTGGCGGTGTGTGGGGCCGGTGTACCTGGCCTGGCTTTCTCTCCACAAATTGTATACTGTTACTAGGGGTTAGATGAATGTTCTCCGGTGAATGTTTTTCCTTTTTCGCACGACAAAGGAAATTTTGGGGAGGGGGAAATTCTCAAAAGTTATTCCCTCCCCAAATAAATATATGTCTTTGTACCCTGCATGCTGTCATACACTGCCTCAATCAGCTGCTGCTTTGACACCATTTTCTGTTCCCCCCCAACCCACCCGCCCACCCACTTTCTTCCTTGTGACAGTGGCATTGTCATGTAGCCAAACAGATTTGGCTATGTGATGACATCACTGAGCTAATTCCGAGGGATGGCAGTGCCTACGCAGAAAGCATTGCCCTCTATCTGAATTGGCTTTCTCTGTACTCAATGTTTGGCTGTTTTTTGACAATGTCACTGTTACTAAGGAGGAGGATGCCTGAAGCGGAAAAAATGTTGCCAAAGCTGTAACTGTCTGAGGTTGCTCACAACTGAACCTCCACTTGGAAGCCAGGAATGGAGATGGGGACATAGCCTGCCCTGAATGTCTCCTGGAGGAGTTCACAAAAACAAACAAAACAACCCGCACCCCCAATGAAATCACAGAAAATGGGAGTTGTTTTCACAGCAGTTTTTTTTTTCCCTTGAAGAGCACGCTCATTTTGGCTCAGTCCTAATTATTAATGCATGCATGGCTGATGCCAAAATTTGATGGAGTCAGGGATGGCTGAAAGTTTGAGGAATGTGGTTATTCAGGAGAGTAAAGATGTAAGAAATAATATTAGCCAGGCTTTTTTGTTACAGCAAAAGCAGGAGCTATGCGTGTATAAAGTGTGTACATAAAGTTTTATAGCGGAGCTGTAACTCAAAACCTATGACATTTATAATACATTTCCATTACTGTTGGCTCTAAACTGCCTATATGTCTTTTACATTAAAAATAAATGGGTCCAACGAGGCAGCTAAAAGGCCCGGTAGCAAGCAATTCCGGTCGACAGTATCAAACTGAACATGTCTATAATTTTGAGTATTGTGTGTCCTTGGCTCCAATTGATTTCAATGGAGCAGCTCCCAATCATGAAGTAAACAATAAGGAATTGCAGCCTGCATCCACTTATCGAGTAGACCAAGCAGTCAGGAGCGATTTTTAATTTGGCTCAATTTGTCGACAGAAACATTCACAAACTCCCCTAATTGATTTCCCAAACAGGAGGAGGAAAGCTTTTTTCTCTGCTTAGCACATCTTCTTGCTTCGGGTAATGGTTTAATTAATGCTCAGACTGTGACAGGCCTTGTGAGATTCGTGCCGGTGATCTTCACCCACAAATCCACAAAATGAACCTCATTAACGGTGCCAAAGTACCTTTTTTTTTTGGTAACACCCAGATCTTGGAGAGTGACAGCACTACTAACCTCCTTTGGATTGGCTCTCCCCTAACGCCAGATGTTGCCTCCACGGGGAAGAGACCTGCACAACACACAGCTGTGGCACCTGCTCCCGAGGATAGTTAATGCAAGTTATAAATGACCGTGGTCTTTGCCATTAAGAAAATAGCAATTAAAGACAGATTGCACATTGTTTGTTCATGCCCTCCTAGTTATGATAATGGGAGCTGTTATGTAGCATGCCATCTCTAATCACTCTGCCACATCAATTACTCCACAGCAAGGTGGAGGAATGGCATGTTGCCAGAGGCAGGGTGATAAATAATAGAGGGTAATATGAAAAACATAGACTGGCACTTATGCCAGCAGCCTGGGTTCTGTCATCTCCTTTTCTCCTTTGCCTTGGGTGTGACCTAGTTCCTCACCATTTAGCAAAATGACAAGGAGGTTTTGAAAGTACAGCTTGTGTAAGACAAGAGACATTGATTTGGGGGGGGTGGAATAAAATTAAAAATTAAAATCAAGAGGAACACTTAAGATAGTCTGGGATTTGTAAGGAAGCAGAACTCTACACTGGAACAGCCAACTTGCAGTCACTTGAAGGAGAAGGGTGGAATCTTTCTGCTACAGAAGGCAATAGCAAATCCCTAAAATATGGGAATCTGACTTATATTGGATTCAATTATTTGTCCACCTAGTCCAGTACACAGGAACGGTGCATAAACTGTGTGGAATTCACTTCCACAAGATGTAGTGATGGCCACCACTTTTGATGGCTTTAAAAGGAGATTGGACAAATTCATAGAGGAGAAGGCTATCGATGGCTACTAGTCCCGACTGGCTATATGCTACCTCCAGTATCAGAGGCAGCATACCTATGTACTGCAGTTGCTGGGGAACATGGGCAGGAGGGTGCTGTTGCACTCATGTCCTGCTTGTGGGATCCCGTGGGGAGCTGGTTGGCCACTGTGTGAATAGAATACTGGACTAGATGGACCCGTGGTCTGATCCAGCATGGCTCTTATCTTCTTAGGGACATAGGACTCTGCCTCATACTACGTAAGTCAGTCCATGAGTCCATCTAGCTTAGTACTGTCAATGCTGACTGGCAGCCGCTCTCCAGGTTTTCAGGCAAGAGTCTTTCCTAGCACTACCCAGAGAATCTGGGGATTGAGCCTGGGAGCTTCTGTGTTCAGAGCATGTGCTCTACCACTGAGCTATGTTTACTCTGATTGGCAGTGGCTCTCCAGGGTCTTAGGCAGAGAAAACCTTTTGTCATCACCTTCTACCTGGCCTTATTATTATTATTATTATTATTATTATTATTATTATTATTATTGAAGGTAACAGGAGTTGAATGAGAGACTTTCTGCATGCAAATCATGTGCTCTACAACTAAAATATGGTTACTTATCAATTTCTTATCAATTTTAAGCAGGATTACAGCCTTAATTAAGGTAGATTTCATAGATCATAGAGTTGGAAGGAGCCTACATGGCCATCGAGTCCAACCCCCTGCTCAATGCAGGAAACTAGAGGAGGGGTCTCCCATCCAAGTAATAACCAGGCCCGTAGATGCACCTAATGACTTGTTTTCCACTATACAGTGAGATTTTTGCCCCACCCCTCAAAAGAAGGAAGTTTGCATGAAGTGTCCAACACATATGGCCCCCCTTCATGCATTCACTCAGTGTGCAAGGGGATCACTGGGCCACACTAGGTAACACCATCCCCTGCCACCGATATGCTTGTTAGTCATGCCCCAAACAGCCATGTATTTGGCCACAGTGAGAACAGACCCTATGCAGATACAGGTATACGCTCATAGGGCTCCTTCGTGCAAGGGAAATTCTGGACCAGCCAGGATTCTCCATTGTGTAAAAGATCACGTGTAGATCTGTGCATGCATAGGGCCCATCCTCACTGCAGCACAGCGCATGGCCAGCGAGGAGTGTGGCCAGCAAATGCATTGGTGTTTGAGGACATGGCTAGCTAATGCATCCCTGCAGTGCCCCTGCACATAGGAAGAATGCACGAGGGAGTCATGTGGACCCCCATAACATCAGCCAGGTGGCTACTGTGCATTTGGAAAGCATGCATGACAACTGAATAGACGTTTGTGCACTATTGTGCCATAGATATGGCCAAAGAAGACTTTAATTTATCGTGAAATGGAGCCAACGGTCATTTTTCCAACTTCCATGGAACATGGAGCTAACATTTAGAGTGCAATTACTTTTCTGTTTAAAGCCAGGGTATATTGTACAGGTAGCAATCCAGAGAAGGGCGGATCTGTTCTTCTCTTCCCTCCCCCAGCTCTCAAGATGGATGTTATTATGCATGAATAATGAAAGAAGAGTGTGCTGCATTGACCAAGCATATAATGTTGCACTCCAGAATGTGAGTCAGTCAAGCAACCCCATGACCTTCAGTTAGGGATGCCGCCACTTCCAGTGACTGTGCTCCTGAAGCATTTTCACTTCCTGCAGGAGCAGGAGTTTGAAATGTCCCTGTGGATAGTGTGCTCAAGAAGACATGTGAAAAATACCCAAAGCAAGGTGAGATCTGACACAAATAGCATGTGAATGTTCAGTTCATTTTGTTCTAGTCCAAAGTTCATGCTCTGTTGCATTTTCTGTTGCTTCTATTTTGTGACTGATACCAGGAAGGTTTCTGATCTTGAGGAATTCCAGAAGGGTAGACAGACACGTCACTTTGTTGCTGCAAAGACAAGGGAGACTTGCAGGCAATTGAAAGACTAGCCAATCTGTTTGTGGCCAAAATGACTATAGATCAGAACCTACTTCATCGGATGCGTGGAGACAGCATTTTAAGACTCTTGGGTGCAATCCTATGCATATTTAGACAGAAAGCATGGCTGGCTGGGGAATGCTGGGAGTTGTTGTTTTTTGGGGGGTTGTTTTGTTTTTGTTTTTTCCTGTCTAAACAAGCATAGGATTGTGTCCTCAGTCCCTTTTCATGGTTGGCTTTTAATCACAGTGTACTGAAGATAATTTTATACCTCTAAAGTCAATTGAGCATATGAGGGTTGCAGCCAATGTTAGTTCTACTAATAGACCCATTGAAATGAATGGGACTTAGACTAACTGAATACAACCCTTAGGGTGCAATCCTATTCATGCTTAGACTCTCCCCCAAAAAAGTATGGGTTGCTGAGGAATCCTGGGGGCTGTAGGACTTCTTTTGTCTAAACACACAGAATTGCACCATTCATTGATTTGGGGATGTGTATTTTATTAACCTGAGACAGCATGAGAGCTATTTATTTATTTATTATATTTATACCCCACCTTTTTTCCTGCAAGGAACCCAAGGCGTCTTACGTAGTCCTCCTCCTCTACATCCTTCACTTTAATAACATCGGGAAGGTGGCATAGCCTTGAGATTATGAAGATATGGGGCCCTGTCACTTCCAAAGTGTTCCAGTCTGCCTGCCCCCATCCAATAGCCAAACTAGCTGGTCTTACCCAATGTCTAGTCCCAAGTAGTCAATCACAACAGCAGAGATTAGAGATATCCCTTCATGGCAAGCATGCATAGCTCCAGCCCTCCAGATGGTGTTGGTCTACAACTCCCATCATCCCGTAACATTGGCCATGCTTTCTGGGGCTGATGAGAGTGGACGTCCAACAACAAGCTTTTCCACATGAGGCTGTTAATCCACCGTTTCTACTTTTGGTTTCCTTTCAGAATTGAGATCTGAGCACTATAGAGAGAGTGTTTCCTTTCCAGCTTTTCCTCTACATAACCTCTAGGTGGCACTGTGGTATAGAAGAATAGTGCAATTACACAAGTGGAAAGGTGTTTTCTTTCACTTCCACAAATAATGCTCCATTCTCCCTGCTCTAAGAAAAACTTGCCGGAAGTGTTGTTTAAAAACAGAAGTGAAACTGGAGGGTCACAACATCATCTAAAGAACCCATAAACAATTGTGAGCGGGGAATGATAAGTGTAGAATAAATGCCTTGTGTGGAAAAGCTCAACATATGGAGGGCCGGATGTTCCCCATCCCTGCTCTATGGAATGGAAACTGATGGTGATGGCCACCAATTTGGAGGGCTTTAAAGGGGATTGGACAAATTCATGAAGGAGAAGGCTATCAATGGCTACTAGTCCTGATGGCTATATGCTACCTCCAGGATCAGAGGCAGTATGCCTATGTACACCAGTTGCTGAGGAACATGGGTGGGAAGGTGCTGTTGCACTCCTGTCTTGCTTGTGGGATCCTGTGGGCAGCTGGGTGGCCGCTGTGTGAACAAATGCTGGACTAGATACACCCTTGGTCTGATCCAGCATGGCTCTTACGTTCTTATGGTGAATGGACATTTATCCTAATCCTGGATCCATATGATTTATATCAGAGATGTTGAACCTCTTTCAGCCCAAGGGCCAAATTCAATTTTTGCAAAGCTCTTGGGGGCTGCATCCCAGTGGTGGGCAGGGCCAAAAGGGGGTGAACCAAAATGGTGGGGCCAAAAATACCAACATATTTTAGCTTTAAAAATGTATTGCCAGTAGTAATTTCAGGATAGGCATTTCAACCTTTCAGAATGTGTGTGTGTGGGGTGAGAGACTGCAAAAGCCGGGAAAGCACCAAACGATTGGCAGTCAGGAGAAAGAGGCAGAGCCAGAGGAAGGGAGCTTGGCCATCTGGGGAATTCCAGAGGGCCTGATCAGAACCCCAGGCAGGCCAGCTTTGGCCCGTGGGCCTGAGTTTTAACACCCCTGATTTATGTAATGATTTATTATATTCATGAGCCAAGAAAAACTCAGCCTCCATCCCCATATGTAGAAGGAAAACACAAGAAGAGCCAAAGTCTTCCTGTGTTTATTTCTGCATTCTTATATTCAAAAATCTGGTTCAAGCAGAGAAGTGCTTTTATGCTTTGGTAACTTCAGATATTCCCCATTTTATTTCTCATTTGAAATGCTCTTTATGTCTCTCCAACCTCCCATTTGAATCTATGAATAAATCAGACATTAAGGAGAATAGTTAACTCGGGATAACTGATTGTGTAAACAGGCTGTCTTACTAGGCTGCAGTCTTCATTACGGGATTGCAGGAGCATCCTTGTAAAGGGAAATTGTAATGTGGGGAGCTACTGTGAATTACTGACTTAGAGTAAGAATAATAATGACATCCTTCGGAAGATTGTAATAAAGATGAATGAAAGAAGAATTCAAAAAAGCACATTAAACAGTGGAAATGCAATAGGTGTGATCGCTATTACTTTCAATGAGATATCAGTCATGGTCTTTTCTTTACTAGCAACTTTGCAATATACACACCCTATTTAAATGAAACTACACACACACACAAGGAGGGGGGGAACAGAGAAAGAAAAACAGTCATTCCATCTCCCCAAATAAATGCATTTTATTGCTGCTTGAATAATGCAAACAATGCCATCGTAAAGCATTCCTTTTGGTATCTTTTTTCGTATTCACAGTGTGCTTGTGTGGCCTAAAAACAATTTAAAATGAACAACAACAAAAACTGGTGCTGCTTTTATAGGGATTCCAATATTGGATTCCTTTTTTCTCTCCCTTCCCTCCTATGAATACACAGCAAGTCAATCTGGTCTATCTTGATGGTTGAATAAGCTCTTTGATTTTTGAATTATTTTGAGATTAACTGAATTTGAAATGTGTGCTGCATGCAATGTCTGGCTGGCCCAGAAAAATGAGCTTTTGTTATTGACAGAGAAAAGTTGCAAAACTACATTGTCCATTATTCCTCGCTCATGCCGAACTTGCGTCCCCGCCTGTCGGGCTGCCGGGCTGCCATTAAGGCAAGAAGAGACCGAGTTGAAAAGTTCAGTTTGCTCTATTCTCTCCTGACCGGCTTGAACTTCATCGCAGAGTTAAAAGCGGTTTTCCCAGCACAAAAGACAGCATCTCTCTTGGAAGGAAGATATTACACATTACAGGAGGTGGCTTCTAGGCATGCAGCAGAATAAGAGGAATTGTTGGAGACCCTCCACCAGGGCTGGGGAACATGTTGGAGGTACGGGGCTGAATTGCCCCCCATAGGCTCTCCAAGGGCCAGAAGATTCAGTGGGTGTGGCCATGCACACTGACACCATCAGCTCGCCCATTTTGTCTTTCTCTGTGCTGAGAGAGGCATGGAGGTCTTTGCTGAGAGGGGCAGTGCAAGGCATGTGAACGGATTTGGCCAGCACTTGGAGAGAGGCTGCTCCTCCCAGCAGTCGCCCAGTCCCTGGCTTCATGTGCTACACATTGCCCCCATGAGGGCAGCATGCAGTGTGCGAATGTATTTGGCCAGCGCTGTGAAGTGCAACCACTCATCCCAGCACCACCCAATCTCCCACTGCCTGCACCCCTGCTGTTATCTCCGATCTGTAAATGGAGATAACACCAGGAATTCCTCCAGGGGGTGGGACTTGGAGGCAAAGCCCCACTCCCTGGAGGAATCCAGGGTGCCTCCATGGGCCATATGGGGAACCATCCTAGGGATGTGCATGGAGCTCAACTGGAGGGTGGAAGTCCAGCAAACTCGTCAGGCTCAACCCCCCCCCCCCCGAGCTCAGCTCACCCTACCTTTTCCCCAGCTCGGCTCACGTTCTTGCGAGCCGGAGCCAGGGAAAGCGACTTCCAGGTTCCAGTGCTATGTTGTTTATGCAGAAAATGGCCAAATTTGCGCAAATTACAGCTAAATTTGTGCAAATTTGGCCAGTAATTTGCACATATTTGACTGTTTTCTACATAAACAATGTAAGCCAGGGACCTGGAAGTCCGGCGAGTGCCTCAGCTGGCACTTGGCTCGCCCGCCGCAAGTTGAGTGCCGGGCAGGTCGCTCATCCCTAAGTCATTGCATGCTGGAGAGTCTCCATCCCTGCCCTACACACTAGCCTGTCATTTGGATCTATTCTATACAGATGGTGGGCAGTAGAGACAGGGCCTTCTCAGCAGTGGCCACTGCCCTATGGAATTCCTCCCGTGAGATACACACAGCTGGCTCCATTTGTGTTTCTTTTAGGAGGGTTTTTAGGAACTTGAACTTGTTTATCTTTTAACTAAAAGGTGTTTTTTATTATTATTATATATGCCACTTTTTTATTATCCATCCTGCTTTTGTTATTTAAGTTTTGGATTTGGCTTGTTTTAACTGGTTCATTCTTAAACTTGTTTAAAACAGATTAATGATTTTAGGGGATTGGATCCAGGATCTGCCTTGCATGCGAGAAGAGATCTTCCACAAGAGGAAGAGCTTTGCTCACAGAAGGTCCCTCCACCCAATTTTTGGGGATCCCCCTCCTGCCCCACACATACCGCAGCTTACCCCATTCAGCAGGGTCCCCTGACTCTCTATGTACAATTTTCAGAAGGCTGGAAGGGCTGCCATGCAAGGGGGGGGCAGGGAGGTCGATCCAGTGTAAATGTGCATTCAACCCACAAACTTATTGATAACTGAATTGTATATTTTAGATTGTAAACAGTCTTGCGAAGACTTCAGTCTTGCAAGTTGGCTAAGAAATGCATCAAAGAACTAGATAAATCCCAGAGTGGGTGGGTGGGACTGTACTGCTTCATTGCTGGTGGGAGATACTGTGTGTGAATGTGCCCCCTGTGGAAAAAAACAATTAAATGATGATGATGATGATGATGATGATTTCATAGATCATAGAGTTGGAAGGAGCCTACAAGGGAAGGACCTACAAGAGTCCAACCCCCTGCTCAATGCAGGAAACTAGAGGAGGGGTCTCCCATCCAAGTAATAACCAGGCCTGACCCTGCTTAGCTTTCCACGCTCAGACAAGCTGAGCCAGTGTGAGCCACAGGCCATCATGATGATGATGATGATGATGCTACATTTCTAATCCACCCACTAACTAGCGAGCCAGTGTGGCATAGTGGTTAGAGTGTTGGAATGAGACTCAGGAGATCCAGGTTCTAGTCTCCACTCAGCCATGAAGCTCACTGGGTGCACTTTGGGCCAGTCACTGACTCTCAGCGTAACCTACCTCACAGGGTTGTTGTGAGGATAAAATGGAGAGGAGGAGGGTTATGTAAGCCGCCTTGGGTTCCTTACAGGAAAAAAGGCAGGATATAAATATAATAAATACATAAATAACCAATGTTCTCTGGGCTGATTATGAACACTTAAAATACTAAAATTCCATTGGAACAGTTAAAATATAAAATACAATATTAATATTTAAAAGAATAAAATACAATGCAAAACAACAAACAGCACAGGAATCAATAAAACAGCCATACAAATCTAAATCCATAAATTAGCACATGAGGGTGGAAAAGGGATTCTGTCCCAGCCATCTCCCCACTGTAGTTACAGCGAGTTTGTGTCCAGAACACCCAGAACTCAAACCTGGAATTATGGTGGCCACTTAAGAATCAACCCCCCCCCAAAAAAAATGGAGAGAGAAGAAATGCATCACTGGAAAAAAGGGAAAAGAGGAGACACATTAGCAGTTGCACATGCTAATTTATATGTAAAGATGCAAATTTAGAAATTACTATAATTTGAATAGCAAGATAATACATCTCGCCATAGTGGGAAAGACTATAACCAGGTGACCTGTGCTGTGTGTATTCTCAGTCTGCTGCCCAGGTGCTGTGATAGGTAATCCCCTGCTCTCTTCTCTTATGGTTCTTTATCTTTAAACCACACCTGGACTGGTTTGAATGGAAGATACCTTCAAATAGAGGGCTGTAGGAAACCTAAACCTTGGGACACTGTGCAGTTGGCTCGTGTGGTGAGGCAACCAGAACTGCAGTTGGGAGCATCGTCTTTGGTAGTGAAGTGTTCTCAGGCTCTGGACTGGCTCCGCCCACCCTGTGTGGCCATGGGGCATTTCTAGACAGGAAGAGCTATAGTATAAAAGGCTTCCTGTTTGGGCTGGGATTTTGCCTGGCTTCCAATGGTCTTCCTGGCTGTGATGTGTTTCTGTGTATCCCTCTGGCCATTAGAAACCCCCCCCACGCATTCACCCAATACGTGAGGGTGTCACTCGACCACACTAGGTAACAACAACACCCGCCACCAATATGCTCCCTAGTCCTGCCACAAGCAGCCATGCATTTGGCCACAGTGGAAAGGAGCCCTATTCAGATACAGGTGTACACACAGGGCTCCTTCATGCAAGGGGAATTCGGAACCAACCAGGATTCCCTGTTGTGTGAAAGATCCCTGCACATGTACATCTGTGCATGCATTGGGACGATTTTCCCTGCAGTCCTGCGCATGACTCATGAGGCCAGGAGAAAGAGAGGAAGAACAGTTAGGCACTGTCCATCATGGCCAGATAAAAATCCAGCTGGAAAGGCCACCCCTCTCTCAAGCTGGCAACTGCCATCATCAAGGCCATCAAAGGGAGAGGAAGCAGTAGCTCTTCGCCCTATGTTTAGACCCAGCTCCTTGGCCTGCTGAATTACTGCCTGCTCAGCTTTGTAACTAAGATTCTAGTGTCCAACTTTTTTTTTCCCCCTCCTCCTTCCCAGTACCTTTTTCCTTTTGTGTCACATCTTTTAGATTGCAAGCTTGAGGGCAGGGACCGTCTTACTTCTGATCTTTCTAAGCTGCTCTGGGTGCCTGTTTGGACAAAGAGCAGGGTAAAAATGCTTGAAATAAATGAAAATAAATGAATCGATAGCGTGGCAATTATCACACATTAGGCTTCTGCAGTAAGTGAGGTCCTATTCTCTCACTAGAGGATATGGCGAGACCACCACCCCAGGAGCTATAAATATACTAGTCATACATCATATTTCTCAAACATATGCATAATTAAAATCTAGACTTTTAATTAAATATGTTGGGAGGCTATTAAAACAGTGTCACTGTTGAATCCAGTAATTGCATTAAATCGTTGTGTGTAGCAGGTTTGTTTGCAGGAGAGATTAAAAAGGGGGTGGGGGCAGAGAAACATTAGGCTATGCCCAAATCCCATTGCTTAGTGTTGTTGTTTCAAATAAGAAATGGCAAATAATGTTTTCTTCTTTGCAAGACTAATCTGGGTCATGGTGTCTGGGTGGGCTATATCTGCTGTAAGAATCATGACAACTAAACTCCCGAGCTATAATCGCTGCCTCCATCCCATTTGCCTCATTTCTCTGTGTTGATTGATTGATTCTTTATTTGTTAAAAGATTTGTACTTGGCCCTTAAGTGGGAATACTAATGGAGTAGGTAACAATACAAACAAGCAAAATAAATCAAAAATAAAATAATACTGACTGAACACAGCCATTTTAAAGGCAGAGCCCCTGATAAAATCAGATGCAACTTATGTTAAAGAAAGTCTGAGACAATGAAACGATCTTCACCTGGAGCTGAAAAAGGTATCCAGAATGGCAGCAAGCAAACCTCCCTATAGAGCAGGGCTCTCCAACCTTGGGTCCCCAGATGTTGCTGGACTACAACAGCTCCCAGAATCCCTTGCCATTAGCCATGCTGGCTGGGTATGCTGGGAGCTGTAGGCCAGCAACATCTGGGGACCCAAGGTTGGAGAGCGCTGCTATAGAGGAGATTACCTAGATGGTACACCACAGCTAAAAAGCCCCTTTCCTTAGCTGCTACCCACATGACAACTGGTGGTAGGGATCCATGGAGGGAGACCTTTGATGAGGATCTTCAGGTGCATGCTGGACAGTTTACTCCTTGAGGTATCCAGGTCTCAAGCCCTATGAAGCTAATCATGTTGGTCTTTGAGACAGTGGAGCAGGAGAAGCATGGCCCAATGGTGTATGCATGGTGTGTGCATGGTTCTTCTTCTTACGCACTAGTTGGAAACTTTCAATCTTTCTTCAATAAGGAGCAGGCAGCCAAGAAGTGAGGAAGGTCAGCAGCGGACAGTCAGATAATCAGGGAAGCTCACAATGCAGGAAGATAGCCCAGCTGGCGACTTTCCACAATGGCAAGTTGCCCAGGCTGAAGCAGGGCGACAGATTGGAATTATTTTATAGGGATGTGTGAGAAATTAACCCCATTGAGGGGGTTTTATGGATTTACTCAATTTACACCCCTTGGACCCAAACACAATTTGTGGTCAGAAATCTGTACATTTCCAAGCTTGTGATGCATTCCACAAAACAAAACAAAAAAACACATTTAAGAAAATGCACACATTTGAAAAACGTACAAAGAAAAATGTGCACATTTCCAAATGCACCTAAGCAGTTTACTCAACAGATACATGTGTCCAAATCTGTGCACATTTAAAAATGTGAGCCAAAAAAATGTGCACATTAATGCATACCTGACAAAAATGGCATCTGAATCTCTGTACAGAATTTTACAAAAAAATACTTGCAAGTTCATCTGGGAATGGGATGGAACAAGCTTGACCTCAAAAGAGCCAACAATCTCACCAAGACCAGGGACTGATGGATTTGTCCATCCATATCTGGGAGTTTATAGTACCACAATCTACCTGGACACTACGCTCAGCATCTGGGGCCTTCCTCCAGTTGCCAGCCTCCAAGGGAGGCTCAGCAGGGCGGTGACAAGGGGGAGGGCCTTCTCTGTGGTAGCCCCCCAACTCTGGAACAAGCTCCCTCCTGAGGCCCACCTGGTGCCAACTCTACAATCTTTTCAGGTGCCAGGTTAAGACTGCCCTCTATATTGAGGCTTTTAACTCTAAATAGTGCATGGTGGGGTGGTTACTTTTAATTGGTCTCATTGCATTTCTTGTTTTATCTATGTATGTCATTTTTAAATCTGGTTTTTAAATTTTGTATAATGTTTTTATTGTATATTGTATTGTGTGTTTTTGTGGATTGTTGTGAACTGCCCAGAGAGCTTCGGCTATTGGGCAGTATAATAATAGGCAGAGGCACTGGATTGGCTCTGTGGCATCTACTCAAGGATAGGAGAGCAAGGCTTTGATATGCATTTCTCTCTTTAGGCCAGTATCCTTGGTGGTGCAGGGAGCAGAGAACCAGTGCCAGAGTCACAGGCCCTCCAGTTTGAGCTATCTGTGGAACCCTACAGCCACATTACAGAACCACCCCATTGGACATGTGAATTGGTGCTTAGGATTCTTGGTGCTCTGTTGATTTGAAAAGGCAGTGTGTAGATTTTGGGGTCATCCATTAAAACATCTTGAAAAACACTTGTTGGAACATACGAGTACCTGGGGTTGGATCCACGTTTAGTTATCTGTGATTTCAGTGGGTCTACTTTAAGTATGGCTAAGCCTGGATACAACCCCCGGTGTTTTTTAAACTGAGGAAAAAAATCTTATAGCAGTCCATCAGTATGGGACTGCAGTGTTCAATCGAAGGCAGTAGTGCAAATACATCTTCTTAAACTGCCATTCCATGAGCAGATATAATTGATATAAATTATATATTCCTCATGTGCCATGCTAGCGAAGAGCAATAAAGCACAATATTTATGAAGAAAGATGGCAATTATCTTATTAAATCAGACAGCTGTAATATTTTAGTACAGGTCTCTATATCCTGCATTATATTCAGCAGTGATTGAAAGTAGAAGAGAACCAATTAATGCTGCTGTAACACTAAGTAGAAGAGGTGTGCACAAACCTCCAGTTTCCACTCGGACCCCATATTTTGTGCTACATGCCTTTATATTTTGATATTTTTTTTAAAGGGAACTACCAATAACTTTTTAGTACTTGGCAGAATTGGATGAAGTTGCCAGGGATCGTTGCCCCTTCTGAAGTGATTGAGCCTGCCAAATTTCAGGGAAATAGGTACAGGGTTTTCATGCAAGAGCAAACTTTACATTTTAAGGTCATCCCAAAGAGGATGCGCTTATCCTCCTATGCTCCTTCTAAAAATGACAGACAGCCTTGGTGGGGCTGGGGAGACAATCCATTGAGTGTAGGGTGGTTGTGTGAACCCAGCCAGCCGTTCAACCCCTCCCCCTGCCCCACCACACACACCTCATCAACACCGGGAGACAAAAGCAAAACACTCTATTTCTGGAATCACAGTCTGCCTTTCTGAATCCCAAACAAAGATCCATACATGGTTCAGTTTTTGGCTCTGCTTGCTTCAGAGGGAAACCCACTTCACCAGAAATGGTCCAAAGGGACCCAATGCGGCTTGGGCTCAGCTTCTGCAAACTTCTACTGGGCTTTTTATCCTGGAGCTAACAGAGGCCCACCCAAGTCCCAGCTGCAGTCGTTCACTTCGACTGCAGAGAGCCCTCCTCAGTGAGGAGGGCCCTCTATTCATGAGGAGCCCCTTTCCTGCTGAGTAGACCTCTGCTTCAGCCTGGCACCACCTCGAGGTTCTCTGAGTTGGGCCTGCCTCCTCTGGCACCGTTGCTTCCTGGGACTTGGGAGGGGGCACTCAGCTTCCTCCTCTGAGGCAGACTCTGACTCCCCCTCTTCCTGAGGGGCTGGGAGCTCAACAGGCTCCTCCACAGGACTGGGCATCATCCTCTGTTGGGGCCTCTAACACGTCCATGGAGGAGGAGGAGGAGGAGTCTCCTGATGGGGACATGTCAGGGACACTGATCCAATCAATTCTTCCATGTGTGTGTGTGTGTGTGTGTGTGTGTGTGTGAGGGGGTGAGTTTTGTGTGCACCTCCCTTATCTCTCAGCCTAACCTGAGGATAACATTGGTGGGAGGGGAGCCTTATACAATACCCTTAACTCCTAGTAGCAGCAGCCCCAGCAGCAGCAGCAGCAGCAGCAGCAGCAGAAGAAGAAGAAGAAGAAGAAGAAGGGAAACCTCTTTAAACTAGATCAGAGTATTTGTCCATCTAACCCAGTATTGTCTATTGTAACTGGCAGCAGGTCTTTGGGTCTCAGGCAAGGTAGCTTTCATTGATTTCATAGATCATAGAGTTGGAAGGGGCCTACAAGGCCATCGAGTCCAACCCCCTCCTCAATGCAGGAAACCAGAGGGGGGGGTCTCCCATCCAAGTAATAACCAGGCCTGACCCTGCTTAGCTTTCCACGCTCAGACAAGCTGAGCCAGCGTGAGCCACAGGCGGCCTGTAGTCTTTCCCATCACCTGCTGCCAGATTCATTTTTAAACTGGAAATGTCCAGGGACTGAACCTGGGTCTTCCTGCATGCAAAGCAGGCGCTCTCCCACTGAGCAATGGTCCCTCTCCATCAGCCACCCAGATGGAGACAAGTCATGCAGCTCAATGAAGGGTTCATCCCACTTTACAACTCCCTGTGCAAGTTGTGCAGAGTGAAAGCTGCCACACAAAGGGTTTGCCTTGTTGATCTGGAAGCCTAGGGATATGCAGGGAGAGTGGGGTGCCACCTGGAGAGAGGGCAGACTCCACCTGCACAGCACTATAAATTAGTTTCAACTGTTTAGCACCTTGATCTTTGCCAAGAGAAAACACTAGCAATGTTTATACAGCCACCTCAAAGGAGTGACAGAAGCCGCACACTTAATGAATTTATTTTCATAGTGGCAAAAAATGCTGTTGTTTATTATTTTATTTTATAGTTGCTAAAATGCAGTTGCAAAGGATTGGACCCGATATACTACATTCCCTGATCCTGAGCACAAATGAGGCTGCAATCTTATGTACTCTCATTATTGTCCTATCCCATAGCTATTACTGGAAAAATAGGAATCTTTAACTTTAAGCCTGATAGGTGACAACACATAGATTTTATTTGAAGGGGGCAGTGAAGTCCAGTCATTCTTTCATCACTGCCTGGCATGATGCTCCTTTTAAGCTGCTTTGTAAAGATTGTAGCTTTATTATTCATTATACAATTGTATAATGAATACAGAGTGGGGCTCTGGGCAGATGGCTTCTCGAAATGCTCTGCCCTAGTTGTGGGCAGAGAAATGGGGGGGGGGGACAATTTCACCAAATCTCCAGGGGAGGCTGGTGACTCCTATGTCAGTGGGGCTCCTTATCCATTACATCCTTTTGTTGAGCTTTATAGTAGCTATCCATGGTGCCCCATGGTGGTTAACCTATTTTGGGGGTGGAGTTTAGCACCATGGATAGCTCCTATAAAGCACAAAACAAAAAGGTGTGATGGATAAGGAACCCCATTGACATAGGAGTCACCAGCCTCCCCGGCAAATTTCTCTGCTGGGGAGGAGAAATTCTCAGTTTCGTGGAGGTGGAGATCCCCATTAGCAGTGGTTGTAGCACAACTTCTTTCTCCCCTCCCCCCACCCTGCCCAGGGATTTTGGGTTTTCTGCTGCTGCCACTGCAAGTGGCAGCAGCAGCAATTGTGTTGGCAGTGCGGGCGGGGGACGACGACCATAAAAATGGTGGAGAAAATTTGGCGGTGCCCAAGAGTGCAGTGTGTGTTCTTTTTCTTTCTATTATACATCTCTGTGTTGCTTTGCAGCCGCCCAGGCTGCCTGCACTTCCTGATCTGAAAAAGCCCCACTGGGAGGAATTATTTATTTATTTATTTATTATATTTATCAATCGCCCATCTGGCCGGTCACCCGGCCACCCTGGGCGATGTACAATTAAAATACAACAAAACAACACAATAAAATATAATAATTAAAACAATATAAAAAATTCTCATTAAAAACCTAACCCACCCCGTATTCCCGCCTGAACAGCCATGTTTTTAATGCACGGCGGAAGCTCATCACGGAGGGGGCATGGCGAAGGTCACTAGGGAGGGAGTTCCATAATTACATCATGAGGTCTTCAGCCTGGGCTTTAATGGAAGTATGGGAAGCTGAGGAGGCTAAAGGCTTCCAGAGAGATGATTGTGCTATGGAAGACAGGACTGTTTGCATGCACTCCTCCTCGGCCACCTCATCAGGAAGGCAAGTGCAAGAACTGAGCTCATGAGAATTTCTCCAATGTTTTCTTCACCATTGAATTCATTTTCGAAAGTCATTTCTTTTATATCAAAATGAGCGAGAGTGGTCCAAGAATGTGGAAGGAATTTTTGGCACAGCACTAGAGCAAAGTGAGTGATCAGCCAGTAACTCAAACAAGAAAATCTCAAGAACGAAACTGGGCAATATGATGGAGAAACATGATTGGATCTCCTGACTCTTCATTTTTATTTTTATTTTTTTTATTTTTTTGCAAAAACCAGCCATGGGATGAGTGAGATCCAGATCAGGGCCATGGCACTGGGAGAGGAGGGTTGAGTCCTCTCCCACGCTGCTTCCTCAGTGACAGCCCCCCCCCCGAAGCCACTATATGCCTCATGCTCTAGTGATTTGCATGATTTTCAACAGGAATAGCACTGCCACCCCCCAGCGCCATGGTCCCAATACAACTTGGGGGCCCTCGCAGCTGCTTTAAAGAGATGGGAGATCAAATCACAGGGTTTCCATTGTCTGAATCAGAGAGAGAGAGAGAGAGAAAGTAAAATTGATCTCACAAATGTGTTAAGTGAGTTTCTGATAAGCATATCAGAAAGTTGGGCTGGAGCGCTGGGCCAAAAACAACAGAATGAAATTTAATAGGGATAAATGTCAAGTGCTGCACCTAGGGAGAGGAAACCAAATGCAGAGTTACAGAATGGGGGACACTTGGCTCAACAATACTACAAGTGAGAAGGATCTTGGAATTGTGGTAGATCACAAACTGAATATGAGCCAGCAATGCGATGTGGCTGCAAAGAAGGCAAATGCTATTTTGGGCTGCATTAATAGAAGTATAGCTTCCAAATCGTGTGAAGTGATAATTCCCCTTTACTCAGCACTGGTTAGGCCTCATCTTGAGTACTGCGTCCAGTTCATTGTGCAATCGTCAGGAGAAGACCTCCCTCGTGAAGGTTTCTCCTCTCTCAGCTGTCACCACCAGCAGCCATTCCAGCAGACTGAGCGAAGAAAGATGAGAGGGAGAGCAGGGCCATTCCAGCAGCCCTGCTGAAAGAATTAATTTTCCCCTCTTCCCTCCTCATTCCTTTTTCCTTGTGTGTCATGTCTTCTTGGATTGTTAGCCTGTGGGCAGGGACTGTCTTGTTTAATTGATGATATGTAAGCTGCTTTGGGAGCCTTTTTGACTGAGGAGCAGCATAAAAGATACTTCAAATAAATAAAATAAATATCCTTTGCAAAGGGGTTGGGTGGGAGGAAGTGTGTGTGTGTGTGTGTGTGTGTGTGTGTGTGTTTTACATTTTTTAGGTAGACTATTTGAAAAAAAAATGAAGACACAAGAAAGAACTGCATTTTCCTCCCAGAACTGGAACACCCCATCATGCTGAGAGTGTAACTTGCTCCTAACATAAATGTTTAACTACAGTTTTGCAATATTTAAATGTTTCAGAACAAGAGTATTTTAAAAGGATACATCTTAGTGATGTAATCGTGTGTTATTCTGGAGTACACTTGGCAGAAACATACCTCATTCCACTATAAATATGACCTTCTGGCCCTGGGCCTGTTCTCTTCTTTGCATTCCAGCCTTCCACAAATGCTGGATTTCAGATGAGATGCACAAGGTTTTGTGTTTGTTTGTTTTTAAGCAGAGCAGGCTGCCAAATAACTATTCTTCCCTTTCACCTTTAATAAATTCTCATATTATCCTCCCCTTCCTCTGAAAAGGCTTTTGGGTGTGTTTCCTGCGGCACACTCCAGTGATAACCGTTGACAGGAGTGCTGCTCCGTGCTCCCTCTAAGGCCTGATTTATACATTACCAAAGCAAGGTGTTTCTGGCTGGGGGAGGGGAAAAATAGCTTCTGCATGGCCAGAGTCCACAGTACATCTGTAATTGGTGTCAGCAGAGACGCTGGCCAAGTTCTTGCAAGTGATTGACCTGGAAACAATTTTTGCAGGGGGCTCGTAAAAGCCCACCTCAAGTGAGAGGTGAGAGTTATGAGTAAGTGAAATGCTTCTCAAATCTGAATCCAGGTGGAAGAGGAATTCCCGCCACCCCAGCACACACCCACACCACACGCCCCTCCACTGCCTTTCCCTGTCCCCAAAAGCCAGCCCCCAAACACACTTCCCATTCCTTACCTTTAAGCTTCAGCAGCAGCCACGTAGGCCCCCACCAAGAGGAGAGGAGTCAGGGTTTTTCCTCCCATCCACCTCTCTATTGTCCTGGCCCCCTGCAGCAGCCCTTCAGAGAACTGCATCTCCCATGATCCTTTGCACCTCAGTACACTGTTGTCAGGGGAGGCTGGTGACTCCTGTGCTGCTCCTTATAGATTCATAGATTTCATAGATCATAGAGTTGGAAGGGGCCTATAAGGCCATCGAGTCCAACCCCCTGCTCAATGCAGGAAACTAAGGAGGGGGTCTCCCATCCAAGTCATAACCAGGCCTGACCCGGCTTAGCTTTCCACGCTCAGGCAAGCTGAGCCAGCGTGAGCCACCTGTGCTTCCATTACTCCTTTTTGTTTGAGCTTCATGGGAACTGTCCGTGGTGCTGAACTCCATCCCAAAATAGGTTCACCATCACGAAGCACCACGGATACTGCCTATAAAGCACAAATAAAAAGCTGCAATGGATAAGGAGCCCCACTGACATTGGAGTCACCATCTTCCCCAGTTGCCCAGTGCATCAAGGACTATGGTGATAGAAGGGAGGGAGGGAGGGAAGGAGAGGGGAATCCCATTCGGCCACTACCAATGCGTCACGTGAAGCAAGGAAAGCATCAGAGAGCTCACCCATCTCTGTACAACTACAGGGCTCGCTCAGATAACATGGTCCCCTCACTAGCGCCAGTGGCCCCAGTTGGAGATGCAGGCCCCATGTGGAAGCTAACTGTGGCAAACCCCGTGGTTGCCCCTTACAGATATTGGGGCAGCAGTGTGGCAGAGTCCTGGGACCTCCCCCCCCCAGCAACCACAGTGTCATGGTCACGTCCTGCATATAACAAACATGGGCGTGTGCTTCTAGGGCCATACGACCGTGAGCAGTTCCTGATGGCTGTAGTAATTTGGATGTAAAGGGTATTTGGATGTAGTACTGATACACTGGAAGTGAATCTATTACTAGAATGAGAATACGCAGTCCACCCATACCTTTCAATATTTCATAAATAATAACAGTCCAATTCTCACGTATTGACTATTCAGCTCCAGACTGCCCCATTCTGCGGATCCTTGAAGTTCACAGGGGAAGCTTGCCGCATCTGATGGCGGTCAGATCAAGGCAGGGTGAAAACAGGACTTTGAATAGTTCCAAGTGAGTCCTCTTGGCTAGAAGAACTAGGCCTGTGGCTTACTGCTGGCTCAGCTTGTCTGAGCATGGAAAGCTAAGCAGGGTCAGGCCTGGTTATTACTTGGATGGGAGACCCCTCCTCTAGTTTCCTGCATTGAGCAGGGGGTTGGACTCGATAGCCTTGTAGGCTCCTTCCAACTCTATCTATGAAATGAAATGAAAATCTCTTATTTAGAACAAAAGGAGGATGTTGTAGCAGGAAGCTACTGCCAGCTGAAGCCTTATCTAGGCTTACAAGACCTGTAGCATGGCCAGCTCTGCCCCTCCTGGAGGAGATGACTGGACTGTTAAAGGGCCTTTGCCTGATTTTGTAGCCTGAGACTTCTGTGAAGCTGGGAAGATGGAGGTTCTGCCTCTGAGTGAGAGGATGATGGCAGGGCTGTGTCCTCTGGCCAGGGGGTCCCGAATAAGGCACTGACTGTCCTACCCCCGAAGGAAGTGACCTGTGCCCAGGGGAGGCTGGCGATTCTTGTCTCAGCGGGCTCCTTATCCATTACAGCTTTTATTTTGAGCTTTATAGGAACTATCCATGGTACTGTACTCCACCACCATGGAGCACCAGTGGATAGCTCCTACAAAGCTCGTAATAAAAGCTGTAATGGATAAGGGGCCCCACTGACATAGGAGTCACCAGTCTCCACTGCCTGTGCCTCCTCCACATCAGAATCCTTGGCTGCACACTGGAAGGGCTGATGGCTGGGGGGGGGGGGGTTCGCCATGACACAGCCTCCCATCATGACACATTGCAGAAGGCTTTATTTCATCTACTGTCTGCAGTATTGGTTTAAAATCCCACATTTGGGATTCAGAATCCAGGGGTATGTTCATTCTTTTGGTTAAAGATAGATTAGAAAAGCCTAATTCTCCTCCAGTACATTATCAACAGTTCAAAATATATCTGAGCAGCTGCAGCAGTTGAAATGACAGCTTGATTCCTTTGTGTTCATGTGCATGAATTTACACGTGCGCCAGAGTAATGGTGTGTCCACCCACTCAAAGATTTAACTTCTAGAGATGCTGGGAATGGAGCAGGACCTGGAAGAATGATAATTCTAGTAATTCACTCTCACAAGATCTTAATGAGGTGAAAAATAGTGGGGGAGAGAGTGCTTTAACAAAGACAGGTATTCACGAATAGGCACTGCCCCTGATAAATATCAGTTTCTGATATTCAGGCTGTTGTAGTAAAAATGGTACGCACACACACACACACACCACACACAGAGAGATGATGTTTCAGCAGGTTTTGGGGAACTACAAATTTTACAGAAGTACAAATTACATTGTGGGGGGGCATACAGGGGTAATCCCCTAAAGAAAGAAAAAAAACAACAGCCAGATGTCCACTGAATGCTGACTGGGGTGTGGGACTGAAAAACCAGGTGGGTGGGAGGATATATAAAGGAGGGGCTGGGAAAGGACAGTGGAGGATGAGATGTATAGATATAGAAATGATAGAAAGAAAGAAAGAAAGAAAGAAAGAAAGAAAGAAAAGACATGGTAGAAAGAACCAACTCACTGTCTGGAAAGGTCTTTGTATTATGATTATTTATTGACACTGAGCAGCTCTTTCCAATTGTCCCTAGGGATAAAACTGAGAGGTGCCCATAGAAATCAAAGGAAAAATCTAAGATATTAATATAGCTGGGATTGGGCACCAATACATCGGCCACACCACACCACATCCTGTCCCGGGGGGGGTGGGACAAATTGGAGGGGGGACACAGATGGAGAAGCCACACAAAAAGAGCCCAATGAGGACCAAGCATGACTGACTAATCTTTTGGGATTCTTTGAAAGTGTCAACAAACTAGGGATGTGGACCTACCCATTTTGCCATGCACCACAGGTTGGCTTCTCTCCCCCACCGTGATCGCTCAGGTGCTGCTCGGCACCCGCCAGCTGATGTGGTTGCCGAGCCACTCATAACACTGCCGGGTCCCCGGCGCAACTCTTCCGGGTCCCCGGCACTACGTAATTTACGTAGAAAACAAGGGAAACCACTTTAAACATCGCATACGCTTTAAGGTGGTTCCCCCCCCTGTTTTTTACGTAAAATACGTAGCATCGGGGACCCAGAAGAGTAACGCCAGGGACCTGGAAGAGTGGCACTGGGGACCAGGGACTTCCTTTCCCCAGCTCATCTCGCGAGGAACATGAGCCAAGCCGGGGAAAGGTAAGTCATGCGGGGCTCGGGGAGGGTCGAACGGGGCGAGCTCGCCCCTGTTTCCATCACCCCCTTCGATTTTTGCTACATCCCGACAACAAACATGTGGCATGGGGTGTAGGGATTGGGCCCAACACATCTGCAGATGCTCCCCAAGAAGAAATGGGTACTGATTCTGAGTCAGATGGGCGGGGGGTAGAAGGTATTAACAGGCACCAAGGGTGTGGGAGCAGGAGACTGGTGAGAATAGCAGAGAGGAGGAAACCTAGGTGTTGTCTTGTCTAATCTTTTGAAGGACAGCCAAGCTGGGCCCTCCAAACCCATGGGAATGCAGGCTCCTAATGAAGAGGAGGTGGAGGTGGGAATACGAGACCCAAGAGTTAGACGTCTGATGAAAAGGGAGGGGCAATGCAGGGTCACACGGTGCTCAAAGAGACTTGCAGCCAGGGAGGGGACCCTGTGGAAAGACCCACCTTGAGGGAGGGACTTGGTAGCCCACTCAGCTTGAGAGGGGTGGGCCGTAGTAGACATAGTGTCAGTTTCTTGACAACTCTCATGGTGATCTAACTCAGGGAACTAACTGAAGCTTATGAGGTACTGTGTTATGGAAAGCCTGTCTGGAACTTTGGTCTCTCTTGGCTGCAGAAGGATTCTGCCTATAGCCTGAGGCAATGCTTGCTTGTTTGTAGTTTGCATAATAAAGAAAATTGACTGGAAATATGACTTGACAGCCTGACTACAAAGAGAGCCAGGGGCCAGGCACTCAACATGGGGTGATCGGACTTCCAAGATCCTTTTGACAATTGCCCTCACCGAAGGCACCTGAGAAAAGTTAGCAGTCATGGAATGAGAGGAATGGTCCTCTTATGAATCATAGAGTAGTTAAAGAATAAGAAGCTAAAAAAAGGAATTATTTATTTATTTCTATACTGCCCAATAGCCAAAGCTCTCTGGGCAGTTCACAAAAATACACATCACAATACAAGATAATAAAAACATAATATAAAATCTCTAACATACAACATTTAAAACAAATTACAGCACAATCCTATGGCTGCTAGACAGCATCTAGATCAGGGCTCTCCAACCTTGGGTCCCCAGATGTTGCTGGCCTACAGCTCCCAGCATACCCAGCCAGCATGGCTAATGGCAAGGGATTCTGGGAGCTGTAGTCCAGCAACATCTGGGGACCCAAGGTTGGAGAGCCCTGATCGAGATGGTCATGGAATTATTGAGAGTCCTTGCTCCAACCTCAGAAACTCACTCCAAGGTCAGAGGTGGGACTCCGAGCTCAGAGATCCTTCCCCTACCTCACAGCCAATGTGAGAAGAACAACGCCAGCTGCTTCTCTGTGGCTGCAAATGAGACCTCGGAGAAGGGATTGAGTGGGCAGGGAGAGGTCAGGGAGGAGAGCAGACCAGTGTTGCCAAGATACAAGGTAGCATGGCCATGTCTCAGCCTCCTTCTCTCCCGCTCCAAGGTGCCACACTTAGACAGCCGAAATAGGCTGTCCAGGTGTTTTGCAGGGTGGGAGGAGCATGAAAGCAACCTTTGCCTCTGTGCTCCTTCCACCCTGCATAGGATGCCCATAATCCTCTGAGTTCTGAGGGTTATGGGCATCCAGACTGAACTGCGCCCTTAAACAGCTAAAACATTTACAATACAATACTACACCTGATGAAAACAACTGACATAAATGTCCCATTATATGCCAACAAATATCATCAAATGCCTTGAAGTAGAGGACAGTCTTAACCTGGCACTAAAAAGATGACAGTGTTGGTGCCAGGTGGACCTCAGTAAGGAGAGCATTTCATAATTGGGGGCGAACCACTGAGAAGGCCCTCTCCCTTGTTGCCAGCCTCCGAGCCTCCCACGGTGGAGGCACTTGGAGAAAGGCCTCTGATGCTGATTGTAGCGTCCAGGTATGTTCAAGTCAGGAGAGGCACTCCCCCATCAGGTAAATAGACAGTTCTCACAATGGAGGGGTGAAAGATAAGAGGTCCAACAAAGGATCTGTACTAGGACTGGGATTTTTTTTTTTTTTACTTGTTCAGAAATGAAATGGAGTTAGGGGTGAGCAGTGAGGTGACCAAGATTGCTGATGACACGAGTTTATTTAGAGTGGTGAAAACAAAAAGGGACTGTATTTTATTTTATTATTTTATTATTTATACCCCACCTTTTTTCATGCAAGTAACCCAGGGCAGCTTACATAATCCTCTTCCTCCTCCTCTCTATTTTATCATCACAACAACCCTGTGAGGTAGGTGAGGCTGAGAGTCAGTGACTGGCCCAAAGTCACCCAGTGAGTTTCATGGCCAAGTAGGGACTAGAACTCGGATTTCCTGAGTCCCAGTCCAACACTCTAACCACTACGCCCAAGAGGATATCTCCAAACTGGGTGAACAGACATTAAAATGGCAGATGGGGTTCAATGTAAGTAAGCAAAATGTGATAGACATTGGGGCAAAAAAGCCTAACTTCACATGTGCACATTGATGCGGGCCTGAGCAGGTAGTGACTGACCAGGAAAGGGATCTTAAGATTGAGTGGATAGCTCAATGAAAACATCATCGACCCACTGTGCAGAAGCTGGGAAAAGGGCAAATTGCATATCACGGATCATTCAGAAAGGAATCAAAAGTAAAACTGCCAATATTGTAATGCTTTTATACATATCCATGGTGCGACCACACTTGTTGGAATACTGTGTACAGTTCTGGTCACTGCACCTCAAAAAGGATATTGTAGGACTGGAGAATGTCAGCCAAAATGATTAAGGGGCTGGAGAAGCTCCATTATGAGGAAAGTGCTCCATTTGTTTTTGGTCTTGTTTTTTGTATGGGGGTGGGAAGGAAAGTAAGGGGAGACATAGAGGTTTATAAGATTATGCATAGCGAATAGTCACACTTGTGACTTCGGAGCCACAGCAGGTATGGAAAGAACCACACCAGCTGAGAGGGCGGAGGGAGGGTACCCCATGGTTGAGGTCCCAGCTCCGACCTTGGAACACATTTCCAAGGCTAGAGTTGGGACTCCAGCCTATCCTATGGCCATCTAGGCAGTGTCTAATGGGCATAGGCTTCTGCCCTTACTCTGTTTTAAATCTTTGCATTGCTGCAAGGTTTTATTTTGTTTTTTACTTTTATTTTATACTGTAGTTTTAAATGTTTATATTGTATCCTATGTTGTATTTTATGGTTTTAATTGTTGTGAAGCACCCAGAGCTTCAGCTATTGGGCAGTATGGAAATGAAATATATAAATACAATAAATAAATAAATAAATAAATACATACAATGCTAGAACCCAATGGGGTCATCCAATGAAACTGAATGGTGGGAGATTCAGGACAGACAAAAAGTAGTACTTCTTCATACGGTGCATAGTTAAAATATGGAATTCACTATCTCAAGATCTGGCTACTTCTCAAGAATGATGGCTAGTACCTCTAGGATCAGAAGTACCATGCCTCTGAATACCAGTTGCTGGGTAATAGAGGTAGAATGGGACTTTTGCCCTCATGTCCTGGTTCTGACCTGTTAATGTCACACTTTAAAACAACAACAACAACAACAACAAGTGTATAATTACTGCAAAAATGGCCACAACATTTCAGTGTATGTATATCCACACCTAATAAGACTATCAGCATCAGCTGTCCCCAACCTAATGCTCTCCAGATGTATTGGACTACAAGTTCCATAATTCCCAGCCAGCACAGCCATTGAGGGAGTACAGTTGAGGGAGGAGGAGCCTTCCTGAGGGAGGTCTTCAGCAGAGTTGGTGGAATGGCCCTGCTCTCCCTCTCATCCAAGTGTTGTGGCAAGGGTCCTATAGTGCCTGCCTGCCTGCCTGCCTGCCTGCTACGTTTGTCAGCTGTTCCCGCAAGGGAAGGAAGAATGAACTCTCTACGACCTTTCCAAAGCCTAAGTTTTGAGCTTCAGCTTTCAGATAAGAAACTTTTTTGCAGTCTGATAAAATAGTATATCATTGCAGAAACCACAGAACAAAACTCATTTCCTCTGATTTCCCCTTCTATTTTTTATCTTCTTCTATACAATAGATGGGGCTGCATAGAAAGAATATGGCAACTATGTCATCTTCTCCTTACTTGCCTGCTTCTTTCAGCTATACAGTGTATATTCCCCATCTTTTTTACCTCTCTCCTTTTAACAGCCTTCCCAGTTTCCATCATCTTTACACATTAGAGCTCATTAACTGGCTGGTGAATTCACAAACCCATCTGCCTCTCAGCAGAGCCCCACAAGAAGAGGTATTCTAATGGTCCCATTTACTTCTCTCTCTTATTTTTTTACACAGACAGAACCAGCAACTGACTCCCAATCCTGACTCTCTCTCTCTCTCTCTCTCTCTCTCTTTCTATATCTATATCTATATCTATATATATATATATATATATATATATATATACACACACACACATATATTCCTGCTGTACTTCTTAGATAAGCTCCCAAAAATGAATTCAGTGTGGCATTAGAGCCCTCTTACTAACTGGCTGCTCCTAATTACATGGATACAAGAGAACATACTCAAATTGAAAGCAGGGAAACCACTTCTGTCTGATACATAAGAGCCTCCCAAGGATAATCACATAATTTTGTCACATACCTTCCAACTGTGCCTAATAAATAGGCACAATGCTCTTTCTCCCTCTCTCCCTCTCTCCCTCTCTCTCCCTCTCATTCAAGTTTAAACCAAATGTACTCGCTCCTGGTGTGTAGTGAACTTGAACCTAGTACTGGAGATGTGCTTGCTGACAGGACACAGGATCGCCTCCAACATTTCACATATGAAAATAGTGTCATTCTTGCAGAGCCATAGCTACAGCAGGATTGGAGTTGGGGGGCTAGGCACATACAAGCCTTATTCTACCCAGTCCCAGCTCCAACCTCAGAAATGTGCTCTGGGGTTAAGAACATCAGAAGAGCCCTGCTGGATCAGACCAAGGGTCCATCTAGTCCAGCATTCTGTTCACACACAGTGGCCAGCCAGCTGCCCCTGGGATCCCACAAGCAGGACATGAGTGCAACAGCACCCTCCTCTTTTTGGGTGATGCCTAAGTGGCCACCCTAAGGCTGAGCCACCACCATTTTTTTATTTGTACATAAGAAGAGCCCTGCTGGATCAGACCAAGGGTCCATCTCATCCAGCATTCTGTTCACACAGTGGCCAGCCAGCTGCCCACAGGATCCCACAAGCAGGACATGAGTGTGCAACAGCACCTTCCCGCCCATTCCCCAGCAAATGGAGTACATAGGCATGCTGCCTCTGATACTGTAGGCAGGTTGGAGCTGGGACTCCAAATTCAGAGTGCCTTCCCCACACCCTCACAGCCAGCATGGAGTCATGCCGGCTGTGGCTTTGAGGTCAGAAGACCAACCTCAGAGCCCGAGGTTTGTGGGCAGGGAGGGGAGTTGTCAGGCTCTACCACAATATACATTATCCTGGCAGTGCCTCTGCGTCTCCTCCTTGTGAGCTGGGGCAAAAGACTTAAGACAGCTGAAATCGGCTGTCTAAGTCTTTTGCCGCGTGGGAGGAGTGTGGAGGTGACCTTCACCTCTGCGATCCTTCTACCTTCCATTCGACGCCCATAATCCTCCAAGTTCGGAGGCCTGCAGACAGCCACATTGGATTGCACTGCCCAAGATCTTGGGATATCAAGTGGTGCAGGAGCATTTTAAATAAATAAATGAATAAATAAGAAGTCAACCTGCTCCCACAGGATGACACAGGTCTTGCTTCGTGGCTGCAAGTGAAAATATTCTAGACATAGGCGGAGAAAGAAAGAAGTTCCTTTATTCCCAATGGTGTTCACACATTGCTCCTGGAGGAAAATAAGTGTTTGCCAACAACATGATTCTAAACTGTAGGGTTCAGTGTGAAATATTAGGAACTGCCTGTGTATGAACAGAAAATCAGAGGGGACAATAATAGCTACATGCAAACTGGTTAAGGAGGACCCAAAATGGTTCTCCCACCCCCACCTCCATTCTCCCACCTTTTTCACAGGAAGTGAAGTTGGGAGGAATCATTTCAGGGATGGGATGGGGGCAAAAGCCCATTGAATTTTTCTTATGTTCCATAGTTTTAAATTCACATTCATTGTATATTGTGAATGTACATGCTGGAGGCCTCCTTGAGGGCTTGACCCTCAAAGCCTGCCTATCAATATTTTAAATGAATAAATGTTGCAGCATCATGGCAAGGGGACTTCTGGGCAAAAAGAAAATGGCAGCTTCACCAGGAGGAGTGCCATTGGCAGCACTGCAAGATGCAGGCAGTGTTGAAAAAAATGGTGAAGCAGGAGGCTATTTCAGAGGAACTCTTCACTCCTCCTCAAGTCCCAAATGTTGGTCATGTTCATGCCTTGTAATAGGAGTTGCAGAAGATGGTGAGGAGTGCAGTGTTGCACAACAGTCCTGCCTCAATGCTCTGTATTATGCTCTGTATTATACTATACTCTGTATTTTGCTCTGTAATAGCAAGGCATGAATTGCTAGCATGTGAGTTGGCTGCTAGCCAGGAGTTGTCAGCTGACAGGCATGTGGCCTGGCCAGGCTGATGCAATCTCCAGTAACGTGTGACCTGGCTGCTGGCCAGAAGAATGACACTGCACAACAGCACAGGTGGTGCTTTCATTTAAACACGAGGTCTGCAGCCCATGAAGTTTGGTGCTAGAATTGTATATAAGACTAGCAAATGCAGCCTGAAGTGTTGGTTGGTTGGTTGGTTGTGTGTGTAGTGGTGGATGAGTGTTGCATTGTGCAGTTTTGTTGGTGTGCTGGAGTCAGAAGGAGCAAAAAGGAGCAGAGGAAGCTGTTCAGAAAACCCTGCTGAAGCCCCGACGCTGAAAGCTGATACCCAGGCGGAGAGCTGCTAGAACTCGCAATTGGGTTGGTTGGAAATAATACAGTGACTGTGTAGCTAAGGGGTGGGATTTCCACCAGGGAACTTGAAGGAAGGCGTAGCATTGTTGTATTTCATGCTCAGCTTTGCAATAAAGATGTTTGGCTTTAACCTCCTGCAGGAGTATTTATGGCCTGAAAATCCTTCAAAGAACCTTTGCCAATCCCTTTTGAGGAACTTGTGGCAAAACATGCCTTGAAAGCATGTTTCTGAGTGGCTTGGTTTATTGGTTTATTGACCACGCACAAGCCATTCTGGCTGGGTTCAGACAACATCACAA
This sequence comes from Shinisaurus crocodilurus, assembly GCA_021292165.1. Lineage (NCBI taxonomy): Eukaryota > Metazoa > Chordata > Lepidosauria > Squamata > Shinisauridae > Shinisaurus > Shinisaurus crocodilurus. The sequence continues at coordinate 26,563,449 of CM037883.1, forward strand.
GCCACTCTGAAACAAACATGGCTTATAAGCCACCATGGCTTCTCGTGTTGTGTGAACCCAGTCTCTGTGTGTTTAGAGGAAGGTGTGAACATAATTGATATACATGCAATTGTATGTATGTAGGCCAGGAGCGTTGAACTTTTTTCAGCCTGAGGGCTGAATTCAATTTCAGAGAAGCTCTCAGGGGCCAAATTCTAGTAGTGGGTGGGACCAAAGGCAAAAGGAGATGGGGCAAAGTCAAGGGGGGAGCAGGGCCAAAAATACTAAAAACGCCAGCATATTTTAGCTTAAAGTACTTCTTGCCAGTAACTAAGCCTTAGGAGAGGCATTTCAAACTTTTAGAATGCGGAAACAAAATGGCACAAATGCTGGGAAACAACCAAACAATTGGCAGCCCAGGAAAAGGGGGTGTGGCTTTCAGGGGAATGCTGGAAGGCCAGATTGGGAACCCAAGTGGGCCAGATTTGGCCCGTGGTTGAACACCCCTGACATACATAGGGAACCTGGTCATGCAGGGTTCCTGATCATGTGGAAGAGCCTATATACATACAGTGTTATTCACCTAGAGTTCTGTTCATACCTTTTGCTGAATGCGAGGCCAGCAGGTACTAGGATCCATCTGTGAGGAATCCAATAAGGGGGTGAAAATCTAATGGAAAATCTAATGATACGGGGGGCCCAGATTCTGGTTCACCAGCCGTGTGCTGGTGCTGACTCGCTATGGTGTGAGTTGAGCCAGCTTGTGGACTTCTGCCTCTAAGACAGGCCACAATTTGTGCTTTTTAAAAAAAAAAAACACCCTAGAGAAATTCACATAAATTTATGCAATTTGCACAAATCAGCACCTGAAAAGCACATTGTCCTTGCGCTAATTTGCATACATTGGCTGATTTTACACAAAGGGTGCTAGGTCCATGTGCTTTTCCGGTGCCAATTTGTGCAAAACATACAAAATATGTGATTCATGCAATTTGCATAAATTTGTGCAAATTTCCTTAGTGTTTAAAAAACAAATGTGCAAACTGCAGCCTGTCTTAGAGATGGAAGTCTGCAGGGAAAAAACCTGACTTGGCCCACTTCTAATCATCAGATCAGAAGCAGGCAGGAAGTCCATCGAGTTCAAACAAGCCAGACTTCCCAAAGCCAGCACATCCCTAGCAGGTATGCTCCTATTCCCTCCTCCTGCATTCAGCGAACATGTCTTGAAGGTGTCAATAGGGTATTTGACTTGCTGGCTCAGCACATCCACTACTAAAGTCTTGATACCATTTGGACTGCCCTCCTTGGCAGGCCAAAGAGCAACAAAGCGTACATTAGGAACATTATCGTTGACCTGTCAGGGGGCAGATCAATTGGTAAAGACTCTTGTGCCCTGCCATTTTGACCTTCCTCCAGCGCCAACAGGCTAGATCCAAAATAGAATAAGGAATGGAAGCTGGGGGTGAGGGGGAATTATCAAAGCAAATGCTGAGGAGAACAGATTGAATAATGAGAAACAGAAGCAAAGCTGCTACAAATGCTCATGGCCAAGGATGGCACTTAAATTGTACTGAATCCATCTACTTAACATGATAAGAGCGTGTCAACATTCTTTGAATGCTGTTTCCAGAGGAGTCATCATGTTAGCTTGTTGCAGAAAACAAACAGACAGACAAAGAGACCTGTGGAGACTCTGTTACTGACCTTAAAGTGGCCATTCTTGAACAAAGAAACTTGAAAGGGTCACTCCAACATGAAACCACTCAATTGCAACTCATCAAGAAGTTTGGTTTTATCTCCTGTGGCCCTAATTGAGATCATGGCTTTTTATTCCCACTACAAGTGTAAATTAGCATACTAATGCCAGGATGTTTGTGTGTGTTACCAACAGTGCTTTGTGAATGGTCACTGTAATGTTTTCTTCTGTACTGTGATGGCATGGGATATAATAACCTCCACCATGAGAGGATGGGGAAGCAAGTAGCATAGTACCATTATCACCTGACTGCTACTATCAAATGAAAGTCTTTGGTGTTTTCCCTGGATACCTTTACTAAAACAGCCCTCTGTCTTCTGTGACTTTCTTACTGACCCGGCAACTCACTATAGTGGATAGCTGTAAGAAGGTATAGGGTAAAAATTACCCAGCATACCCAGAAGACAGAGGGCTGTTTTAGTAAAGGTACCCAGGAAAGGAACTCCAACAATGCATTTAGTTTTTACTAAAGATTTTGAAAGGCAGCAATTAAGCAGTTACTGTAATAATAGTTCTAGAGGGGAAAATTGATTTTAAAACAGTTTTAATAGTTAACCATAAAAGCAATTAACCTATGAAAGTTACATGGAAAATGCATCCAATTAAAACTAGTCTAGGCTGTTTCCCTATTTTAGCCAAAACCTAGCAATAAAGCAATTTGTTTCAGCTCAACTTAGTGCAGTGGTAGTGCATATTTCCGCCTTCCTTCTTTCAGTTAGGCTTTGTTTGTCCCTGCAGTCTGGGTCCTCTGCAACATCCTCCATCCTGATTTCTTCTGCTTATAGTACTTTTTTTTAAAAAAAAATATCTTTCTTCCTAAACTGAACCAACAATTTGCCAGCCTCAGTTACATACACTACATATATTAACTCCCGCTCCTAACCTCTTGGCCAATAAGGGCAATCAAGTTTTAATTCTCTAGTTCCCTTAGGGTGCAATCCTATCAGGGATGTTGAAGAGTCCTTGGTCTCGAGTCACGAGTCGAGTCACAAGTCTTTGGACCCGAGTCTCGAGTCCGAGTCCTTGGTCCAAAATGGTGACTCACGAGTCACGAGTCACTCCCAAAGCTGACTCCACGAGTCCCTATTAAAATCAATGGGGGGTTTCCCAACAAAATAAGGCTACTTCAGATGTGTGGCTTAAATAAATTCTAGGCACAAGTGTGTCTTTTTATTTCAAAACTCTGCAACTGATTTTGGCAAGAACAGACCAGGCAGACAAACCCAAAATAACCAGACAGGCAGAGGAGGCAGGGAACCCCAAAGCAGGCAGGCGGAGGCCTTTGTCTTGGACAATTCAAACTGTGGAACTGGTTAAGAAGAGACCAGGCAGGCAGAGGAGGCTGGGAACCCCAAACAGGCAGGCAGAGGCAGCCAAACCAAACCCAAAATGTCTGAAAGGTTGCATTTTAGGAAAATGATTTTAAAAAATAAACTTGCTGTACTTCCTAAAACCTATCCATGCTGAATTTGAGGAACACAATTTTGGAACACGAGTCCTTGGTCTCGAGTCCCGAGTTGAGTCTCAAGTCCCATTAAAAATATTGGGACTCGAGTCTGACTCGAGTCAGAGGGGGGACTCAGTCCAACTCATGAGTCAAGTCCTGGAGTCCGAGTCCCCATCCCTGAATCCTATGGCAGCTAGACTCTGTCTAGACAGCTGTAAGATAATTCAGAATCCCGGCTCCGACCATGGAATCTCGCTCTGAGGTCAGAGCTCGGACTCCAAATTTGGAGCTCCTTCCCTCCGCCCTCACAGCTGGAGTGCTGGAAAGAACCACACCAGCTGTGGCTCCAAGATTGCAAGACTAACCTTGGAACCAGAGTTGGGTGGGCGTTCCGGGGAGCAGAGAGGGGAGGAATGAGGTTCCACTGGGATACAATGTTGCTCACAAGCAGGCTTCTCATGAGCAGGCGCAAAAGACTACTACTACTACTACTACTACTATTATTATTATTATTATTATTATTTCATTACATTACATTACATCACATTTAGACCCCTCCTTTTCCCCACTTGTAAGGAACCCAAGGCGGCTTATATAATCCTCCTCCTCCTCTCCATTTTACCCTCACAACAACCCTGTGAGGTAGGTTAGGCTGAGAGTCAGTGACTGGCCCAAAGTCACCCAGTGAGATTCATGGCCAACTGGGGACTAGAACCCAGAACTCCAGAGTCCCAGTCCAACACTCTAACCACTACTCCACACTGGCTCTCAAGGTCAGCCAAAAAATCAGCCTTCTAAGTCTTTTGCAGGGCAGGGGAGGAGCATGGAGGCAACCTTCGCCTTCTTTCCTCTTTCATCCTCAATAGAATGCCAATAATCCTCCAAGTTCGGAGGGTTACAGACAGCCACATTGGATCGCGCTGTTAGTAACTAGGCTCCTCCCTCTGCCTTAGGTTTCAGTTTCCTGGGCTGACTTTTGCACTTCCTGGGAAGAACAGCCTCTTAACAGAAAGCAACCATTTTACAACTAAGAACAAATCACAAAATGGCTGAACACCTTCAATCCATCGGTCATATATTTAAGCTTTAATGTAACAATCTGTACTTTTTGCATTGCTTTTCCTTCTAACATCACTGCTTCAATTCTTTCGTGTGTGTGTGTGTGTGTGTGTGTGTGTAGTTGCCAACTTAGAATAACACTTCATGCCTCTGATGAAGTGGACTATAATTCACAAACCCTTATCCCATAATAAATGTGTTAGCTTTTAAGGTGCCACAAGACTCTTTCTAGTTTTTGAATGCTGTGCAGATGGAGAAAGGCAGGTATTTCACAAATTAAGTCCAGTGCATTATGTAATCATTGCTCATTTTTAACCTCAGCCTGCTGCATTCAGAATACCACCTACTACCATATTAAAAAAAGAGAGAAATTGTATCTGTGCCTTGCCAGACTATCTGCTCTGTCAAGTCTGAAATCTATCCATCAATTCAGTGCACATAAAATTTATTATCATTCAGCATGTTTTATATAACGACATAAAATTTATTTCAGGATGGTTTGGCCAATGCATTTATTTGTTTAGGCGTTCATAAATGTGATACTTAGCATAAGCTAAAGAATGCTTTTTAACTAAGAGTCTGCAGAGGTTGATATTGTTAGAAAGACCTTACGTAGCATCTCTTGATGTGGGTGAAAGGTAAAGATTTTTTAGCTCAGTACAAGACCCAAGAAGTGGAGGTACTAGAACACTTTGCATTGTTCAACACCCACCGCTAGTCCTGCACCAAGGACAACCTTCCCTGCTTAAATTGTACTCTTCTATAAATCCCAACTTTAAATGGTACATAACTCTGCTTCTCATATCTGATGCTTAGCCCCCAAACCATTTTGTAATGGTTTGGGGGAAATGGGGGTACTTATTATGGCAACAGTAGCCCAGGTCATTCATCATTACAAAGAAGGAGACCCTATGTAAAAGGTCACTTTTAATTCCCATTTTACATCTTGGAAACTCAGGTCCAGAGATGGCGAGGCACAATCATGGCTCAGCTATCCATTGGACAGATGGGGCATTCTAGCATTGTCATAACCCCACCATAGGTGCTTGCCTTTGCCAGCTTAGCTGAGCATTTTGGTGGATTGAGTGGACAAGGAAATGAAAATCTTATAATTGGTAGGAAACGATAATAAGGTGCACTCCTGAAATGTCTTCATTGAATGGAGATGGATGGGAAATATTTCTTTCCTTCCAGGAGATGTTATCATGAGCAGGGTAGATTCTTCGAGAATATTCTTATCCTTAAAGCAGAGGATGCACAACTTTTTCAGCCCCAAGGGCTGCACTGGATGTCTGACGGGGTGCACACACATCACTCACATACATTCACACACCACTCACACTCCCTCCAGCAGCAACAGATCTCCATCTTGCAGCAACAGCAACTGTTCCATATCACCACATCAAAGTATTGAAGCCGCCCTAACTTGATCACCAGAAAAAGGCGAGAATTCATAGGAATGAATTCTATGGTTCCTGCCTGCCATGGAAATTTCATTCCTAGAGCATTCCCAGAGTACCTTAGAAAGTTGGCAGGACCTTCATGCACTGCTTCCTAGGATGCTCCAGGAACACTCTAGGAATGAGGCTTCTAATTCTATGGCAGGAAACACAGCACCTGTTTCTAGACTGGTTCCCCAGTTCCCCCCTTTTCTTCGTTGGCGGCAGATACTAGGGGTCTGGAAGCCACCACATGGTTTGGGGTCCACCTGCAGCCCACAGGGTGAACATTTTGCAACCCTGTCTTAAAAGTTATTACTTCTCTATTCCTGCACTTGTATCTTTAAGGTATACAGACACTGGTAATCAATGGGACTTAGGACTTCTCTATATGAGGCATTTCTTGTGAGCTTGTGCTCCCTCACTCACAGAAGTTTGTGGGTCCTTTATCCTCCAGGTCCTCTCCTGTGTTTTCCAGCCATTTTCATGGCTTTTTTAGACTGAAAGTGCAATATTATCCTGGATGCCGCCATGATTCACTATGGGAAGCCTCATGTATATTTGCAATTCTGCTCTATGCCACAGCACCACCTTGTGGTTGTGTCATACAACATATAAGAACATATAGAAAGACAGAGAAGAAAACCCCCTGGGGCGAAAAAAGGACACTCTCTTCCTCCTCGAAAGAAAATGGAAGACGCAGCCTCAGTAAAGCGTGGGGTTAAACACCTTATGTATAGAATCCCTTGCTATGAATGTAAATGCACATAGGATTCAACAGCAGTTATCTTGTGCTCACTTTCTATCTTCCTCCTCACCTTTCCTCTGTCTTTACAGCCAAGACAGAGATGATCTCCACCACGCCCTCCTTGATTTTCTCAGGCACTAGGTCATACTGAATTCTCATTTTCAAAGATCTCAGGTACCCAGGATCAGAATTGATCTTTCTATGCCTTAAGCCTTGGGGAGCTGCTGTCAGTCCGAGTTGACAATACTAGGTGAGGTGGACCATTGGGTCTGGCTTGGTAAAAAGCCGCTTCAAGGACCATTCCTGTAACTGGATGCCGTAAATCAGTCCAGTCCACAGATAAGCCGTCGTCGTTCACACCGTCCAAGAGATCTGTCCGAAACCAAAATAAGACGAAGCAGTGTAGGAGCAGGCTTTTAAACAGGCACTGATGGGCAGGGCAGCACAGCTGGGCCAGGCTGCCGATGACACGTGCCTGGCCCCTCCCCAAACACACTCTGGCACAGCTACCCCATGTCTTCCAAATGGAGGCACAACACTGGAATCAGTATCTGTTCTTCTCCCTTCTGCCTCCAATTCCTTCCCTTTTTTCTGCTGTGTGTCCCTTGTATCGATTACTAGAGGAATCCATCAGTTGTCCTGGGTGGTGGCTCCAGTGAGGAGGCTCAGTGTGGTCCAGATGGCTGCGTCACATCTGGAGCGTTGGTGAGGTTCAGGACCTTGGTCAGTGATCCTGGAGCCAGAGAGCTGACAAGTTACTCCAGCAGAGTCTGAAAGCAACTGGCAGGCTTTTATAGTCAGGCCAGGAGGGGATGTGAGGGTGATCTGGCTGCAACATCTGTCACCCCATTGATCGCCAGGCCAGGAGAGCCTTTCTGAAAAACTCCACCCGTTCTGGTCTTGCCTCTGGCTGTTAGAGGGCTAGTAGCCTTTCCCTGCAAGCGTTGCCTAGGGAATGAAGGTTGGAGAAGGGGGCAGCCAGTTGGGGACTGCTCCCCCAGGATCTCCCTGTTTGCTAGAGGAGTCCAAAGGCCACTCCTCAGAGTCAGAAGGTAATGGCACCTCCTGCGGGTTGCGTGGACAAGATATGGGGCCCAAAGCAGGCTACTTCAGGAGGACCAGGAACTGATTCTGGTTCCTCTCTGGAGTCACTGTCACTGGAGGCTTCAGTTTCTGAGGGGTGCCAGTCCCGGGCTGTGATATCAGGTTAGCCCGCCCGCCCCCCCCCCTGCTAAAATGCCCATCAGCCGTATACCTGAACATGCTAGTGATGGCCACTGCAGTGCATTCAGGGTGTATGGGGAGGTGTGACAACGTAGGGATGGGCAATCTGTCAGTTTTGCTTTCTCCTGCATTTTTTTTTTTAAAATCTCAACTTCTTTCCCTTTCAGATCTTAAGGAATTTGTGGATTTTGATACATTCTTATTGGAAACAAACTGAAATGAAAGTCTCGCCATCTGCGTCAGGGATCGCTATATTCCCAACATGGAGAAAATCATATTGTACCTGTACTGCCTTGTAGCTGTTAAAGATGAGGAGTCTGTCAGAAAACAAGAGGAAGTAACCCTTATTCAGCACTAATATGATTTAATACACAGAGATTCATAAGAACCTTTTAAACTAAGAACTGGTGCCTGAGTTTGGCATTCTTCCTCCTCCCTCCCAATCCCTTTTCCTTTTGTGTCATGTCTTTTAGATTGTGAGCCTGAGGGCAGGGACTGTCTTATTATTAATCTGTGTAAGCCGCTCTGAGAGCCTTTTCTGGCTGAAGAGTGGGGTATAAATGAAATAAATAAATAAATAAATTCAAACCCAGACTTTTAAGAGCCAAGCACTCAAAGCTGAATTAATCTGTCTGGTTTCTCCCACATTTGATTTTTTTTTTTTTAATCTCAAGTTCTTTTTGTCTCAAATATAGAAAACTTTGCAAATTTTGGTAAATTCTTATCAAAACCAAACCAAAATGAAGTTCTTCTTGCCCATCCCTAGCCGGACCCCACATCATGCTGGAAGCTTGATTGGCTCAGGATTCCCTATACATGGGCGAGCCTGTGAGCATGTATTTCAGAAAGCACATCGGGCCCCTTCCCACAAAATCTGAATGTGCAGCTGCAGGAGGATATGGCCAGCACACAAGTTGGCAATGGGGATGAAGTGGATGATGCCAGGTGTGTCCCTACTTCAGTTTGTGAATTTTGATACTTCCTTATTGCAAGCCCCTGAACAGAGACCAGTGGGTAATTTAAAAAGGTGCGTAGCCACTGCAGGTGAAAACTGAGCACCGGGTTGACTCAGCTGCTATTCAAGCACTACTGCAAACCAACCAAGAATAAGGGAGTCAGTAGGGAATTGGCCCTTCCGAACCCATGGGCCCATGCCAGCTTCCCACTCCTGATGCCGGCCCTGCTGAAATAACTTCAGAAAAAAGGTAAGGTGGCACAACTTCAGTCCCATTGTCTGTGGGCACCTGTTGCCACAGCAATGCTTTTGGCAATTCATCTGGATGCCAAGAAATCAAGGTTTGATTGCAAAATAGTAAAATACAAAAACAAACAAACCCAGAACCCTCTTTAAGTCAACTTGGCTAGAGTGAGCTTCATGTTCAGCTGTAAAACAACCAAGCAAACAAAAGAGTTATTTCCAATAAAAGTAGGCATCATTTAACTAGACAACAATGACTCAACGGCTCCATGATTTCCACAGGGAGGAGAGTGAAATATCTGTATTTTATTTCATCTGTACTTACATCTCAACATTTTTACATGGCCATTCACAAGGCTAAACACAGAGCTGGAACTATCGAGACATCACCCACTCAGACAGTATTGTTTGTATATATAACAACAACTGTACACCCACTCAAACTTCCAGAGCCTCATAACTAGTAAATCTACTCGCATAGATCAGAACGTGTCTCAGAAGACCCAGAGAAAGTAATGCCGTGATGTGGGGGGAGAACCTCACAAGCTGGGTTGCCCATTCTAAGGAAGTAGGGTGCCAATCTAGGGATAGATTCATCAGCAAGTGCAAGCTAACCCTTCGGTGATGCCATCTATCCAGCTTGGCGGGACAATACTGGAAAATGTCAATCATTTTCCCTATCTTGGCAGCTATCTTTCTGTTACAGCTAACATCGACAGTGAAATCCAGCATCGCTTGAGTTCTGCAAGTGCCGCGTTTTCTCGAATGAAACATAGAGTGTTCGAGGATCGGGATATTTGTAAGAAGACCAAAACACTGGTTTATGAAGCCATTGTATTATCAACTTTATTGTATGCCTGCGAAACATGGACTATCTATAAACGTCATTTCCACCTCCTTGAAAGATTTCATCAACGTTGCCTCCGGAAAATCCTGCGAATTACTTGGGAAGATAGGCGAACAAATGTACAGTGTACTGGAAGAAGCAAAGACTACTAGCGTTGAAACAATGATCCTTCAACGCCAACTTCAGTGGACCGGTCATGTTGCTCAAATGTCTGACTGCCGTCTCCGAAAGCAGCTACTTTACTCCAACTCAAGGATGGAAAGTGGAATATTGGTGGTCAATATAAACAGTTTAAAGATGTTCATAAGGCTAATCTAGAAAAAAAAAATGAAATATAAACATCGAAAACTGGGAAGCTTTGGCCCATGAACGATCTAACTGGAGGTTGGCCTTTCACAAAGGTTCTATGGTATGGACTTTGAAGAAGCCCGAGTGCAAGGTGAAAGGGAGAAACGTGCTAGGCAAAAAGCACGTCAAACAAATCCTTTACAGGACCATCTTCCATCTGGTAACCTGTGTCCTCACTGTGGGAAGCTGTGTGGATCTAGAATTGGCCTCCACAGTCACTTACAGACCCATCGCTAGAGTCTACACAATTTTCTTTAGAATTTCCTCCTTTTAAAATTTCCTTTTTGTAATTTTTTTTTGTCCAATTTTTTTATTTCTATATAAAACAAACACATAATATCAAACATATAACAATTAACAAAACAAAATAGACCTCCGATTTTTCTTCTACAGCAAATACAGGTAACAATAATTTTTCTTACTCGATAATCCAAATGAGAAATCTCTTTCTTCCCATTGTCCCAAATTCACTTATTATTCCATAAATCCACAAACAAACAAATCATTATTTTCCAGTCTCTGCAAAAAGTCAATTAGAGGTTTCCACTCAATAATAAATGCAGATGTTGTCCTTTCTCTAATTAGTGATGTAAGTTTGGCCATCTCTGCCAGTAATTTTTTTTTTAAAAAATCCTGGAAGACAATCTTACTCGGTCACGACTCGAGTGATCGCCTGATGATGATAATGAGATTAAATGCGATTGCCATTCCAGTAATTCTAGGTGCAATATTTGAGATGTTCGCTTGTTTGCTAGTGCTCCTTAGAACTTTTCATAGCTTTCAGAAAAGACGCTAATATACAAGTAATAGTTAACTTCAGAAAAAGGAAGCATAAAAGAAAAGTCTCCAGAGTGCTTCACTTTCTTTTTCCTTTCACAAAGAGAATTGTTAAGGAGAGGGCAGACAGACCAGAAAAGAAAAATGCTACATTCTACTAGTTCTCTGCAACAAGGAGGCTGTTCATTGTAGAACAGATTCTCTTGGGTAATAGTTTATAAATTGCAATAACAGGAGATGTCACTTAAATAACCCTGTTTGGTGCACAAAAGATGTTAAAGTTCATTATGACTCAATTTGCTATGCACACAAACAACGAAAGTAAGCAAAAGGGGTCTGAAAACCCATGGTGGCACTGATGCCATGAAAAGAAAAAAAGTCTCCATTCCACCAGGTTTCCATAATGCCCACTTTATCTAGGTTCTCCTTTAAAACCAGGCACTCCAACTGGGACTCGGGAGACTGGGTGACTTTGGGCCAGTCACTGACTCTGAGCCTAACCTACCTCACAGGGTCATTGTGAAGATAAAATGGAGAGGAGGAGGAGAAGGATTATGTAAGCCACCTTGGGTTCCTTAGAGGAAAAAATGTGGGATATAAATATAATGAATTAAATAAATAAATAAATAAATAAATAAACTTTCCCATCTTGACTTGGAGGCTTCTAGCATTTGCATAGAAACACCTATACACAGTGTCCCTCCTCTCCATTGCATTAATGTTTGTTCATCCTGCTGATTTCCCTTTTGATATCTGGTTAAGAAACTGAATAGAGCTCAACCCTGATCAATGTCTCCCAGATTTATATTCAGGAAACATCCTTGCTTTGCTTCTAAACAAATAATTTCATCATAAGATAATTCTCAGTAAAACTACAATAAGTTTTCACAATATGTTATGGGAGCTGGGGTCATTCAGTTCTAAATAATGGTTTCTTCACTAGACAAGTAAATTGAAATTGATTTGTTTCAGCCTACTGTGTAGAAGCACACAATACCTACTTACAACAATGCTATTGACTTCAGCATAACAGTCCTCCACCTTGCTATCTCAAGGACCCACGGCATTTTTTTTTCCATTTTCCTTCTGTACTGGAACCTTTGTGAAGCTTAACTCTGTTTAAATGTCAGCTCGCAACAATAATACCCATACAAAGGGGGGAATTGGCCTCTTATTTCAGAAAGTAGAATCCTGCATGTGGATCTAGGGCAAAATAAAACAAAAACAGGTTTCAGAAAGATGAATTAAGTGAAAAGGTTATGCACTTCCTTTATATATTATATGAAAAATAGATTAAAGGGCCTCTCTATACAGAGAGAGTGTGGCAGGCAACCAACGTTTAATTCTTGTGTGTGTGTGTGTGTGTGTGTGTGTGCGTGCATGCAAGTAGCTAAGTTTCTGTAATACATCTTGCAGTCATCCCAATGATCAATAAAGGCATTCAGTTGCAGATCACTCATTTGTATATCACATTTATATTTTACACAGTCCTTTAGGATCCTTATTTCATTCATCCTAATGTGGGGTAGGTTATTTATTTATTTCATTTTTATACCACCCAATAGCTGAAGCTCTCTGGGTGGTTTACAGCAGTTAACAAGACAGTCCCTGCCCACAGGCTTACAATCTAAAAAGACACGACACACAGGGAAAAAGGAATGGGGAGGGAAGAAGGGGGAATATTAATGAATACTCCTGGCAGGGCTGGTGGAATGGCCCTGCGCTCCCTCTCTTCTCCCTCCTCTCAGCCTGCTGGAATGGCTGCTATGGTGACATGTCATGTCCCCACTGGAGGAATCCTCAAAAGAGGAGCTAGAGTTCCCAGAGATGAAGAACACCCCAGAACAGCCCATGTCAGAAGACCAGGAGGAACCTGGGCCCTCAGGAGAGATGGCCACAGGACCATCCCTGCAAATGGCAGGGGACTCCACCTCTGAGGCACAAGCTGAGCAACCCCCTGGCCCCCAAGAGCATTGTTACCTCAAGAGGCAGGCCAGTAGGGTTCCTTTGAGAAGGAGTGCTCAATGGCATAGAGGACCTCTCAAGACAAAAGGGCTTCTCATGAGCAAGGACCTCCACATTAGGATTTTTGCCAGAGAGCTATAACACACTACAGCTGAGCCCTGGGTGGGGCTCAGGAAGCTCTGGCTATATAAGCTTTCAGTTTCAGCCTAGCCAGTGCTGAAACAGCATCATTCTACCAGCTCCAGTGCTTTGTATCTCTGACCTTGTCATGTGATTGAACCTCTGTACTATTGATCCTTAGACTCTGCAGGCCTCTCTTCTGGAAACCACCTTCTTGCGTGGCAATACTGTGCTTAACCATTTGCCCGCTTAACTGACTTGCCTATTGGATTTGTCCCTGTATTTGCCTAAGATAGAGACTTACCCCGCCATAGCAGGACAGGTTAGGCTGAGGGGTGATGGCTGGACTTCATAGCCAAGCAGATATAAAATTGGGATCTCTATAGGTCAATAATCTGTATATTGCAATCCACTGGTGGATATATGGAATGGTGTTCAGATTATATATTTCTGAGGCTAATAATTCATAAACACTAAAACACACTTCACTCCTCAACAGTTATAGTAACTTTGGTTGATTAATTGGAGAGAGTTAATTTTAATTAGTTAAATTGTGAGTTAAGGTCACACATTGATTTTAGGGACTATTTTGGTTCTAGTGGGTTACAGTAATAGGAAATGAAAATGAAACTATACGGATGGCCTTTCCTCCTAACAATGAAAGGTAGCTTCTCTTTATTAAATTGGAAGTCATCTTAAACGCTTGAGATCTCAACAAGGACCCCTTATAAATGTTTTAGAAATATTCAAATCTCTTCCAGTATAATTGTTTAATTAATAGGTTAAAAGGCACCTATTGGCTAAAGATTATTTAATTGGTTGACAACCTTCATACATTGTAACGGTTTAATAAGTAGGTCGTTTCTAAGAGTAATTGGAATTCACATGGCATTTGACTTAATTCTTTATTCACTCAACCTCCAACTCTACATTACATGGAGTTCCATAGCCCTCTTCAGGCAGTCAGTAAATGTAATCATGGAGTGGAGACGTGAATGTGTGGTCTGCCCTTCTCCCCTCCACCCCAAACCTCCCCATGTTGATGGGGTAGGTCTGCAGTGATGTTGTAACCCCATAAAGATGAATGCAATTACAGTGTTTTCCATGACCTGGAACCCTGATTGTGCAGGGTTTCATAGATTTCATAGATCATAGAGTTGGAAGGAGCCTGCAAGGCTATCGAGTCCAACCCCCTGCTCAATGCAGGAAACTAGAGGAGGGGTCTCCCATCCAAGTCATAACCAGGCCGGACCCTGCTTAGCTTTCCACGCTCAGACAAGCTGAGCCAGCGTAAGCCACAGGCTCTTACCATGCAAGGTAGTATAACTGACTGCAGCATTGCTTCAGATCTATCCCATTAATACCAGGAGGTCAGGATGGCCTGACGAGGAATCTTGTTTCTTCCATTTCTTTTCTTTAAGCCTGGGCAGGGTGTGAGTCTTAGCAATGGAAGGAAGGGCAGAGACTTCTTAATCCTTTCTCCTCCTATCACCTTTCAGCTCAAAATTTGAGGCCGACATCTGCATCTCAGCCCCCTTCCTCCAAATGCCACCTCCGAAGGATGCTCAGAGAATAGCAACAAAGGAGAGGACCTTCTCAGTGGTGGCCCCCTGATTATGCAATGATCTCCCCACTAAGGCCTGCCTGGCACCAACATTGTCACCTTTTCAGTGCCAGGTTAAGGCTGCCCTCTGTTCCCAGGGATTTAGTGGCATATGATGGGACAGGTCAGCTATTTTAACAGGTCTAGGGTTTTTATTATTATTATTGAAATTGTTTTAGCTGTTTATACTGTTTTAAATTTATATATTAAAATTTTATGCTGTATTTTATTGTATCTGCATTTTATGCAGTATTTTCTTATTGTATCTGTGTTTTGTGAATTGCTGTGAACCACCCAGAGAGCTTCAGCTATTGGGTGGTATAGACATGAAATGAAATGAAATGAAATAATAAATAAATAATAAATAAATTGCCCTCCACAAGCTGTTTTTTTTCACCTGTATGTGGAGGAAAGGTGAAGGGAAATTGCAAAAAAAATCCTGAGAATTGCATTCCTGCTCGTATTTGCATTTGGTATTGCAAATGGGGCATGTTCACATGATTTGCGAACAGAAACTAAATTATCATACATGCCTACCTGGTTAGCCATGTATGTGGGGTAACAGAAGGGAAACCATGCTCTGAACATATCCCTGTCCACATGTATGCTCCTTGTTGGTGTTTTACTGCATTTTTTAGTAGCATTGCTTCAGGTCAGGACTATATCCACCTGCAGGATTTTATTTTCTGACTTTTCCAGTTTACATAGCTCTTGTTCTCACAAGCTGACATTTAAAGAGTCAAGGTTCATAAATGGTTCTAGTACAATAGTTTAAAAGCTGTGCTGAGTTCAAGCAGTTTCACAGCAGTTCTGCAGAAGCTGGGTTCAGTCAATATGCCACACTGCTTTCAGGCATTAGTTAGTTGCTCCATCACGATCTCAGGGAGTGAATCAGATGGCTCAGCTTCAAGGTGGAAGTCTAAAGACTTCCCAAAGCTTTATAAAACAGACCTAAACATCTGTCACCATCTAGCATTCCTCAGGCAGATTTATTTTTTTATTTTGTTTTATTATATTTGTTAATTGCCCATCTGGCCGGTCACCCGGCCACCCTATATGATATAGGAAATCTCTTATAAAAGACCCCCTTCTCATTCCTCTCCTACCTAAGGTTGGACATCATCATGGCTAAACAGTACTTAGATATGGCCACTTCAAACAATGATATTATATTTTCCCCAAACCATTCTTTAAGGTTTTTCAGCCAAGACGTTCTTCCTACACTTCTTTTCCCATTTATTTTACCTTGTATAATCAGCTGCAACAGTCTATATTTATTTATTTTTCATTTATTATATTTATACCCCGCCTTTTTTCCTGCAAGGAACCCAAGGCGGTTTACATAATCCTCCTCCTCCTCTCCCATTTTATCCTCACAACAACCCTGTGAGGCAGGTTAGGCTGAGAGTCAGTGACTAGCCCAAAGTCACCCAATGAGTTTCATGGCCGAGCAGGGACTAGAACTGGGATCGAGTCCCGAGTCCCAGTCCAACACTCTAATCACACTATTTTTTTTTTCATTTCTCATTATATGACTGAAATATTCCAGGTTTTGGTCATATAATGAGCCCCACACACAATAATGGTCAGTATCCAAAACTCTGAATCAAGCAGGTATGGGAGAACACATCTGAATGAACCTCAGGCACAAGCCCTGTTCAGACAATCAGCACCCGTGAGTACTGAATGTGTTAAGTGGCTTCCAAAATTGTGTCTGGCTGGCCCCACCCCTACATGCCAATGTGCTCACTAACCATGCGTGCCAGCTGACACATGATTGGTGTCAGTCTGGTTGACCTGCTGTGTGTGTTACCAATTGGCAATGGGGGTGTGTGTTAGGATTCAGAATATAATGAACACACTAATGGGTGAAGGCTAAAGATTGTATTAAACAGAAGTAAATTAAGAAAGCAGAAGATTGAAGCAGAACACTGTAACAGAATTATTGCAGTGAGCAACCACAGAGCAATATCATAAGCTCATGCCCCTTTAATCCCCAGAAACTCTCTTAGAGTAAGCGGTGAATAGATCCCAATAGGACTGGTATGCAGCATGTTCCGGATCAGCCTGTGTTGAGGTTCTGAATTGGGAGGGTCCTAGGGACACGTATATACTATTTTATTTATTTACTATATTTATATCCTGGCTTTTTTCCTGCAAGGAACCCATAATCATTCTCCTACTCTCCATTGTGATCCTCACAACAACCTTGTGAGGTAGGTTAGCCTGAGAGTCAGTGACTGGCTCAAAGTCACCCAGTGAGCTTCACAGCTGAGTGGGGACTAGAACCCGGATCTCCCAAGTCCTAGTCCAACACTCTCACCACTACATCACCTTGGCTCTCTATCCCATTGATTTCTCCTATCCTGGCTCTACTCCACTGACTTTGAGAATGTTTATACAATGTTACAACCTGAGAGAAAACTAGCCCTAACAATTAGCAAGCAGCCAGCCCAACGTAGATAACTCCCATCCCGGCTACTCTGCTAACAAGTGGCCAACCTTGAGATCTCACCAGAGGCTGATCGACTAGCCTCTCAAGTGGTTCAGTCTCAAGCAGCTCATTAACCCTGGGGAGCTTGCATAGCTACCTACTAAAAGCAACAGGCCGAAACGGAAGTCTAGACATGAGAAGGAGCTTATTTGTGCATCACTAACTCCTTGAACTGACAATGGTCTTCCGCATTTCCACTACACCTGTGGAGGGAACCCAAACCATGTACAACTGTAAATATACCTGGGTGGGTCCCCTTCAGACTGATGCCGATTATATATTGGCTGGGGGCCGTGACCAGTATGCATGCCAATTTTCATTGGCCAGTGGGTAGAGCTAGCTGGGCATAATCTGGAGAGCCCCACACTCATGGGTATCAAATGAGTGAACAGGGCTGCAAGTGCATAACAATCTCTCTTTCACACTCACACTCACACTCACACTCACACACACCAGTGGCTGGTTGCTCCAATGTCAGTGGGGTGGACTATCCACTCTGGGTTTCAGTCTGAGCTTTAAAGGAGCTATCCATGGTTCTGAACCTATTTTCAGGTTATGGCACCAGGGATAGCTCCTTTAAATTTCTGGTTGAAGCCTGGGGTGGATACACTGCCCCACTGACATTGGAGCTACCAGCCTCCTCTGCATAAATATCATTCACTCACAGGAAGAAGTCAATGCCTCTCAAATGCTCCTAAAGGGTGCCCATGTCTTCTATTTGAAGGGCTGTCAGAGGACAGTCTTCTATTTGAGGGCATCCTCTGTTTGAAATATCTCCAAGTCCTGGAGATATTTTAGGCCTGCCCCTGACTTTGCAGCTTCTAGCTCTGTTTCTGTGGAGAGATAACAGAAGTATGCAGGTGGGATTTTGTCCAATTGCTCTCTAAGTAATACCTTTAGCTTTATAACACTACTTGTGTTTATGGCCTGCAGTGATTTCCTGCTCCCTCTGTACCCGCTGACCATATATTTTTCTGGCAACAGGCCAGTGTCGAGGTGGAGGAAATAAACCCGGGGGTGGGGGACCAGATAATCTCATTCATATTGATACATGCTAACTATTTTAAAGGGCATCCACAAAAAGCAAACAAGGGACAAAAGAGGAACAGGCAATGCTTTAATAAGGCTAAGCACCAGATAATAGGGACTGTCTCTAGTACTGCCTCAGAGATCCCCAATATTCTCACTTCCCCATTTGGAGGCAGAAAGGGAGGGATCATTTCAGGGATTTTCAGGGGTGAGAAGTGGCAAACATCAGAGTAGAAGACAAAATCAACTGGCCACAAAACATGTCTGGGGGTCACCAGCCATCAACCACCTTTTTAAAAAAAAATCAAGAAGCCCCCTAGGACAGTCTTCCCCAACCTTTTTTTATTAATTTTTATTGTGAATTTTATTATATCAAAACAAAAACAAAAATTAAAAAATTAAAAAACCCAAAATAAAATAAAACAAAGTATTACAATTTTCTTACATAGGATTTGAATATATCCATAGATACATATGCCATGCATACCCCAATATATTTTATATATGACAAGATATGCTACTATTCTTAGGCATAACTATGCATACACTTCAACAAAGACAAACCAAATGTCTTTATATTAGCTCATTCGTAGATTACACCTAAAGACCACCCATTCAAAAATTGAGATCATCATTAAGTCCTCAACCCATTGTATTATCAACAGTGGCCATTTGTCCTTCCAATGTTGTAATATTAGTCTTTTGGCTGTCAAAAGAGCATGCAGAATCCATTTACACTGACCTTGTTTGAAGTTCCAGGAAGTAGGTAAATAGTTGAAAAGAACATGTGCATCAGTAAATATTAAAGAGCTTTCCATTACAAGGTTTATTTGTATTATTACCTCCTCCCAAAAAGAGGCAGCCATTAAGCATTGCCAAAACCTATGGGCAAGAGAAGCACTAGCTGTGTTACACCTCCAACAGTTAGCTGATTTTGACAAACCCTTATTAAAAAGATGCTGTGGCATCCAATATACCTGAAACATTATTTTTTGCTGAATTAGACATTAGCTAAAATCCATTAACCCTTCTGAGATAGATGTCAATGCAGCAATCCATTGACTGGGCAAGATAGGACAATACAATTCATTATTGCATTCTTGCCTAAGACCCGGTATGCCATATTTATTCGCCAATAATAAATATTCATAAACCTGGATCGTGGGTTGCTCTACCTGCTCAGCCTCAATCAATACTTCCAAGAGCAAAGGGGATTGTGAAGCTGTAAAAGCATCAGGGCCAAACCTAGAGTCAAGCAGATGTTTCAATTGGACATATTCCATTCAGCCATAGGTGACACTGACAAATCATTTTAAGCAGGCAGAGCAGAAAATGGTAGGAAGTTATCATTGGTAGCCACCAGCTGATCCAAAGTAAAAATGAACTTATCCATCCTAAGTCTGCCAAACGACATTTTCTTGCCAATTTTTAAATATGGGTTTCCCCATAAAGTTAATTTTGCATATGAAAATGGATCAAACTGTATTGACGTGATACTATGTGATGTGCAACACCTCTCTTACTGCCATAACTGTGGGAGGTACACTGTCCATTTTAGTATATTGGGAACCCACTGAAGTCCATTTAGGGAGAGGATCTAAACATGAAGATTCTAAAACTGACCAGGGGAGAAGTTTAATCTGAGTGGAAAAGACCAAAAATTAGTACAAGTCAACAGTGGCTCATGCTGGCTAAGTTTGTCTGAGTGTGGAAAGCTAAGCAGGGTCAGGCCTGGTTATTACTTGGATGGAAGACCCCTCCTCTAGTTTCCTGCATTGAGCAGGGGGATGGACTCGATGGCCCTGTAGGCCCCTTCCAATTCTATAATCTATGAATCTATGAAAATAGGCCCAATGATATAAGGCAACATCAGGGAAGCCACATCCATCCTCTTTAATCGGAAGTTGCATCTTTTTCAGAGATATTCGTGGTGGAGTGGAACCCCATAAGAATTTATTAAACAAAGCATTATGTTTTTTAAAATACTTGCCAGGTGTAAGTAGAGGAATTCTATGTAAAACATAAATAATCTGTGGTATTATGTTCATTTTAAGTGTATTTACTCTACCCCATAAGCTCAACTTTAAAGATGCCCATCTATTATATTCTGTAAGATCTCATTTATCAGCTTATTCAGATTTAATGTAATCATTTTAGATATATCTCTAGGGATAAGAATTCCCAAATAAGTGATGAAATCTGGACAGAGTCTAAATTGCCAGTCAACTAATGTATTATGGGATATAGTATCTCCAATTGACATCAGTTCAGACTTTGACCAGTTAATTGAATAGCCAGACAAATAACCAAAAGTATTAATCATCTGCATCAAAGCTGGAACAGATGACTGGTGTTTCAAAAGAAACAATAAAAGGTAATCAGCATAAAGAATAAGTTTAAATTCTGAACAGTTATGCACAAATTCATGAATATTAGTGTTCTGTTGAATAGCTCACACCAGGGGTTCTAAACATAGATCAAATATCAGTGGGGAAAGTGGACATCCCTGTCTGGTACTTCTTCAAGTACAAAGAAATCAAACAAAAAGCCATTGTCCTAACTCTAGTTCTTAGGGTTGAATATAAAATTTTGACCTATTTCAGAAATTCTACAGGAAAATCAAAATTTCTCAGTGTAGCGAAAATAAATTTCCAATAAATTTTGTCAAAGGCCTTCTCTGCATCCAAAGAAACAAGAGTCGCTGTGTCTCTTCTATACCTATTAAGTGCTATCAGGTCAACAATCAATCTGAGATTATCTGCACCCTATCTATTTTTAATAAACCCCACCTGGTCTGGTTGTACTAGTGTCGTAATAACTTGTTGCAGTCTATCGGCCAAAACTGCAGTCAGTACAGTCAGTTTGCCACAAAAGGCAAACAAGGGACAAAAGAGGAACAGGCAGTGCTTTATTAAGGCTACACACCAGATAATAGGGATTGTCCCTAGTACTGCTTCAGATCCCCCATATTCTCACTGCCCGATTTGGAGGCAGAAAGGGAGGGGTCATTTCAGGGATTTTCAGGGGTGAGAGGGGCAAACATCACTGGGGGAAGACAAAATCAACTGGCCACAAAACACATCTGGTGGTCACCAGCCACCTTTTTTAAAAAAAAAATCAAGAAGCCCCTTAGAACAGTCTTCCCCAACATGGTGCCCTCCAGATATTTTGGACTACAACTCCTATCTGCCCCATATATATGGCCAATAGTCAGGAATGCTGGGAATTGTGGTCCAAAATGAAACCCATAGTCCTATGTGATGACATAGCATTATGGTGGCTTCTGGCTAAAGAACAAGGCAGTGTCTACTGCCAGGTGGAGGCTCCATGCATACATATATCTCTGTGTGTGTGTGTGCGTGTGCGTGCGCACGCGCACGCCACTGTCACAGTGACTTCATACTATCAACATGGCACCATTCTGTGGTGATTTCTGGTAAAACTATGCTGGGTGACAACTAGAGGCCAGCATTCTGCTGTCCTCTGAATTTTGCCCCCACTTTGAAAAGTAACGGTGGAGAGTTAGGACCATTTTTCCCCAGTCTCATTGTGAAATTTCTCATTAGGAACTTTTGGCACACCTTTCATTGACCCTGGTAATCAGAAACATTTTGAGCATGTGCCACTTGGAAATAATTCCAGCTGTGCAACTCTTCACAAACAGCCTTGCTAATACCATCTCTTTGAGGGAATTAAAATTTTATCTCTTCTCATTCCAAATTTACTGCTGCGTTCAGGAATTCTTACCTTCTCCCAGGTCACCCAACCAGAAGTATTCATTCACTTCTCCCAAATGGCCTTACAATGATTTAAAATTACTTTCACTCTCCTGCCTAACCTTGCTTTCTCTTTCCTCATTTATATCTCAACTAGTGGCAATGGAATGACATAAAAGGTTACAGAATTTGTGTTAAGAAACGCATTTGTGTGGGGCAGGGGAGACAGGGGGAGAGAGAGAGAGAGAGAGAGAGAGAGAGAGAGAGAGAGAGAAATCTGGCTTGATAAAAGAAGAAGAGAAGAAATATGTGAGACCAAGAGCAAGAATTATAACAATGCAATGCAATGACCTGATTAATGCAAGTTACTGAATGTATGTCACCCAGACCCAGACTTACTTTGGTTTTGTGGAACATGCAAAAGCCCAAGATTAGCATCTTTTTTTTTATGTTCTCATAGGAGACTGTATTTAGATCTTCTGGGGTATGCATGGATCAGTGAATCTAGAACTTTGGAAATGTTGCAAAAGATAATAGGTCTCAAGCCAACCCTTCCTGCCTTTAGTTGTAAGACCTTTCTGGTTCATTAAGCCTTTGATAGGTTGAACTGAATGGGATTTATAAAAATGAATATTGTCAAGATTTTTTAAAAGTCAGATTTGGGGGAGTTTTCCCTCTATGACCAACAGGCTGGAAATATGTTAGGGGTGTGCTTTGGATTCAATTGAATCCCAAACTGAATCAAGCTGATTCAGAAAGATTAGGGAGATAACTAAATTGAAGTGGGGCTCCTCCTTAGCCGACTGAATCTGAATCTATTCATCTGAAACTCGGCAGTTTTGATCCCTCAGAAGGGACAACCATACCTACAATTTTCATGCAATCCTGGCAAGATTTTTTTTAAAAAAAAGTTATTGGCAGGTATATAATAAGAGGAGGAGGAGGAGGAGGAGGAGGAGGAAGAAGGAAGGAAGGAAGGAAGGAAGGGAGGGAGGGAGGGAGGAAGGAAGGAAGGAAGGAAGGAAGGAAGGAAGGAAGTTCAAAGCATCTAGCACAAACCCTCCTGCACCCATTCAACTGAAATTTTCAGGTTGCATGCCCTCACAATTGGCCACTATGCCAGTGAATTTCATCCAATTCTGTCCAGAAAACCAGTTTGACTGCAAAGGGATGGACAAGAACATGCAGCATCAGCTCCAGATTTTGAAGGGCCTTTGGGCAAGATGTCCTTGGTGGGCTCCTCTCCCCACGTGGGCTCCACTCCTTGTTGCTGTCACCACTGCCCCATTTGCTTGCCCTCTTCTTCTGGGCCCAGTCTGCACCATCACCTAGATGGAGAGGGCAAGGACAGAAGAAGCTGCAGCTCCTTCTCCTTGTTCATGTCATGCTTGAAGATACCACCTGAACTGGCAAGAACAGGAAGGACAAGGAGAAGAGTCAGGGGGCTCTGGTGGTCAGCAATTGCCCCTCTGATAAGGTGGGGGCCTCAACAGTGTCCCAACGATGCCAACCCATGATGCCAGCCCTGAGAACATGGTGGTAGTTCTAGCTGAACAAACGGGAAGAACACGTAAGAAGAATTATTAGATATTCTTATTTTAAGGAGCTATGAGTTACAGTAGCATTATGACCTGTGTCCCTAATAAATGCCAATAAATTGTTTAAAAAAAAATAAAAAACCTTCTCAGAGCTCATGGGAGTCACAGCCATCCTGTAACAGTGCCCATCACCACATCTAATTATATGTGAGCAGAGCAAGGTCATGGACATCCCCAAAACCTAACTGGTGATCATTGAAATTATGTACATATCCCACCTGCCTCTATTCTTCAGTTGGGTGTAGTCAAATGATTGCATTAATTATTATAGAGTGGCATAAGTACTGTGCTCAACATAAGGATAGGCTAAAGCTATGAAGGGTCCAACCCTATGTCCCTCCGACCTTGTCTGAGGGGACATAGGATAGGGGCTGGAAGCCCCTGGGACCCCGGAAATCTTTTCCAAGGTCACAGTGCTGCGGAGTTCCCACCCGCCCACACACATCTCATAGCCAGTGCGGTTCTTTCCACATTGGCAGGGAACCGAAGGCGGTCTTACATCTTTGGTTCCCATGTGGAGGGGGGGGGCATTCCTGCAGGCCGGGAGGGGAGGCGAGGGGCGAGGCTCCTCTGGATTCTGAGGAATCCAGGCGGCAACTCAGCCTCTCCTCCTTGCGAGGAGGGGAAAAACATCTAGATGGCTGAAATCAACTATCCAGATGTTTCTGAGGGTGAGGGGAGTGTGGCGGATCTCCTATCCAACGCACTCCTCCCGTCCTGCCTAGGATGCCTGCCGTCCTCCAGGTTCAGAGGGTTGCAGGCACCCTCATGGGATTGCACTGCCCATATAGCTGTATTTGTGCCATTCTTTGAAAATTCAGTCAGATTCAGTGGATACCTCCATGGCAGCTCGGGATGTGCACGGAGCTTGACTGGGGTGTGTGTGTGTGGAAGTCCAGCGAACTCGCCAGGCTCAAACCCCTTCCCCCCTCGGAAGCTCCACTCACCCTCCCTTTTCCCCGGCTCGACTTGCATTCTTGCGAGTCGAGCCAGGGAAGCGACTTCCGGTTTCCGGCGCTACGTTGTTTAATAAGATACGTTAAAAACCGGCCACGATTTGCATAACTTGCGCACATTGCAGCCGTTTTTAATGTATCTTATGCCATTTCCTACATAAACAATGTAGCACTGGGGAGGGACCCGGAAGTCTGGCGAGCGCCTCAGCTGGCGCTGGTGCTCGGCTCGCGCAGTGGCAGCACTCGGCTCACGCACCGCGGGTCGACAGCTAGGCGGATCACCCACCCCTAGTGGGGTGGCTGGTAAACCCATACACGAGCATTTTAATTTTATTTTTGCTACAAAGCAGGATCTTATTTTCCCATTCCTTCCGATAATGAAGCAACTCTGTATAGCGTAACGAGGGGAATTGTTTAACCTCATGACACCTATCCCCTTCCCCCTCCATGGCACTTATTACTATGGGCTTCTCTACACGAGGCATTTAGCCAGCCGATTTAGTGAGGCTTCTGGATTTTTTGCAGGATTAAGATCAGCTCCTTTACCCGTGTTTTTCCCCCAGCAGGGGAGGAGTGGGTTCTTTCTCAGCCTTTCTATATGTTCCATTACACAACCATAAGGTTGTGGTACAGTGGAATTGAGAAAATAAGCATGCTTTTCATTTTCAGATAATACCAGACTTTCTTCGCTCTGAAGGGGAAGGAAAAAAAAACACACCACAGAAATGCTTGGAAAGCACAGGAGAGGCCCCGGAGGAGGAGGATGACGTTGTGTAAAGCACCCACAAAGTACCGTGAGTGAGGAATCGCGAGCGCACAATAAATGCCTCGTGGAGAGAAGTGCTATAAGTTGGTAGGGCTTGAGAGGGGCTAATTTCTACTTCCCTCCCTGCCACCATCTTCAGTTTCTGTTTTCTATCTCAATTGAAACCTCAGCATTCCATACATCCCAAAAACTCTCAGATCCTTGTCAGGCTGTGTCCGGGGCTTTTAAAAATGTCTTCTTTTTTTTTCTTTACAAATGCATACACTTTCTGAGGGTCTAGGGAGGGTTGTGTATGTAGAAAGCACCAGTTTCATTTTGGGTGGGCCCATTTCACTTCACTTCCAAACTGATTCGCACTTGACCACCTGAGCTCACTACTGAGTAGCCTGGTCTTGCTACTTGAGGTGGAAGTGACTCATTCAGAACAATGGACTGAAGCAAATGGAGAGTTCCTAATTAATCCCTTCCTCTTCAAGTAACAAGACCAGGCTACTCAGAACTCCAAAATGGGGGCGAAACCAAGACAAAGAAGATTTCGGATGCATCCGTATCTTCTGAGATAGAACACATTGGGCTGTTCTCTTGCACAAGCCCCGTTGAAATGAATTGAAGCCACTCGAGAGCACTGCATTGTGCCTTTAGCAATTTGGCTGAAAGTTGATTACTAATTCAGGGTGACTGTCAGAGCCTGTCAGGGGGCCCCTGAGCAAGCACTCTTGTTGCCCTGGAAGTAATCGTAAATGTTAAAAGGTATGATATGAGCCTCGCTGCGGAAAGAAATACATAATGCTAAAAATACCCCAGTGATCTATGCATGTAGCCATCGTGTCTGACAAATCCAATTAAGTCAGTCATACATCATTTCCCCCCCAGTGTTATTGATAGAGACATAGCAGTATTGAATTTTAATTATTCAGCACATATCGATCCCACAATAATTTGGTGAGAATGATTTTCGAGTTGTCGGTCCCCGTCCGCCCACCATGCGGCAACAGCTATTATCTAATTATAAATCGCACCATGTCATTTGACAAAAGGTTAGATTTCCTTCTTATCACACAGCTCTTACAAATTTTTACCGACAAGTCTCACATGTAATTCACATTGACATGGGGTGGATGTAAAATGTGGCAATGCCCTTTTCATTTCTAGGAGTTTGGGATAAGTTCACATTTTATATGATTCACTTGACAATGGCAATGCTGAGCAAAGGCCCCAATCCACAGATCCTTGAAGGCGCAAGGATCCTTGAAGGCGCACAGAGCAATAAGGAGATTGCTCTGTACAGCAAACGCCATTCCATAACCTTTAGCAGTTATGACCATTTCTTATGCATGAAAAGAAGGAAGAAGCTTATTGAGTAGCATATAGGCTCAACATTAATCACACATCTAGTTCATCATCATCATCATCATCATCATCATCATCATATTTCTTACCCGCCTCTCCATCTTGATCAAGGTGGGGAACAACAAAAATATAAAATACATAAACTAATCAAAACACAACACGTACTATTAAAACATCTTAAAACAACTTTAAAACATTATAAAACATCTTAAAACATCTTTAAAACACCTTAAAAACATCTTTAAAACATCTTAAAAGCATCCTAAAATTCCGCCGGATAGGCCTGCAGGAAGAGATCAGTCTTTATGGCTTTTTAAAATTCCAAGATACTGCTAAGTTGATGAATCTCCTTCGGCAGGCCATTCCATAATCTGGGAGCAGCAGAAGAAAAGGTCCTCTGGGTAACACCCGTCAGCCTAGCTTTGGCTGACTGAAGTAAATTCTTCCCAGAGGACCTGAGTGTGCGGGGCGGATTGTACGGGAGAAGGCGATCCCATAGGTAGCCTGGACCCAAACCATGTAGGGCTTTTCTCCCCCAGGGAGAAAAAATCCAATTGAAGGCAAGACCACTGTCCAGGGTAGGCATGGTTGGGAACCTGCTGAGGGCCCACAGCCCAGCCGGGGCCCACTGCACTGACAAAAGCCCCCTGGATTTGCTTCTCTTCACCATTGCAACCTGCTTGTTCACCTGCATCTCACTCTGGCCAGGAGAATGGTGGTACTGAGTGATGCCGCTGAATTTCGTATTTAGTTGGCTCGGAGGTTGATTGAAACCCATCCCTTCATAATGCTCACCTTTGCAGCAAGCCTAGATGGATGTTTTATGAATTCTATTAAGTTCAGAATTGATTGCAAACTTTGGAGCACGAGCAGTGAAGTACAGATTCACCCCTCCCAAAATTTTCAGTCATCCCACCAGCTAGACCCACAAAAAAACTTACCTGAAGCAGTCTCCTTAGCTGCTTCCCTCATCGTTGCTACCGCCACCACCACAGCTCTGACTCCATGAGGAGGACAAGGCCTCTGTGGGGTCCTTCCTCATACCAGCAAACGGCAGTGGTGAGTAAACATCACATGGCATCATCAACACAGAGTCAGGAGACATAAAAAAACATGGGGGGGGAACAATCAGAAAGGGGGCATAACGTAAGCATACCATACTCTGTGATTCCAAGCTACAGCTCCCAAGATACACCTTGATATTGCACAGGTGCAATAGCTCATATATGTACATGGAATGAGAGTTTGAATGAAAGGAGAACTCTCATCCAAGCTCACATACATGAAATCGTTACTTTCTGAGTAAATAATGAATGAATTCTCTTGGGGTAAAAGTTTACCCATCACTAGGTACTGAGAAAGAGTAGCAGTAGATGCCACTGCTGGCTTGTTTCACACTTGGCAGGAATCAAATTAACAGGGGGTTTCATTTGGATATTTAGTGGCACGGCTGGTGTAAACAGTAGGCAAGGTTGGGGACCGGCCTAAATCCAAGCACCAGTAGAGGCCCAGTGACAAAAGCCTCCTGGAGTTGTTCCTCCTCTTCACCATTGCGACCTGCTTGCTCACCTGCCTTTCCCTCTGGCCCAGACAATGGTGTGGTGAAAAGCAGGATCAGTAGATACCTATGCCTGCTTGCAGTAGCTAGGGCGAAATGAATTCTCTCAACAACAGTATTCTGCCTCTGTTGATAGGGATGTATGAGAGCTTCTCGGCGGACATGAGCGAGGCCTGAACCGGACCTGCTCGTGTCTGCGTGGGCTCTCTGCCGTGAGCGCGGGCCTACCTCCTGGCTCTCCTCTCCGCGGAGAGCCACCCGCGCCGGTCCCGTCGTATCACTTCTGGCACAGCGGAAGTGACACGACAGGGACCCTGCTCCGTCGTGCTGGACCCCACGGCCCACGCTCTGTTTTTGGTGGGGGAAACCAGGGCAACAGGGCTGTTTAAGCCCTGTTGCCCTAGTTCCCCCCGCCAAAAACAGAGCACGGGGGTCCAGCGCGACGGAGCTGCATGATGATGTGGCTCTGGCGGCGGCAGCAGTGCTCCGGCGGCGGCAGGGCTTCTGGTGGCGGTGGGGCTTTGGTGGTGGCAGTGGCGGCAGCGGCAGCGGTGGCCCAAGTGGCTCGAGAGGCATGGAGAATGCTCCGCGCCGCTCAGAAGACCAGGAACAGACCGCCGGCGGCGCAGAGGGCCAATCCGCGCCGAGCTTCAGGCCTAGGTAGGGCTCGAAATACGTGGCTTGGTCCTGAATGAGAAAATAAGACCCATTAGCTTTACGAAAGACCTGCTCTCGGGGAGATAAAACTGGTAGAACTGGATTGTTGACATGCAGCAACACAGCTGCCTGAATTTTTGGACTCTCTTTGGGGACATGGCTATGGGGACTGTCATGCTGAGTGCCTGAACTTCAAAATTTACCACAACACAACTGGCAGTTCCCCTTCCTTTTCCCCTAGATGCCTCCTTGGCAGTGTCACACCTCTCACACATCCTCTCCCATCTCTGGGACGGTCTTCTCAGTCACTTAGCTATTAAACTGCCATTTTGTTATACTTTCTCAATAAAACTGCATTTCTGGAAGAGCTCTGATCTCATCTCTGTTGCTCCCTGGGCACCTTACAAGGGCACTCTGCTACCTTGACTAAATGATCCAAAGGTAGTCACAAAAGAGGTATGCTCTTTTGTAATTGGAAAATGTGCTAGCTTCTTCACCAGCTCGACCAGATAGAAAGAAGCCTGTCCTCTGGCAGAATCGAATAAGGGTTGCAGTGGGAAATGGTTTCTCTAGCACATTTGAGCTAAATTCTCTTTCTAGTGCCCCAGTCATTCATGGGCAGAATGAAAACATATGTCGCAAGCAAGCCTAGTAACAACTGATCTGACAAAGGTGGTCTGTGCAAGGATCAGCATAATGGTTCAGACCAAAAGACATCTAGTCAAGCACCCCACATCCAACAATGGCTGCTCCTCCTAGCCATTTTCCCTCAATGCAGGATTAAAACTGAAGGATGTAACTCCTAGGCAACTCCTAGTAGTACCTAGGTTGTGATACTAGTATACAAAGCCCTAAACAACTTGGGACCCAGATACCTGAGTGAGTGCCTTCTCCCTTACCGACTTGCCCGGTCACTGAAGTCATTGAAAGACATTCTCCTGGTGGTTCCACATGGACCTATAGCCCGACTGGAGCCCACCAGGAGAAGAGCCTTCAGTGTGGCGGCTCCATTTCTGTGGAACTCCCTGCCTCTGGAGGTCAGGCAGGCTCTGACATTGTATCGCTTTCGGCACCTGCTGGAGACATCCTTGTTCTGGGAAGCCTTCCTTGCTGACCAGTCACAGTTTTAATGATACCTTGTTTCCGATGCATTGTTTTTATTCTTCTATCTGTTTTTATCTTTTCATTGTTCGCCACTCCAGAATCTGCTTAGATATGGAGTGGTATACAAATACTATGAATGAATGAATGAATGAATGAAAACAAATAAATAAATAAATTTGAAATGTCATATGGGGGGAAAGCAGCTGTTAAAGGGGTGCAGGTATCTGCAGTACAAAAGCATGAGATGAACAAGGATGAAGCAAAGTGTTGGCATTAGAAATTGATCCTGGGTCTAAACCCAGCTATTTCTGGGCTCAAATTAAACCCTGACTGTGGCGATCGTTATTTCAGGGCAAATCCTTTAAAAAAAAAAAATTAGTTAAAACCAGCAATGTTGTTGCAAGCCCAAATCATCACATTTCCTTCTAGAAATGTGACTGGGTTTCCAACGGAACCTCACCGGTGTGCTTGAGGGCAACATGTAGCCGAAGGCATCAACCAAAAAGAAAGAGGGGGGGGGAGCAATTTAGCCAGGGCTATGAAAAGTTTTCATGGCAAAATGCTCTGAGAAAGGCCCCATCATCCATCAAACCATTATTATCTCTCAATGTGACATCAAATCCATGTAAAGCAGAATACATTTTCTTGTCAGTGAGACACCTGACATTCTGTGTCATGTATCTAATTATTCTGCTGAAGGAGGGGGAATCCTGCTCATGAACTGCTGGTTGGAGGAAGAGATGGGCAGATTTTCTGACTACATATTCCAGAATGGCTGCTAACAATACTCTCTTAGAGCTCAAAGAGCCACTTTCAATACATTGGGACAGGGGAGGGAGGTCAGTTTATCTGCTTCTTTCTTTGAGAGGTTTATACCCCTCATTCTCAGGCTCAAAAGAGACCTGGCTTATATCCCTTAAAAAAAAAAAAAACAGATGCAAAAAGTCATCCAATAAATTAAAAGAGCAAACCCATTAAAATGACATTGGAAAGTGTTGGGGGAGACACAGAGACAAGCAGATTAAAATGATGTGCACACACAAAACATTAAAAACATCATAAAACATCAGCAAGCCAGATGCTTAAATGCCTCAAGAATAAAAAGGTCTTCACAAGGCAGCAGAAAGCAATCAGGGTGGGAACCAATCAGGCTTCCTTAGGCAAGGCATTAGAAACACAGAAAGCTGCCATTGGCCCATTTGGCTCATTTAGGTCTACACTAGAGATTGGGAAGATATTTTTTTTACTCAGGGATTGCCTTGCCTTGTGGCTAACCTTCCAAGGACTGGATGTCAGTGGAAGGTGGGGTCCCCACAAAAAGTGGGTGGGGCAAAGCCTAAAGTGGGTGGCAAATCACCAGGGGAGACTGGTGACTCCTAAACAGTGGGGCTCCCTATCCATTGCAGATTTTATTCTGAGCTTTATAGGAACTATCCATGGTGCTGAACTCCATCCCCAAAATAGGTTCACCACTATGGAGCACCATGGATAGCTCCTATAAAGTTCAAACAAAAAGATGCAATGGATAAGCAGCCCCACTGACACAGAAATCACCGGCCTCCCCTGCCAATCACTCCTCCTCCTCCTCCTCCTCCTCCTCCTCCTCCTCCTCCTCCTCTTCTTCTTCTCTTTCTTCTTCTCTCTCTCTCTCTCTCTCTCTCTCACACACACACACACACACACACACTTGTCAGCAGTGGTGTAGTGGCAAATTTTGAAGTGGAGGCACTCATCATGACAGCTCCGATAGCCACGCCCCCAAGGAGAGTCCAAAAATTCAGGTAGCTGTGCTGATCCATATCAACAAACCAATTCTAGCAGTCTTCCTCTCCATAAGGAGCGGGTCTTTCATAAAGCAAATGGATCTTAATGGCCCATTCAAGACCATGTTACCCCAGAATACTTTGCTTTACAGAAGGGAACAATATATTGTTCCTAGGAAAATACCTTGCCCCCCAGCTACTGTGAAGATGGCAGCTAAGTTCACCTCCTAAGTGCCCCTGCCCTAGATGACAAAGGTTTCACAGTAACTTTTGGAAATGGCAAATGCATCGTTGAACATGAAAATGTTGTGTATGCTGTCACCGCATTTATGAATAAATGGACTGTAAGTAAAACGAATAAATGTCTTCATTAGTTTTAAACCTTGTGTGGACAATCTGTTCCTTTAAAGAGCCTTTTACCAGGGTTTAGCAACCCACGTGGTGATAACCAGTTTCAATTACCAGGCTGTGCATAAGGGGGAAAACTCTACTTCTTCCTAACCAGTGTAGGGCCATCTCCTTTCCATATTCTCCAACACTTTCAAGGTGCCTGACAAGAGAAATATCATTTTCCCAGGGCACCTGGGAGAATTACATTTCTCTGCAACCCATGGCACCTGGAACACTGCCATAGCAGCATTCCAAACACCAAGGAGAGAAGAAAGTGGGGAGGAAGAGAGGGGGGAATAGAGACCAACCCCCACCCATCAAGGCATAACTCTCAAAACAGCAACCACGGATGACAGCATGACAGCAGCCAGGAAGAGGGTTAGGAAACTCACAGGGGGGTGGGGGCTGGCAGGAGACGCCAGACCACATTATGTCCCCAGTGCCATCACCGGGAGTGTGAAGGGGTCTGAACATGGCTCTATATTCAATGACACACCAAACCAAAAGGGGAAAGGGCTTCACAGGAAACCACAAAACAAGAACACAAGACCGCCACTTGTGTGACAGTGAGAATAAAATCTCTGTAATGTTTAGAATATACAAGATAATTCACAATGCATGGATGGATTCAATGGAAAGAATTCAGTGACGGCACATTGTGTGCAACATGTGGACAAGGGAGAATTCCGTTCCATTGGCACGTTGAGACAAACTTTGCACTTGTATCACAAATCGATATGTGAATTATGCAGTTCTCCAGTATTTGCACTTCTCAGAATTCTATGACAAAATTCTCCACACAAAACACTCATATAAAAAATGCATGTATTAAGGGGAAGTGTGCACACAAATATATTCATGGCAGGGTGTGTGTGTATAAAAAAGCATTATACAAGGGGAAATGGTTTGCATTCAACAATGCATGCATTAGGGGAAATGCTCCACAAAAATGCATATGAGAAACTGAGAGAAACCAAATTTGTCAGATCATCCATCCCTAGCATAAGACGCATTGAATTGTTTTCGTGGATGTTGTGCACAATGCATGATTATTGAATTATTCTAGTTTTATCCATGTCTTGTGAATTTTCTCGCATATTGCAAACATCATAAAGTTTGTGCACTCATTTTCACACAACTGGGGTCTTGCATTTCCATTTTGTCATTCAAACTTACTGAACCATTTTTAAAATTTGTTTGGGAAGTAGTTTGGTTTGCTGCCGGGCTCCATTCTGAATTGAATGGGAGTCAGGGTAGGTTTACACATCACTAATCAAGTCAAGGAACCCAAAGGGATATTTCCAGGTTCCAAATGGGAAAAAATGAACAAACTTGAGCTCTTGCTGGAAGCAACTGGTTGTTCTGCTTGGCAAGGGTGATCGAGTGCCAGTGGTACCCAATCTATTCTCCAGCAGAAGGAGGATATACACCCCAAAGCAACTTCCAGTTGTTCATAAATGGAAGGTTTCTGATATCCAGATATATGGCCAGTCATGCATGCAGGAATTAATCAGCTCTTTGGTATGAGAGACAGTTTCAGTTGCTTTGTTTCCAATCCCTGATCAACTGAGCTTATTTGTTCTCTATACATGATTGTCACAAATTCGCATCTGTCATTAGGCTGCCTGGAAGCACAGAGTCTCTGCCCGAAGGCATCACCATCCATGGAAACCTTACAGATTGCACTGCAAGGCACTGATCTTGTCAGATTTGCCAGTGCCATCTATTCCTGTTGGCTTAAATGACCACAACTGCTTTCCCCCAAAACTCTTGCTGGGTTGACAAAGGGACACACCAGCAATAGGTGCACAGAAGGATGATATAATGAAAGGGGGATTGAGGAAGCAACTGATGGAATGGTGTTTCATTTTAAAAAGCCAAGTCACAATTGTGGCTTTACATCCAGCCCAGGAAACAAAGTAAGTACCTTGGAATCTGCATCCTATCGAGGTTTAGGACGAGCAGGAATAAGATGGAGACTAACAGCTGTAATCCTAAACACACTTACTTGGGAGGAAGCTCATTTAACACAGTATGGCTTATTACTTCTGAGCAAAAATACATCCCCAGATCAGGTGGCACATTGTTATTGTCTACTGGAGTACTGGAGTTCTTTATGCATTTGGTTGTTGGGGTTTTTTCCAGCAAATTGTGTTGTTTTTTCTAGTCATTGTTTTATTGTTTGTAGTCTATGTTTTTGATGTATTGTACACCACCCAAAGAACTTGGGTTATTGGATGCTTTAAAAATGCAATAATAAAAACAATTATACTCTGAGCTAAAGGACTTCTGGTTCTACGACCAGAGAATACAAAGAGTGAACTCGAAATCATATTACTGCCCTTCTACTGCAAAATCTGCAAGATCCGACTGCCCTTATGCAAATCTATGGTGCAACCACACCTGGAATACTGTGTACAGTTCTGGTCATCGCATCTAAGAAAGGATAATGTAGAGTTGGGAAAAGTGCAGAAAAGGGCAAGTAAATGATCAAGGGGCTGGAGCAACTCCACTATGAGGAAAGGTTACAACGGCTGGGTTTGTTTAGCTTAGAAAAAAGGCGAATAAAGGGAGACATGATAGAGGTGTACAAAATGATGCCTGGTGTGGAGAAAGTGGACAGGGAGACATTTTTCTCCCTCTCTCATAATACTAGAAACCAAAGGGGTCATCCCATGCAGCTGATTGGTGGGAGATTCAGGACAGAGAAAAGGAAGCACTTCTTCACACAGCGCACAGTTAAACTGTGGAATTCACTGCCACAAGATGTAGTGATGGCCACCGATTTGGACGGCTTTAAAAGGGGGTTGGCCAAATTCCTGGAGGAGAAGCCTATCAATGGTTACTAGTCTTGATGGCTATATGCTACCTCCATATCAGAGGCAGTATGCCTATGTACACCAGTTGCTGGTGAACATGGGCAGGAGGGTGCTGTTGCACTCATGTCCTGCTTGTGAGATACTGTGGGTGGCTGCTTGGCCACCGTGTGAACAGAATGCTGGACCGGATGGCCCCTTGGTCTGATACAGCAGGGCTCTTCTTATGCCCTTACATTCTTAAAATGATTTACTCATTTTTCCCCATTTTTATTTATAAGCCACCCGATGCACAATGCCTAGGTTTATGCTCATCTCTATTGGCTTGCTCCCTAAATGAGCTAGCCCTAATTATCACATTTGCATCTCACCTCTCTCCACCTCTCTTCAGACCAGTGAATCTTATATCAGTTTATCCTCACAACAACCCTATTGGATAGATTAAATGGAAGGCCAAACCAGATGTGATGTTGTCTGGGCACCAGGACCCTGTCGTGTGTAGTTTCCAGGACACCCAGTCTCCATTCTAAGAATGCCAGGCACCCTATGGAAGGGGCCAGGGGAAAATTACATTTCCTAGGGCACCTGGTGCCTTGGATGCTCTCATAGTAATGTTCTGGGCATCAATGAGGGAGAGAAAAACCTTCTTCCTTCCCTGTCATAGATTTCATAGATAGATTTCATAGATCATAGAGTTGGAAGGAGCCTACAAGGCTATCAAGTCAAAGCTGAAGAAGCAGGAGCAGCCAGGTAAGAGAGCTTCAGGTTTTATGTGATTTTATTCAGTGTTGTTCATCCCAATTCTATACCCTCATCCTGCTTTCCAGGGGTTTTTCCTTCCCCAGGCTCACATTTTGTTGTGTAATTTACACATCAGAAGACCTACAAGCAAGTGCTTTTAGGACATTGTCTAAAACTGTTTAATAAATACATTACCTGATTTCAGCCACCTACCTTTTACAGTTTTCTTCTATAAACCAAACATGCCCAGGGAACAAAATTCCCCAGAAATCTCCATATGGATACATTTTATGGGGAATTTTTGGACCCCCCAACAACTGAAACAATTATAGGGAACAAAAGGAGGCCATCCACAGGTCAGCTTAGTCTCTTGATAGCCAAGAACAAAAGCAAACACCTCAATCTTTTTATTAACAGTCAACAGACCATTTATAACAACAATTAAAAACCCAGCTGATCAACAGCTGTATAATACAATAAAAGGACAAAAGACCAATATATATATACATAAACAAATAGCACACATCATGAATAGTGAGATTGACAAATCGATAGCCTAGCACACCAACATACGGGGTCTAGTAGTGATGGCCAGGTTCAGATATTTCACTACTTGCTTCGTAATTTGTTGGTTTGTGCCAAGAAGTAATATAGTCATAAGAGACTCAGTTGAGTGACCAAGAGACTTTTGCGTTATGGGAAATATCAAATCTTTCCTCTCTCCTTGGTAGAAGCAGCATTGAAAGAATACATATAAGATGGACTCTATCTCCATGTTGTTGCACAGGCAACATCTGGTGTTCATTGGAGTTTTTCCATATCTACCCTCCAGTAAGCTGGAGGGGAGGGCGTTGAACCTTGCTAACAAAAAGGCCCTCCTATATTTGGGGATAGTTAACCACTCCAAGTAAGACATTCCTTTTCTTGGAGGGTACAGCAAACATCTCCTTCAAACAAAAAAGAAATCCATTGAGAGAACGTTTTGTTATGCTGATTTAAAGTTTACAGGCCTCAGGCCTTCTCCAGTCTTTTCAAATGCAAATTGACTGACATTAAGGCAGGGCTTTTCTTATGCAGATTGCCTGGATTAAGTAAAGATTAAGTCTTTCGTTACCTTAAGTAGCTGAGACCTGAAATCCATTCTTATTCTGATCCTAACAGCCTGGGGAAAACATTTAGTAAGACAAAAGCCTATCATATACAAAATTTGTGGAATGGCCTGTCGGAGGGGACTCGTCAACTAGATAGTCTTTTGGCTTTTAAAAAGGCCATAAAGACTGGCCTCTTCCGACAGGCCTACCCAGTCCCAGTGGAATTTTAAGAGTTTTTAGGATACTTTTAAAGGTTTTTAAGAATATTTTAATAATGTTTACTATGTTTTTAACTAGTTGTGTATTTTGTGTTTGTGGTTGTTCCCCGACTCAATCTGAGTGGAGAGGCGGGTAAGAAATATTTATTATTATTATTATTATTATTATTATTATTATTATTATTATTATTACCACCTTGCCTGAGGCACTTTTGTGGGCAGGTCTGGCTGGTCCCTTGAATGCATGGAGAGCTAAGTTCCATAAAAACTCAAGATGAGGGTTAAGCTGCAAAGGGGTGGTGGTAGTTCACCCATCACTAGTGAACTATGTCAATACCAGAGAAAGAAGCTAATGTGGAGGCAGTCTTTATGGGGAAATCTATACCAGCAGGGCTGGCATGAGAGGTTGGCATCATCATGCACCAACTGGAGACTCTCATACTCCAGTAGGGGGCCCACTGCCAATCCCTAGAGAAATCTGATGCTGCTTCTCTTCGCTATTGCTGTTCATCTGCCCTAAGCACAGATATGAGCAAGGAGAGTAAGGGAAAGGATCAGTAAGCTCCCCACTGCTGCCTCATTCTCTCCTTCTGTGGATGACGAAGAATGGACCCAGGAGGAGAGGCAAGCAAATGGGTTGTGGCAAAACTTCGTAGGGATGTACAAGAATTCCATTTCAGTTTGCAAATCAGCAGAACTTGCCCTGTTCGCGACCATGGACACAAATGGGACCGCATTTTCCAGAAAAAGCTCTCGCATTCCCAAACTTGTGATTATGATAGAAAAATGCATATATATATATATATATATATATATATATTTAAAAGTGCCCTTTAAAATGCACAGTTAAAAACACAAAAGCATGCAATTTTGTGCTTTAGTCAATGGGGGGAAGTGTGCCCGACTTTTGAAAAATGCGCACAGAAATGAGCACCTTTCCCTTTCGAAAGAAATGAAAATCAGGTTGCAAACGAAAATGGGACCGAGGCTTTGAAGCAGAGTTTGGAGAATCTCAGCAAGCTCAAGCATCCCCTATCCTTACAGCACTGAGGGGTAGGAGGAGGAGGGGTAGGTGCACTCTGAGAAGGGGTTCCCCTGAGAGCATCTTGCCTCCCACACACAGACCCAATAAACCTTGAACCAACACACTGTACACCAATTAAATCTTTTATTGTCAGTGGCTGTCATTAAAGTGCACAGAGAGACTATGGATATGGTAGTGTGTCAAAGAACATGACAAGATGCCACGAGGGAAGAGCAAGACACCATGAAGGCTGAAAGAGATTGTACCGGAAGAATGAGTGGATGATTGATTGACAGCTGGGGAGTCTAATGGCATGAGTAGGTGGGGATAGAGTGAATGACAGATGGGGATATTAAGTTGTGAAAGTCAGTTAGAAGAAGGAGTTAAAGACAGAGAGAATCAGGAGAGGAGTTAGGGTGATCAGAAGAGAAAGAGAGGGGGAGAGGAAGAATGAGGTAAAGGGCTGCTGGTTAGATAAGTGTTAAAGGGGAGAGAGACACTCTAGCCAGCGTGGCCTAGTGGCTAGAGTGTTGGACTGGGTCTCGGGAGATCCGGGTTCTAGTCCCCGCTCAACCATGAAACTCACTGGGTGACTTTGGGCCAGTCACTGACTCTCAGCCTAACCTACCTCACAGGGTTGTTGTGAGGACAAAATGGAGAAGAGGAGGAGGATTATGTAAGCCACCTTGGGTTCCTCGCAGGAAAAAAGGCGGGGTATAAATATAATAATAAATAAATAATAAATGAAGTTAGAATATTCCTTGTATCAAATGGCTATCTGTTTTGACTTATTTTTCATCAATAAATTTATGTATGGGTTTTAAGGTGTTCTGGTCTGGAGGATTCTAAGGTCAGCATATTTCACCCCATGTGTTGGCTTTGAAGAACACCGTTACATACATAAAAGGAAGAGTCCTACTGTTCTCTGTACCTCTGTAGGTTAGCCAGTGATTTTGTTTTTTGTCAGGGGGCGGGGGGATATTAAAGGAAGTCTGGACTCATTGGACCTCCAGAGCCGGAATATCATAGATGTAACTTTGTGAACAACTTCAATAGCTAGGCAGTGAGTGCTTCATGTGTTCAAACTGGCCTCTTTAACCACTGTGGGATGGGTCTGAAGGGGGAAAGAAAGTCGGTATGCCCAGAAATCTATATTCTGTTGCCTCAAACTCTATGGGGAATCCTAAGTACAGTCATGCCTTGGATTGAGAGCATAATTCGTTCCGGAAACGTGCTTGTAATCCAAAATACTCTTATATCAAAACGAAATTTTAAAAAAAATGTACAGAGATTTTTAATTTAAGCCATGCTACAGTACTTGTATTGCAAGACGTCGCTTGTATATCAAGTAAAAAAAAAAATTAAATAAATATTTAAAAATGTGCTTGTCTTGCAAAACGCTTTCAAACCAAGTGACTTGCAATCCAAGGTATTACTGTACATGCAGTTGCAACTGGCAAAACCCTCCCACTACCCTATTTATGACTTACGATATTACCAGTGCAATCCTAGTTGAGAATGAATGTGTCCTCGGAGACAGGGTTTTGTGGGTGTTCCGGGGAGGACAGGGAGGGGTAGAGCCGGGTGCTGCCATGATACTAAGTTCCTGGCAGTGCCTCAACCTCCTTCCCTCACGCTTCAAGGCCGCGGCGAAATTGCCATCTAAGTGCTTTGCAGGGCAGGAGGGGTATGAAGACGACCTTCACCTCTGCGCTACTCCTGCCTTGCATAGGATGACCATAACCCTCCGAGCTCAGAGGGCTATATGGGCATCTGGATTGGATTGTGCCCTGAGTGGCTAAAGTATTAGGAGTCCTGTCACAGCAACACACACTTTTTATGAGGGAGGGAGGGAGGGAGGGGGAAAGAAACATGAAGCCCCAAAGATTTTACAGAATCTGGTTTTCAGTTTAAGAAACAGGGTTGCTGCTTGCTCGCTCGCATCCCCCATAGAAGGCAGTTGGCACCCCCTGCTGGTCATTCTGTGTACTGTCAGAGGTGTCCTTAAGTCCTGGCAGCGGTGGGGGGGGGATTGTCCACCGAATAGCCCAACGGAAGAGTGTCGGGCTCAACAAGTCAAGGGTTAGTTGCCTGAGCTCTCTGCCAATTAAAGCGAGTTTAGCAGAGAAGCTGTCACCTTTTTGATAAGTCCTCTAAATTATTTACTTGCCATTTGAAAGAAGCACACCTACAGGTATTCTCTTCCCCACGGCCACCTTTCTTTTTAAGGAACAGCTTTGATGCTTCTGAGAGATGAAAATAAGGTGAAAAGAAAAGCAGCCCTTTAAAAGGTTCCGAGGCGTCCTTTTAATCCAAGGCTCTTGTCTCCCTTCTCTGAGTGATAGGAAATGTATTGTCTGCCTTTCAAGCTATTGTGGTCGAGTCCATCTGCCCCCTCCTCTAGCAATCCTATTGAAGAGACACGGTCATATATATTTTTTTCAAAAAAAGATTAATTGACCGAAATGCAGTGAGACTGTAGGGCTCTATTCTGCTCATGATCTTAGGGGATGCTTTGTGCAGAGAGGTCAGCCTATATAGGCCAGCATTTGTGGCTTGGAATTCTGGGAGACAGACAAAGCACAAAGGCAATTGCAAGTCCTCGTTGATGATGCTTTGTTGTCACAATAATGAGAAGGTGGGTGGAAGAGTGTATTGTTAGAAACCATTTTGCAGCCTTGCAGCCTGGAAAATGAAGACTGCACCTGAAGATGATCATCTCTTTAATTTGGTCAGAGAGGGGATAATGGCAAAACGCTCGGCCATAAGAGAATGTAATTGCCAGCCCAGCCACTTTCATCAATAGCACCTGCATGCATTAACTGACAACTTGCCCATTGTTTCAAATTTGTCGCACTCTTCCAGGTTATTTTTCCCATTTAAAGCAATGATCCGGATCAAAGGCCCAACTACATGCGGGTGAAATACCATATCGATTGCAAACCCCAATCTTGTAATGACTTTCACTTTCAATACGTATTTAAGCAGACACTGATAATTACGCAGCTCTGTACAGATTTAGAGATAAACATCTCCTCTGGCCATTCTAACATGGATTTCTTTTCTTGCTTGCTTGCTTGTTTTTGCTTTTGCTGTTATTCCAACTCCCATTAGCCTCCGGATTGGGTTTCAAGAACCTCAGAAAGGCACCATGTGGAGCAATCAATGGCCCATGCTTATTTGTTAGCAGAATTATAATTAATAATGACCTAGAAAGAGCCCACGACTAACAGGTAACGCAACAAGGAGTAAGCAGAGAATTCTCCCAAGTCTCATCTCTCAACTTGACAAAGCACGAGCACAGCTTACACTCTGATCTATTTGCATAGCAGGTGTGGACAGGGTTGTTTTTTGAAGAGGGGGCACCTGGAAGATCACATTCCACATCAGCCGTGCAGGCAGCTGGTGGACCAGCATGGGTCATGGTTCTCACAGGGATCGGTGCCGTGGTGGCTTGCCCTGAATTATGAATTATGAGCAATGGAAAACTCTCCCTCTGTTAGGATGTCCTCACTCTTGAGTAAAATACCATTATAGCCAAAATCATATACAGCGGGGAAGTTTGATTCTCACCCCCACCACTTCGTTTGATGTCACCACAGCGATACAGCAGTTTCAGAAGAGGAAGTGAGGCCCCTATTCGCTCCTATTCATCTCCCCAGTGTCCTGGGACTCCCCTAAAAATACATTTGTATTCTCAATACTTTCTCAGTAAATCAGTGCTCCAGTTATGGTAGAGGGATCCTTCATGAAATCCACAAGACCCACTCCAACTCCCACCCAGTTCGGCCAAATCACCCCAACCCTATTGGTAGCATTCTAAAAACAATAAAGGTGCAATCCAATCAGGATGCCCATAAGCCTCTGAACTCGGAGGATTACGGGCATCCAATGCAGGATGGGGGAAGTGGCAGAGGCAATCTCCGCCTCCCTGATCCTCCTGCCCTGAAGTCTGCCACATGGCTTATTTCGGCAGTCTAGCTGTGGCATTTCGGACAGAAGGAGGCTGGAGCATCACCAGGATACATCATATCCTGGTGGCCCTGGTCTCCTCCCCTCCTCACCCCCCCTTTACCACTTCTTAGGACCTCAGAGAAGGAGCCAGCACAGGGCCGGAAGGAACTGGAGAAGGAGCTGCAGCTGCAGGGCCAGCTGCAAAGCTCTGCCATTGGGCCCTACCTTAGATGGTGGATGTTGGGCATTCTCATCTCCTGAGCCACTGCTGTGGTGGAAGCAATGCTTGTTTCCTGCTGACCTGAGAGGTCAGCTGTCTCACCTTGTCACTTCCTCCCAACATGTTTCAGACAGCGCCACTGGGGAAATCTCCTGGCTGACTGAGCAGGCACAAAAGGCAGCCAGGCCATTCAGGCAGGATAGAAGATCACAACCCTTCAACCAGGGCATGGGGGGGGGG
Organism: Shinisaurus crocodilurus; assembly: GCA_021292165.1. Lineage (NCBI taxonomy): Eukaryota > Metazoa > Chordata > Lepidosauria > Squamata > Shinisauridae > Shinisaurus > Shinisaurus crocodilurus. The sequence continues at coordinate 26,605,644 of CM037883.1, forward strand.
GTTGTTGTCTTGGTACACAGCCTGCAAGCAACATGTGGCACCCTGGCCTTTTTTGTGGCCCCTGTCGCTGCCAAATTTTCAGCTGCAGTGGCAAACTCCCCTACCAAAAAAATAAGTAGTGATTTTCCCACCACTACACTGCCAAACTTCAGGGGGGGAATTTGGCAGTGGGTGGCCGGGCTGCGGCCACCATATGGGTAGTGCAACCACCCAACCTCCAAATGTTGCTCATCCCTGCACTAGGCAGAATGAGGCAGCCACCTCAGGCAGATGATTTTGTCTGTCATGGAAGGGTAGCAAATTGTGACTGATTGATTAATCAGAGTATTTTGCTCCTAGGGAGAGAGAGGTGCTGGTGAGATTTTCTGCATCAGGTGCCCAAATAACTTAGACTTAGGTATGATGCACCTTGACTTGGATTTTATAGGAGCTATCCATGGTGCTGAACTCCATCCCCAAAATAGGTTCACCACCATGGATAGCTCCTATGAAACTCCAAATGAAACCTGAAATGGATTAGGAGCCCCACCCAAATAGGAGTCACCAGCCTCCACTGATGATCCTCCTCCTCCCCATTTTATCCTCGCAACAGCCCTGTCAGGTAGGTTAGGCTGAGAGTCAGTGCCTGGCCCAAAGTCACCCCGTGAGGCTTCATGGCCGAGTGGGGACTAGAAGCCGGAACTCAGTCGCAGTCCAACACTCTCACCACTACGCCACACATAGATTTCATAGATCATAGAGTTGGAAGGAGCCTACGAGGCTATCGAGTCCAACCCCCTGCTCAATGCAGGAAACTAGAGGAGGGGTCTCCCATCCAAGTAATAACCAGGCCTGACCCTGCTTAGCTTTCCACGCTCAGACAAGCTCAGAACATGTGAGAATAAGCAAGTTCTGATATGCAGAGGCAACCACTGCTGAGCCTAAAGCTCCTAGTGGCATGTAAACAGAAATTCTTCATACCTGTCCATTTTTCCTTCAAGCTCAGAAATGGGTGCCTGATGCTGCTACGGGGCTTTCTCCCCCTCTCAATATACCATCTCACCTCTAAACACCGTTTTCTTGAAACCATGTATGTAAGAGCCAAACTGCACATTACACTAATCGCATAGCTCAGTATCAGTAAGTATATAGTGTAAGCATGCACTGCCCTGATTTGGTTTGGGACCACCAAGCTCCAAAAAGAAAGAGGGGGAAAAAACAGTGGGGGGGGAGGTTTAATTCTCTTCTCAAAGAGCACAGTGGTCCCAATCCAAATTGGGGCCACGTGCACTTACACTAGAGCAAATAAAAAGATATGCCTGAGCTCTGTGCTCCATGATCAGCATGGCATGTAGTTTGACTCTAAGTAAAGGACACGTTAAAAGATACCCATCAGGTACATTTGTCATGTAGGTACTGACTGAGGGAAGTCTGTTTTAAAAACTTGGTTGTTCAGGCGGGAATATGGGGTGGGCTAAGATTTTAAAATTTTATACTGTTTTAATGTATTTTAATGGAGAAAAATGGAGAAAAAAATGTTTTAATGTATTTTATTCTGTTTTATCTTCTGTACATCGCCCAGGGTGGCTGGTTTGCCGGCCAGATGGGCGATAAATAAATGCAAATAATAAATTAAATAAATAAATTAACAAAATGATAATGAATGAGATTTTAAAAGAAGCAAAGACAGACTCCAAGTATATTGTCCAGTAAACTAACAGAGCTGTTTGACAATCCCCAAAATTCTATTTCAGTTTCAGCCGCAAAGCAGGAACCATCCGTTTGCCTTCTGCAGTTTCAGATTAGAAACATGGGGTGGCGGGGGGGAGGGAGAGAATCCATATCTTTTAGGCCCATAAAAAATAAATTAAAAAGCAAACCAACACACTACCCAGAGATTAAGGACTGAACAAGAGCAGAAAGAAGTTTGATCCTCACCATCCTGTTTTTCATTTCTTTATTTTTTTAAATTGACTAGAGGGCGGGGGATTCTGCAACATTTACTACTGCATCAGAGACAGAGAATGAAGGAAACATCAAGAACTTGTAACGTGTGTGCCATATCGATAGCTGAAGGCAAATAAAAGATAGCGCCAACATGAAGCACCTTGGTGGAAGTGCCCACACTGTTCTAGTCCACACCACAGACTGGACTTGAAATATCAAAGGTTGGATATACTTTGCTCCAGCAAAATCTAAAATCCACAGCAAACACAAATTTAGTACTCCCCCCCCCCCTTCAGTAGTATTATTGCTTGGGCCATAGGCCATTCACATACAAAATAACTAAGACAAAATAGGGCAAATATACTGCATAACACGAAATCTAAAACACTTAAAACAACAATAACTTCACAGTATGTTATTTAAATTCATTTAAAGTAATCTAAACTCAGTGTTAGAAAGGGGTAATTGTAATCTCAGAATTAAAACAGCTAAAAAGACCATTAATTTAAAATGTCCCCAAAACAATCGACTGCATTATCAGTGATAAATTTAGCACAAATTCTCGATGCTGCCAAAGCAAAAAGAGAAACTTTGTGAGTTACAGTAAGGTCTATATCAGACAAGAAATTTAAAAAATCTTTTCTGGAATAGGGCCACCATGCAGGTAAAACAAGGTAAGACCCCAAAATTTAGACCCACAGCTTGGGACCGCAATACTTGATGGAGCGCCCCTCCCAACTGCAATCTACCCAGACACTGCACTCAACATCTGGGGCCCTCCTTTGACTGCCACCTCCGAGGGAGGCTCAGTTGGTGGCAACAACTGAGAAGGTCATTTTCAGTGGTGCCCCCCCAATTGAGGGCCCACCTGGCGCCAACTCTACTATCTTTTAGGTGCCAGGTTAAGACTGCCCTCTGTGCCAAGGCAATTTAACAGCTCAAAATAGCACATGGTGGGGCAGCAGTTATGTCAGCTGCAAGCTTAGTTTATTAACTTGTTCAGTTAGTTGCCAATTTGATCTCAGTTTTTAATTTTGGCTTTTTAAACTTTTGTAATGAAATTGTATGATTTTATTGTTATCTGTATTTTATAATGTGTTGTTGTTGTTTTTATGAATTGTTGTAAACCACCCAGAGAGCATCAGCTGTGGGGTGGTATAGAAATAATGAAGAAGACGAAGACGAAGACGAAGACGAAGACGAAGACGAAGACGAAGACGAAGACGAAGAAGAAGAAGAAGAAGAAGAAGAAGAAGAAGAAGAAGATTATAAGGGGCAAAAAAGCAAACAGTGTGGCAAGTCTTCAATTTCTGATGCACATAGATTCAGTACACTAGTATTCACTTTTTTCATAGAAGGTGGCAAGGTGAATCACAACACTGGCCCAAGACGTAGAGATGGGGGAGAAATGAGTTCACCTAATTCAGCACCTTTGAACCGCTGTGCGAACTGAAACTCAGTTATCCTTTGAAATTCACACCTCTTCTTCAATCAAAAAGTGTGTACAAAAATGCATATATTAGGGAAAATAAGATTCCAAAATGCATTACATGAGGAAACTTGCCTGCAAAAATGTTTATGCTAGGCAAAAATGCAGACAACGATGCATGTATTAGGAGAAATGTCCACAAAAATGCTTATGAATTTTCAGGGGAATGTTTTGTTTGTTTGTTTGTTTTAGAAAAACGATTTCTCAAAGTTCAGGACAAACCAAACCTAAGATTGAAAAATTCTCAAATTTTGACCCAACCAAACTGAAAACTGAAAGAGAGAGAGAGAGAGAGAGAGAGAGAGAGAGAGAGAGAGAGATTCATCCATCTCTATCCAATATATTTTCTTCCTCAAGTGGAGCTTTTTTCTTTTCATTTTTCCAAAAACTCTTGCAGCACCATTCAGACATCCATTCCTTCCCTCTTCTATTCCTGGCGCCCTGCCCATGGTGCCGCCTGAGTTCACTTTATCTTGCTGCATAGCAAGGACAGCCCTGGAGGAGTAGACACACTGGCCGGCCGGGGGGAGGCAGAGAGACTAGCAGGCTGTTCCTATCCATGTTTTCTCAGAAGTTAGTCCTACCCTCACTGCAGGGGAGGCTGGTAAATCCCAAGCAGTTTGGGTTGGAAGCTTCCTAACCAGGCAAGAGCAGTCTCCAGCCCACAAGCCTAATCTGACCCATGTACTGTAGTTGCTCAGTCTGGCCCATGGAGGGATGGGCACCCTGCATGGGCCCCTCCCTCTCAGGCTCCTCCCCTCCCTCTCAAGCCCCTCCCTCTCCTCAAGCCTCACCCCCTGGCCTGGGGAGAGGAATCTCCCATCTCTGGTCAGAGATAACTAGAGGGAATCAGAGACCCCCAAAATAGGTTCACCACCATGGAGCACCACGGATAGCTCCTATGAATCTCCAGATAAAAGCTGCTGCAAAACCTGCAATGGAAAAGGAGCCCCACCGAAACGGGAGTCACTAGCCTCCCCGCTGCTACTAGGTACGTGTGCACAGGATTACAGTGCAAGGATCCCACATTTCCCCCTACAGGAGTGACTGGCTTCCATTATTCCATAGAAGAAAGCAAAGCGCTGCATTCCATATAAATCAGGATGTGGAGAACATCTCCCCCTGCAAAAACAAAACATGAACATGGATGGTCTGGCCTCTGTTGACAGGAGGATACCATGTCGGCATGTGCATTGCTGTAGAAGGCTTATACAGGGCACACCAGTCAGGAAGCTATACAAGACCTCTGCTGACTCTCTCAAAGAAGACCAGAACAGACTCAGGAAACCCCTGACTCCACCCATATAAAACGAAGTCCAGTGTGCCATCTAGGGACTAAACTATTTAATGACGCTATCCATGCACATGTGTGTGAAACTACACTCTGTCTCCAGGCACTGGGTGGAGATGGTTCTGCAGTCCACAAACCCTCCCTCCGTACCCAGCCATGATGATGAGCATTTTGCAAATAAGTACAGGACTATAATGTGTGTGTGCGTGGTGTGGGTCTGTGTGTGTGTGTGTGTGTGTGTGTGTTTTACTGTTTTACTGATCTCCAGTTAACTGCAAGCAATATTTATGCAGAGAAAAGCCTATATTTCAATGTTAGGTTTTTTTTAAAAAAAAATGTATGCATTCTTTAACCTTTTAAGCTGTCTGTGCCGCCTCTGATTAGATGTCTAATTAAAACTTGAAGTTAGCTTGTCAGGATAGTCTCTGAACTTCATCTCGCAGAGTGACAAAGTGGAGGAGTGGAGAAGAAGTGCAAGAAGGGTCATCCACACAAGGAAATTAAAAAGAACGACCAGCACAGCTTGAGATTCATCAGCAACTTGGTCGGGGAACATAAGGGGTTGTTCATTTGACAGAAGAAGGGAACTGGGCTGCTTCATCACAAGACCTGTAACACTAGCAGTTTATCATGAAATGAAAGGCATTTAGCTGCCTGACCATAGGTGATCGTAGTCCTGGCACAGAATGAGTCTGCAAGCACCTTGAAAACAATGCAGTGATTACTAGAAGCCAGCATGGATTTGTCAAGAACAAATCCTGTCAGACTAATCTGATCTCATTTTTTGATCGGGTAACCTCCCTTGTGGACTGTGGGAATGCTGTGGACATTATATATCTGGACTTCAGCAAAGCTTTTGACAAAGTGCCTCATGATATCCTGATTAGTAAGCTAGCTAAGAGTGGGCTAGATGGAACAACTATCAGGTGGATCCACAATTGGCTACAGAATCGGACTCAAAGAGTGCTTATCAATGGTTCCTTCTCAAACTGGGGAGAGGTAACAAGCGGGGTACCACAGGGCTCGGTCCTGGGCCCGGTGCTCTTCAACATTTTTATTAATGACTTGGATGAGGAGGTACAGGGAATGCTTATCAAATTTGCAGATGACACAAAGTTGGGTGGAACAGCTAATACTCTGGAAGACAGAAACAAAATTCAAAGTGACCTCGATAGGCTGGAGCGCTGGGCCGAAAACAACAGAATGAAATTTAATAGGGATAAATGCCAAGTGCTGCACCTAGGGAGAGGAAACCAAATGCAGAGTTACAGAATGGGGGACACTTGGCTCAACAATACTACAAGTGAGAAGGTTCTTGGAATTGTGGTAGATCACAAACTGAATATGAGCCAGCAATGTGATGTGGCTGCAAAGAAGGCAAATGCTTTTTTGGGCTGTATTAATAGAAGTATAGCTTCCAAATCGCGGGAAGTGATAATTCCCCTTTACTCGGCACTGGTTAGGCCTCATCTTGAGTACTGCGTCCAGTTCTGGGCACCTCACTTTAAGAAGGACATAGACAAACTGGAGAGGGTTCAGAGGAGGGCAACAAGGATGATATAGGGGCTGGAAACAAGGCCCTATGAGGAGAGACTGAAAGAACTGGGCATGTTTAGCCTTCAGAAGAGGAGACTGAGGGGAGATATGATCGCACTCTTCCAGTATTTGAAGGGATGTCACACAGAGGAGGGCCAGGATCTCTTCTCGATCATCCCAGTTTGCAGGACACGGAATAATGGGCTCAAGTTACAGGAACCTAGATTCCACCTAAACATCAGGAAAAATTTCCTGACTGTCAGAGCAATAAGACAATGGAATCAACTACCTAGGGAGGTGGTGGGCTCTCCCACTCTGGAGGCATTCAAGGTGCAGCTGGACAGACATCTGTCAGAGATGCTTTGACCTGGATTCCTGCACTGAGCAGGGGGTTGGACTCGATGGCCTTGTAGGCCCCTTCCAACTCTACTTTTCTATGATTCTATGATTCTATGATCAGCATCTTTCATGCAAATCTTTTCTTTTTCTTTTTTTACATACTTTGAACAGCAGCAACAGCAGCACTATTTGTTTGTTTGTTTGTTTATGTATTTCATTTCTATAGCCAAATAGTTGAATTTCTATAGCCCAATAGCCGAAGCTCTCTGGGCAGTTAACAATTTATGCAGTACAATAAAATGCAAAATACAAATACTATAAGAGTAGCATAAAATTTAAATAGCAATAAAAAAGTTAAAACAGTATTTAAAACAATTTAAGCAACTAAAACAAGTTCAATACAGCTAGAACTGGTAGAAGATAAAAACAGCTGACATAAGCCCCCCCCCATGCCATTTAAGGCCATTAAATGCCATTTGAGGCCATTAATTGCCATTTGAGGCCATTAATTGCCATTTGAGACTATTAATTGCCATTAAATGCCTCAGCATAGAGGGCAGTCTTAACCTGGCACTGAAAGGATCGCAGAGTTGGTGCCAGGTGCACCTGAGTGGGGAGATTGTTCCAGAATAGGGGGGCCACCACAGAGAAGGCCCTCTTCCTACTAACCTCAAATGAAACAAAAACAAAACAGAAATGAGACAGGAAGAAGGTACCACTCCAATGAGTGCCTTACCCAGAATCCAAATATTGGGGGATGCAAGTATTGGGGGATGCAGCTGCTAGACACACATTTTAAAATAATGTCTGCTTTGGCCCTTAGAGGAGGATAATTCCATAAACATCAAGTCAGGGTGTTTCTGGAATTCTCCTCATCTAAGGGCCAAAACAAACATTACTTTAAATGTGTGTCTAGCAGCTAGGTCTTATTTTCATTTTTACTCTCGAAAAGGTGCAGGGACACCAATATGGATCTTAAAAGCACCACTAACACACACACCACCTATGATTCCAATCCAGATCAGGGCCTAATCTATACCTAACCTAGAGCAAGAGTTGGCAACCTTTTGAGGCCCATGGGCACAATTGGCAATTTAAGTAACTATCCTAGGCATCATCTCCACAAAATGCCTGCCATGAGAGATGTGGCTACTCCTGGAGGACAAGTAACCTGCCCAGAACATTTAGTACAAGGTAGAAGTGGGGTCTGACTCTGAGCCCCAATACAGTACACAACTCCTTTGAACCCACCATTTTCAGTGTCAACAAAAAGCTGCTCATATTATCTGGCTACCTTTTTCAACTTACCCCATAGCCAAAAGTGGAAGGGGGAAATATATATATATATATATTTCAGCTTTGCACTAGTTATTTCCTAAAATGATGTTAACAGAAGGAAAAAATGATGTGACAGAAGCATGATGACCTTAAAACTCTTGGGAAGTCTCCATCTGGATATTTGCCAAATTTCGATGACTCTCACTGAAAGTGTGAAGGGACCAGGGGTCTGACCCACCACAAGAGTAATTGGGGCCCTGTTGAATTAACAGCTGCAGAGCAAGTCCAGTGAGATTAATTGTGCCCAGATTTTGCCCTCCACTGAATCTGATCGGGACGTTGGCTTCTCTGTTCTATTTGTCTTTTTACTCCACTCTGTTATAAGCTATTCAGAGGAAGAGCAGCCCCCGTGACCCCTTTTCAGATTAATGGCTGATTCACACACACTTTTTGAATGAATGAATGAATGAATGAATGAATGAATAAATAAATAAATAATTAAATAAATAAGACCATGGATTGACTATCTCGGCTGACTCCACAGCTGCCATTTTCTGCCATCCTATCCTTGGAAATAAGCACTTTGCAGTCCGTGCACCTGTAGCATCACCACACTTGCCAAAGAAAATGGACTACAGTTTTGTAAGTGTAGGATCAGCCAGTGGGATCAGCCATCTTTTTCTTCTTTTTTAACCAACAATGCCCCTGTGAATGATGCTATGTCACAAAATAGCATTGTTCCCATTTCGGCATTCTAGAGGAGGGTTGGACAACTTGTTTTCGCCTCCAGATGTTTTGGTCTACAACTCCCAGGATCCCTCACCATTGGCTATGCTGGCAAGGGCTGATGAGAATTGTAGGCCAAAACTTCTGGAAAGGCCACAAGTTGCCCAGCCCTGTTCTAGAGGATAGACATCAGATGAGCTGCAAACCTCTGTGTGTGTGTGTGTGTGTGTGTGTGTGTGTTTACAAAAACCCTCTGCCACCTCCTCCAATAACGATAAGCCCTCACCCCCATACCAAATTATATCATCTCTTCCCACACCCAAAAATAACCCAGCCATAACCCAAAGTGACCACACACAAAAAAAAAGAAGACTGGGCCAAACTCAGCAGTTCAATAAGTGAGTGAATAAAGACTATTTTTTATTATTATTATTATTATTATTATTATTTAATTTACATCCTGCCTTTCTGCCCCCCACCCCAAAAAATGGCACTCAAGTCAGCTAACAATCAAATATGGATTACCGGTAGTAATGAAATCTTAATGAAAACATAATATAAATGCCACGGTCCATTGTTGTTGTCTCATACTTGTCCTATCCTGACCTTGTCAAGATTAAAGTGTATGCATGCTGATGAAGGCATTTTTGGGGGGTCCGCAAATCACATTTCAAGCTTGGAAATATGTGGACTTCCGCTGCAGACTGTATCTGAGTCTGTGTTCAATCTGGAAGATGCAAACTGCGTAAATCCTGATTTAAAATGAACTGAAATGAATTTTTCATACATTCCCACTGTGGCGTGATGCTCCACACACATACACACACACACACAACCAGCACCACCAAAGTCTCTGAGGAGACTCCATGATTTATCAGGGGGGAGGAAAACACTATAAGTCTCAGAGCAGACGTCCCGATCTAAGCAATGACCTTTTGGTGGGCTCCATTATTAATGCAGAAAGCCTGCTCAAGGAAGACTCCCTCAATGACAAGTTCTCACTTCTAAACATGTTTATCTCTTCCTACAAGTCCTTGGGAAAGGAGGATAAAGGGGCAGAGGGAATCCATTTTCCACTGACATACAAAGCAATACCCATTAAAAGAGTCAACCCCGCTACCACTTCGGCGAATGCTGCCGAGAAAGGAAGTCACCAGCCTTTCACTCTGTGTCAGGAGGAAAGGCACGTGTGCTTTCAAGATATGGAGAGGCTGGACGTAGGCAGTAAATTTTCAGGAACTGCAAAAAATAATAATGATAAATACATTCTGCTTTATAGCAAGCTGTGTGAGGAAAGAGATCGCAAAACACATTTTACTACTAACCAGTATAAATTGATCAGGAATGTAGCCCTTGTAAATCACCATCACTGGAGCTTTGCCAATGGGCCACAAGGTGAGACCCAATTCCTTTAGGCACTGTGCAAAGCTTTTTAGAGTCATAAATAACATTGTTCCATTGATTGCTACAGAAATGTGTTTCTCATATCTTAAGGTCTGAAGAGCCTTTTGATGGAGTCACCTTTTAGTGTCATCTGCTCTACGGACACTTTTCTGCCGTGCACCTGTTCTCTACCCATGCCACATTGTGGTTCTGTATAGGCTGACCCACAGAGTCAACCAGTGGGGGCTGGTGATGCCAATGTCAGCAGGGCTGCCTATCCGCTCTGGATTTCATTCTGAACTGTAAAGGGGCTATCCATGGTGCTGAACCCTATCCCCAAAATAGGTTTGGAACCATGAATAGCTCCTTAAAAGTTCAGAGTAAAATCCGGAGCAGATATGCAGCCCTGCTGACGTTGGAGTCACCAGCCTCCACTGGAGTCAACCTGCTCCAGGGTGTCTTGTAGCAAAGGGTTGAACTAAACAAACTCTTCATCTCATGCAGTTACATGTGTCTTCAAGAAAAACAGCCGAGTGGAAATAGTAAGGCTGAACGACCAAGCTGTATGGACCGGTGGTGCTTTATCACCTTGACTGCTGGAGATGGCAGGAGTTGGGAAAGAAAGAAAGAAAGAAAATAGCTCTATGGCTACTGGTTGACAAACCAGCAAATGCTTGTTAGGTGGATTGTGGGTAAATAGTCCAATGTAGTCAGGGCCGGTGCTACCACTAGGCCAACTAGGCAGCCGCCTAGGGCGCAGGGCTAAAGGGGGCGCCAGAAACACCTTGGAAAAAAAATACAGCGCTCTCAAGTGGGAAGGGGGGCGCTAAATATCTGATCTTGCCTAGGGCACCAAACTACACCAAAATGTAGTCGGCTAGCAGCTGGAAGATGGACCCCTTGATGGCTGGGAATCTCTCTTTGTTTTTGAATGAGATACATATCTGCGACTGGAGAAAATGGCATCATCTCTTCAGTTTCAGGAAGGAGCTGGGGTCTGTGCATGTGAATGGCAGGGAGGGAGAGAAACAGCAGTTTGTGGCTGGAAAAAAGAGAGACAAGAGGGTGGTCAAGAGAGAGGTTTGAGTTGGTGGAAGGGAAAGTACCTCGAAGTTCAAGGTCTCTACAAGGGATGTGATCCAGGGTAGTGGATCTACTGCCCAAAGGACAGTTACCTCCACTTATTCTCTGCTTTCATATTTATAAATAAAGCACATGTTAAGAAAGATATTATAAGTTGTCATTGCTCTCTCGTCCAAAGGAACTGAGCGCCACACTGCTGCCCCTGGACTTCTTATCACTTGGGAAAGTGGGGAGCATGTAACAAGATGGATGAAAGCATGACCCCCCAATAGGATAGAGCCATATTCTATTCCGATAAAAGAGGGCAACAATACAGAACATTTAAATTCACAGCCCATGCGGTGTAGTGGTCAGAGTGTTGAGAACCAGGTTGCAGCACTGTGCGGAGTGCCCCCTACCTCGTAGCAGGTGCAGTTCTTTCCACACCGGCAGGGAGCCGAACACAGAGGACCATGTTCGGTTCCTCTGTGGGGGAGCGAGGCTCTGCTGGATTCTGAGGAATCCAGGTCGTACCTCAGCCTCTCCTCCACGTGAGGAGAGGTCAAACATCTAGATGGCTGAAATCGACCATCTAGATGTTTTTTGAGGGTGAGGGGAGTATGGTGGATATCCTACCTGCCGCACTCCTCCCACCCTCAATAGGATTCCCGTAATCCTCCAGGTTCAGAGGGTTGTGGGAAGCCTCATAAGATTGCACTGCCTGACTGTTTACATAGCATAAGAACATAAGAACAGCCATACTGGATCAGACCAAGGGTCTATCTAGTCCAGTGTTCTGCTCACACAGTGGCCAACCAGCTGCCCACAGGATCCCACAAGCAGGACATGAGTGCAACAGCACCTTCCTGCCCATGTTCCCCAGCAACTGGTGTACACAGGCATACTACTGCCTCTGATACTGGAGGTAGCATATAGTCATCAGGACTAGTCGCCATTGATATTCTCTTGTCACGTTTGACAATGAGTCTGAGTCTGTAGGATTGTTAAAATGCAAGCCAGAGCATTGACAAAGGATGTCTTAATTCTCATTTTTCAATATCACTGTTCACTATTCTCCACACTCTTCTCCAAAATCCCTCTTTCAAATCGCTGGCCTCAAAGCTACCTCCAAAATTCCAAGCACAAACAGAAACTTTCTGGACAATTTTGGCTGGTGCATTATCTTTCTCTCGGGCTCCTGATTTAAGGATCATCTAATTTTCTAGGATGCTGCACAAAATAAATTGCTCATCGCTTAGAATAACTATAAAGGGCACCTAATAAGACAATGTTGTTTCCCCCCCAAATGATGAGAGATCAGTCTTGTCTTTACATTAAAAAAGAATTACTTTGAGATGCAGACTCCAAGCCACCAAAGGAAGACAGACGTGGTGAAATCTAATTACTTGAACCATAAAAGCTAAACATTATTTGTACTAAATTGTAGCAGCTCTTTCCAAATAAAGCCTGACAGAATGGAAGCATAAGTAGCTGAGCAGCCAGATTAAATAACGGATGGGACAATTCAAAAGCAAAGCAAGTCAGGTGAGAAAATACAGGAGGTCATTTACTTCCCTCTTGATCTGAGCATGTTAAATTCACAGTTTAAAACAAAACAAAACAAGCAATGATTCTAGGTTGGAGCTTTTCACCATGTTACAAAGGGATCCCCAAACCTTTTGGGTTGGTGGACACTAGAATTTTGAGTGAATGTCGTGAGTGCTCTCACAAAATGGCTTCCATGGGGGAGCTTGCCCAGTCTTCAAATGGCTGCCATGTTGGGCAAGGCTGTTAACAAAACATTTCCCAGAAATCCAGCTGGTGAGACTAAAAAACAAGACAAAAAAACTTGCCCAAGAATCAGTACAAGAGAGAGGTTGAGTCTAAGCTCCTAAACACAAAACTCGCTTCACCCCTCCCTGCCAGAAGGAACACACAGCTCCAACTGGCAGTTCTCTGGAACAGCAGACTCTGGCCTTATCCATCGGTCAGAGAACCAAGGGCCACTGGGAGGCTGCACCCTCTGCCTCCCAAGATAAACATCACGGCAAGGGGGAGACCAACCTAGTCCCCATACATTGGCCAAAGAAGGAACGGCTGCAGAGAGCTTGTTTTGCCCTTCCCTGCCAGGAAAAAAAAAAAATCTATAAAAACCTTGTAACTAAGAACTGGTGCCTGTGTTTTCTTTTCTTTTCCCTCTCCCTCCCAATCCCTTTTCCTTTTGTGTTGTGTCGTTTAGAGTGTAAGCCTGGGGGCAGGGACTGTCTTATTATTAATCTTTGTAAGCCGCTCTGGGAGTCTTTTTTTCCTTTTTTTTTTTGCTGAATAGTGGGGTAAAAATGCTGTGAATAAATAAATAATAAACCACTCTTTTGAACACAGATAAAGAGGGCACTGGAGGGCACCCCTTTGATTTCCAGCATGCCAGCTTCCAAGTTAATGTTTGTTTTCATTTTAAAAGCAAAATTTAAGAAATAAAATAAAAAAATCAGGAGAGGCAGAGAGCCTGATGGGCACCAACAAAGGTGTCCCACAGGCACCATGTCGGAAACCCCAGCTCTTGCATATTCAGTGGTATTAAATGGATGCATTGCTTTATGTCATTCAGCAATACTTATTTATTTATTTATTTATTTTATTTATTATATTTATACCCCGCCATTTTTCCTGCAAGGAACCCAAGGCAGCTTACATAATCCTCCTCCTCCTCTCCATTTTATCCTCACAACAACCCTGTGAAGTAGGTTAGGCTGAGAGTCAGTGACTGGCCCAAAGTCACCCAGTGAGTTTCATGGCCGAGCGGGGACTAGAACCCAGATCTCCTGAGTCCCAGTCCAACACTCTCACCACTATGCCACACTGGCTCTTATGCATTCAGGGGTGATTTGAGTGTATACACTGGTTGTGTTATTGTATTCTTTTCTATGTCTTTTATTACATACCCACAATAATTCCCCAGAACTGTCACCAAACTACTTCGTGTGCCCCTCCCCCTATAATGCATTTTCTTTTGATTCCAGTCCGCTAGAAAATTTCTTCATATAAAATTAAATCTACTGCATCTCAGGTTTGTCTAATCAGATCATTAAAATGCAAGGCTAATATGTGTAAATCTGAACTTCTCATTACCATAATCATGCTCCATAATTATTAAATAAACAAGTGTTTGAGAATTTTGGAAATCTGCTGAATATGCTATCCCAGCAGGGCACTCAGGAGTTTTGCTTTTTGTTTTGTTTTGTTTTGTTTTGAATTAAGATCCATTTAATAATGGCAAAGCATTGTGGAGAGGACATTACAGGAAAGACAGGAATGGTGAGAGCTAAGGGCAACGATGCAATGCCACAAGCCTCAACAAATGCCAAAAAGCTCCACCTTCCCATCTCAGCCTAATGTCAGCACCACAATCCTAAACACAATGGGTCATATCCAGTGATGTCATTCCACTAGTACAAAGCTTCTATCTTTTGTGAAAAAAAACCATTTTCATCCTTGCGCAATTCAGCTTGTGCAAGCCATTTCTCAAGCCATTCTGCAAGCCGTCACACAAAGTGTTTCACAAGGCATTGTGCAACATGTTATGCGAGGTGTTCTTCCGTCACTCGTTATAACTTCATTAGGCGAGGTATTGCGTGTGCTAGTTATTCTGCTACTGGCGGTGCAACCAAGAGCAGAACAACAGCAATTCTTGTAATTTTTTTCACTGGCATAATGTTGGATATAACCCAATGGGCACAATCCATCCAATATTAAAACACTGTTAAGTCCCACTGATTTCAATGGGAGAGCTTTAAGTGCAGACTTAACTTTCATGGGACTTTAATTTGCTTAATGTTGTCTGCAGCATGCTCTTGGAGTTTAATTCATGTACTGGGGTTACCAACTGGATGTACCGAAGAAAAAAAACTAAACAAGAATCTAAAAGATTTATCTATATGGCCATCAATCTGCAGCAGCCTTCTGCAACCTGGTGCCCTCTAGATAGCGGAGCTGGCTGGGGCATGCTGGGAGTTGTAGGCCAAAAACATCTGGGGACCCAAGGTTGGAGAACACTGCTCTAGATGTTCAACTCCCATCATTCTCAGACACCGGAAGTGATGGAAGTTGTACTTCAATGTGTATGGAGGACATCAGGTGAGGGAAAGACTGATTTACAGCAAGCTCATCAACTTGTAGGCTTAAACTAACTTTTAATTGATTAGCTGCCTTTTAAGAGATTAATTGATCAAATAATTAATTCAACTTAAATCTGTTTTGCCAAGACTCAAAGAAGGTGCCCTTGAAGGTGGTTGCTCTGAAGTCAGGAAAAGCTGCAGTTTCAAATTATCTGCTAGTTTTGAATATAAACCAAAAGCATCTGAAAGGTTGCTCACACACACACAATTGGACACAAATATCATTATTACAGGTCTTCAAATTTTTTATCCTTGCTATCTGTCCCATCAATTAACTGGAGAACAAACTTCAGTCTGTAATTGAAACTTCAATCTGCAATTAATGCTTCAGTTGATTAATCACATACATTAATCAATTAAAGATTGCAACCGTATTTATTTTAGAACCCAAAGGGCAAGGAACTCCTAAACAGTTATCAAGCTAGTACATTCTGCAGGACTGTTTCAATACTGTCTCACTTAGATTTTGTTTGCGCAAGTAGTTAATCCTGGGGGTCTGGCTAACATATTCCTAATCCTTTGGGCATAAACCTATTGTGCATGTAAAGGGGGAAATAATGAGTCAAGACACAGGATATGGTGTAAAATTAGGGCCACATTTATTGAATAACAAAATCTGCAAAGGGAAGAAGTGCAGGTACGAACTAAACTGGCCATTGGCCAGAGGAGGTCTTTTCGGGTGATACATCCAAACCCCGAGGGGCAGCGCTGTAACTCGCCATCCCGCCAGTTTTACACCATCCTGGTGCTGGGAGGCCTTCCCACTGTTACCACCTCACGGAGCCATGAAACTGAGCGGGCAAGGTGAGTCAGTCTCAAAGACAATCCTTATCTCCCACACTGGGCCACAAAACCCTGCGCGGGGAGCCTCAGATCTCGCCAGTCACCTAAAAGGTGCCATCAGATGCTCACCAACCCTACCCCACTGCCTATTCCCGCACTTACCTGCCAACTGTGACCAAGTTGAATCAAAACAAATGAAATTTAAAAAAAAAACCCAACCCTCTACCCTCTCACAGTGTAGAGTAGGCAAAACATGCACATTGTCCCTCGAGCCAATCGAGGCAATGAGCCAAAATTCCTACTCGGACCCCGGACAGGCGACCAGCAGAGCCTACTCTGCTAACAGGGAGGAAGGGAGGGAGCCACAAAAGAAAGAGTGGGGTGGGGTGGGGTGGCCAGAAGGCTGCACAGGAGGAGGGAGGCCCCTCCCCCTCTCAACTGCCACTAAGCGGGTAAGGATAGTGGAAACATCCGCGGTCTCGTCCTCAGAGGAGGAGGAGATCACTGGCTGGCGAGCACGCTTTGCCAACTGCTTGGAGGCACGCCCCTTCCCTTTCTTACCACCCTGTCCCTTTTTGGGAGGCATCTCAATTCCTAGATAATGAATTAATGAGATAGGTTAATGAAACCAGTAGTAACCTCTTAGACGAGGGCACAACAGAAATTACCAGAATTAAGGCAATAAAGCTTCAAGAATTAATGTCGCCCCAACCCAGATAGCTTAGGCTTTTGGGCAGTATAGAATGAAGTAAAGAAATAGAAGGTCAGTACAAAAGAATATGAGAAGC
Organism: Shinisaurus crocodilurus; assembly: GCA_021292165.1. NCBI lineage: Eukaryota > Metazoa > Chordata > Lepidosauria > Squamata > Shinisauridae > Shinisaurus > Shinisaurus crocodilurus. The sequence goes on from CM037883.1 coordinate 26,622,420, forward strand.
TGGACACCGGGGGCCACAGTAGGCCGAGGATGCTGTGAATAAGGCCACACCCAAGTAGGGCACGAAACACGAGGCCTGCACACGCCACTGATTGGGCCGCACATGAGCGTGGAGGGGCTCCTCGGTGACCAAGCAGAGCCCCACATCAAATCAGGCTGGGCAGGCCCTCCTGACGGCAATGGGCTGTCCCCAAAAAGGGGGACGCTGCGCACGGGCCCAAACGCCGGAGCGCAGGAAGGCCTAAGCCACCACACCACGCCCAGCGGCCCACAGGGGAAACGCCCAGCCGCACCAGGCCAGAAAGGCCAGTAAATGGGGCCGGCACCCACAGGGGCAGGTTGCTGAAGGACAGCACACAAAGCGCAATCGCTGGTATGACCCAGCCCAACCGCCAACCGGCCCCCATGTACAGCTGGGGGAGGCCGCCCGTCGAGCAGGCTGGTACGGGACGCAGCCACACCACAAAAGCCAAGCACAGGCCCAGCAACCCAGGAAGAGGGGAGGCCGCAGTCGTGACCGAGAAAAATCGCCTCCCCCCGCCCTCGCAAGCAAACCAAACAGCTGTCTTCTAAGGAAGGCATCCAACATGGGCCATGTGTCAGCGAGCGACAGGCACGAGGATCCGCAGCTCTTCTTCCTTCTTTCTCCTCAGCCACAAAAGAAAGAGGCCCAGGATGGGGCGGCCATGTCTAATATCGACCCTGGCACCCCGCCCTCCTTGAGCCTCATTGGAGGGTGAGTTCACCCCATAGCGGTCTCACTCTCCTTCCCCCCCCCGGTGCAAAATTCTCCCCGCCTTCAGCTACGCGTGGTTGGGGGAAGGGAATTCTGAGAGCTTGCTGAAAACTGATGGTACCCAAAACTAGCAGCCAAGACGTTTGCTAAGATACACTTTATAACACAGATGGGGAATGTTGTTGGACTACAACTTCTATCATCCCTCATCATTGGCTATGCTAGCTAAGGCAGATGGGAGTTGCAGTCCAACAACATCTGGAGAGCCAAACTGCTTTCTCCCAAGTATAACCATCAGCCCATCTGGGCCCGTATTGTCTACACAGCTCATTCCCCATGTGGTGCCCTCCAGGTGCTTTGGACTACATCTCCCATGATGAGCCCCCAAAAGCATGGATGGACAATGGTCAGGGATGATGGGAGTTGTGGTGGGGGATATTATGGATCTGGAGAGGGCCACGCATTCCCCACCTCTGTTAGCTCTTACGATGTGACAACAGATGTCAAAAATAAAACCCCTGCTTTTGATTATCCACTGCCATGTTTCCTTATTCTGAACTCAGTTCAGCAGTCTGAGGGCCAAACTAGATGTTACTTGAAATGAGCCGTTAATCTGTCTGTCTGTTTGTTTTTAAAATGCAAAATGCATCAACAGGGAGTGGGAAATGATCATGATTAGGATTGCAGCAGGAGGGGTAATTGAACCCTCTGCCCTCCTCCGGCTCTGCAAAACAGCTAGATGGCCCATTTTCACCGTCTAACTGTGGTGCTTCGGGGGGGCGGGAAGGCGGCTGAGGCACTGCCAGGATATGTTGCATCTTGGCGCCACCAGTCTCCTCCCCTCCCCGCCCTCTGGAATGCCCCTTAAGCCCTGGAGTCTGAAGTCACTTTTGCGACCCTGCAGAAGCTGCTGGCATGGTTCTTTCCACACTGGCTGGGGGGGGGCAATTTTGGCTACATTCCTATTGGCACTTGCCAGCTGAGTTTGTTCTTAGAGGGAGTGAAGACTATGAGCATAGCAGGGTGCTGGAAGTGGGGGGAAAGGCAATGTCAGTTTATTTATTGAAGGAAGAGTGTTTTTGTTTTCATTTTAAGAAGTCCAAGCTTCTGAACCTAAACATAAATGTTCCTATTCAGTTCATTCATTTCTGAGCTTGACAACAGAGTTATCATCATCATCAGGCGATCACTCGTGACCGAGTAAGATTGTCTTCCGGGATAAAAGGAGGAAATTCTAAAGAAGATTGTGTAGACTCTAGCGATGGGTCCGTAAGTGACTGTGGAGGCCAATTCTAGATCCACACAGCTTCCCACAGTGAGGACACAGGTTACCAGATGGAAGATGGTCCTGTAAAGGATTCATTTGACGTGCTTTTCGCTTAGCACGTTTCTCCCTTTCACCTTGCACTCGGGCTTCTTCAAAGTCCATGGAACCTTTGTGAAAGGCCAACCTCCATTTAGATCGTTCATGGGCCAGAGCTTCCCAGCTTTCGATGTTTATATTGCATTTTTTTAGATTAGCCTTATGAACATCTTTAAACCTCTTATATTGACCACCGATATTCCGCTTTCCATCCTTGAGTTGGGAGTAAAGTAACTGCTTTGGGAGACAGCAGTCAGGCATTCGAACAACATGACCGGTCCACTGAAGTTGGCGTTGAAGGATCATTTTTTCAATGCTAGTAGTCTTTGCTTCTTCCAGTACAGTGACATTTGTTCGTCTATCTTCCCAAGTAATTCGCAGGATTTTCCGGAGGCAACGTTGATGAAACCTTTCAAGGATATACAAGTAAATGTCAATGAGAGGAAATGTCTGATTTCCCATTCTTTTCTTTCCCTCACACCATTTTCCCACTGAATGCCCCCCAGTGGGTTTTTTTTAGTTTAAATCCACTTAAATCATAGCAACATCAGGACCACAGGAATAAAATGGAGTTTGCTTCTGCTGCCCTGACATGGGCTGTGCGAGCTACCAAAAAGATCCGGGGCTCAGGTCCACAGGACAAAAAAAAATGCACAAAGCTGCATATGCTAATTTACATATGCTCTAAAATATCTGTCTCTCTCTCTGTGTGTGTGTATCTTTAAAGGAGCCTGTCTCCTAAGAACATCTCTATTTGTAAAAAGTGATGTCTGGACAGGGGAGAGGAGGGCATTTGATTTCAGGGAAAAAAACCTCAGGCAGAAAGATTCAGGGAGGGGCAGCAGGAGGTGAAGCACATCTGGGCAAAAAGCCAGCTCATCCAGGGGGATCAGATGCAGCAGGGATCATCAAGGCCCCTATATCTTTATTTCAGCAAGTGCCCATGGATAGCAGGGTGGTGGGGCAGACGGCCTCCCAGAGATTCAGGGCTCCAAATGAAAGATTCAGGACTCCAGCCCTAGTGGGCCACCTCCTAACACCACCTCTGTGTCCTCATGCCCTCTTGACCAGCCACTCTCCAGATGTTTTGGGGGAGCCCCTAGGCCATGGCCTCAAGGTCCAGTCCTAGCCACAGCACTGCCCCCTATCTGCTATTTGCCTCAGGGAGTCCCGTATGGGTGGAGACGCTGTGCAGAGGGGAGCTTTAAATCCCAGGTGCCAGTGCCTTGGCCCCGATTCAATCCCACTCCTCGCCAGACACACACACAGCTACTATCAGCGTTCTTAAACGAAAGATGACATATCTTTTTCATGGATCTCCCATGTCACATTTCATTTGGCCTTGAGTTGTGTAAACGCATTGAAAGGAGATCAGGGCTTGTTGAGTTTCCTCAGGATAATTGATCGACTAACAAGCCTCCTGAAGCCTTCCGATGTCACTTGTTTTCTTTGGAGAGCAAAACAGAAGCAATATTAAATGTTTATTGTACCAGGACCGAAGGCTGTTTCATCACTGCTGCATATATATACAGTATATACACTCAGTATACTTTGCCTCGATTACATTTGACTTTTCAACTCGGCTTCCATAAGAAAGTGAACTACAAAGAAGTTCTCTGATTAGATTCAAGCCATGATGGACATTACCATTTTGGTGAGCTGGAGCTTATCGTGCCGCCTTACCCTTGGGGCTGAGTTCCACATTCCCAGAGTGTGCAACAAAGATGTGATGCAAAATTACATTTCACTATGCATTTATGGGACAGAGTGACTCTGTTTTATCTCTGATGTGGGAAGGAAGATAGAGTTTTATAGAATGATGCAAAAAAGGGTCATTTGTGTTCATTGACAAGAGCATTGTCCATTTGACCGGGGCTGCCTGTTCAACTTCTACTCTTTGGTACATGGGCCTCATGCAGTTTTGATCTGTAAGGGGGGGGGGGGGGTCACACAGGCCAGCATAAACATCAACAAATCTAAGAACTGTTTTGTAAAGAGGACAAGAAGAAAGAAAGAAAGCTGATAACAAGAAACTCCCATACAGGAAAAGAGATATACCCAGAACCTAACAAAACACGGTTTAATTGGAGACATAAGAGAATTCAAATCCCTATTAAATCCTGATCTTCCCATGTGCAGTAATTTCCCATGTAGGTAAGTTAGCAAATAGTGAAGATCAGTGTTTTGTTAAGCAGAGCTCAAGGGCCATGTTGAGACTTTTGTATAATGCAATCTTTCCTGTAACTTCAGTGCCTTTCAAATCATCTCAAGGGCTGTGTAAGATTCCCCCCCCCCCCAAAAGAAACCATTTTCCCACAGGAATGTTTTGTTCCATTCCTGATTTGTAACATTCACATTCACTTCAATATTCACATTCATTACTTCCCCCCTTCCTTTTATCATTTGTTTTGCCAGTGGGGGCACCATTTTTCGGGGAGGCTGATGACTCCGATGTCATTGGGGCTCCTCATCCATTGCAGCTTTTATTCTGAGCTTCATAGGAGCTATCCATGGTGCTGTACTCCATCCCCAAAATAGGTTCACCACCATGGAGCACCATGGATAGCTCCTATAAAGCTCAGAACAAAAGGTGCAGTGGATAAGGAGCCCCACTGACATAGGAGTCACCAGCCTCCCCTGACCATTCCCCCCTCCCCAGAATGGTCCATGATGGTTGTTGCACCATCAAGGTGCTGGCTTATCTTATAAAGCCTTAGACAGCTTGGGACCACAATACTTGATGGAACGCCTCACCCAACCACAATCTGCTCAGCCGCTATGATCAACATCTGGCATCCTCCAAGGGAGGCCCAGAGGACAGCAACAAGGGGGAGGGCCTTCTCAGTGGCAGCCCCCACTGTGGAATGTACTCCCCACTGAGGCCCGCCTGGTGCCAACTTTATCATCCTTTCGGCAGCAGGTTAATAAGATAGTCCTCTGTGCTAAGGCATTTAAAGACACCTAAGGTTATTTAATGGCTTGATGGGGGCACCCATGCGAGGTGCTTTTACAGGTCTACTCTGTATTAAATATTGTTTTAGCTGCTAAATTGTTTTTTAAATTTTTAAACTGTTTTTAAATTCTGTATTGGGGGGGGGAGAATACGGTTGCTTTTCTTGTATTGTGGCCCTGTTTTAGGAACGGTTGTAAACTGCCCAGAGAGCTTCGGCTGTTGGGTGGCATAGAAATGAAATGAAATGGAATGGAATGAATGGAATGGAATGGAATGAATGAATGAATGAATCTGTGAGAGGATTGAATTACAGGTGCTAGGAAGCATCCGCCACAATCAACTTTGCTTCCTCTGGCCTAGGGAAGTATCCCTCACCCCCCACCCCATTTGTTACCCTTCCTGGCCGTAACAAATGAGCTGAATGGATGCCATTTGGTTCAGTATTTCATTTCCTGCAAGAGAAATGCATAGCCCTTGCACTTTCATGCTGCTACATATGAATGATACAGTGGTGTAGTGGTAAATTTTGAAGGACTGGTGCTGCTCGTCATGATAGCACCCATAGCCACGCCCCCCAAGGAGAGTCCAAAAATGCAGGCAGTGTTGCTGATCCATATCAGCAAACTAGTTTGAGCAGTTCTCATCTCCCCAGAGGAACAGGCCTTCATCCTGATCCAAGCCTCCCTATGGGTCCATTCATGATCACAGTTGGAAGGAACAAGCTCACCCTGCTCATGCAGGAACTAGGGAGGGGTCTCCATCAAGACAGGCTTGCTAGCTATCGACAGAGCCAGCGTGAGCCACAGGTATTGTTTACCTTAGAAAAAGGTGAGCAAGCAGAGACATGGTAGAGGTGTTCAAAATTATTCATGGTGTGGATAGGGAGACATTTTTCTCCCTCTTTCATAATACTGGCACCCAAAGGGGTCATCCCATGAAGATGATTGGTGGAAGGTTCAGGACAGATAGAAGGAAGGACTTCTAGAATCTTCACACTGTGCATAGCTAAACTATGGAATTCACTTCCACAAGATTTAGTGATGCCACCAATTTGGATGGCTTTAAAAGGGGACTGGACAAATTCCTGGAGGAGAAGGCTATCAATGGCTACTAGTGCTGAGGGCTATATGCTCCCTCCAGTATCAGAGACGGCAGTATGCCTATGTACACTAGTGGCTGGGGAACATGGGTGGGAGGGTGCTGTTGCACACTCATGTCCTGCTTGTGAGTTTCCCATGGACAGCTGGTTGGCCACTGTGTGAACAGAATGCTGGACTAGATGAACCCTCCTTGGTCTGATGCAGCATGGCTCTTCTTATGTTCTTACATTCGTAAGACAAAGCCACCTCAAAATACTTTGCATTACAACAAGGATAGCTCACAGCTATATGATATTGCTGGGGAAATGAAAATCCAGTTCCTCGACCCCTCCAGTTTCTGAAAGGACTGCAGCTAAGCTCAGAGGGAACAGGGAAGTCTGAGTGGGGGTTGCAGATTACATCATTGTCCCTGCTAATCCAAAAGTCCCAGTGCTTTGACCCTGCAAGCCCTGCCTCCACTATGTAAGAACATAAGAACAGCCCTGCTGAATCAGACCAAGGGTCCATCTGTTCCAGCATTCTGTTCTTACATTGGCCAACCAGCTGCCTCTGGCAAACCCACAAGTAGGACTTGTGTGCAATAATACCCATCCTACAATGCAACATTAGGGATACAACTGTAGCGCTGATTCCCATGTGATCCTACCCAAACATGGAGATCCCTGAGTGAAGCCTTGCTCCATGTTCCTCCCCCATCTGAGAAGTGGTGGGTGGGAACATGTGAGAGAGCCTTTTCAGTGTTGGCACCCAAGCTTTGGAGGTGTGTTTCTGTGTCTCTGTGTGCTTGTGTTTGCATTTTTTTCAGTGTGTGTCTGGCTGCACACTGGTAACCAGGAGGAGGGCAGAAATGCAAATGAACTGAAGGTACTGAGAGCTGCATCAAAAAGCTCAGGATCCAGTTCCAAAACTAACATTAGAAATTCTCCAAGTTAGACTGGAATTCAGAAGGAGTGGAACTCATTGCAGAGTGAACCCACTGGAACAATAAGGGAATAAAATCAACCCTAAACCAAAACTAGAAGAACCATCCAGGCTTTGGGACTCGCTCCTTCCCAAAGGCCTCCTGCCACATTGTAAAGACTTTGCCTTTTAGGAAGCCTTTGTGTAGGTGGTTTACAGAGTGATTCTATGAGGGGGGGATCTGTATCAGAGGAGCACCCTAAACCTAGCTAGCTTGCACCTGCCAGGGTGGAAGATGTGGTGGGCAGTGGAAGCTGGTGACCCCAATGTCAGCAGGGCTGCGTATCTGCTCCTGATTTCACTCTGAACTTTTAAGGAGCTATCCATGGTGCAGATCCTATTTTGGGGATAGGGTTCAGAACCATGGATAGCTCCTTTAAAGTTCGGAGTAAAATCCAGAGCAGATATGGAGCCTCACTGACACTGGAGTAACCAGCCTTTACTGGGAGTGGGGTTTTCTTTCCCCACCTCCTGTTCATTTTTTTAATGCACCCTCCCATTGACACCAGTCAGGTCCCATTGACACCAATGGGATGGGAAATCACTGTGCCAGCTCCAAGGCTTGTGAAATCCCCCCCTTGTCAGGTATGTGTTGGAAGAATGAGGGGCCTTTGGATCCTGGGAATACCCCCACCCCACCCCACCCCACCCCACCCCAGAATGCCTCCCTTTCCCCCTACCACTGGTAAAACACTACTGGTGTTACAGCTTCCTGCCAATGTACTTTACGTGTATTTTCCACCAGCTGGATGGCACTTCTACAACATTGTACAGCTTGTCAGAGGGCAGCTCTGGAGGCATTCAAGGTGCAGCTGGACGGCCATCTGCCGGGGATGCTTTGACCTGAATTCCTGCATTGAGCAGGGGGTTGGACTCGATGGCCTTGTAGGCCCCTTCCAACTCTACTTTTCTGTGATTCTATGATTAATAGCCCAGTGTTCTCCAGCCTTGGGTCCCCAGATGTTTTTGGCCTACAATCCCAGCATGCTCCAGCCAGCTATGCTGGCTGGGGCATGCTGGGAGTTGTAGGCCAAAAACATCTGGGGACCCACAGTTGGGGAACACTGTAGCCATTAGCCATGATAACTTCAAGAAGGGTCCAGACTGTTTGAGCAATAAGACAATGGAACCAACTACCTAGGGAGGTGGTGGGCTCTCCCACTCTGGAGGCATTCAAGGTGCAGCTGGACAGCCATCTGTCAGGGATGCTTTGACCTGGATTCCTGCATTGAGCAGGGGGTTGGACTCGATGGCCTTGTAGGCCCCTTCCAACTCTACTTTTCTATGATTCTATGTCAGATTGCAGCCTGAATCTGGTTGGAAGCCATTTTAATTGTTTTATTGGGCCCTATTTGATTACCAGTTTTAATTGTTTTTATGTTGTTATTTTCATTAATTGCCATTAGCCTCCTTGAAGTCTTCTTGAGGAAAAGCAGGAGGGGAAAAAATAAATAAACCACAGTAGAAAGCTACTTCTAATATTTAGGATACCAATAGCCACAAATACAGACGTCTCTAGAAGAGCAGGCCAGAATTCCTTCTAAAGTCATACGGTGGTGTTGTGTCCTACCAAATCTAGAAGACCAGATCACCCATATCTTATGGTCTCCTCTTGTTACCTGTTATATGTAACAGCTCTATTGCATGCAAATTATGCATACCAATTAGACCGCTTCTCACAGGATTATGCTAATTAATTCAACATCAACATGTTTCACTTGTGAATTCATTTAAATGTGATAACTACAGCAGCATATTAACAGCTCCAAGAGATAGAAAAGGAGAGAACTCATTCATGTGTGTGTGTTTTAATTGTGGAAATGTACAAAAGCAAAATGCTAAAGGGAAAATATAAGTGTATAATAGAAGCTTACAGGAGCTGTTGCAAACAATGACTGGATTCATAGGACATGCTAAGCCTCAGTAAGTTAATTGCTACTGAGGCGTAGCATGCGGTCTGAGCCCTGCAAGGTGATCTATAAGTGGCCAATCCCCCTCGCCGATGCCGAGGTTAAACCCACCGGTTAAACCCTCCATTGCTAGGGAGTGCCCCATTGGCATGGTCTTCCACCCGCTCCCTTCCCACTTGGGAAGGGGGCAGGGGGCAGATCCCAGCTTGCCCCCTGTGCTAGTGCTGGAGGAGATTTGTAATCCAATCTGTGTGCTAACAGCAGCCTGGTATTCCACACACAGATCGTGCAGCGTAAACCCTCCACAGTGCAGCGTGCAGATCCAGCCTAGCCTGCCCTTGTTATGACTTAGCTTCCAGCTTCCCCAGTTGCAGATTAATCCAGTACTCAGGAAACACTCTGTGAGACCACAGATCTATTCTACCTGTTTATTTACTTATTCAAAGTAAGTTCTACAGAGTATACATTTCCTAGTTACAGTCCATGTGCAGAGTATAAATGCATAGCAGGCATTAGTCCAGTGGAGAGGAAGTTGAGCTTCACCCCACCTAAGCAAAAGCATTACATTGTTGCAGTTGCAGGAACAAAGGAAGAAGTACACTAGAACAAAACCTTCCCCTTAAAATGGCTTCTACCCGAACAGGTCAGTACGTCATAGAACAACAAACAAACATGTGACCGCTGGCTTGTTTCATTCCCAGAGAACATTTGTTTCCCAGCCTGAAGCATGAGAACGGACTCCCCGTCAGACATAGCAGCCCTGTTCACAGAGCCATGCTGTTCCTTAGCAATGTTTAAACAACCTGTCTGCAGTTTGTTGTAGTGATGATAACACATCACAACGCCCTGCTCCCACTTGTTGCAGTGCCCACAGGTGCCTAAATGAGTGATTGCAGGGGGCAAGGGACAAGCCCCATGATGCAGTGTTTCTTGTCGAGGAAATGCAGCACCATGGGGCTCTTTGCCCTTGCTCGGAGGGGCCGCAACTCAGCTGAGTAGCAGCGTGGTGGCAAGCAAGGGCGACTGACAGCTGGTGAAAAGTGCCACTTGGGCACTTTGTACCAGCTCTTATCCCCGCTCTGCTCCCCTCAGTGTTCCTGCAGTGTCCTCTGGGATACCGACGGGAGGGCTGAGGGGAGAGGAGGTGCCTCGGGATCCCCACTGTGCGTCCAACCATTAGTCAGGCACAGCCGGGGCCTGGGGCCACTTTAAGCCCACAGAGGCTTCAGAGCCTCTGTGTGCTTAAAGTGACATGTGAACCCAGCCAATGACTGGATTCAGACAACATGATAACCCAGAATTGAGTGTGTGTTGTTGTTGAACTGTGGGTTATTGTGTTCTCTGAACCCAGCTGTACTAACAAGCCATGACTTGTTGACCATGAACAACCCCCAAAGAGAACCCATGGTTTGTTGTTGGGTTCTGAACTGTGGGTTGTTTACCATGGTTTGTTATCCCGGTAGGTTCAGACTACACGATAACCCACAGTTCACCAACAACCCACAGTTCAACAACAACCCAGACGCGAACCCCTTGGATGTGGGTTATTGTGTTGTCTTAACCCTGTCAATGTCTGTGTTTGACTCTAGCTCCAGCCTGCTTTCCTTCCTGTGGACCCTGCCTTTTGCTTGCATCCTGCTCTGTAGTTGACCTTCGCCTGGTTTTGTGTACTCCTCTTTGCATAACCCCTTTTTGTCTGTACTGCCTGGCTTGTTATTTGTTAGCTCCACATCTGCAGACTCTGGCTTTGCGTGCTCCCCTGTTGTACCTTCAGCCGCTGACTCGCTGTACCCCAACCCTGCCTGAGCACCAGGGGGGGAATAGGACAATTTAGCCATAGTTGCACCACCATGATTAAGCAGACTAATACAAGTGGTATATATTAAGAATGGGCTAATTATCTTACTGCTACTATGAGATACCAACTGTGTCACATGTAGCAGCTTCAGAAAACCCAGGTTATCAGCAGTGAAATTGCTTGGATTGATGCTAAAACATCTAGGACCACTATCTGACCCCGGTTTATTGTATTTTCAATAAAGAGTATAATAATTTCACATGTTACTGGAATAAAGCACAACATAATAGCGGCAACCCCCTTTTCTCACAGTTCCCAGAAAGTGAAAGATTACCACACAATATCCAAGTGACTATCGCCAGTCCGTAATCACTTCCACATTAACTAAGAAGCTAGAAGATTGATGAGGTACTTTAAGGTCAATTGGTTTCCTCCTCTTTTTTTTTTTTTTTTAAATTGCAGTAACTTTAATCAACCTGGTTTGTTTTAAATAAGAGGCTGTAAGAGAGATGTGAACCCACAGAGTATCTCGGATGATTTTGCTTGCTTTTAAAGTCTGACTTTGGGAAAAGATCACGCACAAATGGGAGTGGCACAGACTGCTGTCTTCCACAACCCTCAGAGTTCCCTCGAGGCCCACTGCTAACCTTCTCAAAGGGGGTGAAATAAATAAAATACTCTGAGGCTTGGTGATGTAAAAGGTAGCAAATTTTAAGAAGGAACAAACCCTGCCCTCAGGCACAGATGTGAGTTATGAGCCACCCTTCGCTGGTGCAACGTGGATGCAACAATGCACAGGGATAGGAGAGGAGTAGTGAAACAGAAGATGGAAGGAGATGGACCTCCTCCACTGCGTAACCCCCATCTGAGTCCACACTGAGCAGGGTGCTCCCATTTCCATGGCAATTGCACAATAGACCCAATTCCAAGATTGGCTAAAGCAGCTCGCTACCATGCAGGCAAATCAGTAAGAGCTTCCCCACCAGACAGTGTTGATCATCTGTTTGAGAGGACTGGGGGAGAAATGCAGCTACCAAAGATGTCTAAAGGGGAGAAAGGTAAAGGGAAGGAGATTGCTCCGTACCCCGAAACCAGGGGAGGAAGTAGAAGTAGAAGTAACTTTATTACGGTCAATGACCAGCAAATAAACATTACGATATAAATATAATAAACAACATTAAATAAACATTGTTTATAAATATGTATACATATATACTAAAAGCCAAGGTATAAAATACAGATACAACAAATTTAAAACTGTCCCTTAGCCATTGGCACTACTGAATCAGCAAAGATTAAAACAGGATAATTAGATTCAGCCAAAATCTTTAACATCACAAGCATTTCATTTTCACCCCATATCCCTAATTATTCAATACAAAAGGGGAGGGCAGCTTGTGGCCCTCCAGATACGTTGGACGATGACTCCCATCAGCCCTAGCTGGCATAGCCCATGGTGAGGGATGATGGGAGTTGTAGGCCAAAACATTTGGAGGGCCACAGGTTGCCCAGCCCTACCCTAAACCACTTCCCCCTGCAGCACAGGTGATCAGCACAGCAGGAGCGCGGGGCGGGGGAAAGACTGATGTTCCAGCGTTGCTATTAGCAGTTCCGGGATAGCAATACTGATTGAAGACACTGTAGGAAGGAGGAGGCTTTACAGAGAATGTATTGTAATGTAATTTGCGCACGTAAAGGGGGAAAAGAAGAGGCGAGACACAAGTATATGGTGTAAATAAAGGTTAATCAAGATCTGTGAAGGGTGAAAGTGCAGGTACTAACTAAAACCAGCCATTGGCCAGTGAGGTGTCCCGGGCAGATACATCCAAACCTGGGGGGTGGCGCAGCACTTCACCCCCCCCCCCAGTTTTACACCCTCTTGGGCACTGGGAGGCTTTCTCACAGTCCCCACCTCATGGTGCCACAGAACACCGATCCGTGTGATGTAAGCCATCCTCACTGGCGATCTGTATTTCCCCCCACTGAGCCGCGAAACTCAGCAAGCGTGGAGCTACAGGTCTCGCCAGCCACCTGAACAGTGCCATTGGATGATCACCAAACCCTAACCCCACTGCCTATTCCCGCACTTACTAGCCAAATGTGACCGGATTGGACCAAATCACACGGAAACCCCAAAATAAAAAAAACACCCAACCCTGCAACACAGTGTAGAGTAGGCGAAACACACACATTGCCCCCAGCCAATCAGGACAATGAGCCAAAATTCCTACTCGGCCCCTGGAAATGGAGGCTGGCAAAGCCCACACTGAGAACAGGGAGGGAGGGAGCTGCAAAAGAAAGACGCCAGGGTGTGGGCATGCGGGCCTAATAATGGTCCTGCACTGCTCCACCCTTCTATTATTCTATTGGAGGGTGAGATGCACCCCATAGTGGTCTCACTCTCCTTTCCCCCGCGTGCAAAATTCTCCCCGCCCACAGTTGCACTGTGGCTGGGGGAAGGGAAATAAAGCAATACAGCCGATGACTACAGCCGAAGCAAAAGCTTTGTTAACTGTGAACCATGAAATCTGGTATCCCCTCCAAAAGTTTTATGTTTGTCTTATAGCTATTTTGTAGCACAACCCCCATGGGTTTTTTTTGCTGCCGCCCACAACTCTGTACTGATAGATCCAACTGTGGTTCTCAGTTAATGCCTTTAAAAAAATAAAAAAATAAAAAGCACCAACATTGCCGTATTCAGTCAAAACCTATGCCAAAGATTTGTGCTGGTTTTGTGACATTTTTTGGCATAGGTTTTGAGGGGATAATCCTGTTTCAGGGTCTGTAGTTAACAGAGTTCAAAAGCAAACATGGTGCAAAGTAAAACAATATCTGGCTGGTGCCTCAACTATTATGAATGCTGACACCATACTGCATTTGCCAGGTCCTAAACTAGTCTCTCCATTGCTAATTGCTTGGTCTCTTTCCCACATATTTCAAGTCTGCTTGGGTGTGCTTGTTTGTGAAGGGCTTCAGTGTGACCTCTGAGGCAGGAGGACACACTGAGAGAAGAAAGCTGTTAGTAAATCAATCCTAAAGTGATTTATTTTTTCCAAGTGACAGATACCAAGCCAGCAGTGTGTATTTATCATTTGGACAAGGGCTTAATAAAGATAAATTTAAAGTGCAGCGCTCTGGAAGCTCAAGCTTTGAAAACAGTCAGATGCCAAAACATACTTCTTTGATAATTAGCCAGTATTCATACATAATTTCAAGAGGAGTAGCTCAGTAATGTAATTTGGATGTTGAGTTCTCCAGTAAAGCGTAGGACAGTGTTCTCCAACCTTGGGTCCCCAGATGTTTTTGGCCTACAATTCCCTATGCTGGCTGGGGCATGCTGGGAAGTTGTAGGCCAAAAACATCTGGGGACCCAAGGTTGGAGAACACTGGCATAGGAGGTTTGCATAAGTGGTGAACCAGCAGCAATTTCTGTGCCATAGGGCAATTGGTGGGGAATGTGTGTCCCTCCAGATGTTGTTGGACTGCAACTCCCATCAGCCCTAGCCAATGGTGAGGGGAGATGTACTCCAACAACATCTGGAGGACCACATTGTGGCAAATAAATGGGACCCATATTGCTCTGCCTGACCTAGCTAAGCAGTTAGGAGATTCCATGATCAAATGCATCAAAGGATATTCTGCATTAGGATCTCATGATTTTATTCTAACACCCCATCCCACACAACTGGGCCTCTTAGGCCGAGAGTAAAGTGTTTTTTTCCAAGTACATTCCCCTGGGAATCTTGTGGTATGTAACATTCTGGGACACATCTGTGCCAGGATGCAGAGTGGTGAATAGCTGACAATGGAGGTTCTAGTGTCAAGACCAAACAGGAGAAATCAAGGACAATTGTATTTGGTCGCGAACGGTAACAGCTATAAACTAGGGATATTATCAACCCAGGAAGTGATGCTTGAAATGGGAAACATCAGCTCTCCTGGGCTAAAACACAAATACAACTATTTTGAGACAATTGATTTATTTGTCACTGACGTATCAATTGCAAGTAATGATGATCCTGAATGTTGTTTCACAGACATGTTTTTGTAGCTAGAAATCCGATCTTGAGACCAGGAGATTTAGATTTAGTAATGTATTGATATTCCCACTGTATGAAGAGGAAACATACAATCTGAATAGTACGTAAGCAGATGAACGTGTGTAAAAAATGCTTAACATGTATAAAAATCAGTTCAGTAATCGTAGATTCGTTCTTCATGGAGGAACTCACTTTCTTTGCTTATTTGAGAAGACTGGTAAGATGCCTTATTTACTATGATGTTTTGCTCTTCATGGGCCTTGTTTCTAGAAATGTTTCTTGATGTTGTTCTGATGTTTGCTTATATCAGCATTGTATTCTTATTGTTCATTCTGTATTGGGGATCTACCTGAAATAAGTAAAAGGCAGAAAAGCCAAAAGCTCAATGTCAGAGAGTTGTTACTACACTTAAACTCTGTGTCTAATACCAGAAGTCAGTAAAACCCTGCATTCCTGGTGACACTTTGGCACTAGGGAGAATTGAGTGGGAGTGGTTACCTGGTGGTCTAGGGCCCCCTAAATACTGGAATTATATCTCATAGAATCCCTGGGCGAGGACAGATTTGTCACAACATGTTCCTCATCCCTGTTCTAGGGAAATAATAATCCACTCAGGACCAGGATTCCAGAATGGTGAACTATGATCTCCACCACCCCTAGAACTGACAATCTAAATTTTGACATGGGAAGAGATAATGAAAAATCTCAGACATTGTCTCTGGGGAAAAATACTCTTCTGGGAAATTTTGGCTTAGCTCTACTAAATGCAGTGAATAGACAGCAGAATGTCTGCATTTCTTGTGACTGTTAGAGAGGGGCTCTCTCCATGTTTGTACAGCATTTGATTCCTTTATTTGCTAGACATGAATTGTACTTGACAGTGGCAAAATGAATTGTTTATTTTGTTTTCCTAACCTTGTACCTTAGCTCTGCACTTCGCAGAGTGTGTTTATATATTTTTGCAGCTGAATTTCTCTGGCCATAACATAGCCCAGGTTAAGCATTTTGAAATCCCATCCAAATGGCGGCAATCAGTAAAACATGAGCTCACCGAAGTTCTCCGAATTCCTTCTCAACGTTTGTTCTATTTCAAGTCCTTATCAGATTGCGAGCTTTGCTTTTTTTTTCTTTTTGCATGAAAATCTATGCCTATTTTTTTGTGTATTTCCCCAAATGTAGGCATCAATTGTGTGCATCTTTGAAATGTACGCATTCTTCTCCCATTGATTTAAGCATATTTGGGCACATTTTTCAAAAGTACAAAAAAAAAATCATGCACATTTTTCAAATGTATGCATGCTGTCGAATGCATTTTTGGGGATCCACAAATCACATTGCAAGCTTGGAAATGTATAGACTTCAACCGCAGATTGCGTCCTAGTCCGTGTTTGATCCAGAAGGTCCAAACTGGGTAAATCCTGATCCAAAACAAACGGAAACAAATTTCTCATACATCCCTAGGCAGCATCTAGAGTGGCAATTTTTGATGGAGGAAGGGTTCAATTCTGCTTTCCTGACACCATGGTCCCAATCCAGAGTCCAGACCCCTACACCCACACACAGCTGCTTTTTTCTGAAAGAAAATAGGAAGTAATAAGCACACAGTTTAAAAATATGTCTTTAACAGAACATGTAGTTTGACCCTGAATTTGTTTGCACAAGTACTCAGTGGAAGTCTACAAGTCTGCAAGAATCCTGAACTGGTACAAGTGCAGTTCTTGGTGAAAATTCCTTCTGTAATAGAAGCAACATAGCCAGACATGCAAATTTGAGCTGCAGAGGCTACACTTGCCCTGAGTTACTCTAGTCAGGATCAGAAACAAAGAGAATGCATTAAAGCTGATCAGGCAAAAGAAAATATATATTTCCTTATATACACATGCAAGTGAAAAGATGAATTGCTAACACCCCTCGGGAACATAAATCCAGTCTTGTCAATATGACAGAAAAGCAGGTGTTGTGTGCTTCAAAGTAACTCTTTAAAACACACAGGTTGGCTTTTTTTCCCCCCAGCACTTCAGAGAGTGAGGAAGAAAATGGACAATCATAGAATCAAAGGATCACAGAATAGGAGTGGGTCTTGTTGGCCAGGACTGGGCAGACTTCAGGTTTGCAGGATCTACTTTGTTGTTTTTACTAGAACCCCCTGAGATCCACCAACTGGAGGAGCCTGGTGCAAAATACATACAATTAGAATGAAAGAATTTGGAGCTCCGGCATTTGTTTTGAGTACCAGAACTGAACACAGTCCTTCTACCCATTCCTGGTTACCCAAACCTTCCTCCATTTCAAGAGCATGATTTAGGGTAGGATGACCAGATTGTTGGTGTTGCCATTAAACAAGCGAGAGTCAAGAGAAATCCTTGCCACTCTACTGCTAATCACCCGGAGATCTGACAGTAGTTCCAGATCTACCTTCTGCCACCCCTGTTGTAAGACAGCTAGTCTAACCCCGCATTCAATGCAGGAAATTCTCTCTTTTTTCTTCTTCTTTTTTTAAAAAAACCATTTATTTCCATAGAAGAAAGCAACAAACAACACAAAGCATATAACAATCAACAAAACTAAAATGGACTTCTGATTTTTCTTACAGCAAATATAAATAATAATTTTTGTTACTTGATAAGCAAAAAAGAAAAGTTCTCTTTTTCTATTGTCCCAAATTTATCTTCTTAATCCACAAAACTGCAAATAAACAAATTATTTTTTTCTAATTCCCTGCAAAAAGTCAATTAGAGGTTTCCACTCAGCAGTAAACGTAAATGTTGTCTTTTCTCTAATTAATGACATAGGCTTGACCATCTCTGCCAACTCCAACATCTTGATCAACCATTCTTCGATTGTAGGCAATGTTGGGCCTTTCCATTTCTGTGCATATAGTAGTCTCACTGCCATTGTCATGTACAAGAATAAAGTTCCGTGACTTCTTTCCAACTGACTATCCATTATTCCCAAAAGGAAGGCCTCTGGTTTCAATTGAATATTAATCATTAGAATTGTTTTAATTAATAAATGAATTTGTACCCAGTTTTGTTTTAGCTTTCTTACATGTCCACCACATATGGTAAAAAGTTCCTTCTTGTTGTTCACATTTGCAAATGTGTGCGGTTCTTTTTGTCCTGTGGGCCTGAGCCCCAGATCTTTTTGGTACCTAGCGCTGCCCCTTATTTAAGCCAAAAGGTTATTGTGAAGCAGTGCAGAGAATGACCCCGAGGGTCTTTTCTAGTTCTGGTTGCTAGCTGGAAACAGAGGGTGAGAATCTCCACAGGATCAAGTTCATGCGGCATGAGCCTCTCTCTGCATGTGTGTGTGTGTGTGTGTGTGTGTGTGTGTGTGCGCGCGCGCTTTAACTCAAAAGTACGTCCCAAAGACTTCTGCCTAGTAAATGTGCTTAGGACTGCAGCCTAAGTCAAGCCTCTGGAAATGGGAAACAAAGCCCCCAAATTGCTGTTATTAAAAAGAAAGAAATTGCTTTAAGTTCCTTTTAACACAATCATTTTTGCCACATCCCTGATTCGTGCAAATAAACAGCTCTCCTCCAGGTGACTTAGCCGGAGGATCCCCCTCTCTACCCAGGGGGAAAAAGAAACCTTCATTTTGCTAACCCTTTTAGCACATCTCTGAATGTGACAAGTGATAAAGGAAGGACCTCGTCCATCTGTTGAGTTAGAGCAAGTGGGAGGGAGAAAGCCAGGAGACAACACTGAGTGCAAGGGAAGTGCAGCAAACCAGAGACCTTAAGAGCTTAAAAAAAAAAAAGAGAGAGAGAGAGAGAAGATGCAAAAGATCACCTTTCTCAAAAGTAAGGACATCACAAGTATTCTCTTTTATAATGTCAAGTTTCCACTATAGGGAACTAATCGTTTCTTTTTTTTTTCCCCTTCCACTCTAATATTCAAAACAGATTTATTTTTATTTTTTTAGGAGAAAGAGTTTTGTGAAATATCTCCCCCACCCAACTCTGTTTCTCTGATTCATTTCACCCATTCTTCAGCATGTTTACTTGTGGGAGGAAGTCCAGTGGAGGCTGGTGGATCCAGCATCAGCAGGGCTGGGTATCTGCTCCGGATTTTGCTCCCAATTTTACTCCAACTTTTAAGGAGCTATCCATGGTGTTGAACCCTGTCCCAAAAATAGGTTCAGCACCATGGATAGCTCATGGAGCAAAATCTAGGAAAGACGTCCTAATTTATTTTACCAAAATATCAATGAATACAAACAACCCATTTTGATGTGATTGAAATGGCTTCAACGCAATCCTTGTCATTTTGAGCCAGCCCTAAACAGAGCCACTGTCTGGTCTGATGTTCTGCTGCTGTCATGCCTGACCCAGACCCAGGCCGGGATGACACTTTGGATGAAGACCCTGACAGTGCAGAGCCTAAAGACCCTCTGGGATGCCAAGATTCTACCCCAGGGACCTACAGCAGCTGGAGCAAAGTTGTACTCGGACCCTTCAGCAATGGTGGAAACCTGAGGAACCTCCAGATGGGGTGCCTCAGGCTGTACCTTGAGCATGGAGTCAGTGGAAGAGGCTGAATATCTGCCCAGGTCTAGAGTACACCAGCGCCGGAAGGCTGCCACTCAGAGGTGAAGCACATGCCTGAAGACCTGCAGCAACCAGGCTCCTTGAGAATAAAGGTCTACCTGAGAGCAAGGGTCTCTTCATAAGTAGGGAGATTCTGATACCAAGACTAAAGGCTTGCAGCTGTGCATGTGTATGGGCTGGGAGTCTTTATATAAGCTCTCAGTAAAGACCTACTGGTTGCTGGAACAACACCTTTACTCCAGTTCCCAGTACCTTACAACCTAGCTTTCCTAACCTTGCTTCTTCTTTGGCTTGATCTCTCATGCTTCTGACACCTGGACTCCTGAAAAGACCCTGTTCCTTAGATTGTGCTTGATTTGGACTGCTTGCTTGTGCTTGACTTTGATTCTGCCTCAAGCCCTACTTTTGGGCTGCTCTTCTTCTTGAACTGGTAACACCCTGTTTCTAATCACAGTCTGCCTTCTGATTTTGCTGAATGGATTTGCCCCAGAGTTTTCCCCCAGGACTGAGCTTCACCCAGCCATAGCAGGACAGCTGTCAGCACTCGATCACACTTCCCCTTCCCATGTTTTCAGTGAATGTGGAATGCTGCACGAACGGGGCAACACAGAACTATGGAGTCAGGTGATTAATATACATGTTCATCAATTTACTGATGAAATTGGAATAGCTTTTCATATGAGCAAAAATGTTTCTGAAGCAAGAAACATACTTTTGTTTCTTCCTTTTTAGATGATACACAAATATGTCACAGAAAGTAGAAGAAGAGGTTTCCCCCCTCTGTATGCAGCAGAAGAGAGTGCCGCATTTCAGGTTAGGTTTGCCATCTGCAGATTCTGATAAGCATTTGCATTTAAAAAAATAATGTTGCTTTTAAAAGAAATTGCCACCTGTTTAATAAACAGTGCCTTTTTAGTCAATTAAAAGGGGTTTTGCTCAATCAAACTAACTGAAGAATCAATTAAATGGTGCAGTTATACTAATTACCCATACTGTCGTGCATCAATGTAATGATATTTTGTGTGGATTTACGGTTGCTGTCACTATGATATCCTCCTCCTCCTCCTCCCCCCCAAAAAAACCACCCTAAATGACTAATTTGTTTCTATAGAAAATGTCAAGAAATTCGCTGTTTACCTTCCATGACAAATTGAGAGAGAAGTTGCAAATTGCAATGTTATATTGCAACTATCCACAAGACCAAGAACCAAACCATGAGCAAGGCTGTGAACAGTCAGGGGGGGAAATCAGTGCTCTCCATTTTTAACAACCTCCCCCATGACTTCTTCCTGAAATAAAAAGACATGCTCTTATTCTAGCAGAAAAACACCAGTCTCTCTGGTCCAGTGTGTTTCACACACAAAGTTTCTTTCCAGTTCCTAAATAATCCATAAAGACAAAAAGAATACATCCAAAAACTAGGCATCCACATTCCTCACAAGGGTCTCACAGTAATAGTATGCAACTTACACTCACATCATTAATCTAATTAGTGTAGACTAGCCTTCTACCAATCTGATGTCCTCCAGATGTTTTACACTACAACTCCCAGCATTCCTGGCCATTGGTCATGCTGGCCAAGACTGCTGGCAGTTGAAGTGCAAAACATCTGGAAGGCACCAGGTTAGGGAAGACTGATTTAGGACATGGTCCAGTCCATGTCTTTCATGCAGCAATGTGCAAGTACAGTTCTATCCCTTCTGGAGGGAAGGAGGCTAATGACGGTTGACAATATGGGAAAGGAAGGTTGGAGCACAAAACTGGATCACCCCCTTACATTAGAGAGACAGAGCTGTCCCTTTGCTGGATGTTTTATTAATTGTAGTTTGAGTTATAATTTAGAGGAAGCTAAAAAGCAAACCTGTCTGTTGACTCACAGGTCTGCCCCATCCACATCTAAAGTGAGTGGTGGGGTTGGTCTGATTTTAACATCAAAAGGGGGCACCTTTAATCCATCACCCCAAGCAAATTCATCCCAACTTGGCTCACTTCCAGTTTCATAGACAAGCTGAGGGGGAAAGCAGAGCAGGAGTCACATTATAGGCTGAGGTGGTGTGAGACTCCAACTGGAGGGTGGGAGACCTCAACGTATACAGCTTTTCTACACAAGGCTGTTAATCGGCTATAACTACTTTTGGTTTCATCAGAGAATTGAGATCCGACCGAGCACTACACAAGGAGCGTTGCGTTTCCTGCTTTTCCACTACATAACCTCTAGGTGACGCTGTGGTATAGCTCAAATACACTACAAAATTGTGCCTTTTCTCTCAATAAATTCCGCATTTTCCTTGCTCTAAAAAAAAAAAAAATTGCTGAAAGTGCTGGTTAGACACAGAACTGAACTGGAGGGTTGTGGTATCATCTAAAGAACCCGTAAACAACCATGAGTACGGACTGGTGAGCACACAATAGATGCCTCATGTAGAAAAGCCCACAAACTCCTTCACTTGAAAAGACTAGTGGTGACCCCTCCCTCCCCCAACTGTTCCTCGGAAGCTCTTCTGGAGACATCTTGCCCTGAGGGCATGGGAAAAGAAATTGATTAGGCTTGAACTCAGAAGAAGAGAAACTGCAGAAGAGAAGGAAAAAGAGGAACAGCCCAGCCCAGATGGAGAACTAGATGCAGTGCAAACCTGACTTCAATTGATATATTCCCATCCAGTTGGGCAACTGAATCAAGCATCACCATCATAGCTTTAAAAAAAACAAAAAAAACATCCCTCCTCCCTCTCAATGCCCATGTCTTGTGTCTTTTTAGATTGTGAGCCTGAGGACAGGGACTGTCTGATTATTGATTCTTATGAGTTGCTCTGAGAGTCTTTTGACTGAAGAATGGGATATAAATTCTTTGAATGAATGAATGACACTATTCTTAGTTGGATCCAGACCCCTTGGAACCAGTACAAAATGGACTTTGCACCCCTGCCTACTCTCCCTACAAATCATGTCCTGCCAAACCCCATCGTCCATGGGAGGAAATGGCACTTTTTCAGCAATTCACAGCTGAAGATCAGCCCTTCCCACTGCCTGTTACTTCCTTGCCCTTTCTTAAAGATAGGCTTTTGGCAGGAGACCCCTGGTAAGAAAGGAGGGAGCTGTAGCTAATCAATTGGGCTGTTCCCATATTCCTATCAAACACTGAAACCGTCCCCACCACCACCACCACCACCCACAAAAGAAGAAAAAGGGGGGAAAGCTAAAGTGGTTTCCAGGGCAAGCCAGAGGGGCTTTCCATATCTCCAACTACAAGGAGAGAAGGTGTTTGCTATACTGCTTTCTGCACGAACTGGGCCAACGTATGGTCAAGCCAATCTGGCTAACACTGTCACATCTGGTTTGCCACTCAATGAGCAGCTGACTAGTAGGGTGGCCACTTGTGCGTCACCAAAAAGGAGGTCAAAAGAGGACAGCAATTTGCATGTGCTAATTTATGTGTATAGATGCACAGTTAGAAATTATTACTATAATTTAGACTGAAACACAATACATCTCACTATAGTGTGGAAGACTGTGACCAGGTGACCCGTATGCCTTGCTCAGTCTGCTGTCCAGGTGCTGTTGATGGGCGACTCCAAGGCCCAGCTCTTCCTCCTCATGGTTCCCAGGCTTGGACTGAGTGGGCAGCCCTTCAAACAGAGGACACCTTCAAAATGGAGGACAGTCCCCTGACAGCCCTTCGAATACAGGACTGTCCTCTTTAAAAGAGGATGCATGGCCTCCCTACGTAACTTGTATCAAGTGGGAAGTGCAGAGGGCATTCTGGGTATATGGCATACACAGAGATAGTTTTCCTCCTAATTGCCCAGAATGCATTCTTTAAGGAGGGATTTACTACAGAGGGCAACCTGAGCATTTTTTGCCTTCTGACTCTTTAGAGACTCAGCAATAGCACTGGACTGAAGTTTTTGCCCAATGTTTTTCAGGGGCACTTTTGGGAGTGAGAGGAGGAGCAAACACAGCAGCTGGATGGCTGCATCTTTGCGGTGGGGGGGGGCAATGCCTACAAATTCTCAGATGGTGGGGGAGGGGTGTCGCTAAGACAGCAAGCAGCAGTGGACTCTAGTTGAGTTTCTCTTTCCTTTTTTAAACTAAGAAGCCTTTGCCAGTTGCCACTGCCTCAAGCATCAGCATAACTGCTGCAATCAGCAAGCTGTAGGCATTCTTCTTTCCCTTAAAATAGCCCAATGGGAACAATGTTACATCGTGACATAGAATTGTTCCCACTGGGATTGGGCCATTCTAGGGGAGGCTGCAGAAAATGCCTCCGCCTACTTTTTCAGGGGCTCAGAAGACCCCAAGGGAATCAGATGAACTTTCATCCCACTGCTAAGGTTTTGG
This sequence comes from Shinisaurus crocodilurus, assembly GCA_021292165.1. Taxonomy (NCBI): domain Eukaryota; kingdom Metazoa; phylum Chordata; class Lepidosauria; order Squamata; family Shinisauridae; genus Shinisaurus; species Shinisaurus crocodilurus. Next base: position 26,646,166 of record CM037883.1, read on the forward strand.
CCCACCAGTAATTGTATGAGTGAGATCTCTCTCTCTCTCTCTCTCTCTCACACACACACACACACACACACACACACACACACAGAGTTCCTTTTTTTATTTTGAAAAGAGAAATGCATTGACATTGTGAGAGCCTTCATCTTTAAAATAATGATATGCAAATAGCAATTCTGTTTATCTAAACACCTGATTAACTGCACATTTGGATTCAGCATGACAGATTGCATTCTACTTTTTTTATATTAAAAAAAAGCAGCCTAGCTCTCCTATCAGCTAACTGCTGCTTTTAGAGAGGGTTTGATCGCTACATGTTCCCACTGAACATCGTTAGAGCCAACTCTATTACCATGTCATTCTGCTGTCTGATCTCTCCAGACAGGCTATTTCTGGGATGATATTTTAATGCCAAAACAACACTGGTTAGCCAGCTCGGCAACAAGTTTCTTCAGTGTGATGTTTCTTCACGCCAAACACATGCAAGCAACATTTTCTAATTAACTGACCTGGATGTCTCTCTTTTTTTTCTCCCCAGTGACATCTGTATACATCAGTGCTGGCATCAAATTGTCTGTTAAGTTCATCACAAGTATTTCCTTCCCTGGAATTTCCCAGGGGCTGTGTCACCACTGGCTTCCCCTAAATAAAAGTGGCAGCTAGATGTAAAGTAGGCACCTACTGACTGGCCCCTTCAGCATATCACCGAGTGCAGATGGTAGTCAAAATGGTTCTTAAAGGTTAGAACTCCCTCCAGCTGACAGAATGCCAAGGCGGACTGACACACACCTTCCAAAAGCGCTAATGGACATGGAGACAGAAGCTGAAAAACTGCAGGAGACATGCTGATGGCTCTGCTGAGTGGAGATCCCTGAAGCCGGGGAAATGCCTCAGATAAATAGGTCATCATTTCTAAAGGAGACCAGAAGCAGAAGAAGCAGAAGAAGAAGAAGAAGAAGAAACAACCACCAGCAGCTATGTTTTTGCAAATCAAACCTTGCAACAGTTTCATGCAATATTTGCAGGAATGAAAAGATGTGAAGGGAGTAAGAATCCCAAAGAATACCACTTGTTATATTGTAGATCACTAACATGGTTTTAAGAAAATACAGATCTCAAAAGCCTATTTTTTTCTCCTCCTTTTCTGCAGATCGTGAGCCCCTGATGCAAAGGAACTGACAACAGGGAAACTATTCTTTCCTACAGTTGTATGTCACCAGATATTGAAGGCTAGGACCATCATAACCACAGTAGTCTCTTTGTTTCTCTATTGTTCTTCTCAGATGTCCTATCGATACATGTCATGAAGAAAACTCTCAAACTTAAAATCAATATTGATTGAACATAAGCCTTTCATCCTGCCAGTAACTGTTGTTTGCATGCAAACTGTCTGCATGTAACTTTTGCAGCAAAATAGACACACCCATGTACGATGTACTTTTGTTCTTATGTTGGCAAGAGGAAGAGGGGGGGAAATACTTTCCAGCACTTCAGTGCTACATTAGGTCACATTCTAAGTTTGTATCATCAGGTGCCATATCTTATCACAGGCTGCCGGTGACCAGATGTTAAGTTCATTGTCATGTGCGTGAGCTGTAGCCAGCACTACCATGAATCTAAGAAATTCCAGGCACTCAGTATTTGTGGTTGTCTTCTTGTGGTTGGTTACTTGGATGTGGGTTCAGTTTTTAAATCTAGAGTCTTTACAGATGGGAGGGTGAGTTTTGCTTTGTTCTGTTCTCTTTGGGTCAGTCAGAACATAGCATTAACAGAGCACAGCATCAACAAAAGACATTGAGACTTGATTCAAATGACAGCAACCTTACACTGATGTCACTAAAATACTGGTCTTCAGTTGGTCAATTGGGCTTGGTTGAATGCCATAACCAAAGGTGGAGTATGGCATTCAGGTGCCCCACCATCATTTTCTCTTTCTTCCTTTCCTTCCTAGAATATTCATTCCTTCATATAAATCAGGAGTGGGCAACTTGTGGCCCACCAGATGTTTTGCCCTACAACTCCCATGATCCCTCACCATTGGCTATGCTGGCTAGGGTTGATAGAAGTTGTAGGCCAAAACATCTGGAGAGTCACAAGTTGCATACCACTGCTATAAATAATTCCCTCTATGTAGAAAAGTAGGTGTCATGTAAGAGGATTGTAGCTAGCATACAATCCCTGATGTGCTATTTTTCATTGAGGAATCTTTTTTTTCATGTGGGACCATTCCATCAAATGGCATTTCATCATGTGAGCCCCCACATGAAGTCAGAAGAGGTATAACCCAGATACAGGTTAACCACCTTAGAACTGGCCCTCTGTTGAAAGGCCATGTGGCTATAGTGGACATGCAGAGAGTGTCAATTGGCACTAACTCATCATACACTTTGAAAAGCTGTTATCCATCATCTGTTTTATTGTCTTTTGAGGTTATGTCTGAACTGAAATGTATACCAGTCAGGGGATTGGGTCCAGACTAAGTTAGCTGAACTTAAGTCCCATTGACATCAATGGGACAGGTTAGGCATGACTTAAGTCCCATCAATTTCAATGGGAACCAAGTTCAACTAACTTAGCCTGGATCCAACCCAAGGTTATTTTTTATGCATCTGTACCATTTTTATCCCATCTTTTCTCCAAGGAGCTCATAGTTTATCTGCACAACAACCTTGCAAAGTAGGTTAGGCTTAGAGATTGTAACTGGCCCAAAGTCATTTGGTGAGCTTAATGGCTGAGTGTAAAACTGAACCTGCATATCCACAGTCTAGATCCAACAGTCCAGCCACTGTATCACAGAGCACGGGTGGGGAACCTTGGACGTGTGGCCTGAATCCAGCCCATGGAGGTTCTCTCCCACGTGTCACCACCACAGTGGAGGTTTCCTCTCCTAGCAGTAGAAAAAGGAGTTCCTTTCTCCATGCACACAGAGGCATGGTGGTCCAATCATGCTGTGCCTTTCTCTGCATGGAGAAAGGCGTAGTCTTTCTCCATGCAGAGAGAGACAGGAGCAATTCCTCCGTGCCTCTCTCTGCACAGAGAAAGAAACCCCTATGACATAAGGAGGTGGGGCTTTGGGAGGGACAGACCCACCCCCTGACATCCTCTGGTTCCTGGAAGGGAGCGGGAGCCAGAAGGCAATCTGGACCTTGGGGCTGGAACAGTTCCCCACCCCTGCCACAGAGGCTCAAGCCATTGGGCTGGTAACTTGTTCCCAGACAGCTAGATTGGGTAAGCTTGTATAAGCGGGAAGAGTTTGTTTGTGTTCCAAGTTATTAACAATGTGTGGGTATCTCTAGGCAGGCATGACAGTAACACTTCTGTGAGCCAGTAACTTATTTGCCAGTCTGATTATATGTTGCTTTAATGTCAGGGAAAATACAGATAATTTGAATAGAGCAGGTCCGAAATGTTTTGAAGAAGCGATCAGTTATAATTAATTACTCAGGAAATAATAATAGTCTTGGGCTTATTCTGCACACTGAAAATGATAGCTTGGTTTTTCTTAATGGGCATCTGATAGTATTAAAGATGCCTTAAGCTTAAGTTGGGTAATTTGGCTGAATGTCTTCCTCCACCCACCCCTCCCTCCCTCCCTCTCCCTCTCCCTCTCTCTCTCTCTCTCTCTGAAGTAACATAAAAATTAAATTACTCAGAAATTGAGATATCACAATACAAAGTGAAAGGCATGATGAGAGCTAAAGCTTCCCATCCTTCACAGTTTCTAAAGTATATAGCATAGCAATCGGGGAATAGTTGCATTTGCTAAATATAACTCCTCATACCCAGAGGGAATGATTAAGACTCTCAGAGATGAAATCAGGGGTCCTTAGTGGGAGGTTGTAAAACATACTTACTGAGAGAGAATGGGTTGGTTCATACATGATGCCAAGCTGAGGTTTGACTGTGTCCTCCACCTTGCATGACAAACCATGGTTTCCAGTTCTGCCAGTCCAGTGCTAGGCAGTGGTATACAAGGGACCGGCAACTTGTTGGCCAAAACATCTGGAAGCCCAAAAATCCCATCATCCCTCACCATTGGCTATGCTAGGGCTGGTGGGGGTTGTAGGCCAAAACATCTGGAGGGCCACAAGTTGCCTTCCACTGTGGTATACTAATCCATTATTCCTGTCTGTAAACTTTTGTGGTAAAATAAAAGTTGTATGCTTCAAACTGTCAGTGTTCTTGAACTAATTTCTCCCACTTTAATCTAGCACAGTGCATAATCTACCTCATATGTGCCACACATAGGTAGTGTTAAGGAGCATCTACCTAGGTATGGGCCCCGGATCTTTTGGGCAGTGCCCCAAATCTTTAGAGCTGCCCCAATTGCCATCATCTTAATACAAGCCTGCTTCTTCCCTCTGAACTTAGTAGCACTGCAATTATTAGGAGACCTTAGGGCTCACTCCCTTAGCACACCAATAGGGAGTGTAGCATGAAGGCACCAACCTTTTAAACTAGAGGGGAGACTTCCACTTTTCCTTCCACAGTTTGCTCATTATTCTCATTCAATCAAGAGTCCAAAATTGTTAATAGCATCATTGTCACCCAGCTTTCTCGGAGTGTGCCTGACTCTGCAAACACCTGCACAGTCAATTGCTACTGGACAATTGCACTTTGTGCCCTGATCTGTTGGAGGAGGAGGAGGAGGAGGAGGAGGAGGAGGAGGAGGAGGAGGAGTCAAGAAATAAGGTATTATTAAGAAGTTCAGCAAGTCATAGAAGAACCTAGGTCTTTATCATTTCTATTAATGAGTTGGAGAATTATACAGATAGCCCTGATATTCAAGATGCTGACTGATTTACTTTTATAGTTTGAAGAACAGCTGTTAATGGAAACTATTTAAATACATGAAATGAAAATGTAGAAGATACAGCAATGGAAGAAATAGCCAATAGAAGGCAAGGATCTGCAGCGAGAGCAGAGGGTAGGGGAAGGATGTAGAAGGAAGTGCAGTCAACCCATTATTATGGAAATTCCCTTCACCTGGACCTTCTGAAAATGCCACTATAATCTGCTAGCCAACAAGAACGGCTCCTGCACAAAGCAGAAGACGGTGACAATGGTGTCAAAGCAGGTGACATTATTCCATTAGAGATATATATGCACAGTAAATTATTCCATTCATTTCTTATTCATGACAGAAAAAATAGGATTTTTTTCCCTCACACCTTCTTTCTTATTTTCATTTGACAAGAAATCAGAGCCGCCACCTGGGCTGGAAGAGAGGGAAAGAGAAAGAGAGAGGGGAAGAGAGAGAGACTTCCCTTTTAATAGTATCCTTCCAGCTAGGCTCCGAGTTCACAGGTTGTTGGACAAATTCTGAAGGAACTGACATGGGGTATATAGTAACCAGCAGCATGATATGACAACAGAAAGCAGATGACAGTACCAGTTACAAGCAGCTTGAAGGGGTGGGCAATTTGTGGCCCTCTAATGTTTTTGCCTACAAGTCCCATGATCACTTACTATTGGCTATGCTGGCTAGGGTTGATGGGAATTGCCGACCAAAACATCTGGAGGGCCAGAATTTGCTCACTACTTTTCTAGGCTCATGTATTTCAGCACCAGGGAGAGTTCCCAGGAAAAGCCAGAGTTGCTCCAACTAAATCCAATCCTCAATTTCATCCTTATATTCCCAAGCAGGGTCTGATAACTTATGAGATCCCTTCCATTCAAGTGCAATTGCAAAGAGTTTAAAGAGGAAACCTTCTCTCCTTGAGCTGTGCATAATGATGCTCTTGAATGACCTCAAACCATGTAATGCTGTGCCAAAAAATTATTCCACTATTTTATTTTTCAGTATTCCCATTCAATTTGATAGAAAAGAAATTCCTTTGGGGGGGGGGATTCAAAGGAGACTGTTTTGGCGAAATTCTCATGGGTGGAGTGCAAGGTCCATGCACTTACTTTAGTTACAAGGTGACTGCGGCATGTGTGCAAATGACTTGTCTTTCATTGAATGATTTTCTCTTCAGTGGTGGGCTGCAGCATTCCCAGTTTCCTGCACTTCAATTAAGTCTTAGGGGAAGACATCATGAGGTAGCTCTTCCCAGGGGGGTTTCTTATCAGGAAGAGTGGGCAGCCAGGGATGTTTCCGAATGACAGAGATCTGTAAAAGAAAAAGGAAAAAGCACAGCACCTTCACTCACCTCACAATGATAAAGTAAAGTCAAAAACACAAGAAATTCAAAACAAATTCAAAAGCAGCCTGAGAATCAGGCATAAAAACAGGAGCCTCTTTTTCATGGGGGAACTTTCAGGCAATTGGAGGACAGCTTTCAGCACAGCCCTAGAACTGTGTCTTTGGCCTTCTCCAACAGGATGATTGAGGAGAAGATCACAGTCTTGAGCAGAGCTATAGACATGGGGGGGGGCAGGTATGGAGATTTACACTCACCACACACACAGGTTATTCCAGGTTTCCTGTTCCTGGAATATTTTAATGCATCTTTAGTTTCCATATAAAAAGGTAGCCTCTAAGGCATGGGTGGGCAGCTTGTGGTGCTCCAGATGTTTTTGTCTACAATAGTCAGGGAGGGGCCACTGAGAAGGCCCTTCTTTCAAGACCACCACCTTCAGGGACAGATTTGGTGGCAATGCGAACGAGGGCCTTCTTGGTGGCCGCTCCCTGGCTGTGGAACTCCCTGCCAATGAAAGCTAGGTTCACTCCCTCTCTGCCGGTGGGCAAAGACCACTTTATTCAAGTGGGCCATAGGTGTGTAAGAAGGTCTGCTGAGCTGGATGCTGTTTTTACTCTGTTGCTGTTGTGTTTTTAATCACTTTTAATGTATTTTCTTATTGCTGTTTTCATCAATGATTGCAAGCCACCTTGACTGCCATTTTTAGTAGAAAGATGGGTGTGACGCCCCTCACCTCTCACCGCCACCTGTGACTCAAACTCACAGCTTTATATGGTCAAATCCCACCTCCACACTCTCTTAATCTCCTCCGCTGCCACCAACCCCCTCCAGGGTAACCTACACAGACCACTTCTTTTAAAAATTTTAAAAAGGAAACAAGTTTATTTATTTACAATAAAGGGTAGAGAAATACGGTAGATAATGTTAAAGGATTCTAAATGTTGAAGATTCTCTCTCTCTCTCTCTCTCTCTCTCTCTGTCAAGACTCCAGCTCCCAACTCAGGGCCGGTGCTACCATTAGGCCAACTAGACAGCTGCCTAGGGCGCAGGGCTAAAGGGGGCGCCGGAAATGCCTTGGGAAAAAAATACAGCACTCTCAAGTGGGAAGGGGGGGGCACTAAACATCTGATCTTGCCTAGGGCACCAAACTGCCTTGCACCGGCCCTGTCCCAACTCCACTCAGACTTCTCGCCCCACTCTCAGCTCACTTCCACCGCTCTCTTCAAACTCCACTCAGACCTCTCTCTCTCCCTCTCTCTCCAGAAAGCCCTCTGTGACTCCCTCCTGAACAGTACCACCCACTGTTTATATATCACAGGCTTCACCCCCCCTTCTCACTCTCTCAGCCAATCAGCAGACATCTCAACATTCCACACTCCTCTCACACTCCCCCTCCCCTCACATACTAACTGATATAACACTTTGTCTATGGGCAGGGGCATGACAATGGGATACAAATAAAATAAAATAAATAAATAAATAAATAATACAACTCCCATCATCCCTCCCTATTGGCTATGTGGCTAGGAGAACTGATGGGAGTTGTAGATCAAAACATCTGGAGGGCCACAAGTTGCCCACTAAGGTTTCATCTAAACCAGAGGTCTCCAACCTTGGGTCCCCAGATGTTGCTGGACTGGACTACAGCTCCCAGAATCCCTTGCCTTTAGCCATGCTGGCTGGGTATGCTGGGAGCTGTAGGTCAGCAACATCTGGGGACCCAAGGTTGGAGAGCCCTGCTCTAAGCACTTTTACTTGTGGGGGAATAGGAGAAAGCATGATGGGAGTATCCCATACACCAGTGTGGCATAGTGGTTAGAGTGTTGGACTGGGACTCGGGAGATCCGGGTTCTAGTCCCCACTCGGCCATGAAACTCACTGGGTGAGTTTGGGCCAGTCCCTGACTCTCAGCCTAACCTACCTCACAAGGTTGTTGTGAGGATAAAATGGAGAGGAGGAGGAGGAGGATGCCTTGGGTTCCTTGGGGTATAAATATAATAAATAAATAAATAAATAAATAAATAAATAAAATAAATGCTAATAGCAAATTCATTTTCAAAGTGTGGATCCTTATGTAACTGAAACAGCAACTACATACAAGAGGGAAGTATCAGCAGGGTCGGGGAAACCCCACATTTTACAAAATAAAGTTTGCAGGGTGGGGAACTAAACAAGGACAAATGCCACAAATAGTCCAATGAGAACTGCGCATTCTCAGTGGGCACAGGATGTTGACTGACTGGGGAGGCAGGAATGGAAAACCAGTGAGGGGAGGAATGGAATGGAGTATTCTGGAAAAATGCATAACCACCTGGCTGGAACCCTGAACAGGAGCACTATACACACTGCAACACTTTGTTGCAGATCCCTTTTTCTACCTAATTGCTCTCTACAATGTCATACAATTAAATGAATTAAAATCTATCTGGCTACTTATATTTATATTCTGGCTGTACTGCAATGATTCCCCACTCCCCGAGGCCCCTTTGCCACAAAATTCCTGTCTGTCTACAGCCTCGCCTTGAGTGCTTAGTGGGCTCATTTGGGTCTTGCAGCAGAATAGAGTGCAGCCCAACAAAGTGACTCGTGAAATGATCCTTGCTATGAGAATGGAGGTGTGTCACAGTCATGTCCCTGTATCCACCAATGAAATATGAGAAGGTGGCGGTGCAAGTTTGACCATCTCGGTGACAACTCAGCCTTTGTTTGGTGCACCTTCCAAAATACCAAAACACACTAAAATGCAGCAGGAACACAAATTTCCTTTTGAGATATATATATATATATATATATATACATATATATATATGTTAGCATTTTGTGCTATCTTTCCACTAAAAAGGCCTTCAAGGTGTGTTACAGAATGAAAAGAAAAGAAATAACAAGTTCTTAAAAAAAAAAAAACCCAGAACAAAATAGAACAGCAGCAGGAGGAGGAGACTAAGGAGAAAGAGAAAGAGAAAGCACTACACCATGTTAGGCCTGAGCTATACAGGGCATTAAAGGTAATGACCAGAGTTTTGAATTGTGCTCAGAAACAAAACCAGGACCACCAGCAATGGAGGAACATGATCCATGCGTCGATGGGCACCTCACAGCTGGTTGGCCACACCATTCTACACCAGCTGCCATTTCTCTGGCCAGGTTTCAGAAGCAATCTCGCATAAGAGTGCAGTACAGTAATTCACCCTGGGTGAAACCAAGGCCTGGGTGACAGTGACCAGGTCTGCATTCTCCAGAAAAGGACGCAGCTGGGGCACTACCAGATGAAGTTCTGCAAATACACTCCTAGCCGCAGCCACTATCAGACCTGCATATAGTTCAGCTTTTAATTCTCCTTGAGTGTCAGAATGCTACACAGTGGATGTTGTTAGCTGCCCAGAAGTGAAATATGAGGCAATGCTGCTCTGTGATGAAATATTAGGCCTGTTAACGTTTTCTGAAGATCAGAATTTCTTTTTCCTCCTTCACTCTCTCTCTCTCTCTCTCTCTCTCTTATATACACGCACACACGCACACACTCCTTTAACTGTGGTGATGCAATACCACTGTGAAGTGGTGCTTCACTTAATTAAGTCAAAACCAGGATTCCCATACATATTAATGAGCACCCTAACGAACATTAATTTTTGATGCCTCTTCTTTAATAAGCATTATTTAAATTTTTCTAAAAAAAACAACCTGACAAATTTCAGTTTGACTCAACGGCAGCAGTCAGATGAATGGCGGCGGAGAAAAAGGTACGCCGGGAAGCTGTCCACTGGGATTTGAATGCTAGATGGAAACTTGGCACTGGCAGTGTCAACTAGGCGAAAATAAATGCCACACCAGGGTACCTGCTATTGCCCTTTCCTTCCGTGCCTCTAGCAGAGAGAAAAGCACTTGCGAGCTGCAAATAACTGGGCTTAATTGCTTCATTTCAAAAGTGAGGACAAAGAAAAACCTCTGAATGCCAGACTTGTGGGCGGAGGGGGAGGATCCATCATCCGTCCTGACTAAAGTTACTTTGGTGACCTTCATATGAAATACTCCCTGGATATCTTAACAACTGAAGCAAAGCCTGAATATGTACAGATGTGCTTGCGATTATCCATTCCCTATTATTTATTCACTTAGGGCACCATCCTATTGCCCCTAGACATTGTCTGAAGGGACATAGGAATAGGATACTGAGGATTTTTACCTCCCAGGTCATAGATAGAGCTACGGCCTCGGAGGTGAAAATCCCCACTCGGCTCTTTCACCCCTGACTTTCCCCCAGCTGCCGCAGAAAGCTCTGGTGGTGGTGGCTCCTTTTCTGAGGCTGGTGTCATGACCTTGGATGGGAAGAGGAAAAAGGGGGGCCTGCAGGTGGGTGGGGAGGGAGGGAAGAGGCCAAGATACACTCTACCCCAGTGTTCTCCAACCTTGGGTCCCCAGATGTCCCAGCATGCCCCAGCCAGCTACGCTTGGCGAGTTGTAGGCCAAAAATATCTGGGAACCCAAGGTTGGAGCACACTGCTCTACCCTGTGGCCTCTCTAGCCCTGCCCCCGCCAGTGTGACTTCACCAGTTGGGCTCAAAGACCCGTCTAGCAGGAAAATTTTAACATGCTGGAGAGGTGGAAAATGCCTCCATCACTCCTTCCGCCCTGCCAGCAGCAGCCTGGCAGGGCATAGGATATTTGGAAGCCTCTGAGATACGAGGCTCCTGCCTAGCAGGCAGCAGCCTCATGCAGTTGTGCCCTTAGTATGTTGATATCCCTTTTTTTTCCTCCAAGGAACCCAGGGTGCTATACGCAGCTCTCTTCCTCCTCCTCCTTCCTATTCATTTTATTCTCACAACAACTCCCTGAGGTAGGTTAGTCAGAGAGATAGCAATTGGCCCAAGGTCATTCAGGGAGCTTCATGGCTGAGCAGGGACTCAAACCTGGGCTTCCCCTCTCCTAGTCCAACACTCTAAGCCACGCAGGTTGGCTGAGGATGATGCGAGTTATGGTCCAGGACATCTGGATGGTTCCAGTTTGGAGAAAGCTGCTCTAACCACTATGCCATACCGGTTCTGCTACATTTTCATTGCCTTCCCCTCCCCTCCTTTTGTTGTCTTCCCTGACTACTACTGAAATTTAGATTGTTGGTGCCAAAGGGCAAAGACCTATCTATTTTCTGCTTATGTTTCTACTTATGTTACTATGTCAAGCACAATGTACATTAATGGCCTGTATATTTCAGGGACCAAACCAAGTCTGTCCTGTTTTGCCTTTTGGTGGTGGCAGAGGTGGGAGCAGGGGAGGTTATTAATGTTATTTTTTTCTACTAATGTGATACATATTTTTTGCATCAGACTCTTACTCAGTAACAAATGAATGCCGGTATATTTCATAGAAGATCCCGCAGAAAACAGTTGTGTATGGTCAAATCATTTATAAAGCAGCTAAGAGAAAACTAACCTTCTCTGGGCAATAGGTCATTTTTTGCCTACAAACTGTTTGACTATTTCATGAAGGCCCTTCTAAGAAATCAATTTATTTGCCCCTAAGGAAGAAGGCATGCAAAATGCATCCAGCCATAATAAACAACAATGGCAACAATGATTATGATGCACCTTTGAGACTTCCACCCCCCCTCTCTCTCTCATTTTTAATAGTGTAACCCTAAGCATGCCTACTCAGAAGTAAGCCCTATTGAATTCAGTGGTGCTTACTCCCAAGTATGTGTGTATAGGATTGAAGCCCTAGGCACCTGATATGAAAACCTGTAACTGTTTGAAGACTGCTTGAAGCTTGAACTGGGGGTAAATCCAATTGAACTCAATGGCACTTACTTCTGGGTCGATGTGCATAGGATTGCACTGTAAGGAAAAAAAAACACAGAGATACACAGGGAGAGGGAGAGAGCTTTTCTACATGAGGCATTTATTGTATGCTCATCATCCCTTACTCACAGTTGTTTATGGGTTCTTTAGATGACGTTGTGACCCTCCAGTTTCGCTTCTGTTTCTAAAGAATACTTTCACAGGGGTTTTTTTAGAGTGGGGAAAATGGAGTATTATATGTGAACGAAAAGGTGTTTTTTCCTACTTGTGTAATTGCATTATTCTGCTATAGCACAGTGCCACCTAGAGGTTATGTAGTGGAAAAGCAGGAAAGGAAACACTCTTTGTGTAGTGCTCAGATCTTAATTCTGCAACGAAACTGAAAGTAGATGAAGCAGATTGACAGCCTCATATAGAAAAGCTCACAATCTTCAGAATACTGTTGCATTTTTCAAAGTTTCAGGGTTGGTTGGTTTGCTTAATGGGTTGGCGAATGAAAAGAGGAATGCACCCTCAGGCTCACAATCTAAAAAGACAGGAGACTCAAGGAAAGGGACTGGGAGGGAGGAGGGGTAAAGGATGATGATGATGATGATGATGATGATGATGATGATGATGGATTGATTCAGTTACCAAGATGATTGGGAATAAGAACATACATAAGATCTTAAGAATATAAGAAGAGGCCTGCTGGATCAGACCAAGGGTCCATTTAGTCCAGCATTCTGTTCAAACAATGGCCAACCAGCTGGTGAAGATGGGTGAGAATTTTGTTCACTTTTAATAAGAGTTTACCCAAACTTGCAAAGTTCATATTTGGGCCTCTGAGTGTTTAGCTCGCTCACTTTGCTGGGGGTGGGGGCGGAGGCTGAGAGGCCTTTGGATTCATCCTGTCCTCACCCCTCCCAATCCCACCCACTGGCACATGCCTGGTTATACCTCTCCTTCCTCTTCCTGAGCTACGAACTCAGATCTCGGGAGAGGGAGCTGCTGCAGAGCTTTCCGCAGCAGCTAGGATGGGTGGTGCTGGGGAAATCTCTGTTCAACAGGTACAGCTATTCCCAGCATGGAGAGGACTATGATGTACCTGCCTGCCATGTAGCTGTTAAAGATGAGGAGCCTGTCAGAAAAAAAGAGGTGGCAACCCTAATTTAGGACTAACATGGTTGAGTGCATGGGGTTGCAAACTTTCCAGACTTTTAAGAGCTAAGTACTCACCCTGGCCCTGTATGGATGAATCTGTTAGGTTCATTTTCTCCCACATTCTGACTTTAAAATAAAAGTTAAATCTCAAGTTCTTTTTCTCCTAAATATAAAGAACTTTGCAAATTTTGGTGAAATCTTATTAAAACTGAACTGAAATGAAATTCAATTTCTCACCTGTTCCTAGTTGTAGCCTGCCAGGCACATAAAAGGGGAGGATGTTTATCTATTCTGCATCCCTGGCACATAGTTTTTATAGGCTGCAGGCAAGCCAGGATGTTTCCATGTCAACAGAGGTTAAAAAAAATAAATGATATGTGTTGCTCTGACCTGTAAACATTGCAAATCAGCCACAGCTCACAGAAATAAATATAGACTGATGTGCCGGAGGGACGTCGCATGTAAATATATACACACACACATTACTGCATTACAAATAACCCAGATGAACTTTGACTACAGGTAACTTTAAGAAAAGTGAAAATAATTTCAAAGGTGGAATATCAAACCTCCTGGGAATATACTTCTGTCCTAGACCCCAAACTCTAGAGACAGGGAAACAGGAAATACCCTTAATTAAACCACTCCAACAGTAGGGATACTTACACACACTGACTGGGTTCAGACAACAGGATAACCCACACTCAACAGCTGAGTATGGATTGAGTGTGGGTTGTTGAACCGTGGGTTGTTGTTGAAAGTGGATTATCATGGTGAACAACCCACAATTCACAACCCAACAACCAATCATGGGTTCTCTTCATGGGTTGCTCGTGGTTAACAAGCCATGGCTTGTTAGCACAGCTGGGTTCAAACAACATGATAACCCACATTTCAACAACAACCCACGGTTCAATGACAACCCACACTCAACCCTTGATGTTGTCTGAACCTAGCCATTAAGAAACATACAGGGTATTTATTGTCCTTTGATCCTATGACAGTCGCTGGGTGGTACGGACAAAAACAAAACACCACAGCTGACAGGGGAGACAATGACCCCTTTTGTACAATGGCAAAGTTCCAAATTGTAGCAAAATGGAAAAATGAAATGAGCGTGGGAGGGAGGCTGGTATGAATCCAGATCTGGGAAATAATAAGTATGAATCCCCAAAATAATGATGTTCTTATATAAAAACAGTGCCCAGTTCTAATTGTAACCAGTTGCCTGTGGGGAATTCCCTATTCCCTCTGCGCTTAGCTGCAATTCCCATAGTAATTGAGTGAAAATGAATTTTCCCAACAACAACATATTGTTCCCGGTTGTACTGTAAAGTCTTTTGGGGTGGCTTTGGTCTTGAACGGGCAATTAGGAGCCACTCACTCACTTTATGAAAGAACTGCTCCTGGCGGAGACGAAATCTCCTAGAACTGGTTTGTGTTGCTGTGGATCAACACACAGCTGCCTGAAATTTTTGGACTCTCCGTGGCAGTGTGGCTATGGAGCCTGTCATGATGGGGGTCTGCACTTCAAAATGTACCACTACACGACTGCATGCTCACCCATTCACACACCCACACACCGCAGACACAGGATCACTGAGAGGGGAAGAGGCTGTTTTCCTGCTTCTATTAGCACTGAGCGACAGGGGAAAAAATAAATGGGGGTGAACAGCCTCTCCCCAACCACATGGCTTCCTCTCACATACAGACTGGGTCAGACTGCTTTGGTTTAAAAACAAAACAAAAAAAAACCCAAAAGAAAGAATTACAAGAGCGTGCAGCATGACATGTTGTTTGTGGCTGAGATAAAGCAAGAATCAGATAAATGTTCTTTGTTTCTATCTGGAGGGTCCAAACCCTTGATTTGTAGTTGGTAGTAGAATTTTTTATGTTGAATGGAGATGATGAGAACATCTGTTTCTTTATTTCATTTTTGTAAGATGCTACATTTTCAATGTGTGGGGGGGTGGGGATATTGTTCACCATTTGCCTTCAGGGCCAAACTCCGTGTGACTCTCTAAAATCATCACTTGAAGTTTTTTTGTGCTGCTGTGTCGTTGTCTTACTTTAAATACCAGCCATGATGAGGGACCCAGTCAGAATCGGAACTGTTGCCGTTCCAGTTCAAATCACTTCCCCGTAACTCTCTAGCAGCTGCTATTTGAATCAGGAGGAAAGCTGGAGCCCTGAGCCAAAAAGTATGGGGGGGGGGGTTATTTGGAGAGAGGGTGATTATTTTCCAGGATCATGGATAAGAGAAAAGAGGGTTTAAAAAAAAAAAAAAAAAAAAAAAACACCCCAAACCTCACCACATGCCATTTACCCAATAGTGACTGAGGGACCGGACTCGTATTTAAAGTTTTCAAAACGACACAAAACCTGAAGTGTTGTGTTTCTCATCACATGAAATTTGGCCCTCCCTTTTCATTTTGGACTTGAAGAAGACCATAGGGGTGCAGAACCACAGGCCTGTGCACTGAATCCAGCCTGCCTGGGGGTCTCAATCTGGCCCTCTGGGATTCCCCAGAAAACCGCACACCAGTGGCTGCTGGCTCCACTGTCAGTGGGGCAGCGTATCTACTCCGGGCTTCAATCTGAACTTTTGAGGAGCTCTCTGTGGTGCTGAACCAATTTTGGGGCTAGGGTTCAGCACCGTAGATAGGTCCTGAAATGTTCAGACTGACGCCTGGCGTGGATACATCACCCCACTGGTCATTCGGTGGATCCCCAGCTTTTGCCTCTCCTAAGGCTTAGCTACCGGCAGTAAGAGCTTTCGGCTAAAATAGACTGGTGGCAGTTCTGGCCCTGGCCCCTTTGTCTTTAGCCTTGCCCTGTTTTGCCTTCATCCCTGCCCCCACACTGAAATGCAGCCCCCCAAGAGCTTCTCTGAAATTGAATTCAGCCCTCAGGCTGAGAGAGGTTCAACCGCTCTGCTGTAGACAGCTTTTAAAGAAAACCTCTAGCCAGAGCCAGCATCAGGCGTCGGGCTGGGCAGTCGTCAGGGGCCACTGCTGATGCCTGCTCTTGGTCCTCAGTTTAAAAAGAAAAGAAATGTCTGCCCACAATGCCCTTCACATAGCATCACTCTGGTGCCTCGCGGGAAAATTAAAATGTGGCTAGAGAGTCAGCCACCCAGTGCTCCATGTAATGATGTAGTCAGCATAAATGGTATAGGTGAAAGGGATTTTCTTTTCAGGAAAATGAGAAAGAAAATGGCAGTGTTGTTAGGGGCTGGCCTGGGGAGGCAGAAATCCAGATCTTTGGGGCTACCAGCAGCTGCTGTGGTAACAGGGGCAGTCAAGTGCTCTCACCGCTTATCAGCCATGAGGTGGAGGTTTAATGCCTGCCTCTGCAGGGCCTTGGAAAGTGGGGAAAGCACAGGATGGAGAGAAGGGATGCTGTGGGAGGAGAAGAAAAAGAGAGGACAGAAATGGTGGGAAAAGAAGAGGAGGTGGCAGCAGAGTGAAGCACTGCAGCTAAGAAGGAATCATAGAATCATAGAAAAGTAGAGTTGGAAGGGGCCTACCAGGCCATCGAGTCCAACCCCTGCTCAGTGCAGGAATCCAGGTCAAAGCATCCCTGACAGATGTCTGTCCAGCTGCACCTTGAATGCCTCCAGAGTGGGAGAGCTCACCACCTCCCTAGGGAGTTGGTTCCATTGTCTTATTGCTCTGACAGTCAGGAAATTTTTCCTGATGTTTAGGTGGAATCTGGGTTCCTGTACCTTGAGCCCATTATTCTGTGTCCTGCAAACTGGGATGATTGAGAAGAGATCCTGGCCCTCCTCTGTGTGACAACCTTTCCAGTACTGGAAGAGTGTGATCATATCTTCCCTTAGTCTCCTCTTCTGAAAGCTAAACATGCCCAGTTCTTTCAGTCTCTCCTCATAGGGCCTTGTTTCCAGTCCCTTAATCATCTTTGTTGCCCTCCTCTGAACCCTCTCCAGTTTGTCTACATCCTTCTTAAAGTGTGGTGCCCAGAACTGGATGCAGTACTCAAGATGAGGCCTAACCAGTGCTGAGTAAAGGGGAATTATCACTTCCCATGATTTGGAAGCTATACTTCTATTAATACAGCCCAAAATAGCATTTGCCTTCTTTGCAGCCACATCGCATTGCTGGCTCATATTCAGTTTGTGATCTACAACAATTCCAAAATAGGCAGAGACCAGGTTCGCACAATCATGGCTGCACAATTTGCCTAATTACCCTCATGGCACGTGGCTTCTCATGTCATCCAAACCCAGCCAGGTGCGCAGTGGGGGTAGCTTCAAAAGCACCCCAGAACTCATGGCTTGTTGTAGGGTTCTGGGGTGGCTTTGAAGTCACCCCCACTGTGCACATCACCGGGTTCAGATGACACAGGAAGCCGCACACCGCGAGGGTAATGAAGCAAATCACACAGGATACGACTGTCATGTGAGTGGGGCAGGGAAAAGAAGCCACCGTGTCTTCTTTTCCCTGGCGATCGTGCGAACCTGACCAGATAGAGTCGACAGACAGGAAGAGTGAACCTCCACAACAGGAACCAGCTACAACAGGTTGAAGGAAGTGGAACAAGCAACTCTTGCTGGTCAAACAACAGTGACAGTGTGCTTTGTAGTGAACTGTGAATTAAAGTTACAGTTGTTCACGTTTGGTTTATATCATTCAATTTGTTACTTCATTAATATTCTTATTTGCTGAAAATCCTAAAGTTAAGTAAATACTGTTACATATTTTGTTTTTTGTCTCTGGCATCATTGCAACCTACCACTCCTCATGCTGATCATGCAAACCTGAGACATCACAGAGGCACCTCTTTTTCTTTTTTAAAGCTCTTAAGCAAAGGCAAGCAAGCCGTCAGATGGAGCTGCTGCACAGTGAAACTTGCATTGGGGCTGCCATTTCTTTTTTTCCCTTTGAACTGAATTCAGTTGAGAGGAGTAATGGCATGACGATGAATGAGAAATTGATTTTGGAGCAGAATCTGAGTGGGAAATTAATTGGGGAATCATGGGTAAATTAATGGAACTGATTTGGGTGTTCTGGGATGAGATGTAACTTTGCTGAAAAAGTTATTTGAGCTTACCTGGATGGGTAATTAATTGGCTTGCCTACTGTAAAATGTGAATTCTAGTAACTATTTCAAATATATATATATATATATATATATATATAAATACCTTGGATTGCAAGTAACTTGGTTTGAGAGCGTTTTGCAAGACAAGCAAATTTTTAAATATTTATTTATTTATTTTTTACTTGATATACAAGCGACGTCTTGCAATACAAGTACTGTAGCATGGCTTAAATTAAAAATCTCTGTACAATTTTTTTGGGGGGGATTTCATTTTGATATAAGAGTGTTTTGGATTACAAGCACGTTTCCGGAACGAATTATGCTCTCAATCCAAGGCATACTGTATATATATATATATATGCATATCCATTAGGATATGCAAATTTTATGCAGTTTTGGGCCAATAAGCAAGGGCCCCAGATCTTTTAAGTATGCCTCTGTGTCCTTTGCTAGTCATCGTCGTCGTCTTCATTCTTCTTCTTCTTCAGTTCTCTCAGAGATGAATCCTAAATATAAAAAAAGAAAGAGTTATTTGCACTTCTGAAGGATAATCAGTGCCTTATTAGCTATGCCAAGCAAATGGCATAAAAGAAGGGCAGAGGTGGGTGTGGGAGGATTTGTAGAGAAAGCGAGAGATTAAGCGAATGGGGCGGGAAGGGGGGTGGAGGTAGCTTCTGCCGGGAGACCCCCACAGCCCTTCTCCTGCCAAGATATACAATGAAAGAGACAGCTTGGTCTTTCTGGCTGGGATCAGAAGCAGGAGTGCTATTAAGTTTCACAATAAAGCCTGTTCTTCTGAGACGCCCAGCTCAGTTATGCAGGCTCAGGCTGTTTGGATAGAACAGATAAGCTTTCGTTAAGCCTCCCCATTTCCAACCGCTTATCGGAGGCAAGCGGAATATTCCAAGAAGCATCCATTTTGACACACATTACCATTCTGGCAGGGCTGAAAACAGAGAGAGTCCCTGACTTTGCATAAAGCTGCACAAAATTCAGAAATCCATGGGAGTGGGCTTTAAAAAAAAATAAAAATCACAATGTATAGGAGAGATTCTGAGCCCCCACTTAGAGACAACAAGGGCAGCTGAAATTTTGCCTCCACCTAATTATTGCTGAACAGCTATCATTGAAAGCAAAGTATATGGCTTCCCGGGAACACAATTAGGACATTCCTTATGCTGGGTCAGAGTATCAGTCCATCTAGCCCATTGTCTGCTCCTGTCTTCCAGCTGTGATGGAATGTGTGCGAATTCATTCCAGTTCATTTTTGATCAGCACCTTCTGGGCCAAACACAGACTCGGACACAGTCTGCGGTTGAAGTCCATACATTTGCAAGCTTGCAATGTGATTTGCAGGGCCCTAAAAATGCATTTGATAGCATGCGTACATTTGAAAAATGTGCATGGGAAAATCTATACTTTTGAAAAATGCATGCAAATAAGCTTTAATCGATGGGAGAAGAACGCGTACATTTCAGAGACGTGCACGAGTGATGAGTACATTTGGAAAAATGTGCACGGGAATATGCACGGACTTTCACGTGAAAAGAAAGAAAAGCCAACCTTGCCATCTGATACGGACTCGAGTCGTAACAAGCTTCGAGGTGGAATTCGGAAAAGCATTACGAGGTTGCATTTTGCTGGTTTGCGCATCCCTAGCATGGATTACAGCTTCATGCTGGCTGGGGATGGTGGAAGCTGTAGTCCAACACCACTGGAAGGCACCAGGTTGGGGGAGGCTGAAGTAGAAAATATTGGGCTGCATAGGCAAAGAGCCATTGGCCATGCTGGCTGAGGATGATAGGAGTTGTGGCCCAACACATCTGGAGAGGACAAGAGGCTAGGAAAGGATGGTCTACCCTAGGGCTCTCCAACCTGGGGTCCCCAGATGTTGCTAGCCTACAGCTCCCAGCATACCCAGCCAGCATGGCTAATGGCAAGGGATTCCGGGAGCTGTAGTCCAGCAACAACTGGGGACCCAAGGTTGGAGAGCCCTGGTCTACCCTGAGTGCCAGCACTTCTCCAGGGTCTTTGGCCAAGGCCTTTCCTATCACCTGCAAGCCTCATCCTTATAGCTAGAAATGCCTAGGGTCAAACCTGGGCCCTTTTGTGTGCTAAGCAAGTGCTCTGCCCCATGAGTTATGGTTTCTTCCCCCACCTGTGCAGGTGCATTATATACAGAGGACCCATTGGCCTCTGCCTGACAGCAGCTTTCCAGGCTCTCTCAGGCTGATTGGGTGTTTCCATCACCTGCTACCCGGGTCTTTTAGCTAGAGATGCTAGAGATGGAACTGGGTACATTTTGCATGCAAATGGGTGCTCTACCACTGAGCAATGGAGCTCTCTCTCAGGGGTAGGAAACCCATGTGGTGTAGGGGTTAGAGCATTGGACTGGGACTCAGGAATTCTGGATTTTTCTCCCTGTCTCATCATACTAGAACTTGGGACATCCATCCAATGCAATGGACTGACAGGGGATTCTGGACAGACAAATATAGGACAGATTCACTTATGGGAATAAGTATGGACTTCAACCGCAGACTGTGTCCGAGTCTGTGTTTGGTCCAGAAGGTGCTGATCAAAAATGAACTGGAATGAATTCGCACACACATTCCATCACAGCTGGAAGACTGGAGCAGACAATATTGGGCTAGATGGACCGATACTCTGACCCAGCATAAGGAATGTCCTAATTGTGTTCCCAGGAAGCCATATACTTTGCTTTCAATGATAGCTGTTCAGCAATAATTAGGTGGAGGCAAAATTTCAGCTGCCCTTGTTGTCTCTAAGTGGGGGCTCAGAATCTCTCCTATACATTGTGATTTTTATTTTTTTTTAAAGCCCACTCCCTTCCATGGATTTCTGAATTTTGTGCAGCTTTATGCAAAGTCAGGGACTCTCTCTGTTTTCAGCCCTGCCAGAATGGTAATGTGTGTCAAAATGGATGCTTCTTGGAATATTCCGCTTGCCTCCGATAAGCGGTTGGAAATGGGGAGGCTTAACTAAAGCTTATCTGTTCTATCCATAAGATGTAGTGATGGCTACAAGGTTAGCTTAGGTGGCTTTCAAAGGAGATTAGATAAATTTGTGGGAAGGATAGATTTATTGATGGCTATGTAGCATCTCCATGTTCAGAAGCAATTCTCAACTGAATGCCTGTTGACAGGGGTGGGGGGAGAGCATGGGAAGGCTGTTTCCCCTGGATGTCCTCCTGGTGGGCTTCCTATTGGTATCTGGTTGGCTACTGTGAGAGTCAGTGTGGCGTAGTGGTTAGAGTGTTGGACTGGGACTCGGGAGATCTGGGTTTTAGTCCCGACTTGGCCATGAAGTTCAGTGGGTGACTTTGGGCCAGTCACAACTCTCATCCTAACCTACCCCACAAGGTTATAAGGAGGACAAAATGGAGAGGAAGAGGATCACAAATGCTGCCTTGGACTCCTTGGAGGAAAGGCAGGATATAAATGTAACAAATAAATAAATAGAACAATAGAACAATGTTTCAGGAAGCATTGAGAGGAAGCAGGGAGGTTAATTTGATACTAGGGATCACGTGTTCTGTTTCTGTATTGTTCCATGGGCTTGCTCTGCCCTGCATTTCACTCATCCTGAATGTTGGTTGAATCAATTACAGAACTGGAATTACAAAATTGGAATATGTTCAATCTGTTGCAGCTTTCAGTTCCTCCAGTTGATTCATCTCTCCTCTCCCACCACCACCTCTGTGTTTACCAATATGCATATGGTCATTGATGAAACACAGGTTCTAATTCTCTATATGCATGTATTTATTTATTTATTATTGTGGGGGAGCACTTAGATGTGGAATTCCCTGCCTTCATTCTTGACAGCCGGCTTTCTCAATCTCCCCCCCCCCGTAAAAAAGATTAAAGGGAAAACTCAAGCCAGTGAGCCAAAAATGGCTTGTGGCAGCAGCATGGAGGGGGGGGGACCTCACTGCTCCTTCAGTGTCCCCTGGGATACCCATGGGAGGAGCAAGGGGGGAGGAGGTGGACAAGGAACCACGATGTGCCCACTTGTCTTTCTGGCACATTGTGGGCCATTGGGTGATCAATCCACACTGTGTGGCTTGTTCCACAGTGTGAGTTGTCATGTTGTCTGAATCCACCCATAGTTTAGACATGAAATGGCTGAGAAATTTGTTCAGTTTTCAGTGTAAACTTCCCAAATTCAAACTTCCGGAACTGAAATAAACCAGAATGCTGAATGCTGCTGAAATCCATACATTTCCATAGTTTACAACAACAACAACAACTCGCACGTTTTATAGGGGTGGGTGATCCACCCACCACCCAACCCACGGCGTGTTCAGTGAGCACTGCCACCACGCCTGCTGAGTCAGCCTGAAAGCGAGCACCAACCTAAGCACTCACCAGACTTCTGGGTTCCCAGCGCTACGTTGTTTATGTAGAAAATGGCGTAAGATACGTTAAAAGTGACCATGATTTGTGTAACTTGTGCAAATCACGGCTGTTTTTAACGTATCTTATGCCATTTTCCACATAAAAAAACGTAGTGCTGGGAACCCAGAAGTCGCTTCCCTGGCTTGGTTCATGAGAACGCGAGTCGAGCCGGGGAAGCAAGTAGGCCAAGCAGAGCTCGGGAGGTCGAAGCCCAGCGAGTTCACTGGACTTCCGCCCCCCAATCAAGCTCTGCACACATCCCTACCACACACACACACACACACACACACACACTTCAATTCTGTTTATTACAGTCAATTACCAGTATAAACACACACACAGAGAGAGAGAGAGAGAGAGAGAGATTTGCAAAAATTGGGTACATTTGCCAAAGTGTGCACGCATATAGGCATACATTTGGGGGAAATGTGTACAAAAATTTGGATTTTTTAAAAATGCACACAAAACTGCATCTAAATGTTCATGCAGACAAAAATCCAATGTGGAATTGGGACAGAATGGATTTAGCACTGGAAAAATGAGAACCTGCGTGAAATCAAGCTTGACATATTCACCCAACCCTAAGTATAGCTCTGTGTACAACTTGCAATCTAGCCCCAAACTACTCCCATGCCTAAGAATCTTAGATCAGCTGAAAGAACCCTTATCAGTTTTAGAAACATGAGAAGTAAATTCTATGATGTGGATTTTCTCTTTTTCTAGATCTCCCTATCCTCATCTGGAAGACAGTTAGAACTTAGATATGTCCACATCTTTTATATGAGAAGCAGCTGTTCATGTATGATTATTTTAAAGGCTTTTTTAATTTCTTATTTTATTTGATTTTTTGCCTTTTCAATTGTCAGTACAAATGATTGCATAGTGAACATCTTCATAACGCATCAGGCTGTCGCTACTTTTTTTTTTTTTAAGAATCCAAAATCAATAAAACACAAATGGTGACATCTCTGTGTCTTATTTGAAAAACACAGATATGTGTAAAGGGATCTGTCACAGCAGGATTAATAGAGTACAAGATGTTGTATTTGTTGGGCATTTGATTGTCTGTCTTGTCACGATAATTTTGTAACAGCTGGGGATTTCTGTGCATCAATTTGCAGGTTTGTGCTCAGTTTCACATTAACAATAAATCACCCCATATGTATAGTTTTCTTTTGCAATTTACTGCAACATGAGTTCATTAATTCACATCATGAATGGCGGCCACACACAAAGTGCTAAATAAGTCAGAGATTCTCATGCATTGAAAACATAATGAGATCATGTTTTGGAGACGTGTGGTATCCTCAATCCATGCATTAAGAACATACACTAAGGCTGCAATCCTATACAAGCTTATCTGGAAGTAAATTTAATGGGACTTACAACTGAGCAGTCATATATAGAATGGCACTGTTAGAATGGCTACAAACCTATACCCATGTACCAGCGAGTAAGCTGTATTGAACTGAATTGGACTTATTTCTGAGTGGGCATGTATAACATTCTGCTGTTAATGCTGTGTTGCTTCACAAATTTGATCTTTACACATTCCTCTTGGACCAATGCACCTCTCGGATGAATGTGTGGATTGGAACTTAACTATCCAACAGATTTTACACTTCTCCAAGAGTTGCAACACAGTTCTCAGCAGTTTAAACATGGATTTTGAAAGAAAATACACATTTAAATGTAGATTATGTGAGGAAATGTGCACTTCAATATAATTAAAACCCATATTGATATATATGGATTTTGAGAGCAAAAAAAAAAAATCTGAATTAATCTGCATATTGAAGATTTATTTATTTTTGGATTGCAGGTTAATTCAATACGATCAGAAATGAAACTATTTGTAAAAACATGTCAAAGTGACATGAACTGGAAATAGATCTCTCTATCTCTAATGTAATGCTTAAATGTTTTATAATTATGGGTGTTGTTTATATACCACCTTTTAATAACGTCCTCAGTGCAGATTACAACAAAATTCATTATACACACACACACACACACACACACACATATATATATATATATATGCATAAGTATAGGACTTCTGCTGAAAATATGTATGACACAGGGACATGTTTTTCTCATGTCTTCTGAGATTTCTTAATGTCAGTTGTTCAAAGTATCTAGAATTCTAACAGTGCCATCCAATGTGGCTGCTCATATAACCCTCTGAATTTGGAGGATTGATCTAAGTGAAGGTCTTCTCTTCCCCCAAATAAAGTTGGACCCCTTTAATAGTCATGTTTCAGGGAAATATATTGATTACAGAGTGACTTTGTTTGTTTTTAAGATACAGCACAGGAAAGAAAAGAAAGAGTAACATCATCAAACATTCATTGCTACAGGAAAGCCTGATCATGATCATCATCATCAGGCGATCACTCGTGACCGAGTAAGATTGTCTTCCGGGATAAAAGGAGGAAATTCTAAAGAAGATTGTGTAGACTCTAGCGATGGGTCCGTAAGTGACTGTGGAGGCCAATTCTAGATCCACACAGCTTCCCACAGTGAGGACACAGGTTACCAGATAGGAGATGGTGCTGTAAAGGATTCATTTGACGTGCTTTTCGCTTAGCACGTTTCTCCCTTTCACCTTGCACTCGGGCTTCTTCAAAGTCCATGGAACCTTTGTGAAAGGCCAACCTCCATTTAGATCGTTCATGGGCCAGAGCTTCCCAGTTTTCGATGTTTATATTGCATTTTTTTAGATTAGCCTTATGAACATCTTTAAACCTCTTATATTGACCACCGATATTCCGCTTTCCATTCTTGAGTTGGGAGTAAAGTAACTGCTTTGGGAGACGGCAGTCAGGCATTCGAACAACATGACCGGTCCACTGAAGTTGGCGTTGAAGGATCATTTTTTCAATGCTAGTAGTCTTTGCTTCTTCCAGTACACTGACATTTGTTCGTCTATCTTCCCAAGTAATTCGCAGGATTTTCCGGAGGCAACGTTGATGAAACCTTTCAAGGAGGTGGAAGTGACGTTTATAGATAGTCCATGTTTCGCAGGCATACAATAAAGTTGGTAATACAATGGCTTCATAAACCAGTGTTTTGGTCTTCTTACAAATATCCCGATCCTCGAACACTCTATGTTTCATTCGAGAAAATGCGGCACTTGCGGAGCTCAAACGATGCTGGATTTCACTGTCGATGTTAGCTGTAACAGAAAGATAGCTGCCAAGATAGAGAAAATGATCGACATTTTCCAGTATTGTCCCGCCAAGCTGGATAGATGGCATCACCAAAGGGTTAGCTTGCACTTGCTGATGAAGCACTTTGGTCTTTTTGATGTTAAGTGAGAGGCCAAGTTTTCCGTATGCTTCTGCAAAAGCATTTAGGATAGTTTGGAGATCATCCTCTGAATGTGCGGAGACCACATTATCATCAGCATACTGAAGTTCCACAACGGAGGTTGTAATTACCTTACTTTTTGCTTTCAGCCTGCTGAGATTAAAAAGCTTTCCATCTTCACAAATTTATTGGGGCATCCAATTTTCATAAGGATAGTCCAGAGAGCTGTACGGTCTACAGTATCAAAGGCCTTAGCCAAATCGATAAATGCCATATAAAGGGGTTGATTTTGCTCCCGGCATTTTTCTTGGAGCTGACGTGCAGTAAAAATCATGTCTACTGTCCCTCTAGAGGGGCGGAAACCATATTGAGTTTCAGGGAGGATCTCTTCTGAAATAGATAGAAGACGGTTTGCGAGAATCCTAGCAAATATTTTACCTGCGGTTGCTAAGAGAGAAATGCCCCGATAGTTTCCACAGTCTGTTCTATCACCCTTCTTAAAGAGGGTGATAATTATGGCATCCCTGAAGTCTTCTGGGATCTCTTCTCTTATCCAGATTTTTTCAATGAGCTTATGAAGATGTTGTACAAGTTCGGGGCCCCCTTCTTTAAAGATTTCAGCAGGAATCCCATCTGGTCCACTAGCTTTGTTGTTCTTCATTTGATTAATGGCTTTTTTTACTTCATCCAAAGTGGGGAGTATTGCAAGTTCCTCTTTAATTTGTTTTTGTGGGATTTGCGAAAAAATCTCATTATCCACCTTAGATTTACGATTTAAAAGGTCATAATAATGCTCTTTCCAACGCAGTGCAATAGACTCTTTGTCTTTTAAGAGTTTGGTGCCATCTTTTGATTGTAAAGGGTTTGTACCATAGGTTTTTGGTCCATAAATGGCCCTTGTGGCCTTAAAAAAGCCCCGTGCATCATGAGATTCTGCAAGTTGTTGAATTTCCTCAGCTTTCTTTTTCCACCAAGCGTTCTTAAGTTCTCTTGTTCTTCTTTGGACCTCAGCCTTTGCGCTAGCGTAGGTTTTTTTCTTGGCAGCGCAGTTAATATCATTTTGCCATATTTGGAAGGCTTTCCTTTTTTGGTCAATTATATATTTAATCTCATTATCATTTTCATCAAACCAATCCTGATGTTTCTTAGTTTCATATCCAATAGTTTGTTCACAAGCTGCAGTAATGGAGGTTTTCAGCTTAGACCAATGGTCCTCAATGTTGTCAGGAGGTTCCGTAGGTAGATGTTCCTTAAGAAGTGATTGAAGACAAGTTTGCTTAATAGGATCTTGAAGGACTTGGATGTTCATTTTACGCCTTGGTTTCCTTCCTTGAAGCCTACGTTGGGGAGCAATGTTGATAACCATTGTGGACCGGATTAGTCGGTGGTCTGTCCAGCAGTCGTCGGCACTCACCATGGCCCTAGTAAGAAGTACATCGCGGCGATCTCTAACACGGACAATTACATAATCCAGAAGATGCCAGTGCTTTGACCGTGGGTGCTGCCATGATGTTTTAAGCTTATTCTTTTGTCGAAAGAGCGTGTTTGTAATAGTGAGATTATGCTCTGCACATATAGACAAAAGTAAGAGTCCGTTCGGGTTGCTATTACCAACTCCGTCTTTTCCAATAGTTTCTGGCCATAAATCAGAGTCACGCCCGACTCTTGCGTTAAAATCGCCCAGGAGGATAATTTTATCCTCCTTAGGTATCTCTGACAGGAGAGTGTCCAACTGGCTATAAAAACTTTCCTTGATGTCATCATCAGCATCTAATGTTGGTGCATAAGCGCTCAGAATAGTTACCTGTTGGTTATTGGCGAGCTTTAATCGAAGAGTTATCAGGCGTTCGTTAATGCCAGTAGGAACTTCTGACAAAGAGTTCACTAGTTCATTTTTGATGGCAAAGCCTACTCCATGTATTCGTCGGTCCTGCTCAGGTAGTCCTTTCCAGAAGAAGGTATAACCTCCTTTTTCTTCTTTCAACTGTCCCTCTCCTGCCCTTCGAGTTTCTTGAAGTGCTGCTATGTCAATTTTAAACCGTCTCAGCTCCCTTGCAATAATAGCAGTCCTACGCTCAGGGCGTTCACTATCTATGTTATCCAGCAATGTCCGTATATTCCATGTTCCAAAATTCAAATGTCTTTTTCGACCGCTAAAATGGTGACCCCACTGGACGCGGTAATCCAGTCAGGGGAGAGAGAGGTAGACTATGTTTAGGGCACCTTTTCTAGCCCCCTCCCCATACGGGGTGAGCAGAGTGGATCCTAAATAGGGCTGCTCAGTCATGGATACAGCTGCCGAGCTGCTCGACTACCTCGTTCCTTGAACAGGGCGACTGAGTCTGCATCCACCGCCCATGTGCTGGTCCATGGCTAGGGGCTTCCAGATTCACAGTCCTGCCCCCGTCGCCGTTCGCCAGTCGCCATGGGACTTTTTTTTATGTTTGTTTGGTTGGGTTGGGTTGGATGGGTTGGGTTGGAAGACGCCTGTGCGTGAAACTGTTTTATGTGGGGAGATCGGTGCACAACGAATCACCACACAAACTTGACAGAGTACGGCAGAGATCCAATGGCACGGTTACCCTGACGATTGGAAATACCATGATACCTGCCACATTAACCAGCAGTTGTTTCCTGAGCAAAGCATAACCATCGAGCCAAGATCAAATATACAATTCAAATAACATTGAAATCTGACATTAAAAATGGCAGCTTAATAAATCCAGAACATTCATGGGGTGGGGAGAAGGGGGGAAGCATCACACACATATATATCTTTACCTATATATAACCAACACAGTATCTCGAAATCCAAAATTCCAAAACCAAAGCAATCTCTTAATTTCTCTTTTAATACTTAAACTGTATGTAATTTCTTTCCCACAACATGTGTATTGTTTTTATTTCTGTTTGAGTGTTGTACTAATACTTGACTGATAGATTTGCATTTTATTTTTAAATTTATTAAACACACACACACACACACAACTCAGGGAGGCTTACAGCAATAAAATGACCAGAAAATATACAAAACAAATCAACAGAATACAAAACAGCAGGCATTGGGACATAAATCAATGAAATAAGGTTTGCAATACAGCGATTAAAAAAGAAAAGAAAGGAACAGTAGTAATAGTAACAAACAAACAAAAGGGAATAGAAAACAGACCACAAGCAAATATTAAGCATCTGTCTGAAGGCACAAGCCATCTTCAGGCACTTATGCAATGAGGGGGGAGACCAGGGAAGAGCATGCTACACCTCCACCCTGCCACCAACTTGGAGGGCTTCAAAAGGGGATTGGACAAATTCCTGGAGGAGAAGGCTATCAATGGCTACTAGCTCTGATGGCTAGATCCTACCTCCAGCATCAGAGGCAGGATGCCTATGTACTCCAGTTGCTGGGGAACATGGGTGGGAGGGTGCTGTTGCACTCATGTCCTGCTTGTAGGTTTCCCGTGGGCAGCTGGCTGGTCACTGTGTGAACAGAATGCTGGACTAGATGGACCCTGGGTCTGATCCAGCTGGGCTCTTCTTATGTCACCATGCCCATCTCTGCTACCTACCATATGTTGGGAAGGTGAACTTCTGAAGCAGGGCCCCTTCTCTACTCGTGGATGCTTCCTGCATGATGTAGGTGTGTGTGTGTGTGTGTGTGTGTGTGTGTGTGTGTGTGTAAACCTGGCAGTTGCTCTCTGAGCCAGTGCTGGGGCAACCCCTCGTCCGCACTCTAGCTGCACGACTGCTCTGTGGTCCTGAAATCACTCCGTACCCTGGGGCCTGGGCTGCTGGCCGCGGTGCTGAAATTGCTCCTGCGCCCATGGCCTGTCCCGTGCTCACCTTAGCCGACACCCGGAGCTGAGGTCCACGATGAATCCACGATGGGGCAGGACAATCCCACCCCCTCATGGAGCAGTTTTTAAAAAGAAAGGGGGGAAGCCTCCACTGGTGCATATTGAAACTTTTTCCCTTTTTCTCACTGGCACACGGGGGGGGGGGGGGAGTTCAAGAGGGAAGCAGCTGGGGAAGTAAGGATTATACCTCTCCACCCATGATTGGGGGCCCCCCATCCACATGCTTACTTGAGAGTAAACAAAAAACAAAAGAGGGAGCTGCATGCTGTGTAATTAATGTGATATGTGGTTTGACCCTCCGATCTCTGCTGTCCATTAACATCCACAGTGGTTTTATTGAAAGAAGGAATTCTAATAACTGCATTTCATCTTAACAACCTTATCTCAGTATGTCATGTGCTGGATTCTGAAGCAGGTGTTTGTGTTTGTGTGTGTGTGTGTGTGTGTGTGTCTTTTTCCCCAAGGTTATCCAGCACCTTTTTTTCATCCTTTGTGGAGATGCATGCAGCCCTATTTAAACTTACTGGTCTCAGGGTTTCAGGGTTATTTCTCAAATTACTGGTGTTATTCTGAGGTCTGATTTGCTGATGGACTTGCTGAATTACATGGAGGATAATTTTCCAACATGCTACCAGACTGTTTGTTTTAAACCTCTTATTAGCTGCCAAGACTGTTCTGGCTTGACATTGGAAAATGCGGTGAAACCTGCAATCAAAGGATAGTTAATTAAAGTGTTAGAGACGGCAGAAATGAATAAGATTATGGATAAGATGCGGAGAAGAAAAGGACATTCCCCAGGTTCAACGGGGAGTGGGGGAAACAGTCTTCATTCATTATATATTGGAATAGAAATTGTAACCACATAGGAATAGAAATAAATATTTTTTTGTAAAATATTTGCTTTTGACATTTTTTAATCTTAAAAAAAAACTGTGGATCTTTTCACTCTTGCTTGGAGGTTCGAATACATTTTATAGACTGCTGACATACATTTTCCCAAGCCGAATTGAGACATAGTATACAGAATCTCCTAATGCCAAGCATTATATGTCATAACCAAATATGGCAGCCATGGGACACCAGTGGTCAATGGAAGCCATGAGAGCAGTGTGAGGACCATTGGCCATGGGTCGAAGGGAAAGTAGAAGCCAGCTGAAGAAGGTAAACAGACATGAGATGGCCTTCCTCAATTTCATAGATTTCATAGATCATAGAGTTGGAAGGAGCCTACAAGGCTATTGAGTCCAACCCCCTGCTCAGTGCAGGAAACTAGAGGAGGGGTCTCCCATCCAAGTAATAACCAAACCTGACCCTGCTTAGCTTTCCACGCTCAGACAAGCTGAGCCAGCATAAGCCACAGGCCTGTACATATTTGATTCCCTCCAGTTGTTTTGGACTACAGCTACCAGGATCCCTGACCATAGGCCATGAGGGCTCTGGGATCATGGGAGCTGAAGTCCAAAACCTCTGGAGGGCACTGGGTTGGAGAAGGCTGGTCTATGGCCTGCCTGCTGAGGACAAAGTACCTAGGATTGTGATTAGGGCTGAATGAAACTTGCCACAGGAATCCGATGCACAGTGTTGCCATTGGGGCAAGGCTTTCAGGTTCCCATTCAGAAGACTGGGCAGGAGGGTCCCTAACTACAGCAGGACAGATTTACCATATTTTGAAATAATTTCAGTACCATCTAGGTCAGGGATGGGGAACCTTTTTTGGCACAAAGGCCAAATTGGCTCCAGGAAACATGTTGGGAGCCACATTCCAGCAGTGAGCAGGGCGACACCCAAATTGAGCAAGGACACCGCGCTAATAGTACAGTAATACCTTGGATTGCAAGTAACTTGGTTTGAGAGCGTTTTGCAAGACAAGCAAATTTTTAAATATTTATTATTATTTTTTTTACTTGATATACAAGTGACGTCTTACAATACAAGTACTGTAGTACGGCTTAAATTAAAAATCTCTGTACAATTTGGGGGGGGGATTTCATTTTGATATAAGAGTGTTTTGGATTACAAGCACGTTTCCGGAATGAATTATGCTCTCAATCCAAGGCCTGACTGTATGTGGTCCCCAATGTGATTTCCCAAACCCTATTCTCTCTCTCTCTCTCTCTCTCTCTCTCTGTGACACACACACTCACACTCACACTCTTTCTCTCTCTCTCTCTCTCTCACACACACACACACACACTTATACACCTCTCTCTCTCTCACACACACACACACACACACACTCACTCACTCACACACACATGCATGCATGGAAAGCTAAGCAGGGTCAGGCCTGTTTGTTACTTGGATGGGAGACCCCTCCTCTAGTTTCCTGCATTAAGCAGAGGGTTGGACTCGATGGCCTTGTAGGCTCCTTCCAACTCTATGATCTATGAATCTGTGTAAACACACACACACACACTCACACACAGAGAGAGAGATGTGCTCTCTCTCTCACTCGCTCTCTCACACTCTCTCTCTCTCACACTCTCTCTCTCTCTCTCTCTCTCTCTCTCTCTCTCTCTCTCTCACACACACACACACACACACACACACACCACACAGTGCACCTCCTAAGAATGCCTCCCTCTGCAGTTAGGTGCCAATGGAGGCTTTTTAAAAGCCTGATTACGGTAAGGGAGGAGTGATTTTTGAGGGATATTACAACATTGGAGAGGGGTATCCTGCTTTGGCTGAAGCAGACTGAGTGAAGGGGCTATCCAAAGAGCAAGGTAACAAAACAGGCAAATGTTCATGCACAACGGTTCCAGTCCAGGGGGGGTCAGGCTAAAGCAGGAGTGTCCAAGATAGCAGGCAAAGGTCAAAACATAGTTAAGCAAGCAGATACATTACAGTGTCCTTGTGCAATATCAAAGTGCATCTTGGGAGCTGTAGCTTGGAAAGCACATAGTGCATCATGACATCATGTGTCACCACATCATGTACCCCCTTGCTGATTGGTTGGTTGCACGTGGCCTCTCACAGAAGCAATCCACTACCAGCAGCTTTAAGTAAAGTACATTTTTTTAACGTACTGAACAAAATAAAAGGAAATACTGTATGAACGACGCCCCAAACCCAACTCAATGAGAGTGAGATGTGATATCAACACAGTTCACAGTAAGCAAGGAAAAGGGTTCATCCAACCAACTCAGTGCATGCGGAGAAATAACATTGCTTAGATACAAACTGTGTATGCTCAGTCACTTGCAATGAATCCCAGACTTAATAGCAAATTTGTAAAATGCTGGTCCAGGCTTGTTAAAAAGGTGAGGATTTCGAACAGGCAAAGTTCGACCAGGGAGCCAACTAATTACAAAATTTGGCAGCATCACTAAATTGAACTAGTTTCTCACGTTTTGGGTGCCTTTAAAATCCAATCATCAACATTTTTTAAAAAAAATCTAAGTATCTTACCCTGTTTGTGAAATTGCCTCAGTCTGGGATCATACTTGCTTAACTGATGAGAACAGACAAAAGAAAATGTGTCATTTGTTCACTCAGTGCAAAATGTATGGTATGTTGCTGACATTATATATTTAAACGAATTTTACTCAGATTTAAAATCTAGGGCAAAACAAATACGTTCACTTAATCCCCGAACACATTGCAGCCCTCAAAAGTGCAATAAGTGATTTAAAGCTTAAATTCTTTATTAACCGCCCTGCGCACACGCAGGATTTTCTTTCGGATAATAATATGCAAAGCCTCCAAAGTCATTAACAGTTAAGCAAGCTATGGAAATAAGAGAAATTTTGGAAGTGCTTGATCTTGAAAGCATTCAAGACAGTTACACTTTTTATCTCATTGGCAAAGCTGCTTAAGGTCTACACAATTGAAAGAGCTTTCATCCAATCTTCCAGCGGAGGCCAGGATAGGAACAACCCACCGTATCTCTCCAAATTCCTGTAGATTTCAAGAAACAAGAAAAGTAAAGCTAAGTCCATTGTTTGTGTTACTGGCAAAATATGGGATTAGGGAAACAAAATGAGTAAAGGTGATGGTGGGACAGTTCACAGATTCAAGTCTCACAATGCACTTCTTGGGTAGAAAGGCAAAGCAGAAAGCATGTTGACTTAAGCAGTGTGCTTCAAAGCGGGGTTACCCAGAAATAAGTCCCTTGGCATGGATTGATTGATTGATTGATTGATTTGATACATTCCCCATCTGGCATGGCTGTTTGGGGAACCCCAGAGGGTCAACTTTGCCCTCCAGGCAGCAGTGGAGGCTGGAAGCTGGATGCTGCTGGCTCCAATTTCAGTGGAGCTGTGTATCCACTCTGGATTTTACTCTGAACTTTTAAGGAGCTATCCGTGGTTCTGAACTGATTTGGGGGATAGTGTTCACCACTCCCAAGCAGGACAGATTTGGCCACCAGGCTTGAGATTCTTCATCCCTGGCTTAATGACGCAAAGGGAACTGGGGCAGGGAGCTCCCGCTGAGGCCCTGGTGGCCCCACAGAACCCAACACTCACAGACTCATGGCTGATGGCACTGACAGATCCTTCTTGGCACACCTTTTGTCATGTCCCAATGGAGGGAACCTCTATCAGGAGAGATGGGGGAGCCTGGCCCCTCAGGGGAGAAGACCACAGGTCTGCCCCTGCCAGAAGAGGGGAGTTCTGCTGCAGAGGCTGAGCATCCACCCAGACCCCCAAAAGCCATTGCCTTAAGAGGCAGATCAGTAGGGCTCCTTTAAGACCAAGTACCCAACTCCAAGCAAGAACTCCTCAGGAGTAAGGATTATAATATATGGCAGCTGAGCTGTGGGTGGGGCTCAGGAGGCCCTGGGAATATAAGCCTACATTTTCTCATTGAGCATTCATAGATCCATAGATCATAGAGTTGGAAGGGGCCTACAAGGCTATCGAGTCCAACCCCCTGCTCAATGCAGGAAACTAGAGGAGGGGTCTCCCATCCAAGTAATCACCAGGCCTGACCCTGCTTAGCTTTCCACGCTCAGACAAGCTGAGCCAGCGTGAGCCACAGGCCTGTTGCTGAAAACAACACCAGTTCTAAGCTCCAGCTTCTTGTATCCTGGTCTTAACTCATGTTTGGACCTCTGTATTATCAACCTTGGATTTCTGCCTGATGCTATCTCTGGAATCCAATTAAACTTGCCTGCTATCCCATGCACTTGACCTTGGCTATGCCCCTGGCTCTGCTGAATGGAACACCTTTAAGGTGTGAGGCAGGCAACTAAAACCACAGACCAGCAGGGATGTATCGATTTTGTTGAATCTATTCTGTCTGTGTTTCGTGGATTGCAGGCATCTTTCATCCTGTTTTCTGCTCATTCACGAAATTGGATTATTTTTTTTAGGGATGCATGAGAATTTTGTTCCGCTTGCACAAGTGCACTTTAGCACTAATGCTAATATGCCCTTGTGTTAATGCACCTTACACAAGTGCAAACTTGAGCAATTCCCCCAAAAAAGTAAAAAACTGCAACTCGGGAGGGGAGGAAACGGTCTGCTGTGGAATCCAGAGGTCGGATTCATAGTAATCTGAACTCATTTGAATCTGTTGCAGATTTCTCCGGCATCCCTAATCGCTGATTAGGTGCTCTGAGCCTGGATTTGGTCACCCACACAAGGTGAGCAGCTGCAGATGTTATCTATGAGCTCTCTCCTTGGTAGCAACTTTACCTGCGCTGAGGCAGGGGACATGTAACTAGTCATTAAGGTGCAAATCAGACATAAAATATACTAAAGTCCTGGCCTATAGGTCAACCCAATTACTGTGTCTCAATGTCTTAATTCTAGGGGTGTGGAGGCAAAGGTCTTATGGGATACGACCACTCCCTAGTCTTGTGGGATATTAGCAAGGCTGTCACCCCAGGCTCCATCATTTACACCACCAATTATAATTTTCTCTCTCAACCCTAGTGAAAGATTGGCATATCTATTAACCCTGCACCCTGTTCGACTGCGAATATATTCTTGTGAATATTAATGTCTTTCTTACTTCCCCCTAAATATTCTAGCAGATTTGGCAAGGGGGTGAGGGACTTTATTTTGAAAAGTTATAAGAGATAATTATGAATTTCTGAGTATCTGGGAAGCATTTCACTCTTGAGTTAGGGCTGTACATCTGCACTGGAACTCGGAGAGTTAAATGGCCTTTATGATTTGCAATTTACACACCTTCCCGTGTGTTCTTTCTAGGCTCGCCAATGGTAGCATATTGAAAATGAAACACATGGCATAATTTGAAATCCTCTGTTGGAGGCATTCACAAATTTCAAAGCCAGATTACAAATCCATAGAAAGCCACGGGAAGTACATTTTGTCGAGTGATTGGCTTGGAGGCAGAAGCAAGTTGGTTCTTAACCTGCCATTTCAAAACACACATTGCTTTCCATTCCCTTTTGCTGTGACAGGTCAATCATGTTGCATTTTGGTGCTTCATGCCATAAAACAAAAGAATGTGCCCCGAAGGTGCAATAGATAATGCATCCCGGGATATGCCAACATGGGTGTTGAAAGGCAATGGAAAATACCTCAGAAGCCTCCTGATGTTTTAAAAGCCTAAATGTTATGCTGATCAAGCCAGGCATGTTCAAAAACAGAGTTAGAAACATCGAATGGATGTAGAATTTGTCATCCGACACAGTCAGCTATGATATGGCTGATTCAGTCCATGAATTCTCTCTGTGTGTGTGCATGTAGTGGCTGCATATTGTGCAGTCATTATTTGGAACCGGATCCTACTTGATTTAGGACCCTGGCCTAGGTTTATACTGCTTGGCATTGCTGGATGAAGTCTATATACTGTCAAATGCTGTGTTTCCTCTTAGGGCAGCATGCCAATGACTAATGCAAGCTGCAAACCATACAGTATGTAAGTACAAATTTAAAACAATAATGGGCACTTGGGAGGCAATACAGCGAGAAGCATTGCTAGTAGGAGCCAGTATTAGACTTGCAAATGTATTCAGATTTATGGCCTATTGACGAAATGCTGCAGAGGAGAATGGGAAGTCGTAAAGGGAGAACTTACAAATTGGAATGGAGAGAAACTCCGGGCGGCTGGCAAATGCTGATGGAGGTGGATATGGTATCTGTCAAGTTGCTACACTCATTTTCTTATGTGGAGCTGCAGGCGAGTGTTTCCAAACAGCCTCTTATCAACTCCTTTTCTTCTCCTTCCCTAACAGATTGCAGAAGACAATATGCCAGGGGGTGAGTTTTCGAACTGGGGTTTGCATAGGCTGCAATTGTCCCTATTTACCCTGTTTCTAGGACTTGATAACAGGCCATCCTTATTTTCATTTCATTCATCTGTTAGATTTCTATACCACACAACAGCCGAAGCTCTCTGGGCGGTTTACAAAATTAAAACCTTTAAAATACATGATAAAAAACATATTCATACAAACATATAGACATACAACACAGAAAGAGAGAGACATATATCTAAAAACAATTGACAACAAGAAAAATTCAAAACCTGGTTAAAACCTCATCGTATGCTGCCAAATGTCTCAGAGAAGAGAAAGGTCTTAACCTGGTGCTGTAACAATGTTGGCGCCAGGCAGGCCTTGTTAGGGAGATCATTCTGTAATTGGGGGGGGGGCATCACTTAGAAGGCCTTCTCCCTTGCTGCCACTCTCTGAGCGTCCCTTGGAGGAGGCACCCAGAGGAGGGCCTTAGATGATTATCGTAGTGTATGGAGACACTCCTGCCAGGAGATTCGCTCTGTCAGGTATTGCAGCCCTGAGCCGTGTCTCTATTTTTGTCTCTATTTCTCTGTATGGCATTCAGGCCCATGCTCTCTGATATTTCACAGGTGAAAATATGGACTCCTTATGTCTTTGGAGCATGCCTGCTCTCACCCTAAGCATCCCTGTTCTCACCTTTGTAGCATCCCTGCTCTCACCTTCACGATATCTTCCAGATCCCCCTCTTCCCCCTTCACGACACATTGCCCAAAACTCCCCTCCACTTGCTGTTGTATGCTGTATGAATTAACTCTCCAGCTCCAGGAGCAGGATACTTCCTTGGAGAAGCAGAAACACAAGGGCCAAGGTAGCCATGTGAAGCAAACAGACCGGGAAGCAGTGGAGACTGGTGGCTCCAATGTCAGCGGGGCTGTGTATCCACTCTGGATTTTACTCCAAACTTCTAAGGAGCTACCTATGGTGCCAAACCAATTTGGGGGGGGAGGGTTCAGCACCATGGATAGCTCCTTAAAAGTTCAGCGTGAACCCTGGAGTGGATGCGTAGCCCCACTGACACTGGAGCCACCAACCTGCACTGCCGGGAAAGTCCATCACCACTGGTGGAGCACAGGCTTTGCATGCATGAGGCCCCAGGACCAATCCCTGGAATCCCCAGGTAGGACTAGGAAAAATTCTGGAGAGCTGCTGTCGGTGAGTGTGGGGTGTGGGGTGGGAAGCCTCAGTCCCGGGGTTAAAATCCAGCCCCTCTGTATGTGGAATCAGGCCATTTGCGTCAAATAAATCATTGTTTAGCATTTCCTGCAGGTGAGAGTATTTCTCCGAACTGGATCTTGGAATATAATGCAGGAGCATTTTGCTTATAAAAAGCCTATTTATTAACATCATAAACCTGTCAGTCGTTTATGTCCCCGTTGTAGAGATCTCGCTGCATTAACATAAACTTGAAACAACAGCCACCCCCCAAATAGAGGGAAGCTATTCTTTTTTGTTCTACTTTGCATTCAAAAAAAAAAGAAAAAGGTAATGGAGAGGAATGCAAAGAATCACTAATCATTCCCCACAAACAGAAAAACATCATGAGGGTCCATATTATTTACCAACCTAACTGCAAACATTAGCCAGCTTGAAAGAAACAGGCAGGAGACTGCATTCGCTCTTCTGACAATATATTGCCAAACTGTCTAAGGTCGCTGTTTACCCTTCTCGTAAGACTTGAGACCACATCAGTCCCTTACGTTATGACCAGGTGTATGTCATAAAGGGCCTGTCATTGTAAAATGTTATGGAGTCAGTCAGGTGCTAAGATTAGCGCATGAGGAAGAAGCAAATGTGATACTGCTGGAAACCACAAGCAAAACTTCCTGTTCATAGGCCCCAAGGCTGGGGTGACTACGCACTCCATTTCTCCTTTGTAACTGATTGTGGAGAAAAAAAGCCTGACACCTTCCCCCACATACTGCAAAAAGAATGATAATCCCCAAAGAAGGCAGGAGGACCTGGTAAAATGCAGAGAGGGCAGGTGGTGCCTCCGAGCCTGAGACACAATGTGACACAATCAAATGTTAATGGTTTTCCCAAGCACCCTTGATAGTTTTCCTCAAGCACCCTTAATGGGCAATAATGCACCCAGCTGGCACCTGAAGCCACCTCACCTGTTCCTACCTGGCTGGACCACTTTTTCCTGTTTTGAAGGGAGGGGCGATGGGGAACCCATATACTGCTGGGGCAGTTGGTTTGTGGGACGACAAAGTGCAAAGTGGGCCGTCGGCTGAGGCCAGCCTGAGCAAGCCAACCCCCAAGCGAAGTGCCTGGGTATTCGAGTGTAAGTTCTCATTTGCAAGTTTAGTCTAGCGTAGGTTCTCTGTTGTTGTTTTGTAGTTCTGACTGTGTGTAACAAAGGTATTCCATTCTGTCAATTTCACACACACCCTTATCTCCAAACTGCATCCTTGTAACTGACCAACCCATAATAAAACTTCTTTTCGCTTTACCCTACGTTTTTTGTGTGTAGGTTCTCTGTTGAGTCAGTGCTAAATTCCAGTGTCTACAACCAGGGCTGAGTTGGAATTGCGTGCGGCAAGATCAAGGCTAGCAGTTTGAAGCCTCTGATCTCCCGTTCTGCAGTAAAGGACCAGCGGCGGTCCTTCACACTGATCCATAAAAGTGATGATCATCCAAGGGAGCAATCCTAGATGGCAATGGCCATCTAGTGAAATTGCAGGGCAGGAGGAGCAAGGAGGCGAAGTTCATCTCCACTGCTCCTCCCACTCTGTGAGCCTCCAAGTTCGGGAGCTTCTGCTCATCTCCATTGGATTGCGCCCCAAGTCAGGAAATGTTAGGACAAGCCATTTCAAAGGGCTATAGCTTTGCATAGACGGTCCCATGTTCAGTCCTCAGCATCTCCAGATAGGGCTCTGAAAGACACCCGTCTGAAACCCTGAATTGCTACTGCTAGTCAGTACCTGGCTAGATGGACCTGTGGTCTGACTTGCTAAAAGGCACTTTCTATGTTCCGTCTCTGTGGAATTTTAAGTTAATTGCATGGCTTTTCCTTGAGTGTGAGGTTTTTTCTTCCAGTAACAGCCCCCTGATCAGGACCCTAGCATGGGGGCTTGCAGGGGCTTTAACCCTTTTTCCCCTGGTGCAGTACCAATATTTATTTCTCAACCACACCTATCTGCTATTTGCATGGGGGGGGGAGCTCTCGTTCATTCCTAAGAGTAGTAAGACTACATCACACTATGGTTGAATGTGTAAGTCTATTTCTGTTCCATGTGAAATCTTCATGTCTTCAATTATAGGTAAGTTTCATCCTGTTTAATTTCACATCAGCCTGTGAATTGTTTCTGCAGTGAGTGTGTGTGTGTGTGTGTGTCTAAATTGTATTCATTTTTGTAAGCACGTATTCGCTAAACTACGCATTTCTGTGCATGATTTTCTTTAAAATACGGATTTGTGTATTTTCCCTAAAACGTACATTTTTTGTCCACATTTCCCCCTAATAAATACATTTTTGTGCACATTCTTTGAGCCAAAAACGGCATCCCCAAATTTGGAGAAGTGTGAAATTTGAAGGGTAACTGCGTTCTGATCCATGAATTAAGCTACAATCCTATACACACTTATCTGGGAGTAAGTCCCATTGAACTAAATGGGACTTACTTCTGAGCAGATGTGCAAAGGATTGCACTGCTAGCCCAGGAAGTGTGAATTAATTTGGTTCACTTAAAAATGCAGACCAAATGGAATTCTCCCCCATCTCAACACTATACTTCAAGATTTATGTAATTTTAAAGAGTTAAAGAAACCCGCAATGACTGTGTGTTCCATTTGTTCCCAAGGCCTTGATAAAGTCTAGATTTTCCATTTTATTTTGCTTCCTATGTCCAGGGGAGGCTGGTGACCCCAATGTCAGTGTGGCTCCTTATCCATTGCAGCTTTTATTTTGAGCTTCATAGGAGCTATCCATGGTGTTCCATGATGGTGAACCTATTTTGGGATGTAGTTCAGCACCATGGATAGCTCCTATAAAGCTCAGAATAAAAGCTGCAATGGATAGGGAGCCCCAGTGACATTGGAGTCACCAGCCTCCCCTGACTGTAACCTATAAATCACATCTAATATTTACAAGAGACCAACCCCACCACCCAGTGGAAAGAAATGAAGGGCAAGATGAACTGTAAAGATAGCTCTGCATTATTACCATTATCTTGATAAAAGAGCAGGGACACACAGCCTGCCTGTCACAATTAGGGTGATAAATGTCTTGTTCTTTGAAGCTTGTTTGAAAGTCAATTATGCAGATTATTTTGAGAATACAGACAGATGGTCTTTTTCCCCTTATGAGACAATCAAGTTGAACTTTGATATGTGCATAAAAATACTGTAATTTGCCGGGCTCCAATGGGGCCGCTTTATCACACATTACCAAAGGACTCTATGGGTTGTTATATTTAGTCCTTTTTCCACAGTCATAGCCATTATTATTATTATTATTATTTTGTATTATTATTATTATTCAGAATATTTCCCCCCTAATTGGAAGCTTTGCTACGTTTCAATATTGATCTTGCACTCTTGAGCTTCAGGTTTTGATTAACACTGAAGGGGTTGCCGAGCGGGCGGCTTTTGGTTGGTGTTCTACTAATTTTTAAAATTATTATTATTATTCACTTGCTGCAGTAAACCTTTCTTTTTACTGTCCAACCGCTGAAAACAGGGAGGGGAAAAAATGGATTGATCCAAGTACCTGAATAATTCACAAGGCAGTCCTTTACTGGAAAGCCTAATGCAACATTGACCTTCAATACTGCTCCCGCTCACGCTTTCTTGCCAAAGGAACTGTAATTCTGCCATTTTAATGACGGTTTTAATGGATCAAAAGCTTTGAAGGGATTATTTTGAAGGCACACATTTACTCAAACCCAAATACATTGCTGTTGGCATGATTACAAAATGATGGACCTGATCCAGAAATGCTGTGCAGTGCACCCAGTTCTGCATGCAAAGATCCCACCCCAACTAAACTGATACGGTTATGTGACCTGACAGGGGCGACCACCTTCAGTGTGGGTGAGAGGGAAAGCAGTGATTTCACCAATGTTTATTGTTTGGAATATGAATTACTCCAGCTCACAATGGTCCCCTTCACTTTCTGATGTGTAGCCCTCTCTCTTCCTCCCCACCAAATATGCTGCCAACTGAGAGACAGATTGCTCCTGTGCCCGGAGGCCCAAAATGATCACTTGCAAAGTATTTCTGAAATTCTGCCATGGGTCCCATGCAGCACTAGGGCAGGATGCTGGCCACCCATTGCAGGGAACCCTGGGAAATGTGGTTTTCCCAGGGCCCCTGTGTTCTTAGCCTGGTCATTAGACATCCTGGAAATGTCATACCCTAGGACTCTTTGCACCCACAATGTTTCATAGTATGCTGTGGTTACTGGATAAAGTCAATGGGAATGGAAAAGTTAGCCGAATGTGGGGGCTTGCTTTACTGTACGGTTGGAGAGATGTTTTCAGACCCCACTGCACTTCTAGTTATGTCTTCAGGAATGTGATGGGGTCTGGATTTCGGAATTGCTCTTAAAAAAAAAAAAAAACTTTAGCAAAGAGATAGCTCGGTTTGCTGAGCCCAGTTTCAAATCATGCTAAGTGGAGTTCCCCCATCACTAAAGAAAAATGGTGGCTATATTAAGTCCTCCTAGAATAGTGATGATCACATTCAAAGCTGAAGGTGCCAGTCATCTGTTCTGCAGTGAGCACACCATGCTGGAATCTTGTAAGATCTCCCTGGGAGCTGGAGACAAGTTTTTCCACTTGTAACACACTTTTGCACTCAGAAGAGTGACCATCAGATGGAAACTTACTCCCTTGCTCAAATGCACATGCTGAACTGGGAGAAATTTTCTTTTCTATTTTTTCCCTAGGAAGGGTGTATGATTCGGATTACTGCACTGGCATGGTGGGGGTGGG
This sequence comes from Shinisaurus crocodilurus, assembly GCA_021292165.1. Lineage (NCBI taxonomy): Eukaryota > Metazoa > Chordata > Lepidosauria > Squamata > Shinisauridae > Shinisaurus > Shinisaurus crocodilurus. The sequence continues at coordinate 26,689,041 of CM037883.1, forward strand.
GGTGGTAAAACACCACCTCCCCTAGTGCCATGACCTGTTCAAAATCAGAGTCCTCACAGCTGTATTTAGCCATCTTTTAAAAATGAGAGATCTGATCAGGCATCTCCTGCCAGTGGGTTTTCTTTGGCCTTTAGTTTCCAGTGCTCTCCCAGGCCATAGAAACTAAATCCAGTTACCCTGCCCCCGGAACCTCTTACTGCTTGGGGAGGTATGTGTGGGGGCGGGGGGGGGGACGATACTCTTGGTATATCTCTTTTGTTATGAATAATTTTATTAGGCATGTTTATTTTTCTCAGTTTTCAAAAACAATGAGTTGATTCCAGGTTCAGTCATACTCAGAGTAGACCCACTGAAATCAATGGGACTTAGGTTAGTCTGCTATAAGTATAACTGTGCCTGGAACCAACCCAATAAATACAGACAAGAATAATCCTCAGTTATATGCCCCTTGCCCAGATCCCCTCTTTATGCCTCTCGCACCGAGGAACAAAAGCAAGATGGCGACGGAAGAGGCTGCTTTGTGGGAGCTCTGTGTTTGTTTCTGCTTTCCTTTATTTTAAACATTATATTGCTTTTGAACTAGCTGCTGAATACCGAAGACTGAATACCCCAGACCGGATTAGATTGCAGTAGATATTTTTAGACTTCAACCTTGTGAGTGTTTTTTGTTTTTGTTTTCGGAGGCCTTGAGCTTGCAGTCCCATGGTCTTGTTATGGGTCCTATTGGTTAACACAGTGGGACGGAGCACTCAGCAGTGTGGGAGTGCGTTTAGTTTGGAAACCTTTGCCTTGCTCTTTGTGGCTGAACTCGGCTTTCTTTTGGTAGCTTGTTAAACTCTGCCACATATATTTTTATTTTATTTTTTGTTCTACTGCCAAGTGTAATGATAATTAAGAGGCGGCAACAATAAACACACCTGTGTTCACTTTGGATTGAAGACAAGAACCCATCTGCTCCTTTAAAAAAAGGAACCGTTCAAATAGCAGCCAAAGAATAGTATGAATGTGAGGAGTGAAAAGACCTAGGTGTCCTGATAAGGATAGTGATACGGAGCCTGCAAAGCAGAGCAGCCTGGATAATAATTATTTTCTGCCTTCTAAAGAGTTTGCAGTTCCAGTATGGAATCGTTTTACCCCTCTGCATATAAGAACTGGCTGAGCAGACACTCTCTGGACCCAAAGAGATCCAGCAGCATCAAGTAGGCCGCTCAACAAGGTCTGCCACGGACGGCCTTCTCCTTGTCCCATCAGCCAGAGCAGCCAGGCTGGTGGGGACTAGGAAGAGGGCCTTCTCTGTGGTGGCCCCCAAGTTATGGAACTCCCTCCCCAGCGACCTTCACCATGCCCCCTCCCTGATGAACTTCCACCGCTCACTAAAAACATGGCTTTTCAGGCAGGAATATGGGGTGGCTAAGGATTTTTTTAAAACACTGATATTGTTTTAATTGTGTTTTAATTGTGTTTTAGTGGTGTTTTAATGGTGTGTTATTGTATTTTACCATGATTGTGCATCGCCCAGGGTGGCCGGGTGGCCGGCCAGATGGGTGATTTAAAAATGTAATAAATAAATAAATAAGGTCCATAATGTTAATACACCATTAATTGCTGAACAGAGGTTGTCGGATAGAAAAGCGGAGCTGGCTGCTGGGGGAGTGCTGTTTGTTGACTAGCCACACAGTTCAAACTATTTTTGGACTATATTGTTAAGAAGTTGGACAGTTTGGATGGCAAGGTGCAATGCACCCTTACAACCCCTGCAATACAACCCAGGGAGAAGCAGAGACAGTCCAAACATATGTTATTGAACAGTTTGGAGCGAGTTAAAGAAGTCGGAATGCCCTCTTATTCAAATGGCCTGGTATTGAGACCATGCAAGGTTGTGGTCTACCTATTTCCTTACAGGGGGCCACTTCCCCAATGGAACTCTATTTACTGGGCTAATCGACATCTGAAATCATTATTAGATCCTGTCATAGGAGATCTAGATTTAAAATCAATTAAGGGTCTTCTTAATGTAAGAGAATTCTGCTAACTTTTAGCAGCTATAGAATTACAGCTTTAATTATACAAAAGAAGGCCCAATTAGCCCAGAAAGGGGTGGTCCCTTATCTGCACTTCGAAGACACAATAATTAGACCTCTGCTTGCTCCTAAAAGAGGGAACATGAGGAATAAAGCCTCTCTATTTCAAGCTGCTATTTGCTCTGATGATAAAGAAGGCTTCATCCGGCAAGATGAACTGCCTATAAAATTTAAAGGAGGCACACAGACCACACAAGAAAAACTCAAGAGGCCCAAACAACTTGCTGCGGTACCGAGTAATGGACCTTCTGAGAATTATGTTTCAGACACATTCGACAGGACTGTATATAAATGATATTGTTGAGAATTTGACATCTCCAACATTTCACGCCCTTAACTTGGCTACAAACAGTGGTGTCCACGAACCTGTAGGCAGGGGCGCCTCTCCACCGCCTCGCCTCTCCACGGCGGCGCCCCCACTGCCTCAATCTTCTGAGCGGCGCAGAGCTGTCCTCCGTGCCGCTCGAGCCGCCCTCGCCGGCCGCGCTGGTCCCGTCACGCCACTTCCAGCAAGCCGGAAGTGATGCGGAGCCTGCAAAGCAGAGCAGCCTGGATAATAATTATTTTCTGCCTTCTAAAGAGTTTGCAGTTCCAGTATGGAATCGTTTTACCCCTCTGCATATAAGAACGGCTGAGCAGACACTCTCTGGACCCAAAGAGATCCAGCAGCATCAAGTAGGCCGGTGCGCTGGACCCCCGCGCTACGTTTTTTGCAGGGAAACCAGGGCAACAGGTTGCAGGGGGTCCTTTTCCCTCCCACACACAGCAAAGTCAATATTCCATGCCCACCGAGCGCGTTCAGTCCCCACTGGGTTGTTCTCCCCTCCCCTTTAGGACTCCCCAAAGCCTACTGGTACTTCCCTCTTGTAATGGATGGAGTCATTTTGGCTTCGTAAGCAACGGCACTCATGCCTGAACATTGGAAATACAATCGTATATACCCTGACAGAACAACCATACTTTAACCTTTACATTCCCTGCTTACCCCCCTTCTTTCCCACATAATATGCGGGAGTCAGTGTGGCGTAGTGGTGAGAGTGTTGGGCTGGGACATGGGAGATCCGGGTTCTAGTCCCCGCTCGGCCATGAAGCTCACTGGGTGACTTTGGGCCAGTCACGGACTCTCAGCCTAACTTACCTCACAGAGTTGTTGTGAGGATAAAATGGAGAGGAGGAGGATCATGTAAGCTGCTCCAGGTTCCTTGCAGGTGGAAAAAAGGTGGGGTATAAATATACGGTAATAAAAATAAATAATAAAAATAATCAATACAGGTGAACACTGATGATCTGCCATCTTCCCAGACCTTATCCTGATCCTCTCTTCCCATCCCCTCATGCTTATCAGAATAGTGAAAACAGTCTTCAAGCCATAAACCCATGTCTCCGTGTGTCCCTTTCCCCTTACCTTCCTAGCCTGGAAGAAAATAGAATAAGGTGAATAGATACTTATTTGGCGGCTGACCGTTGATCTTAACGAACACACCTTTGCTTGCCTCTAGCAACATCTCCTGGCTGGCCATGCTTTCTGTGACCCTGAGTATATCTTTAGCAATAAGTTTGGACATTGCTGACCTTCAGCTTCAACTGCATAAGTTGACATTACTGGTAATCATGACTAATTTGAATAAATAGAAAATATAAACTCAAACTTGAACTTCCCTCCCGAAAATCCATTAAATGTGTTGCATTGCAAATATAGACTTCAGTTCTAGGGTTTTTTTTAAAAAAAAATCATGTTTGCTGTTCTCTTTCCCTTATTATATTCCATGTACACAAAACGGTGAATTGAAATGCACTTCTGATCAACACAAAAATCATTCATCAGAGGAACCCATGCAAACCCTTTAAAACAGTCAGTGGGAAAGGCAAAGAATAACGGGGCTGGAAGAGATAAAAAATTGGTAGTGGACTTTTTTTTTTTTTAATCAAGGCTTGATTTCAGAGGCTTTGGGATCATTTATTAATGGACAAGCTTATCCACTATATGGAAGTTGTTAAAGGTCATGCAAAATCCAAAACGTTTTATGCAATATGGTACTCATTTTTGTGTTAAGTTGATCATCCCAGACAAAAGCCCTCCAGATCGTGATAAGGTTTTGCTGACCTATTAAGAGAAAATAATTTCATCTTGATGGTTTTGCAATTCTGTACTCTATGCATCCTAACTGAATTGGGTTGTGTTTTCTTGTTTTCTGTAGCTTTTTCAGGCTAGGTTTAGCCCATGTTCACTGTACTGAGGGAAAAAAGCATATAAAGTTGCGGGGGTAAATAAAAAATATTTATGGATATCTCATATTTCAGTGAGGGCTAAGGGTGTGTTCCATTGAAAGGTTTGCTATTTCTTGGTGCATGAAAGCTAATTCAGAAGCACTATAATGCACTGTGGCAACACCTAGTGGCAGATTTCAGTATTACAACACCTACCGAATTGGAGCAAGGGGAGCACCGGCATGTTCCAAGCCAGTGATGATGATTTCATATTTAAAATAGGTACCATGGAAGTCTGCAGGCAAAGCAAACCCAGATGAGCAACCATAAAAAAGCAAACACAAATATTTTACAAATGTGTGTTACGTGTTCTATGAATTGGCATCACACTTGGCAGGACCTGCCAACTCAAAGCCTGAAATGGGGGGGGGGGGGCCCTCTATGGTTGAAGGAAAAACCTAGCCCAGGCCCCAGTAAATTCTGGGTCTGGGAGGAGGAGTCAGCGGTGTCCAATGGAGATTCTTGGACAGTCAACAAGGAGAATGCCCCACTGTCGACTCTTGCTGATCCAAGGAACTCAGGCCTGTGGCTCACGCTGGCTCAGCTTGTCTGAGCGTGGAAAGCTAAGTTGGGTCAGGCCTGGTTGTTACTTGGATGGGAGACCCCCCTCTAGTTTCCTGCACTGAGCAGGGGGTTGGACTCGATGGCCTTGTAGGCCCCTTCCAACTCTATGATCTATGAAATCTATGAACCGGAAGCATACCAACATCAGTGGAGGCTGGTGGCGCGCCCATGTCAGTGTGGGCAGTGTAGCCACTTTGGGTTGCAGCCTCAACTTTTTAAGGAGCTATCCATGGTTCTGAACCTGTTTTGGTGCTAGGGCTTAGCACCACGGATAGCTCCTTTAAAGTACTACCACCCAGAATGGATACGCTCCACTGCCCCACTGACACCAGCATCCACTGCAAGTGTGCCCAGGCTGCACTCCCCCTAAACTACATAACCCTCCACACAGGGTCAAAGAAAGCTGCCTTATACTGAGTCAAACCATGGGTCCATCTAGCTCAGTATTGTCTACACCAGGGGTGGAGAACCTCAGGCTTGGGGCCAAATCAAAGTGATGACTGAATATGGGCTGACAGAAATATAGCATCACAGAGAAATATGGACATGTCTTCTCCTATCGCCTTCCTCAGAATGTTGTTCAGCTGAGTCAGTTCCTGTGCTGTAGCTACAGGGGGCTCCTGTTGGGTCTGCCGCCTCTAGGATATTCCAGGCCCCTTCCCCAAATTTTCAGCTTTTAATGAAAAGGGATTGGGAATAGTTAACAGGCAATGAGCACTCATGTTCCAAGCCCTTCAGGTCTTCCTTCTCCCATTTTTGACCACAGGCAAACACAAGAAAGCTTCCATCCTTGCAGGGTTTTCCCAACCTGTTGAAAGCAAGCAACCCACACACACACACCCGCCTCAACCAGCTTGCCACCCTCACAATGCCGCATGTCCTCCCAGGTCATAGGAGCAGCCTCTTATGAAAAAGCCCACAGCCCCTGAGCCAAGCTCCGTTTCCTCTGGGCTCAGAAAAGGGGGCAATACCGTCCGAGATAGAGACCTCCAAGCAGTGGAGGGAGGCGGCTGGCTCCAGTGTCAGAGGGGCAAGTGTATCCACTCTGGGTTGTAGTCCAAACCCCAAAGGAGCTGTCCATGGTGCTGGCCCCTACCCGCAAAGTAAGTTCAGCACTGTGAATAGCTCCTTAAAACTTCAGACTGCAACCCAGAGCGGATACACTTGCCCCTCTGACATTGGAGCCAGCCGCCTCCACTGCCTCCAAGGTAAGCTTTCCTCTTCTCTCTTTTCCTCTTCCCCTATGTTCCTCCTCTCTCTTTTCCTCTTTCCCCCTCTCTGTTCCCTCTCCCCTTTTCTCTGTTTTACTTCTATCTCTTTTCTCTTCTTTATCTCTCCTCCCTCTTTCATAGAATCATAGAATAGTAGAGATGAAAGGGGCCTGTAAGGCCATCAAGTCCAACCCCATGCCAATGTATGAATCCAAGTCAAAGCATCCCTGACAGATGGCTGTCCAGCTGTATCTGGAATGCCTCCAGTGTGGGAGAGCCCACTGCCTCCCTAGGTAGTTGGTTCCATTATTTATTTATTTATTTATTTATTTATTTATTATATTTATGCCCCGCCTTTTTTCCTGCAAGGAACCCAAGGCGGCTTACATAATCTCCCTCCTCCCCCTCCTCCTCTTCCTCCTCCTCCTCCTCCTCTCCATTTTATCCTCACAACAACCCTGTGAGGTAGGTTAGGCTGAGAGTCAGTGACTGGCCCAAAGTCACCCAGTGAGTTTCATGGCCGAGTGGGGACTAGAACCCGGATCTCCAGAGTCCCAGTCCAACACTCTCACCACTACGCCACACTGGCTCTCTTGCCAGGAAGTTTTTCCTGATGTTCAGCCAGAATCTGGCTTCCTGTAACTTTACTTGAGCCCATTATTCCGTGTCCTGCACGCTGGAATGATCGAGAAGAGATCCTGGCCCTCCTCTGTGTGACAACCTTTCAAGTACTGGAAGAGTGCGATCATATCTCCCCTCAGTCTTCTCTTCTGGCAGCTAAACATGCCCAGTTCTTTCAGTCTCTCCTCATAGGGCCTTGTTTCCAGTCCCCTAATCATCTTTGTTGCCCTCCTCTGAACCCTCTCCAGTTTGTCTTCATCCTTCTTGAAGTGTGGTGCCCAGAACTGGCTGCAGTACTTTCTTTTCCCCATCTCTTTCTTTCCCCTTCTCTTTTTCTCTTCACCCTCTGTTCCCCCTCTCCCTTTTCCTTTTCCCCTCTTCCTTTCCCTCTCCCCCCTCTGTTCCCCCTCTCTTTTTCTCTTCCCACCTCTGCCTTTCTCTCCTCTGTTTCTCTTTTCCCCACTCTTTTTTCTCTCCCCTCTCTTCTCCCACCCCAGCTCTTTTTATTTCCCCTCGCTGCATTTTCCCTCTCTCTGTTTCCCCCACATATACACACACGGGGGGGGGGCTCCCAAATTTGTCTGACTAGCGATGCCCCTTTCACAGCAGCCATTTTGTGGTTATGCCCATGGCTTTTTTTTTTTAAGGGTCAAATGTAGCCACACAAGGCAAAACATTTAGAGACCCCTGTCCTACTATGTTTCCAAGGAGTTCCATGTCTAACTCTAGTCTTTCTTTTCATTTCAGGTTCCATTTTGAGGCCAACAGAGAGGACAATGGCAATGGCAGCTGTCCTGGCTCAGAAATAAGCCCACAGATAAGTAGTACTCCATTCAACCTGTGTTTGGGCTGCACCATTTCAGACTGAAGGTGGAGGCTCATCACATGACTGACTCGTCCTCCATAATAATAATTAAAAAGGTTCCCTCTAGACCGTAACTTTTACAATAAAAATGAGTTGTACAACCCAGAAACAGATGGACTAATTCAGTTAGATCTAGGCCTAAGCAGGTAGACCTGACAAGTTGATCTCTCTTTCCATTGTTTCCTTGTCACACTGAGCTGAAGGAATGCCCCACCCACCCTTTCTAGGGATGTAACTGTTGGCCCCGCGTGGGCATAGTGGGCCAAAATCGGCCCCGCTCACGTCCGCGCGGGGCTCGTGCGGGCCTACGGGCCTACCTTATCCAGTGGCGGCTCACCTCTCTGCAGCAAGCCGCCTGCGCCAGTCCCGTCGTGTCACATCCAGACCCAGAAGTGACACAACGGGACCCTGCGCAGGCGTGCTGGATCCCCGTGCGACGTATTGCGCCTGCGCAGGGTCCCCGTCGCGTCACTTCTGGGGCCGGATGTGACACGACGGGACCAGCGCCGGCAGCTCAAGCGGCGCAGAGAACTGCTCCGCGCCGCTCAGAAGATCGAGGCGGGGGGCCCACCCCCGCGGAGAGCCAAGCCAGTGGGAGAGCGCAACACACACACACCGGTTCGTGGCACATCCCTATCTTTGACCTGACAGTGCAGGCTTAGCTGGCTGCCTGAATTGGAACAGAGAAATATTTTTTCCCTGTTGAACCCAAATTGACCCTAGGGGGGAAACAGGTTTTTGCCTTCTCTGCACTGCCTTCTTCTTAGGCTGTTGCACCTTGGCTTGTAGCTCAAGAGAGGTTCGAATGTGAGTATTTTAGGGCAGGGGTGAGTAACCTGTGGCCCTCCAATTGTTTTGGCCTACAACTCCCATGATTCCTCACCATTGGTTATGCTGTCTAGAGCTGGTGAAAGTTGTAGGTGAAAACATCTGGACTCTGGAGACTACAAGTTTCCCACCCTTCTTTCAGGGGCTAAACATCAGAAGGGTCCAGCCCCAAGTCAATCAGGTGTTTGAAGAATAGACCTCATCATCCTAGCTTAAGAAATTTTAATAAAGTTGTGATAGTTTAAATGGATCTATTGTTGTCTTGTCTTTGTTCCTTGGTTTGTGGTCTTATCTGTCTTCTTGGGTTTGGGGGCAAGTCTCCTTCAGTGGTCCATGTTTAGGATTTCAGATTTACAGTGCAATCCTATGGCTGCTAGACAGCATCTAGACGACCATAGGATTTTTCAGATTCCCAGCTACGAGGTCAGAACATTGATCTGGCCTCATAGCTGGGGATCCACACTCGGCTTCCCCCGCCCCTTGCAGCCAGCACAGAAAGAACCATGCCAGCCGCTTCTCCAAGGTCATAAGAGCAACCTCAGAGAAGGGCTTCTGTGGGACATTCTGGGGGGCGGTGAGGGGAGGAGACTGGCACATGCCAAGGTAAGATGTATCCTGGCAGCACCTCAGCCTCCTCTCCTCCTGCTCCAAAGCTCCACACTTAGATGGCTGGAATCAGCCGTCTAAGTGCTTTGCAGAGCAAGAGGAGCACGGAGGCAATCCACCCTCCTCCCACCCTCCATAGGATGACCATAATTCTCTGAGTTTGGAAGGTTACGGGCACCCTCATAGGATGGTGCCCTTAGTTGAGAAGAAGACCCTTTGAAATTAAGGGAACTAGGCTGTAATGTTAAGTTTCCATCACAGCATACTTCCTTGGAATTTGGAAACACTGTAAGTTCAGTTGACTGGAGTGGGACTTCTAAGTAAACATGCATGAGGAAGGTTTACAAGTTTCATTGAAATCAATGGAACCTTACAGAGCGATCCTATATGCATGGCTACTTAGAAGTAAATCCCACCGAACTGGTACTTAAAAGCTTTATATAGATCTGTACTTTCTATACAAAATAATAATAATAATAATAATAATAATAATAATAATAATAATAATAATAATAATAATATAATAAATTTATTTTTTACCCACCTCTCTGTCTAGATCGAGGCAGGGAACAGCAAAAAAGAATAGAATTCGGTGGGACTTTTCCCCAATGAAGTGTGCTTAGGAGTGCACCTTAAGTTATAGCTATCATTGAGATCAAATACTGAATCTTCTCAAAACTTTGTTCACAAGTAAAAATGTGGCTACATTAATGGGACTGACAGTGTGCCATCCTAAATACACTTGAGAGTAAGCCCCATGGAACATAATGGGATTTGATGGATGGATGGATGGATGGATGGATGAATTGATTCCAAATCCCAATCTGTTTATTGCAGTCCATGAGCAGAGATTGATAGATTTAATCCATTTCTAAGCCACCTTTCAAGACCATAGTTTTCCAAAGGTGGCTTACAGCATAAAACAATACAACAATCATATTAATAAAATCATATTAAACATTAAAAGGTTACAGTTAAATGCAGTTTCAAAATATCCATCCCCAGTGAATACCATAAACATTTTCAATTTTCATTTCTGAGTTGCATTGGGGTGTTATTTATTTATTTATTTATTTATTTATTTATTATATTTATACCCCACCTTTTTTCCTGCAAGGAACCCAAGGTGGCCTACATAATAATCCTCCTCTCTGTTTTATCCTCACAACAACCCTGCCAGCCAGGTAGGTTAGGCTGAGAGTCAGTGACGGGGCCAAAGTTAACCAGTGAGTTTCATGGCTGAGCGGGGACTAGAACCCGGATCTCCGGGTCCCAGTCGAACACTCTAACAATTTTTCTTAACTATATATATATATATATATATATACTTTGTTTACAATAACAATCTGTCAAGAATATTTTCTTGTGGAAGAGAAGAAAGACTTTAGCCAGGTTCTGCTTCAAAGTTGATGGTGAAGGGATTGATAGAGACAAACATCATGGCTCAACAAAATACTCACTGGTAAGTAGTGCTCAGTTCAAACTGTGCTGGGGCTGTAGCACTTCCCAAATTTATTTATTACAATTAAGCAATGAAGCATCGTTAAAATATATGTTTATTCCTTGTTATTTCATTAACATTATATTTAAATTTTAAATATGGATATGATTAAACCAGCCAAGCCGGGGGAGAGATTCAAACTGGGCTCTTTTTTCCAGTAATACAGTTTTCCTGACACTAGGGTGGCCACTTGTCCTCTTTTACAGACCTCTATTTGAAGGCATCCTCTAGTGTCAGGACTGTCCAGTTCAAGTCCAGTTTAAAGATAAAGAACTAAAAGAACTCTTTCCCATCAACAGTGAGCCAAAACAGAGGAAATGCATCACCAAAAAAAGAAGACGAATGAAGACAATGATTTGTATAAAATTTGCAAAGGCTAATTTTTATGTATAGATGCAAATTTAGAAATAATTGTTATAATTTAAATAGAAACACAGTACTGTAGTGTGGAAGACTGTGACCATCTGTGTGCTTTGCTCAGTCTGATGTCCAGGTGCTGTTGATGGGCCTTTCCAAGGCCTCTGCACTCACTTCTGATGGTTATCTTTAAACTGGACTTGGACTGGATGTTCCCTCAACTAGAGGACACCTTAAAAACAGCTCTTCAAATAGAGGACTGTCGTCTTTAAAAGAAGACACAGCTACCCTAGTTCCATCTTACTTCAACACTGGTGAAAGGGAAGCATCCTCCACTCCTCTCAAGGCCAGCAGGCTGCTTAAGGGACACAGCACAGGACAGGCTGTGTGGCCCAGAGATCTCTGTCCTGTAAGATCTTGCTGACACTCCAAGCTCCCTGGCATCGGCCACCTGAGGTGACCACCCCACTCTGCAAAATGGTAGGGCCAGCCCTGTCTGGAGAGCATAAAAGTGGTCAAAAGAAGAGACTGAAAAACACTAGATTGAACAGAACTCATTAGAGCTAAAACTGTAAAAGTTGCATCGATTTCCTCTGAGGTAGCAAATTCAGCTTTCCGTATGGAAGCTCTTTCACAGAAACAGTTCCCCTCGTGAAAAATGAGGTGGTAAAGTTTCTGCGCAGCTCCAAATTCAGCATCTCAATTTGTCTCAGGCTTTGCCGATGCCTCAGAAAGATGCTCCAAGCCAAGGAATGAGTAGCTGGCCATCAAGGAGGCCCTGGCCTCAATATTCCCCATTGTCGACAGTTGAGTATTGGTTCGCACAGGGGAGGTTGGCGACTCCTATTTTGGTGGGGCTCCTAGTCCATTGCAGCAGCTTTGATCTGGGGCTTTATAGGAGCTACCCATGGTGCTGAACTCCATCCCCAAAATAGGTTCACCACCATAGAGCACCATGGAGAGCTCCTATCAAGCTCCAAATAAAAGCGGCAATGGATGAGGAGCCACCAGCCTCCACTGGGTTCATGGAGGCTGCCACCACAAGTAGGCCATTTGGACAGACTCTTGAGCTTGCAGCAGAATACATGCAAGACACAAATAAAATTGAAACCATGACAACGCCTCCATCGAAACCCATCCCTACGCTCATTACACCTTGTCAAAGGGCCTTTTCTTCTTTTGTCTTCCTCTGGGCTCCCTTTCTCTCTCCACTTCTTCTTGCTATTCACGTAAAAGTGAACTCGCTGTCCAGTTGAGCTCCGCCAAACGCTCATCATCCCTGTGTTTCGAGCCGTCGTCCGCATAATGAAAAGTTTACATAAAAAGTCAAGGTTTTTGATGAATGTCACACTTGAAAGCCAATTAAGGGGGTTGAAAGGAAGACACAATTTCCCATTGTCTAATTGCCTCACAGCACCTTCAAGGTAATAAATTTGTCACATTGAATTATTAATGAGAAACGAATATTTGACTCGCAGCGTTGAATAGAAAAGAGCTCATTATCAGTTGGCATTGTTCCTTCCAAATAATGAGTGTGACACGAGGGGAGTCAAGAAAAAGGCAGCATTGTCTTTCCCCATTTCATGCATCTTTCCATTTAGCATCCTGCAAGATTTCTGCTGAGAGGAAGGGGGAGGAGGAGGGGGGGAAATCCAGATTGAAACTCATGCTTGACCCTATTTACCCCTTAGGTGGCCACATTTTAAGAAACACTTTCTCTAAGCTCCCCGAGGCAAAGGGCCAAACCAATATGACATGGGAGAACCGTAATCAAATCTCCCAACTGTTTTTTTGGTTTTACTTTAAAGCAGCCATAGGGGCAGGGAGGGGGCTCTGATTGCTATTGGAACTGAGGTCCTAGGTGAGTGGGTGCTTAATCCCTCACCTCCGTGAAAATTTCCAGATCTAAATTACCTTCCTGCTCTGAAACTGCAATTAGCTTCGGGGAGGGGGGTGCGGAATGCAGGTATCTGTATCATGCCTATATTTTTCTCACCTTCTGGGCAGAAAGTGGCTGGGACAGGGGAGTTGCAGGGAAAGGGGCATGCAGGGGGAGGGTTCAGCACCCTCTTCCTGCCTACTTCTCCCCTGCAAATTGGCCCTTCCGTACACCATTTTGCAGGGGAGAAATGGTCTCCAGGGTTTAAGACATGGTTGCGGTGGCACATGTACGTAATTTTAGCCTTCCCCGACCTGATGCCTCCAGATGTTTTGGACTTCAGCTCCCATCAGCCCCAGCCAGCACAGGCCAACGGTCAAGAATGCTGTGAGTTGTCGCCAAAAACATCTGGAGGGCACCAAGTTGGGGGAGGCTGAAAAAGCTGTAAAAAATTTAAAACTGGAAACATAAAAGCAAAAAAGGAGCCCCATAAACTAGAGGTTTATGTTGCTCTTACAGGCACGCTCCCTTATCGGCTTCACCACAAAATATCATTCTCATATACCTGTGACAAGACAGATACATCAGTAAATTTACTCTGACTCTACAGACATTGAACTGAATGTATTTCAACTGAAGAGCTATTCGTTTTATTAGCCGGTATTTTTATAAGTCTCTCTGCCTCTGTAATTAAAGAGATGTGAGGGGATATAGAGAAATACTGAGAAGCAAGTACTCCGCCAATGCAGGGGGAAAGTAACCATGAAGGTATCACCTTATCCATTTCTGGATTGGCTACTAATGATGTGTACGCCATCTAGGATTCTATAAACACGTTTGATGCACTGCTTGCTTGCCAGAGGTCAATTGCTAAACTGAAGCATCTCGATCACATCACATCTAAGGTCCCATTAGCACACGAGTCTTCTGTGCATAGATACATTTTTAAAAGGGTGCAGAGAACATAGGTTCCCTATGCACAATCTGTACCCTCCTTTTTTGCCCAGCTTGGATGTATGTGCATATACATACATATGCAAACGGCACATTGAAGTTGTGGCAGTCAGTGGCAACCCCAATTCCCACACACACACACACCATGCATCCATTTGTACCCTTAATGAATGTCTGCACAGAACTCAAATATCAGGATGCAGGATGTTGGGGTATCACCATGCTGAAAACTGTGCATAGTTGACAAATTCCCCTCCCCAAGGACTTGATTAACAGGTGGAAGAGAACCTGTCAAGTTTGAGAGTTCTTCCAGTTCTCAGTCTTGGGACTCATTTTATTCAATATTTTAGATACCTGGGTGACAGGAGTGCTGATATTTGCCAATACCAACCTATTGGGAGCATCCTCCATGCAGGGTAAAGCTCAAAGCATTCTGCAAGATGAACTGGATAGCCTCAAGGGCTGGCATTGGCAGACTTGATTAATATAAAATGTTAAATGTCATGTGTCTGAATGCTGATAGTTTCCTCTATAATGCTGTGGATTCTTTGGGTGAGAAGAACAACAGAGAAGCAAGCTAAGTGACATGGCCAATTGCACAATGAGTATAAATCAAAAATTTAGACCAGCCACAAAGAAAGAAAATGCACGTTTTCTTCATCTTTTGAAATTACTTCTGTACGGGCAGGCTATATTCTTACAAGTATATTACTTATTACAAGTTGTAAGTCAGAGGTGGGCAACTTGTGGCCTTCTAGATGTTTTTGCCCTACAACTACTATGATCCCTCACCATTGCCTATGCTGGCTATGGCTGTTGTAAATTGTAGCCCAGAACATCTGGAGGGCCACAAGTTGCCCACCTCTGTTATACATAATGTAACTTGTCCTGAGGGCATTCTCAGGCAACTCCTAGGGCCTCAGCACTCTCTCAGGGCCCACCACCACTGATGTCAGCCATAGGGCCCTCCACACTGGGCAGCTAAGTCTGAGAACCATTTCAATTACCCACAATGTCCCCAAGGTAGCATCACTTTAGGGCATTGTGGATAGTTTAAAATGGTGAGTGGCTTGCAATCACCCTTTGTAGATCATAGCTGCCCATCATTGCCAGCATGTGATACTGCTCAGGGCCGGTGCAAGGCAGTTTGGTGCCCTAGGCAAGATCAGATATTTAGCACCCCCCCTCTTCCCACTTGAGCCCTCCCTCCCTCCAGCCCTATGCTCCTGGTGCCCCCTTTAGCCCGGCGTCCTAGGCAGCCGCCTAGTTGGACTAATGGTAGCACCAGCCCTGATACTACTGAGAGGGCACTAATGCAAGATGGGGGCCTCCAGAGGGCACGTGCTAGAGGTCCCTCAAGCCTGTAGTGGGCCCTGCCATTTTGTTTGCTGTCAGGATCTGCTTGGCCTGCAGAGCACTGCAGCTCTCCCAGGTGGCCTGCCAGAGAAGGCAGCCTGATCTAACATGTGAGTATTTGCAGGGTTAGTGCCAGACATGTGAGTGATGGCAGGATTTCCATCAGTCCATTCAGGCAGGCCAGTTGGGAACAGAAACTTAAAAGTCAAGAATATATAATGACAGAAATTATAACCAATGAAAGTGTATTAAAACAGACACAATTTCAAATTACAAAGATTTACAGATTAAAATATATAAAACATATAATAGCTAAAAACAGATAAACATGTAAAATGTCACATATTGCCAAGCCTCGAGGGCTGGAAATAGTCTTGAATAACTTTTCTGACCGAAGGACTGTTATCTCAAGGTGAAGTCTTATTTGTGCAAATATTATTGTTAGTTGCTTCCCGAGATGCGTCCTCACAGTATAGAAGCTTTCCTGTAATCTTGTGGAGAAGCCAAACGCGTTTCGGCCTAACAGCCTTCCTCAGTAGCACTGTAGTTCCCACTTGATCCAGTTTTATAATATATTGGTATGTGTCCTCAATTCATTGCTGGTCCCACTTGCAAACCTTCTGCAACAGGCCAGCTGGGAACCACAGGAAGCTCTATAAAAGGCTTCCCCTTCCATCCCAGCTTTGCCACAACAACATGAGTCTTTGTGGTGGCTGCATCTTGCTCCTGACTGCTTCAATAATAGCTGACCCTTGCCTGTTCTTGACTCAGTTCCAGTCTCCAGTCCTGCCCCCGGTCCGGCAATGTCTTTGCCAGTGTCTGACCCTTGCCTGTTCTTGACTCCGGTCCTGTCTCTGGTCCTGCAACATCTTTGCCTGTGTCCGACCCTCACCTGTTCTTGACTCCATTACTGTCTCTGGTCCTGCAATGTCTTTACATGTGTTTGACCCTCACCTGTTCCCAACCCTGTTCTGGTCTCTAGCCTTCCTTACCACCTCCGTCATCTGACCCATGCCTGTCATGGACTCCGTTCTCACACTACCTCCAATGTCCCTAGCCCTGGTGTCCCTGTCTAGCTATGTCTGCCACTCATATCCTGGAGCTGGCAGCTGCTCTGGTAGAGAATGGAGATCATAGTGTGATAGGAGGAGGAAGTGGCTGAGACCTCAAGGCCACAGCAGCTGGAGACAGGTGGGAATGATGCTGATAGTCCAAGAGGCCATTCTGAAACTGTGGGGATGCCAAGCCAGAGTGAAGAGGAGGAGAAGGATGCAGTAGGCATTGGAGATCCCAGGGTTAGATGTCAAATGAAGAAGGGAGGAGCAGCTCAGACTTTTAGAATTGGGGGGGGGGACCCACACAAAAAATGTGGAACTGACCAAATGATCCATCACTGGGGGAAAGAGAATGTAGCTTTCTGAGGAACCACAGAGGATTTGTCTCCTGCGCCTGAGGTTCTGTGCCTCTGGTATAGGGACTATACTGCTAGAATTTTCTTCCAGTGTTGAAATTCACATTAGGAAAAAATAATAATGCGTACATCAAACACTCTTGTGAAACAAATGACGGGATTCTCTCTGAAATTATTGCAAGACATTGGTGCAAAGAGCTCTGTGACTTGAAAGATCCCGGTAAATTTTGTCACAAATAAAATGGATGAGCGGATCTTAGTCCTTCACCTGTCCTTACCCAAGTCATCAGCCATCACCAAAATCATGCGGCACCCTACCAGTACTGATGCACACAGTTTTATTTGAGGTTTCATTACAAACTCAACAGACCTGATCATTTCATTGCTTTTTATATCAACTGATCAGGCTGGAGATATATTTCTTCTTTCAAAGGAAGGCTCAGATTGCAGAAATGAATTATTTTACATGGTGCGGGGTTTTTTTTTTTCATTACTTCTGAGACATGCAAATTACAGCAAGCCACAATATGAGTGTGTAAAATGAACCAAAAAAGATAGAATTCACAGTACATCGTTACCCAACTGAGTAAGCCTGGCTTCCTTTCACATAGAATCATAGCATTGGAAGGGGTCATTTAGGCCATCAAGTCCAACCCCCTGTTCACTGCAAGAATCCAGTTTAAAACATCCCTGACAGATGGCTGTCCAGTCTTTGCTTGAATGCCTCCAATGATAGAAATCCCACCACCTCCCTAGGAAGTTTCATTGTCTGACTGCTCTGAAAGTTAGGAAGTTTTTCCTGATGGTCAACTGAAATCTGCCTTCCTCCTGTGACTTAAGTCCATTATTTTGTGTCCTACAGTCTTGGACGATAGAAAACAGGTTGCGACCCTGTTCTGTGTGACAACCCTTTAGGTACTTGAAAAGTGTTGTTATATCCCCCCGCCCCTCGCAGTCTTCTCGTTTCAACATTTGGAATATTAATGACAGACATTAATTTATTTGTTAGATATATATTCTGCCTTTCAACCAAGGGCAGGACACACTATTCTTCCTCCTCTCCACATTTTATATCACGGCAACCCTGATGAGGGAGTTTAGACAGAGAGAGAGAGAGAGAGAGAGAGAGAGAGTGATCACCTTAGGAGCTTCATGGATGAGTGAGGATTTGAACTGAGCTCTCTCCAGCTCTACTCTGACACCCCAGGGTCTTCAGTGTGGTGCCTGTGTGTACTAATGTGTCCACAGAAACCCCTCTTGATGCCTGCCTGGGTCCCTGCCCCTCATATATATGAAGTTGGCATGCTGCAAAGCAACGAGCAGCCCTCCAGTGCCATCTTTATTTGGGTTCAAAAGAGTGTTTTTGTGTTTTGGAGCTCAAACATCTCTGCCTTGTACTTAGGTTCTTAGGTGCATTTATTTTAGTCTTACCAGTTTGCCTTCTGGGAAATGAGTGCTTTGTGAATGGGCAAGCCCCCCGCCTGCTCTAACCATTATAGCATATCAACATATTAACATGCAGATTGGCTGCTGATTGGGTTTATTTAGTCTTGTGCCTCCTTCCATGCTTCTCATGGGCTAACATTCACTTTTTAATTTTTCTCAGCACAGCATATACATTAATTCAATTGAACATTTGTTCCTCACCGTAGCTTTTTAAGAACACACACACATAATTTAAAACATGCACAACAAAATCCTTGAGAAGCTGCTTCAAAGTAGGGGTGTGCAATCAGCAAACTTGAGCTGGCTGAAGTTATCTAAATTCTATCTCAAAGCTCGTTCTGACTTGAGTCCATATCAGATTGTGAGATTTGTTGTTATTTTTTTAACATGAAAATCCATGCATATCCATGCATATTTCTGTGCATATATTGTTCCAAATGTATGCATCAATTGTGTGCATCTTTGAAATGTGCACATTATTCTGCCATTGATGCACAGTATTTGTGTGCATTTTTCAAAAGAATGATTTTTTTCATGTGCATTTCTGTGTTGCCAAGAGGCAATGGTTCTTTTTAGGATTCAGAATACAGGCAGTCCCCAAGTTAAGAACGTTCAACTTACAGACAACCCATACTTAAGAACGGATTTCTGGGTTCCCCGGTGCTACATCATTTACATAGAGCACATAGCGTAGTATACTACGCAATTTGTATAAATGCCGATTTTAACATATAGAACGCTGTGCTGTTCCGACTTACATACAAATTCGACTTAAAGACATTCTGAAGAACGGAACTCGTCCGTAACCTGGGGACTGCCTGTACAATGAACACACTAATGGATAAAAGCTAAAGATATTATTGAGCAGAAGCAAATTAACAAAGCAGAAGAAAGCAAATTGCTACAGATCAAGATTATAAGCTAAAGTCCCTACAGTTGCCAGGGATCCCTGCTCTGCCAAAGGCAGTGGTTAACTTCTTTTTAGGATCCAGAGACAGTGAACACACTTATGGGTGAAGGCTAAAAAGCTTTCTTAGCAAAGTACAGAAAAGAGATTACAGAAGGAAGGCAGATGCAGAGCACAATGCTCGCTCACGTCCTTTCTGTTGTCAGGAACCCCTCAAAGAAATGACAACGGACAGACTCCTTGGCTGGCACACAGCATCTCCTGCAGCTGCGCCTGGGTCAAGGTTCTGCCCTCCAAAGGATTCCCTAATCTTATATAGGTTTTCTGTGTTTACAATAATCACGCCTGCCTGCTGCTCTCATTAAACTAGACAAGATTAATGTATTTTACACATAACTAATCGGGAAAGAATCTCAATAGGTGATGGCGCATACATCTCACACACTCCTATGCCAGGTTCCCAGGCCATCCAATGGTAAACAACACTACTAAGCTGGCCAGGAGTCCAGCTAGAGCCACTCAGTTCCCAGGTCACCTGAGCCCATCCAGATGACGAACACCAGTTACCTAAGACAAATATCCAATATATAATCCATCAGGCTGCAGCAGAGGGAGTGAAGGGAAACGGAGCCACTCTGTCAGCTCAGCTGAGAGAGACCAGCAAAGCTTGGCTCATCCTCTCCCTGAACTGCTTCTATTCCAGCTGGTCATTAGAAGAATTTGTCCCTAAGGATTAGTGCAGCCTTCCCCAGCCTGCTGCCCTCCAGATGTGTTGGACTTCAATTCCCGCAAGGGAGGCTGGTGACTCCTATGTCAGTGGGGCTCCTTATCTATTACACCTTTTTGTTTGAGCTTGATAAAGTTCAAACAAACAGATGTAATGGATAAGGAGCCCCACTGTCATAGGAACCACCAGCCTCCCTTGAATTCCCATCAGCCCCAGCCAGCACGGCCAATGCTCAGGAATGCTGGGAGCTGTCATCCAAAACAACTGGAGGTCAACTGGTCTGGGAAAGCTGAACTAGTGCCTCGGTTTGCTTTTGTCTTCCTCCTCCTCCTCAATCCCTTCTCCTTTTGTACCATGTCTTTTGGATTGTAAGCCTGAAGGCAGGGACTCCACTGGACTGATCTCTGTAAACTGCTTTGGGAGCCTTTTTTTTTTTTTAGCTAAAGAGCAGAGTAAAAACCCTTCAGATAAATACACAAATTGGTTTTTGGCCTTCAATGTGATTAAACCTATGTTTTATCTCCTTCTGTACTTTGTTGATTACATTTCCAGGTGGGGGTCGGGAATTTGGGATAGCAACCCCTTTCTGTAAAATGAACACCCTCTCCTAATACTTGCTTCTCCTACTTCTTCCTGATCCTCACTCTGCATTGGTGTGTGTGTGTGTATATATATATATATATATATATATATATATATATATATACAACCCACAAACGATGAGTATGTAAGCAAACAGCAGAAAGGAAAGAGGATAAACCCTGCACTTTGTGGGGCATTAAACCAAAATTAAGCAAAGGCAAATCAAAATTGCTGACCTTTTGCGCGTGTATAGGTGAGATAATGAAGAGTCAGACACAAATATATATGGTTTGAAATCAGGGCCACATTTATTGAATTAAAGATCTGTGAAGGGCGAAGGGCGGTACTAATCTACTCCTGAGGCCGAAGGCGGGGAGACAGGGTCTTAAAAGAGGCTCCCAGCTCCCCGCCCCTCTGCAGCCCAGTGGCTCAGCCGGCATGGCCTGGTGGGGCTCTGACTCTTCATCCCTCCCCCACGCACAAACTTCTCCCCGACCCCAGAAGGCGGGGCCAGGGGAAGTCCATTGTATGGAACGCTCCTCTCTCTTGTTAGCAAAATACCTGTGCAAACCGACTGAACAAGATGAGGCAGCGAGGGGGAGAATTTACCCTCCTAGAGATATATCGAATTAGGGTGCAATCCTATGCACATTTAGACAGAAAAAAGGGCCTACAACTTTCTTTTCTTTTCTTTTCTTTTTTTTTTTGAAGAGGTAAGCCCAGTGGCGGCTGGTGGCGCAATTGCCGGTGGGGCAGGGAGTCCACTACAGGTCATAGTCTGAACTTTTAAGGAGCTATCCGTAGTGCTGAAGCTATTGGGGGCGTAAGGTTGAGCACCAGGGATTGCTCCTTTAAAGTTCAGACTAAAACCCAGAGTGGATACAGTGCCCCACTGACATGGGAGCCACCAGCCTCCGCTGGGCAAGCCTTCCCTCGCCATCTGCTGCCTTTACAGTAGGAATGCATGCCACGTATGCACACACCTGGCTGAAATTAATTAGTGACTTCTGGCTGAACACATGAAAAAGTGGCAAGCGTGATCCATCTATCCCTTCCTAAGACATCAACGCTTTAGAACCTCTGAGCTCCTGCAGCTTTGAATACTGTGCATCCATTCTGTCTTTTGAGGAAAGGACCAATTTCCAGCCGTTAAGACCTAATCAAAAATTTCAGGTGTGTTACATACAATGTATAATTGCAGCCATCGTCTGCTTTAACAAGACAATCAAGAAGGTCAGCCCTCCTCAGGGCAAGCAAAGATTTCCACTGTCAAATGTTGTATTGCTTTTTTGTAATATAAGTATGTTCTAGGGAGGGGGAAATATAGAAATGCTGCAGCATTCTACTCCATTTATTTAGAAATGGAAAATGTTTTCAGTTCTTTTCTTTCTCAATCCAAGGTGAGAATTTGATAGTATATGCTTGTGCGTGTGTTATTAACGTGTTCGTTTGTTTAAAATATTGCTGCTCAACTTTCCAACCAGCTACTGCCCAAGGCAGCTTAAAACACAATATTCAAAATAACAATGTCATTTAAAACAAAAACAAAAAACAGTCAGCATTACACACACGCAAAAAAAAAAACCTGAACAGAACAGAGCCAAAACCCTTAAAGGAGACAGAAACGGCACAATTGACTGTGCAACCCTATGCATGTCTTCTCGGAAATAAATCCCACTGTGTTCAATGAGGCTTACTCCCAGGTAAGAGTTTATACTATACAGCAGGGGAAGGCAAACTCTGGCCCACACTGGAGCCAAATCTGGCCTGCTCTGTGCCTCTCTCTTCATGGAGAAATAATAATAATATTGTTTAAATGGGGTGGATGGCATCAAGGGAGGGGTGGGGCTTTCGGGGGGCTCTGCCCCCTTGATGTCACCCGGCCAGCTTGGTCCAGAGAGGTACTCTGGCCCCTGGAGCGAAGGGGGTTGCCCTCCCCTGCTACGCAGGATTGCAGTCTCCATTCATTCAGGAGCTGCCCCTTTTCAGCATGCAACTCCTTTGCTGTGGGAACTGCACTTGCTGCATATTCGCTACTGGGCAAAGGTTTAAGGTTCTGGTGCTAGTGTTCGAAACCCTAAACAACTTGGGACCAGGTTACCTGAGAGAGTGCCTTCTTCCTTACCAACCTGCCCAGCAAGTTAACTGAGGTCATTGGAGGATATTCTCCTCGTGGTTCCACGTGGACCTATGGCCCGGCCTGACTGGAGTCCACCAGGAGAAGAGCCTTCAGTGTGGTGGCTCCAGTTCTATGGAACTCCCTGCCTCTGAAGGTCAGGTAGGTTCCAACATTGTGTCACTTTTGGAGCCTGCTGAAGACGTCCTTGTTCCAGGAAGCCTTCCTTGCTGACCAGCCACAGTTTTAATGATACCTTGTTTTCAATGCATTGTTTTTATTCTTTTTATCTTTTTAATTTTTTTATTGTTCACTGCTCTGGAATCTGCTTAGATATCGAGCGGTATACAAATACTGTAAATAAATAAGTAATAAATAAATACATTCAACACTGTTAAATACCTGGGGGGGGGGAGAGAGAACAGTTGTCACCTGACACCGAAATGGGAATAAAGTAGGCACATGGAAGATGGATAAAGGGAGGTCTCCCACAAATTCAGCACCATCACAGATACAGCCTGTGATGGCCTACTCCCTGACCACCACCCATGTGGCCTACAGTTGTGGGAGCACATAGAGAAGGTCTTCTAATGAAGATTTTTAACATACGGCAAGGCAACCTCTGGCCCCCAGGTGTTGTTGGAATGAACTCCAGTCATCCCTCACCATTAGCTGTGCTAGCTAGGCCTGATGTAGGGCAGCCATGTGTCCTCTTTTACAGAAGACAGTCCTCTGTTTGATGGGCTGCCAGAGGATTGTCCTCAATTTGAAGGTGTCCTCTATTTGAAAGGCTACCCAATTCTGGCTTAAAGAGCCCTATGAACAGTTGTCCATCAGCAGTTAACCCCTGAATGGCAGACAGAACAGGTAGGCAGAATCTTCCCCACCATCGTGAGATGCACTGTATTTCTATTTAAAATATAATAAATATTTCTAAATTTGCATCCATCCATAGAAAAATAACATATGCAGATGTTATGAAAATCACTGTCTTCTTTGTTTTGGCGATGCCATTCCTCCGTTCTGGTGATGCATAAGTGGCCACCCTAGGCTGATGGGAGTTGCAGTCCAACAAAATCTAGAGGACCATATATTCCCCACCATTGTCTTAACAGTTGGGCTGGTTCTAGTTCATATCGGAATCATTCAGAAACTTTGTTCCCAGAACATTTAGGGCTTGTAGGGGCTCAAACCATGGGATTTGCAAGATCCCACAGGATTGGGGTATTAAGGGTACCCCACGTAGGGTGGCCATGTGTAGTGGAAAAACACATCAGGCAATTTGTTATTTTGAGGAGTTAGTGGTGTACAACAATTGCTCCTTCTGTGCCTAGACTTCTGGTTGGGCCTGTTGCTTTTAGTGGTTAGCTATGCGTCTTCTTCCCAGGGCCAATTATCTGTTTGAGACTGAACAACTTGATAAGCCTGTGGTGAGATCTCAAGGTTAGCTACATTATGGAAGAGTAGCCGGGATCATCATATCAATGTTGGCTGTGATCCCACTTGCTAGAGTTCCAGAATATGGGTGAGGTTCCCAGAAACACTCCCAGGATTGGATCTCAACACAGGCTGATCCAGAAAGGTGCCACACAAGAAGAAGCCGGTATTGGAGTCACATCCATTGCCATATTTTGGTGGTGTCCCTGGCAATTGTAGGGACATAAGCTTATAATCTTGCTTTGTAGAATTTTGCTTTCTTCTGCTTTGTTAATTTGATTCTGCTTATTAAAATCTTTAGCCTTCACCCATTAATGTGTTGTTTGTATTCTGAATTCTAAAAAGAACTGTTCTCTTGGCAACACATCATGTCTTCTACTTCAGAGAGGACAGTCCTCTATTTCAAGGTTTCTATTTGAAAGGCTGCCCAATGTAAGTCTGGTTTTAAAAAACAAAGAACCATAAGAAGGGAGAATAGCAGGTGCCTTGAAGTTGCTCATTGTCAGCTAGTAGCGCCTGGAGAGCAGACTGAGCAAGTAACAGAGCTACTGTTAGGTGAGGGGAACCCAATGCTGGTGTCCTTATGTTTTGCGCCTGTATGGCTAGTTGGACTACATCCAAGATCAATTAAAAGAGAGTGAAAGACGAGAAGCTTTTCATAATGAGGGATGGCTGTCTGAGATGTCTGAATCGAATAGAGATGCTTCCGATTTAGGGTGGAACTACTAAACAAGCATTCGCCAGTTAATACAATAATACAACATTTGCGGGTGAGATTTAGGATATGGAAGGGGAATTCTTGATCCACCTAACTTGCCCTTTCCCTCTTGCTACCTCCATCTTGGAGGCCTCTCACTCACCACTTGTGCTTATTTTTAGTCTTATTGAACTGACTGAGAGAAAATGGGGGGGACATCAGCTGGGGTGGAGGGGTGGTCGAGGAAGGGTTAAGCACCCCTCCCAACCGCACCAGTTATCTTCTGCAAATGCCCCTTCTCCCACATTAGAGCTATGAGACAAACATGGTTTGAAGATACTTATTGAAATGGTTTTAGCCATTTAAAATTATTTTAAATTTTGTACGTCATTTTATATATATATATATATATATATATATATATATAATGTTTTGTTATCTTGTATTTGTGGGTTGTAATTTTTGTGGATCACCCAGAGAGCTTCAGCTATTGAGCAGCATAGAAATGAAATGAACGTAACAGAGCTCACCTGTTCATAGTCTTCCCCTTGAGGGTAAAAAGTATTGTATCTATTTAAATACTAGACATCATCTCCAAATTTGTATCTATACCTATACATTAGTATGTGCAAAATTTATTCAAATCTATGTCCTCATTTTTGGTGGTGGGGGTGGCACATCAGTGGCCACCCTTAACCCTACATCCTCCACTAGCAAGCCAACAACCTGATTGGCCAGGCAATAGGGCCCCCACCTTTGCTGAGCAAGGCCAGGCAACCATGCAGCCTAGAGGAGCCATCTGTTGCTATAGTGACAGAGATGCTGCCACCCTCAATGCAAGTCCTGGATGCTTGTGGGATGGCCAAAAGGGGTGGGACATCTGTCACGCCTCCTGGTGGGCATTTAAAAGCCTGCTGGGCTGTGGTCAGGTGCAACTCGCTCTAGGAGGAGCAGGGATGGGGACTCGGACTCGAGGACTCGACTCGTGAGTCGGACTGAGTCCCCCCTCTGACTTGACTCGGACTCGAGTCCTAATATTTTTAATGGGACTCGAGACTCGACTCGGGACTCGAGACCAAGGACTCGTCAACATCCCTGGGCTGTGCCAGAAGGAGTGGAGAGGAGCGTGATTGCCGGCGAAGAGCACATGGAAGCGAGGTGTGCCGCTGCTCGGCCACTATGGACGGCTACCAGGAGTGCAGCCCCAACAGTGTGTCAAGATTTATTTTGATTGATGTGTTGCGTACTTGGGAGAGGCAGAGGGAGGACCTGAGATTACTCTGTGTGGCTGCTATGAGTCTGAAGTAGCCTTATTTTGTTGGGAAAACCCCCCATTGATTTTAATAGGGACTCGTGGAGTCAGCTTTGGGAGTGACTCGTGACTCGTGACTCGTGAGTCACCCTTTTGGACCAAGGACTCGGACTCGGACTCGAGACTCGGGTCCAAAGACTCGTGACTTGACTCGTGACTCGAGACCAAGGACTCTTCAACATCCCTGAGGAGGAGAGAGAGGCAGTAGCCAGGAGAAGAGGCAGCGGACAAGAAAGATTGGGACACAGGAAAAAGGAACTGCCGGTGACTAGAGCTCATCGCCAGTCTCCTCTAGTAAGGATGGGTGAATGAGCGACGACGTTTGAGATCACCAGGACATCATCTCACCACTCATCTCATTCCCATTCACACTTGCAATTGCCGCTCGCTCTGCATGAACAGGAAACATGTGCAAATTGAGCAGTGACCGAATGAGAGATTGGCACAGGTTTCCTCAAATTTGCACAACTTTCCTCCATAGTTAGCCTGATTCAGGGCTGATTCAGTCTACAGAGAAAATGTGTGCAAATTAGGAATTTTGCACAAATAGAACTAGGAAGCAGGCATGCGGCAAACACCAGCATGTGTTCAACAATTTACTAATATTTTTGGCGGATATGTGCTCACGCTCACATTCAGATCTGAAGCCACAATGAGGTCCCCTGGGGAGACAGGGGAAGGGAGGGACTAGATCCTGCATGCTTCAGGGTTGGAAACATGCATGCATGCAAACACAAACACACAGAGAGAGAGTTATTATTATTGATGAATTCAGCATTAGATGGTGTATTTTATCATGACACTTTTTTATGTGTAGCATACTTTTAACTGGCCTTAATGAGGATGGGAAACTTGGACAAGTTACCTTGGGAGTCACCTCTTTCCATATCATCCTACCCATTCCCTAAGATCATAAGGAGAGACCCTTCCCTCTGTCCCATCTAGGGTGGAAGCACATTTCAGTAGGACAAGGGATGGGGCCTTCTTAGTGGTGGCGCCCAGATTACAGAATACCTTGCCCTGGGAAATGCAGTTGGCCCCCCTTCCTTTGCTGATTGCTGAAGACTCTTTTATTCTGGCAGGCTTCTGTTGCATGTGGCAGATAATGTTTTTATGCCTTGGTTTTCACTGCTGATCCTGTCTCCCTGGCTGATCATTTTATATTGCTGTTTTTTACAAAATTGTCTTTTTTTCTTACATGCTGCAAACTGCGCCACGTGTGGTACTTTTTCATCAGAAGGCCAGGTTGTAAATGTTTAGACAAATTGATAAAGAAATACCAGTAAACTATAGAATGTACAATTTCTCCTTTTAAATCCGGTTTTTAAAATTATCTGAGAAGGCTACATACAGATTTGATGATGGGATAACAACAAGCAAGATCTTCAGTGCAAAAATGCTTTGGCACCATTCCTAACTACATGTGTTAAATGCGTCATGCACTTTTTGATACTTTAATAAGATAATTTTTATTCAATAGTCTGCCAACGCAATGCTTATTTAACTCAAAATGCATCCGGATTTATCTTCAGAAGGTATTTTCCGAGAGACCTTGACGACTTCACAATAAATTATTCTAGCCTCTTCCCATTCACTTGTGCCCTCTGCTTGCTGCACTTGGCTAACACTACCCTCTTTCATTTTCCTGTTCTTTTCTCATTTTCCTCTTTCACTGGAGATCAGCCAGGACAGGCCCTCTGGTTATGACCACTGCTGTAATGTATAAGTGCCAAAATGAGTTTTTCAGTGTTAACTGGACTCCAAAATGCTATAAATCAAGAATGATGATCATATTGGACTGATTGGATTCCCAAATGGCTCTTCTGCATTTATGAATCTATATCAGACAACCTGTTTATCCATCCAGCGCTAAGTATACATGTGAAGCATTAATATGGAGAAAATAAGGCTATCCCAGCTGGATGAGATCAAGGTCCTCCTAGATCAGTCAGCATCCTCCTTCACACAGACCTGGTAAACAACCCTCAGATAACCCTACCCATGCTGCCCAGGTTCTCATGACAGAAGCCACTGCACATGCGCACTGCAGCTTGCATATCCAAAATGGCGGCTGGTGCACAGCACAATGCCCTAGAGGTTAATTAACCAACAGTGGCTTAGCATTATGTGCGAACTGGACCATAGTGTCCAATCAGATGCCCCCAGGAAGTCCCTATGCAGGGCATGAAGGCAATCACCCTTTCTCACCATTGCTCCCCAGTAACTGGTGTCCAGTGGCATACTGCTTCTGAACTATGAGGTCCACTGTACCCATCACAACTAGCAGTTGTTTATAGTCCCTGGGTCCCCACTTACTAGGGGCCCCTCATTGTGCCTGCCCTTGGTGTGGGGCATGTGGGAGCAAAGGACTGCTCTTCCTCACATGGCCAGTGGCATGCTAGGCTGGTTTGCTGCCTGGACACACCATAGCCCATTGGTCCCATTCCAGGTCCAAATCCGTTGTGCCAATTGGTTTCTTGATGAAGGGCCTCAAGATAGCCCTGAAAGGGGACTTTTCCCCTGTGGTCTGCCCTGAGGCTATCAAGCCTCACATAGGCGTTGGAAATGCTGTTACAGCCTGCGGAGGGATGCTGGGAGTTGTAGTCCAACACATCTGGAGGACACCAGATTGAGGAAGGCAGGTCTAGACAGTTTGCAGAATTCATGTTTCCCGGACACAGAACTGTTGTTGTTGTTGTTGTTGTTGTTGTCATCTATTATTATTATTATTATTATTATTATTATTATTATTATTGCTGCTGCTACTACTACTACTACTACTACTACTACTACACATAGGACTGGCAGTAACTTTCAAACCTATCATCTGGTTTTCTGCTTCTGTCTCCCCCTGTCTACTGATTTACCATAATGGTTCCGTTATTTCCCTCCACGTCTCAGACAAAAACATCCGCCATGTTAAATAATGGAAGTTTTATACAGTTAAATTGAGCTTTCCAACCTGGCCATTGCTATGAAATCTGTTATTATTCATAATGGCCTTAAACAGAATCTATTTTCTCCTAAATTCTGGACTCCAGATTGAGCACTCTAATCTTCCATTTTTGTGTTTTTGTGTGTGTTTCCATTTTTTATGTATTTGTACACAAAGCGGAGATTGTATTCTCCTTCCAGCAGCTCGCTTTTAAAAAAAAATGACAGGCCTGCTGTAGACTATGCAAAGTTCATTTGCTGAGCAGCATGGTTTTCCAAGGGTCCTGCGAACAACTGAGCTGAAGGGGAGAGGGGAGGAGGGAACAGGTGCAGCAATTTGGCAGCCAGAGCAAAACCTGAAAGATAAATGACATCAAAAGGCAGAAAAAAGGAAAACGCAGGCTGAGTTTCTTAGGGCGCAGTCCTATCAATTGCACCTTCGATGATCAGAAGCCCCCGAACTCAGAGGCTGCCTCTCATCCAATGCAGGGCAAGAGGAGCAGCGGAGACTAGCTCCCAAGTCTCCTCCAGCCCTGCAGAGATTGCTAAATGAGCTTTTTAGTCTGTCTACCGATTGGCACTTCAGAGGAGGAGGGAGGGAGGCTGGCAGAGGCTCAGGATAAATCATATCCTGGCCTCTCCATCCTCCTCCCCTGCCCACCCACTGGAATGTCCCCTTTCCCCCCTCTCCGAGGTTGTTTTTCTGACCTCGGAGGCCAGCCAGCATGGTTCTTTCCATGCCAGCTACAAGGGGAGGGGAGTTGGATCTCTGACTCCCCCTTCTCAGGTGGGAGCACTGTCTTGGACTTCGGACCTCCTTTCCCTGACCACCAGTCATTGGGCAGTTTCCTGGCTTTTGCACAATTGTTGTTAACCGTTCTAAAAGGTTGACATGTCTCTCCTAAGGCTTAGTTACTGACAGTAAGAGCGTTGAGCTCAGATATGCTGGTATTTTGGGTGTTTTAGCACCCACTCATTTTGCCTTTGGCTCTGCCCGCCACTGGAATTCAGCCCCTGACGGCGACTCTGAAACTGAGAGCCAGTGTGGCGTAGTGGTGAGAGTGCTGGACTGGGACTCGGGAGCTAGTCCCCTGCTCGGCCATGAAACTCACTGGGTGACTTTGGGCCAGTCGCTGACTCTCAGCCTAACCCTACCTCACAGGGTTGTTGTGAGGATAAAATGGAGAGAAGGAGGAGATTATGTAAGCCGGCTTGGGTTCCTTGCAGGGAAAAAGGCAGGGTATAAATATAAGAAATAAATATAATAAATAAACTGAATTCAGCCTTCAGGCTGACTGAAAGAGATCCCTCACCCATGATGTTCACGCACACAGGGGAGGCTGGTGACTCCTATTTCGGTGGGGTTCCTAACTCATTGCATCTTTATGTTAGAGCAGGGCTCTCCAACCTTGGGTCCCCAGATGTTGCTGGACTAGTCTACAGCTCCCAGAATCTCGTGCCATTAGCCATGCTGGCTGGGTAATGCTGGGAGCTGTAGACCAGCAACATCTGGGGACCCAAGGTTGGAGAGCCCTGTGTTAGAGCTTTATGGGAGCTCTCCATGGTGCTGAACTCCACTCCCAAACAGGTTCACCACCATGGAGCACCGTGGATAGCTCCTACACAGCTTCAAATAAAAAACTGCAATGGATTAGGAGCCCCACCAAAATGGGAGTCACCAGCCTCCACAGATGCATTTACACTAAAAGCCAAAACAGACATAACTATAAAGCAGCTACATGTTTTATTTCATTTTTATTTCCTTTATGGATCACTGTTTTGAAATAGAAATTCAGACAACCGCCCCCCCCCGATCTAGATTGTACCCATGGAGGGGCATTTTAAAGCCCCCCTACTTCCCGTGTTAGGGTCTCATTACAGATCAGACCCAGCCTTCACCTACTCGAGAGTAAAAATGGGGCAGGAAGGCATAAGGAAAGAACCTGGTAGCTGCATTCCACTTGCCCAAAGCTCTGAAGATGGATATTGCACTGGAAGGAACATGCAGCCTGCAGTGGGATATCTTTTCAGGCATTTGTCTGTACAGTGAGTAGCAAAACCACCTCAGTTTGTGAGCTTTTACTCATCTCCCAATGAAAAATCTATTTAATTAAAGACAGTTATTCAAGATGCACATGCACATACATTGGCAAAGAAAGAGGGGTGGGAAGGAAACCAATATACAAGAGCTCAAGTTTTCTTTACCTGCACTTGCTTATTTATTAATGTAATAAAGATAAGGCAGAAAAAGATACTTTAAGGAAAATCAATGCTTTTTTAGATAAAACATCAATGTAATTCAAGCAGCCCAAGTCAACTGCCGCTGTTAAATTAAGTTTACAACTTGAACAAACGGTCATATAAAGCTGGCAGGGCCTGACAAATTGAATTACTGGAGTAATACATCACTCACAAAAGTATTATTGATAGTGACAGGGTGATATTGAATTTAAATTATTCATTTGTATTGATTAAACCTGCACTTCTTTACCATGAATGGGCAGCAGCAGGGAGCGGCTGACAAAGGTTCTTAGAGTCATATTCTAGCTTAGAGAACAAAATAGGTGACAAGCTGGCCCAGTTGTGCTTTTTACATCCAGCCAAGCAAGGGATCACCTGAGATCCGGGGGGGGGGGCTCTGAACAACTGGGAAGACACCCCACAAGTTCACTGCCACTGGAATAGAAGGGGGCCTTCCTGGGAATGTCTGCATGCAAAGCATGTGCGCTACCATAGCTCAGTGGTAGAGCATATGCTTTGCATGCAGAAGGTCCCTGGGTCAGTAACTGGCATCTCCAGGTAAAAGGTTCTCCAGTAGCAGGTTTGGGAAACGACACACACGCACAGCTTCGATCTTGAAGAGCCCCTGCCATTCAGCACAGATAATATTGGGCTAGACCAGTGTTTCTCAACCTTGGGTCCCCAGATGTTTTTGGCCTACAACTCCCAGCATGCCCCAGCTGTAGGCCAAAAACATCTGGAGACCCAAGGTTGAGAAACACTGGGCTAGACAGATCAATGGTTTTGACTTCATGTGTTCATGTGTTCATGGAATACATGAACAGGTTGCAGGGGAGGCTGCTGACTCCTATGTCAGTGGGGCTCCTCATCCATTGCAGCTTTTATTCTGAGCTTTATAGGAGCAGTCCATGGTGCTGAACTCCATCTGCAAAATAGGCTCACCACCATGAGGCACCACGGATAGCTCCTATAAAGCTCTAAATAAAAGCTGCAGTGGATTAGAAGCCCCGCCGAAATAGGAGTCCCCAGCCTCCACTGATAGGTTGTGACCTGAGGGTGTCCTTTTCTAAGGGCTCCAGGCCAACTGAAGTTTTCCTTCTCCCCAAAGAAGAAAACCCAGGAAACCTTCTTCCACAACCTCAGAAGCTCCCATGAAGAGGCTGACAAAGGATATATTCCTCAGGCAGTATCATATCATTTACTTGCAAGGAACAGGACCGGTGCAAGGCAGTTTGGTGCCCTAGGCAAGATCAGATATTTAGCGCCCCCCCTCCCACTTGAGAGCGCTGTATTTTTTCCCCAAGGCATTTCTGGTGCCCCCTTTAGCCCTGCGCCCTAGGCAGCTGCCTAGTTGGACTAATGGTAGCACCGGCCCTGGCAAGGAAACTAGTAGTGGGCAGAGCAATCCTATGGCCCCTAGACAGCATCTC
Source organism: Shinisaurus crocodilurus (assembly GCA_021292165.1). Taxonomy (NCBI): domain Eukaryota; kingdom Metazoa; phylum Chordata; class Lepidosauria; order Squamata; family Shinisauridae; genus Shinisaurus; species Shinisaurus crocodilurus. The sequence continues at coordinate 26,721,372 of CM037883.1, forward strand.
GAGGGCGAGAGGATCATTCGGATTCCCAGCAGCACCAAGGTCAGAAAACAGCTCCAACTTCAGAGCTGCAGATCCATGCTCGGAGTGCCCTCCCCCGTTCACAACTGGTGCAGAAAGAACCATGCTGGCTGCTTCTCCAAGGTCATAAGAGCAACCTTGGAGAAGGGGTTTAGGGGGCATTCCAGGGGGAGGGGAGGAGACCATCACCACCAAGATACAATGTATCCTGGGGGTGCCTCAGCCTCCTTCCCCCTCACTCCAAACTAGTGCTGCAGTTAGATGGCCAAAATCAGCCATCTAACTGTTTTGCAAAGCAGGAAGAGTGTGGAGGTGACATTCGCCTCCATGCTCCTCCCACCCTGCATAGGATGCCCATGATCCTCCGAGTTCAGAGGATTGCGGGGAGTCTAATAGGATTGCACCCTAAGCCACAGAAGTCTAATTTAAGGCTACCATCCTACATGCACTTACCTGGAAGTAAGCTCCACGGACTTACTTGTTGTGATCTGTATCACATTCACAAGCTGCAGCACATTGTTTACAACATGGAAGGAACAGAATGGCTGGTAAACAGGTTATGTTTTGTCTCCTATTTCCCGTGTTGGTTCTCATGGGAGCTAAGCCTGGGAAACAGTATGAGCCTGTCACATGGTTTGTACGTTTTGGTGGACGCACTTGTTTTTCTGTCTGTAGCCATTGTCGAGAGAGGAACAGGACTGTTCACTCTGTTCTCTCTTTTCTTCTGGACTTTTGCTTGCTGGACTTATGCAACAATGTAACATCTATGCAACAGTGGGGTAAAGCTCAACTTGCTCCACTGGAATGGAATGCTTGCTATGCATTATGCTCTGCTCATGAACTGTAATTAGGAAATGTATACTCTGTAGAATATTACTTTATTAAGTAAATAAACGGGTAGAAAGACCTGTGGAGTTACAGAGTTTTTTCCTTGCTAACTGCAAATGGGAGAGCCGACAGCTGGAGTCGGATTACAGGAGCTGGCTGTCTGACTGCAACCGACACGCTGCACGCTGCACACAGAGAGGGGAGAGAGATCTGGATTTCTGTGTGTGGATTTATGGGCCTTCACACATGAACAGGATTTTATTTTTATTTTTTTTTTATTTTTTTAAATATTTTATTTATTTTTCAAAACAAATTATAACACAGAAAATATATTTAGCAAAATACAAAATTATCACACAAATAAACATAATCACATACAATAAATCATAAATCTAAAGTGCTCCCCCCCCACCCTCCAAGGGACCAATTAATATACTTCTATCCTCTTGATCAAATAAAGTCTAAATTCCAAAATATAGCATATCCTGACAAGGCATGTTACCCTTCCCCTTTTTAATACATAGTCTAGTAATTGATTCCATATCTCCATAAAATTCTTCTTCTTTAGCAATCCTTTTTTGCATTTGATACTACTAGTTAGTTTATCATGTAGGGCTATGTCCCAAACTTCCTTATACCAGTCTGTCCTATACGAACAGGATTTTAATCTCCTATCTTGCACACACGGGTGCTCTGCTTTCATTCCCGCACCTTCATTACTTACTTCCTAACAGGAAGGCCCATGGCTCAGTGGCAGAGCACATGCTTTGCATGCAGAAGGTCCAAAGGTTCAATTCCTGGCATTTTCCTGTCTTCATAACTTCTGTGCTGCAGAAGCACACATGCCCTCTCCAGCCTCCAAGAACCTTTCTATGCTTCTAGCTACAGATAGTTCTGAAGCACAAACAGCTCTCAACACCCATACCAGGCCCCATCTTCTCCCTGTACCACAGATAACAGGACCTGGAAGAAAGGAGTCATCTCAATGGGTCAAGAACTAGGCAATTGCACTATCTTTCATGAAAGTCCAATTTCTCTTTAATATTGGGCATATTCCATTATCTGTAATTAAGTTCTGGTTTCTTCATTGATACTCCTTCCACATTTCTTGCAATCATCAGAGGTCCTATTCAAGCTGCCTCCTCTGTCTACTTCTAAGTGGGTGGTCACCAGAGGAAAGGATAATCTTCTCAGTGATGGCACCCCAATGTTGGAACATTCTCCCCACACACCTGATGGCACACCTGATGCCTGGTTTTATGAGTTTCAGGTGCCAGGCCAGGATCATTCTGTTTGACCAGACTTTTAATTATTAATACATTTGATTGCTACCAGTTTAGGATTTTATTTGTACTGTTTTTTCAGCTTGATACTGGTTTATATTTCTGATTTGATTTTGGCAACCAGAGAGAGAGCCTTCTCTGCTGTGGTACACTTGTGGAACTCTCTCCCTGGGTGGCCTGATTTGCCACCTACTTTAATTTCTTGTTGGTGCAAGCAGAAGTTAAAAATTAAAAAATCCTGGGTGTTCACCACTAATTGGAAGAAGTTTTATCATGGATATTTTTTTTTTAAACTCCAGCCATTATTCTGATGTTCTTATGATTTTGCTGCTGTTCTGTCATATTTTCATTCTGGGTTTTTTTTAATTTTTGTAATCCACTATGGTAATTTTATATGGGTGATACAAAAATCTGAGAAGAGAAAAAAGAATTTTTGAAGGGTGACATTTGCTTTTATCATTGTTCTTAACTATTTCCCACACACACCCCATGTAAGCCACCTTGAAAAAAGTTAAAGGTGGCATATACAATTTGTTAGTAAAATAAATGGATAAATTCCCACCACTGCTGCACCTCTCAACAGGACCGGTGCAAGGCAGTTTTTTGGTGCCCTAGGCAAGATCAGATATTTAGCACACACACCCTTCCCACTTGAGAGCGCTGTATTTTTTTTTTCAAGGCGTTTCTGGCGCCCCCTTTAGCCCTGCGCCCTAGGCAGCTGCCTAGTTTGGCTAATGGTAGCACCAGCCCTGCCTCTCAAGATACTTCCTCTTAGGCTCACTCGCAACATCATATATCTGTTCCTCTCTGCCATCACTACTCGCTTTGTATTGCCAAAAGCAACATTTTCCTACTGAAGCGGGGGAAACAAAGATAATCTTAGGGTGCCAATTAAACAGCACTGCTATAGCGTTAATAGAAGAATTCTGCCCTTTTTGTTCGCTGCTGTGCTTTACAGAATAATAAAATTCCAAGTAATAAAGCCATATTGCAATAAATATGTACATTTTAACAATTCAGCTTGTTTGCCAACTGGGCTGATGTCAATTGTTCCTGTAAAAAGATGTGCTCACCTGCCTCTATCTGGCATTTTTATTCCATGTATACACACACACACACACACACACACAGAAGGAGGCTTTTGCTACAAGGAAGTCAGGACTGCTACCAAGATTATCTCTGCCTACTTGAAATAAAAAGGAATTTGTTTTATATACCTGACCTTTGATAGACTGCTCTCCAATAAATCCTTTTCATTTCCCTCTTCCTGCCATGAGAGTCAATTTAGGCAAGCACAAAGCAGCTCCCAATTGTCAGTTCCAACAAGTAACTGCAACAAAGAATGAGAAGCTGCGGGAAATTAGTTTGTATCCTACGTGGGCCATGTCCTTGTAAAAAAAAAAAAAAAAAAGACAAAGCATGATCCTTCTAAAACTACTTCAACTAAAGACGCATTTGAATAATAGGCAGCAACATTTGCAAGCTACAATCCATTCAAAGAAATGTCCATAACCCTGAAATAGTTTGTTTTTTAAACAATGCAACTAAAGCAGACCCTTCCTGTGACATAAGAGGACTAGAGCCCTGCAGGTGACTGGTGCCCATTGAGACCGGTGGAGTGGAGAGTGGGGAAACAAATGGCAGGCAGACCCAAGGGGTTGCAGTTATCCTACAACAGCAACCCATTGTAAGGAAAAGGAAAACTGAGGCAAATTAGCTTTGGGATCATGCCTGCAAATGGAGGATTGGGTGGGTGGAAATCCACACAGCCGCAGAAAAGGACTCCTTTGGACCCGCATTCTTCAGTTTCAGAAACAACTCCCATTACACAAGGAACATAAGAAGACCAATGCTGGATCAGACCAAGGGTCAATCTCATCCAACCAGCTGCCTATGGGAAACCTACAAGTAGGGCATGAGTGCAATAGCACCCTCATACTTGTGTTCCCCAGCCACTGGTGTACATAGGCATACTGCCTCAGATACTGGAGATAGCATATAGTCATCAGGACTAGCAGCCATTGATTGCCTTATCTTTCACGAATATTTCTAACATCCTTTTAATGCCCTTCAAATTGGTGGCCGTCACTACATCTCATGGCAGCAAATTCCACAGTTTAACTATGTGTTGTGTGAAGAAGTATTTCCTTTTATCTGTCCTGACCCTCCCACCAATCAGCTTCATGGGGTGACCCTGGGTTCTAGTATTATAGGAGATGGAGAAAAATGTCTCCCTATCCACTTTCGTGTACATTACTCACCATTTTTCTAAGCTAAACAATCCCAACTGCTGTAACTTTTCCTCATAGGGGAGTTGCTCCAGCCCCTTGATCAGTTTAGTTTCACTTTTCTGCACATTTTCCAGCTCTACAATATCCTTTTTTAGGTGCAGTGACCAAAACTGTACACAGAATTTTAAGTGTGGTCACACCATAGCTTTGTATAAGGCACTAAGATATTGGCAGTTTTATTTTCAGTTCCTTTCCTAATTATGCCTAACATGACATTTCCCCTTTTTTCACAGCAGCCACACACTGGGTTGACATTTTCATTCAGTTGTCCACCAAAACCCCAAGATCTCTTTCTTGGCCAGTCACTACTAACTCATATCCCATCAGTGTATATATGAAGTTGGGGATCCCCCCCCCCAATGTGCATCATTTACACTTGCTTATATATTGAACCACAATTACCAGTGTGATTACCATTCTCTCAGTTTGGAGAAATCCATTTGGAACACTTCATTATCTGTTTTTGTTTTAACCCCCCTAAATAATTCAGTACCATCATCAGCAAACTTGACTATCTCACTGCTGCTCACTCCTGTTTCCAGATGATTTCTTAACAAGTTGAAAAGTATTGGTCCCAATATAGATCCATCTGGGATCCCACCATTTACATCCCTCCATTGGGAAAATTTACCATTTATTCCTACTCTCTGCTTTCTGTTCTTTAACCAGTTACTGATCCATAAGAGAACCTCTCCTTTTATTCCATGACTGCTAAGTTTGCTCAGGAGTCTTTGGTGAGGGACTTTGTCAAAAGCTTTTTGAAAGTCCAAGTAAACAATGTCTACCAGATCACCCCTGATCACATCACATGTTTATTGGCACTCCCAAAGAACTCTAAAAGGTTAGTGAGGCAGGAGTTACCTTTGTGGAAGCCATGTTGATTCTTTTTTCAGCAGGGCTTGTTCTTCTATATTCTTACTAATTTAATCTTTCATAATGCTTTCCCTCCAACTTACCCAGAACAGACGATCCCTTTTTAAAAGTTACATTGGCCATTCTACAGTCCTCTGGTACAGAGGCTGTTCTTAGGGACACGTTACATATTTTTGACAGAAGATCAGCAATTTCACATTTGTTAGCAATATGCTCCTCAAAATGCTTTTTTTGCATCTCTTACTGTCTGCTTGGTTTCCTTTCTGCAAGTTTGTGTGTCTTTTTGTTCTTATTACGGCAAGACTTCCATTTTTTGAAGGAAGCCTTTTCTCTAATAGCTTCCTTGACACTGCTCGTTAACCATGCTGGTGACCTCTTAGACTTGGTGCTACCTTTCCTGACCTTCTAGTGGAGCTTATATTATTCTGGTTTAGAGTAACCTCCAAGCATTTTGGAGAGATTTAATCCTCTTGACTCCCCCTTTCAACTTCCTTTTTACCAGTTCCCTTACTTTAGTGAAGTTTCCTCTTTTGAAGTCAAATCTGACTGTGCTGGACTTCCTTGGCAGTTTTCCATGTACATATTAAATCTGATAGCACTGTGCTCACTGTCTGTTTCCAGTTGGTTTGACAACACTCATATCTTGCACTGGGCCCAGGGTTGCCTCCCCTCTGGTCATTTCTACAACCAACTGTTCTAGCGCATAGTCATGACTGAAACATGTATTTATCCAACCAATGTGGGGGCAATTAAAGTCACCCGTTATTATACTTTCTCATTTGGATGCTTCTCTGATTTCCTTTTCCATCTCAATTCTCAAGATCATCCTGAGCATTCTGGTCCAGGGGATGATGGCATGTCCCCAGGGCTAAATTGCTCTTTGAAGCTGGTATTGTCACCCACAGCACTTCTGTGGAGGAGTCTGCACCTTTTAGGTTTCCTAGTCTGCCTGACACTATGCCCTCTTTGATGTACAGAATGACATGTATGCCTTTCCCTGTCCTTCCTATCAAGTTTATAATCTGGAGATTATCATGTCCCACTGGTTCTCTCCATTCCATCAGGTTTCCCTAATGCCCACTATCTAGGTTCACCTTTAAAACAAGGCACTCCAACTCTCCCATTTTCGTTCAGAGGCTTCTAGCATTAGCATAGAAGCAACTATACACGGTGTCCCTCCTCAGATGTCTCTGGCATGTGCATCTTCTGCTATGGTTCTTTGACTAGCTACCATGTATAACCATATGCTCATGGACTTTTCCTTCCCCATTCCCATTTGGGCAATCAGAAAAATTAAATTTTCACCTTTGTCTCCTAGGGATGATTCAACCCAAACTGGATGCTTCTGAGCTCCTGGCGGCTTTCCCCCAGGGTTCAGTTTAAAGCTGCCCTGCCACCTTTTTTTTATGTTAAGCACCAGCAATCTGGTTCCATTTGGGTACAAGTGGAGCCCATTCATCTTGTACAGGCCAGGCTTGTCCCAAAATGTTCCCCGGTGCCTAAAAAATCTGAAACCCTCCTCCTTACACCACTGTCTCATCCACACACTGAGACTCCTCAGCTTCGCCTGTCTAGCTGGCCCTCTGTGTAGAACAGGTAGCATTTCAGAGAAAGCTACCTTGGAAGTCTTGGATTTCAACCTCCTACCTAGCAACCTAAATGTGGTTTCCAGGAGCTCACAACTACATTTCCCCCACATTATTGCTATCAGTATGCACGACGAGCACTGACTCCACCCCAGCACTGTCTACAGTTCTGTCTAGGTGGCACATGATATCTGCAGTCTTCACACCAGGCAGGCAATTCACCACCTGGTCAACCCGCCCATCACAAACCCAGCTGTCCATGTGTTTCATGATCAAATTGCCCGCTACCACAAGTCTGCAAGCTTCCTAGGATGCTCTAGGGGCACTCTAGGAATGAGGCTTCTATGGCAGGAACCATAGAGCATATTCCTGGAGCGTATTATCCTCTCTATTCTTTGGTGATCAGGCTGGGGAGGATAGGGAGGGGACTTCCACACCTTGATGCTGTGACATGGATGGAAAAGATGTTACTGCGAGGCCAAGATCTGTTGCTGCTGGGGTGAGCATGAACGGCGTGTGCAGCCCCTGCCAGCCCAACAGAGACCTGATGCAGCTCTCAGGGCTGGAAAGGTTGCACACCCCTGATTTAAGTGGAACATGCCACATCACTTTGTAAAAACATAAACAAAACCAGCATGTTCCAGGGGAGAATGGTGCACCCATAGGCCTCACTGTAGCTATGGCCTTGACTGTACACTGTCTTGGAAACATTTATTTCCAGCAAGTTTCCCAGGAGTGGAGCCAGACAAAGCAGCACTGTTGTTAGATCGTAATTCACCACGGGCCTATTCCACTTGGGAAAGGGCTGTAGCTCAGTGGTAAAACACCTGTTTTGCATGCAAAGACTTCCAGGCTGAGTCCCCAACATCTCCAGATAGAACTGGGAACATCCCCTGTCTGAAATCCTAGAGGACTGCTGCCCATCAGTGTAGACCAGCCTTCCCCAACCTGGTGTCCTCCAGATGTTTTGGACTACAACTCCCAGCATTCCTCCTAACCACTGACCATGTAGGCTAGGGCTGAGTTGAAGTCCGAAACATCTGGAGAACACCAGGTTGGGGAAGGCTGGTGTTGACTGTGGGTGCAGAACCTCAAGACAGGAGGTCAAATCTGGTGCTGTGTGATTCCCCACATGACTACTCCCCCTTCCTTGGCCCCACCCCCTTCCTTTGACAGTTTTTTTTTTTGTTTTTTGCAGTTACTTGCCTTTTTCATGATTTCTTCCCCATTCTAAAATATTGCAATGCCCCTCCTAAGGGTTAGTTATTGGCAGCAAGAGCTTTAAGCTAAAATAGGCTGGTATTTTTTTGGGCCCACCACTGGAATGCAGTCCTCTGGAAGCTTCTCTGAAATGGAATTTGGGCCCCAGGCTGAAACAGGTTCTGCACCCCTGGTGTTAACAATACTAAGCTAGCTGGAATAATTATTTGAACTGGGAGGCCGGTTACTCCTGTGTCAGTGGGGCTCCTTATCCATTGCAGCTTTTATTCTGATCTTTATAGGAGCTATCCATGGTGCTCCATGGTGGTGAACCTATTTGGGGGTTAGAGTTCAGCACCATGGATAGCTCCTCTTAAGCTCAGAATAAAAGCTGCAATGGATGAGGAGCCCCACTGACATAGGAGTCATTGGCCTCCCCTGATGAAACAGCTTCTGGTGTTCCTCTGACAGTCAAAGTGGAGTGGTAGAACCCACAGTGGACTGCCATAAGCAAGAGTTTCTACCCAGAACTAGCCACAACAACGAGGTCAAATAGACTTACTTCCTTTTTTTTTTTTTAAAATCAGTCCAAACAAAATCACTGGGAATCTCTGCATTCATTATTCCACTCTTATGGCTGCTGCTTATTCTGGCATCATTAATCCCATGCACTGTGACCCCGGCTGCTTTACTAGAAATGTGTAGCTTTTAATTTTGCATTTGACTCTTCCTCCCCTTGAAAGGGCCTCAGAATTGATTTTTTTCCCCCCCCCTGGTGTCAAAGAAAGCTTTCAATTTATTGTAAAAAAAAACAAAAACCAGAAGTCACAAAGAAAAGAAAGATATTATTAGTACATAGCTCTTACTCATGATCATGGAAATGCATCTAGCGAGCAACAACAATGGTTTGTTATAAGGAATGGCCTGTCATTTGTATTGCTCACAAGAGTTTAAATCGACGCTTGCCACATCCATTGGAGGAATCGGTGGAGGCTGGTGACTCCAATGTTAGTGGGGTGGTGTCCCCACTCTGGATTGTAGTCAGGAGCTATCCATAGTGCCGAACCCTATCCCCAAACTAGATTCAGCACCATGGATAGCTTCCTAAAAGTTCACACTACAGCCCGTGGTGGACTCATTGCCCCACTGACGTTGGGGCCACCAGCCTCCACTGGGAGGAATGGAATGTTTCTCCTGGTACCCAGGCGAACAGGGATGCTAACTAGTGTGTGTGCATGGATAGCATGAACTAAGCCGTCAAAAATGGAAGATCCCCAATTAGAGGGGGAAAGAACAAAAGGGGGCAATTCTTGGCCCTTGTTAGATGCTAGTACAGGAGTTGGGAACCTCTTGCAGCCTGAGAGCCAAATTCAATAGCAGAGAAGCTCTCGGGGGCTGCAATCTTGGGGGGGGGCAAAGGCAAAAGGGGATGGGGACAAAAATACCAACATATTTTAACTTAAAGCTCTTACTGCCAGTAAGTCAGCCTTAAGAGTGGCATTTTAACCTTTTAGAATGGGGAGGGACTGTAAAAGCCAAGAAACCACCAAACAGTCTGTGGTTGAGGGAGAAGTCAGGGGTGGGAAGAAAGGGGAAGGGGAGTTTGCATCTAGGGAACCCCAGGGGGCCAGATTGGGATCCCAGGAGGGCCCCGAAGTTCCCCACCCCTGCGCTAGTGCTTCGTTGCAACGAGCAGAGAGGATCACCAAAACTTGGGAGAGGACTGCAGACACCAGAACAGATTCTTCTATTCACTCCCAGGAGGGACTGCATGCCCTCCGACGTTTTGCAGATGAGGATGCAACACCTCAATTCTCCTATCAAGAATCAGGTTGCAAGCCCCACCTCTTCCATTATTACACTTGATGGAAGGCATCTTACTGTGTGTCAGGGATGGGCAAGCTGGCGCCCTCCAAATGTTTTGGACTACAGCTCCCATAATGCCCAATCATGAACCATGTTGGCTGCCACTGATGCAGGTTGTAGTCTGAAACATCTGGAAGGCACCATGTTGCCTGCCTACCCCTGTGTATGTGGTATTCAGGGCTAGTGTCAGGCTGAACACCACTGCCCACCACCACTGCATTCCCCCCAAGCTTTCCAGGCTAGGCAATGCCATGGGTGGGCAGGTTTGGTCATCCATGCACTGAGAAGAGAAGGACCAGGCAAAACAGCCATAGCAGCTGCCACCTGTCCTGCTCCATCATCTGCTCTGCGTGATAGCTCAGGTGAGGAGGCACGACAATCCGCCCCATACAATCCGCCCCGCACACTCAGGTCCTCTGGGAAGAATTTACTTCAGTCAGCCAAAACTAGGCTGACAGGTATTACCCAGAGGACCTTTTCTTCAGCTGCTCCCAGATTATGGAATGGCCTGCCGGAGGAGATTCGTCAACTTACCAGTATCTTGGAATTTTAAAAAGCCATAAAGACTGATCTCTACCAGCAGGCCTATCCGGCGGAATTTTAGGATGTTTTAAAGATGTTTTTAAGATGTTTTTAAGATGTTTTATAATGTTTTTAAGTTGTTTTAAGATGTTTTAATAGTATGTGTTGTGTTTTGATTAGTTTATGTATTTTATATTTTTGTTGTTCCCTGCCTCGATCTAGACAGAGAGGCGGATAAGAAATAAATTATTATTATTATTATTATTATTATTATTATTATTATTATTATTATTATTATTATTGGACCAGCAACTGGAACAGGGCAGCTTTAGCACCACAGCCAGTGACTGGAAGTACCAGCCCAGGACTTGGAGTGAGTTCAGGACCAAGGAGAGCAGCCCTGCATCTAGAGTGCAGAAAAGTTATCCCAACATTGGCTTAGAGCAATCAGCAGGATTTTGTCACCAAGCCAGGAAAGCTCCACCTCCTCAAGTGCAGCATCTGTGTTCATCTCTTTTATGCTAAATGCTACATGCCAGCCAAGGTTACATAAATGTTAGCAGAGTTTTTTTAGTACGTTTCCGTCCGAACGGGAGAAAAAATCCAATTCCATCAGTGTGTGAATGACAGACCAAGAGACGACTGACAATCCTTGAAACACAATGGATTTAACACATCCCTAAAGTGCACTAGAGAAATTCAGCTTCTTCTAGATGTTCTGGGGAGGAGAGTTGATCCTTAAGAATGACACTAGCAAATCACACTTGTGCATTTTAACTAAGTATCAACCAATCGATGGATTGATTAATTGATTGATTGAACTAAGTATCCTCAAAAAGCAAAAATACAGGCAAAATAGGCCAGTGATTCAGGGACAGGGATTAGAGAATAAGGATTGCCCCTGGGGTGGCGCAATTTCTCCCGCTGCCAATTATAAAATGAAGTCACAGAAGACTCTGAACTGTTGAAGAAATGTTTCTTTTTATTCCCACTGCACAGCTACCCAAGTATCCATTCTCTCTTGACATTCCTCAGAACGGTCTCCCTGCATGCACCCACTGGTGAGAAAACACTTTTGTTCCTACCATCATTGAAAAGGAGCACGGAAGCTGCCCTTGAAAATGTCTGCGGAGACGCCCCACCCTGTCCTATTTAAGGATTCTCAGTGAGGTCTTTTGGACCAGATTTTTAAGCAAGCCAAGTTTATTTGCACTTCCAAAAGTTCCTTGACTAATCCTCAGAGGATTTTGCAGTACAATTCTTGGCTAAAAAGAAAAAAATAGAGCAGGGGCACTGGCCCTCTTTCAGCCCAAGGGCCAAATTCGGTTTTAGAGAAGCCGAAATTTAGAGAAGCCCAAGGAGTTGCATTCCAGTGATGGGTGGGGACAAAGGTAAAAGGGATGGGGGCAAAAATACCAGGATATTTTATCGTAAAGTTCTTACTGCCAGTCACTGAGCCTAACCTACCTCACAGGGTTGTTGTGAGGATAAAATGGAGAGGAGGAGGAGGAGGAGGAGGATTATGTAAGCTGCCTTGGGTTCCTTGCGGGAAAAATGGTGAGGTATAAATATAATAAATAAATAAATAAATAAATAGGAGAGGCATTTCAACCTTTTAGAATGGGGAAGGGACCTGGAAAACCACCAAAAGATCAGTAGTCGGGGGAAAGAGGGGTGACCAGGAAAGGGGGTGTGGCCAGCTGGGGAAGCCCAGAAGGCTGGATTGGGACCCCAGAGAAGCCAGATTTGACTCATGGTCCTGAAGTTCCCCTCCCCTGTTTTAGGGTAAAGTGCATACAAAATGTGTGTGTTGTGAAAAATAGCCAAAACGTAATGCAAATGTTGGTGCATTTCTCTTTTTTTAAATTCAGATTGATGTGAAAACAGAACGGACTTGTGAATGGACAGGTGCAAAACTGCCATAGACCTGAAATAGACTGATTTCAGCCCCTCCCTAGTCATATTCCTTTCGATGTATTTGGAGAGTTACTAACAGTGTGGCTACAATCCAGCAAAGAGCTAGGTCTGATTCTCACATTGCTACAAGCATTTTCTCCAATTCTGCCCCGTATGGTCTCAGTCTCAGCAACATATGAAGCTCTGAATTGCATGGGGACTGCACTGAATATGTCATTTCTTCCCAGCTGCTTTTTGGCAGCTACCATAGTTGGTTGCCTCTGTAATGTGAGAATCAGGCCCCAGGCATGCTGAAGTTTATTGAAATGTACTTATTGTTTATAAGAAGCAACAAAGAATGAGCTCAATACATATTGGCATTATCAGGGCCAGAGTAAGATTGATGGAACCCATGGAGCAGCAATGTTGTTAAGAATCCCCACGGGCACAATAAACACAGAGCAATTGAAACGATACACTAATTGGCTTTTAAAATGCTAGAAGCAAGCAGTTGGGCCATTGGCTTCATAAGACCATCACAACCACTACAGACTCATTCAGACATTTTCTAGTTTCTCTGTAGTGAACAGAGACAGCTCCTGCAAGCACCAACTAATCGGGATGCAAAGGCCATGGCAAGGAGCAGCCCTGCAAACCCAGCCAAGCTCCTTTCTTCATGCAGAGAGAGGCACAGAGCTCCGTGATTCTCTATGCCCATGGATTTTTTATTAAAAAGTGGGTGTGGTGGGGCAGTCGATGGGACAGGGCCCACCCAAAGCCCCACCTCTCCTGTCACATCCTCCTCCCTGCCAGCTTGGTCCGGGGTTTTAATCAGGCCCCTGGAAGAACAGTGGTTACCCTTCCCTGGTCTGTATTATGGTCCAGACATGACCTTGTTGGAAGGAAAGTGATATGGACAGTCCTAGAACCATGGTCTAATTGGAGAGAGGTGGCTTGACTTCCCACCCACCAAAATATGCCCTACGTATTTGATTACTTCCAGCAAGCTTCAAATTAAAGATGCTAAATGATTGGATTAGGCAAGGAAGAAACCAAAGCTCTCACTACCTGAGCAGAATTGATGCTTCTGTTCAGTGATAATAGCTATCAGCCTTGCATGTAACATAACCGGGAGATGCTTCAGCCTTCAGCCAAAGTTAATGATGATATAAATGGGCCGAAAAACACAGTAATAAGCAGCACCTCGTTTGAAACCTTCTGCTCCCTCGTCCTGTGTTTAGAGAAAATGAGTTATGGAGATAACGCAATAAGTATGATATGAGCCAATAAGTCACTGAAGAACTCCCTGTTTAGGAGATAATTTCCAGATATATAGCTGTGCATTTATTTGAAGGTATGTAATGGATTTCTTTAATGTAAGTGACACTCTCTAGTTCATGGAGGGAAGCTCAGAAAGATTTTGCATTTATCTCAGACTCATTACCCTAAATAAATCATACTCTTCAGGGGTTGCTTTGCTGTCCATGCAGAAGAATCAGGCTCAGCATATATCCAGGGACAATAAAAGAAACAGCAAGTCTACTTTGCACATTTCTTTTTTAACCCTGCTGTGACGAGGCTGCTAAAAGTGGTCCCCCAAATGCACTGAGATGGCAGAATTTACACAAAAGTAGACCTACAACATAGTCTTCCCAGGATATCATTGTGGATTGTCACTTGCATAACATCCCCAAATTTCAGCCACGTACCACTTCCTGTTTCTTTTCTAGAAACAAAAGTGCACCTGGGGCCAAAAATATGCCAAGAATCTCTTCATTTTGCATATGGTGGGGTTTTATGTCCCCAAACAATGTAAAGTGTTGGGGTAAAAAAAAAATGCCCCATGCTTTTTTCAAGGAAAGCTAGTCTAGGGCAAACAGGCTTAAATTCCCTGGAGATTTAGGGCTTCTCTACATGAGGCTTTTAATCCGCCACTTTACCAAGGCTTCTGCTTCTGGATTCTTTGCAGGATTAAGATTGGCTCCTTTACACATGTGATTTTTTTTCGGGGGGGGGGTGTCTTTCTCTGCCTTTCTATGTGTTCCATTACACAACCACAAGGTGGCACTCTGGTATAGCAGAATTGCAAAAATACATGAGCTTTTCATTCCAGTTCATTCCGCACTGGAAATTTAATACCCCATTTTCCTCATTCAAAAGAAAGCTATGGAAATGCTTGGAAAGCATGGGAGAGGCCTTGGAGGATGACAACATGATGTAAAGTGCCCACAAACTACCATGAGTGAGGAATCATGAGCGCACAATAAATATCTCATGTAGAGAAGCCTAGATCCCCCACCCCCATCAGTACGTGGGCACATTCACCAGAGACAGCTTTGTTAATGGAGTTAGAAAAATACCCCACAACACCAAAAACATTAGTCCTTAGTAATAATAAAGGCTTACCAAAAGTTTTACCTTGACAGTTAATGATAGTTTTCCAATAGTTTTGAGTTCAAAACATAGTTGATTCAAATTGGTAATAAAAATCGTAGCTTTTTAAACGAACATATATTGTGTTGGTCATTCGATATGCAGTGGGGAGAGGCAAATGGGTACTGAAAGGGAAAATCCCACCTCCTCTGAACATGTTTTCTGGCCATGGGTGTAAAATATTTCAAAACGCACTTCTCCCACCACCACAGACACTTATTTCTTTGGGCATTTTAACACCCCAGTATACATTGGGATAGAAAAATGACCCACAAACATGCCTGTAGTGAATTTTTTTTGATGGCGATTGGATTTAGAACTGTATCATGAAAACAAACTCAGCAAGCATTAATGCAATGAAGGGTGCAATCCAATAAGACTGCCCATAACCCTCCGAACTCAGAGGATTATGGTAATCAGCCCTGGATTAACCATTAAGCAATATAAGCACGTGCTTAGGGCACCAAGGGAAGGGGGGCACCACAGAGTACCAGAGTACCACAAATTTTTGCAATTGCATTATAACAGTTTTATTTTAAAAAATGCATAAAACAGTGATGAAAATTTGTATTTCTTTCTGTTGCCCTAGTTATAAGTAAGTAATTGGCTTATATTGCTTGCTGCTATTTAGTGTTAAATAAATATAATTTTTTAAAAAAAACAGTTTATATTTAATATAGTTGTGTGTTGTGGCGTGGGGATGGCCTTGAAGAAAACTGAGTTTTTAATGTCTTATTTCACCTTCAGCACTTATTGAGTCTTAATGTCTTGCCAGCTAAGTAACTGTAGTGGCCGAGGGGGCACCATTATTGGTCTGTGTTTAGGGCATCAGCTGGCTGTAATCTGGCCCTGATGGGCAGGGCCAGTGCTACCATTAGGCCAACTAGGCAGCTGCCTAGGGTGCAGGGCTAAAGGGGGCGCCAGAAATGCCTTGGAGGGGAAATACAGCGCTAAAGAGTTGAAAATTGAGCCCACTTTTGAAGCAAATCGATCGAGACAAAGAAGAAAGAGAAGGTAGTTAATAATGTCCACCCGCCCCCCGTGACGTGGCAGGAGAGGAGAAAAGAGAGGCGGCTGGGCGGGGAAACAAAGTTTGATGTGAGTGTGCAGGCAGCGTGGAGATAGGTGGCGGCAGGCTGCGAAGCTGGCAAAGAGCTGGAAGAGAAGCGACAGGGGGACGGCAGCAAAGAGGAGATCCGCCACATGTGAGAGGAGGAGTGGCGGCGGCAGCTGACAGGGGCCGCTGAATGAAGCCCGTGGAAAGAACTTACATGGAAGTAAACCCCCTTGATCTCAATGGAGCTGGAAACAACATGTTTAGGACTGGAGAGGAAGGGTGTGTGTGTGTGTGTGTGTGTGTGAATGCGGATCATGCATAATGGGCATAGGACTGGAGGGAGGGCTCAAGTGGGAAGGGGGGGCGCTAAATATCTGATCTTGCCTAGGGCACCAAACTGCCTTGCACCGGCCCTGCTGATAGGCATCCTATTCATGATGAGAGGAGCACGGAGGCCCCTCCGCGCTGCTCCCACCATGAAAAGCAAGTAGGCAGCAGATTTTGGCTGTCTAAGTGTCAGCCTCAGAGCAGGCAGGACGAGTGCGAGGTGCTGCTGGAATATTTCATATGGTGGCAGAGCCCGTCTCCTCTTGAGACCTCAGAGCCGCAGGCAGTGCGGTTCTTCTTTCTGAGCCAGCTGCGAGGGCACTCTGAACTGAAGCAAGTTTTCCAAGGTCAGAACTGGGACTCCAAAAAATCCTATGGCTGTCTAGACTCTACCTAGCGCCAGCCATTGCACTGACAATGTTAGTAATGAGAAGTGTTGTGCTGAAAATTTCTCCCACATTTTTTTCAAACATTCTCGTCCAATTTGATAGAGAAGAAATTGCTGTTGAAAAGAAATTCGAGTGAGAAGGAAAATTTTGGAGACATTCTCATGGGTTGGGTTCTTGCACTTACCTTACTTATGAGGTGGCCAAGAAGTGTGTGAGAGTGTCCTGTTTTTCTCTCCTCAGCTTCCCACACTTTGATTAAAACCCAGGGGAAGAGGTAATTTCTCCCACAGGGCTTTTTTTTAGAACAGGAAGCGCAGGCAGCCTAGGAGGCTGCAGAGCATTGGAGAGAAGTATAATAGAAAGATACACACACACACACACACACAGCACCCTGTCATGGGCCTGATCTTTCAGGCACACACTCTGGTATTCTGACACAGGACACCTCAAATCAGTGAGACTCTTTTATAGCAAAAAATACTGTGGGATTTGTAGCAAATCCCACAGTAAAAGCTTAATGGTTTATGGTTACATTCTTCAGTAATCATATAGCAGGTGAACAATTAGCTATAGGCTCCATAAGTAATTCCAAAACAATCCAAAGCTAATAACTATAACCATGTCACAGATCCAGACAGCTTGGCTTCCCCATTGCAAAGCAATCTCTACAGCTCAGAATACAGGGCTGAATGAGTCATCCCAGGCAAAGAAAGACAAAGGTTTCGAAACACAGGGAAAGGGGCTTAAATGATTCCTGGTGTAAGCCGTCCCAGGTAATCAAAGACAAGGGTTCTAGAAAAAAGACCTAAACAAATCCACACAGAGGTTTAGTCCAACCCTGAAATCTTGATTGGAACTTCAGCGTTAAATGGGTCAAGGCCTAACAAATCCAAAAGTCAAGACAGGTTCAAGAGTAAGTCCAGAGTAATCCCACACGTGCAGTGATTTTCATTACCATAGCTTCCACTTTGGTATCTCCATGCTACACAGGTCCAGGCATAGAAAAGTCCAAGAGTTAGGATCAGTCCAAACCATCTGGCAACTCTGGGCTATTGATGATGAAGGTACATAATCCAAAGCAGACAAGAATTCAAGTTCTATGAAAAGTGTAGCAGTACTTTTCATGGCAGGTTCTTAGCAATACGTAGTTCAAGAGACAAGAGTCCAAATTGGATAAGAGTCCATGTGAAAAGTGCCTTGAGAGGCTCAGATGCTAGTAAGTCCAAACAAAAGATCTGGGGCAGTAACGATTTTATTTATTTATTTATTTATTATATTT
Organism: Shinisaurus crocodilurus; assembly: GCA_021292165.1. NCBI lineage: Eukaryota > Metazoa > Chordata > Lepidosauria > Squamata > Shinisauridae > Shinisaurus > Shinisaurus crocodilurus. Next base: position 26,739,220 of record CM037883.1, read on the forward strand.
ATACCCCGCCTTTTCTCCTGCAAGGAGCCCAAGGTGGCTTACATAATCCTCCTCCTCCTCCTCTCCATTTTATCCTCACAACAACCCTGTGAGGTAGGTTAGGCTGAGAGGCAGTGACTGGCCCAAAGTCACCCAGTGAGTTGCATGGCCGAGCGGGGACTTGAACCCAGATCTCCCGAGTCCCAGTCCAACACTCTAACCACTCCTGAACAACCTACTGACAAGGGATTGTAGCCCATCAGTGAGGTCCCTGCTCAAACAGGGCATCTCCATTCGGCCCTCCTGAGTTGATGCTTCAACCTGTGTGACACCTCCAAATCACCACCACCACCACCACTTCTGATAGGTTCTCACTGAGAAGCTGCCAGCTTCATTCCCTGCCAAGGTCAAATCTAGCAGCTGGATGGGAGTAACTTAACTCCTGCCTGATTTCCTCTGAGAACACTGACAGAGATAAGCTCACACTAATTCTGACATTCCACAGGCTGAATATACCCAAAACCCTTCTGGACTACTTCTGATCAGATGCTGGCTATAAACTATAGGTTCCACTGCAGCGCTGGAGCTCGGCCACAACACAACCTTGGCCACCGTACAGTGATTAGGTAAGCTCAAAAACACCACAGAAATAAATGATGAAACACCCTGAGAATGAGTTAGAGCAATGGAAGCCTCTTTCTATGGCAGAAGAAAATGTTCAAGAAATTGGAGGAAAGGTTTTGGCTCAGCCCTGGCTCCACCCCTTCACAACACTGCCCCCTGTTGGTGTACAATATCAACAACATGTTATGGTTTTTTTTTATTTACAATACAAATAGTCTGCTATCTAGCCTTGCTGGGCAGGATGTTTACTGTCCAGCCCCATGGAAACTTTGCATCCTTTATCTCCATGATGTCTCTGAGCCCCAGTGTCAGGAGAGGTTAAAAGGGGGGGGGAGAATATCATGGGCATGGGAAGATGGGGGATCTCCTCCCAGTCCTCAAATATGCCCCCAACAGAGGAGGAGCTTTACACCAGCCCTGCAGCTGGCATCAATGCATTTCCCTCCCATTGGTTTCATTGGGAGGGAATAGGTCAGAGAACAAACGCAATTTCATTTTGTGGTAACCTCTACGTATGGTGCTATTAACAGAGTTAATATTAGTTCCCGGCCATCGTGTTCAGCAGCGATACCTTTTTGTGAAGCTTAACCAACATTGTCCCTCTTGTATAGGGCAAACGGATCCGTCTTGACACAAATGAGCAAATGGCATCAATCCATCATTTTTTAAAAATGGTCATTGGAAACCAGTGGGGAAATATTTCAATTTCCCAAGACACTCTGCTGCTGAACTGAAAGCCACAATTTTTGGTGTCATTCTCATCATCAACAGCAGCAGCAGCAGCAGCAAATTGAAAAGGTAGACTCCAGGATGAATTAGAATTTATCAGAAAGTTTGATTCCGTTAACCTAGAGCAGAGCTGCACAACCTGTTTGGCCCCAAGGGCCACATGTGATGCTGACTTGGGGGCCAGGGGTCACACATACATGTGTACACACACACACACATGCATGTGCATACACACATCCCCTCACTGAGTGATCCTGAAACAGACAACTCCTTCCAGAGAGGAAAGAGTGATCTATAGGAAAATCTCTAAGGGGGGGGAGTAGAAAGCCTTCTCCCCAGCTCCTCCCCCAATGAACCTGATACAAATTGCTTTTTCCTTGCATGTAGCAGTGGCAGGAAAAAGGCAATCTGTATTAGGACTGCTGGAGGAGGGGGTGGAGAGAAGGCTGGCCCTGTGGGGGCTGCAGATCAGGCCTTGGAGGGCCAAATGTGGCCCCCAGGCCATAGGTTGTGCACTTCTGATCTAGGGATTAATTGAGGGCAGGGGTTTCTCTCCTGGAACAAGTATTAAATTAAAATAGCAAAGCTAAGAAGATTGCATTATTGCCAATGCCAGTTAGTTCTATTGCGAATGGTCATTGTGCTTATACAAAGTTGGAGCCAGAAGTGTCCTTCTACCCAGAGAAGGAGTCTTTCACTTACAAAGGGCTGTTTTATGCCTTGTGCTAGAGTTAGACCATTGTATGAGAAAAATGAAACTATTGATTTGCCAGTGCAGGAGCTTGTGCAACTTTTTTGCACCAGGAAATGCACAAGAAAGGCACTGAGTGAATGCTTAAGCATTTGCAGAACAGCATTAGTGGCTAGTTTCCCTTCTGCTCATAGTTCTTTAGAGCCAACCCATTGTATGCACGTAAGCTTTGCAGAGAAATGCCACAGACTGTACATCTTTGCCATTGTACTGTTTTAAAAAAAACATAATGTGCATGCATGAGAGAGAGATAAAACACACATGCACGCGCACACACTCACACACACCCCAGCTGAGGATAACACCATGAATCCAATGAGGTGGGTTCTCATTCATCCTGATTGCCACTGTTCTCCGAAACTGATTTGCTTTGGGACAGGATCACTAACTGGGAATACAATTAGTAGGCTAAGCGCCACATTTGCAATGATGTGTTTTAGCCAGTCTGGATTCCGTTATCTATCTAGATCGTACTTAGGTACTTTATAAACCTTTGAAGTGATAAAGGAAGGCTAGTACACATATTCCCACATTTCATCTTGAGAGTACTAATAACATCTCTCCATTTTCTCTTCTACTTTTCTGACACTGATTGACAATGCATAATAACAATTATACATCTACTTTTAGCAAAAAGCTACATATTATATGGAAATATATGGGTAATAACACCCACACCTTTTTAATAAAAGGCAGCTTCAGAAGACTATGATTTTGAGAGGAGGTGGAGGAAGATCAGCGGCATGGGAACTTAACTCCCTCATCTGATGCCTCCCTCCCTGTCATGCAGCTGATTTGAACCTCCCCAATCCCAGTAGGTGGTCTTGATTTGCATTCCGTTTGGATGAACTGATGTTTTAAGACAATGAGCCATCCATGGTGACTGCGGATGATCAGGACACACCATCAAGGCTGGCCCAAAACATTTTGCTGCCTTGGTTGAAGAACAAGATGGTGGTGACTTGATTAGTCCGGAAGGTATTCCTCCAGCCTTCCCAGGGCCAGCCTAAGCCGAAGAACAAGATGGTGCCCCCTCCCATTCCGTGTACAGAAGTGGACTAGCAGTTGAATATTTCTTCAACACTGGCTATGCGGAAATGTCCCCCAGGGCACCTGAAGGCAGCACACAGGCTTAGGTTGTGCACAGTAGGCTGAGTGGCCCACAGCTCTCTCCTTCAACACCTTGCTGCAACTCTCAGCACCTGCCACCTGAGGTGACTGCCTCACTCCACCTAGTGGTAGGGCCAGCCCTGCACACCGTAAGCTTGAATGACCTGCTACATGAGGCATTGTAGATTGTGCAGGTACAATTGGAAGGCAGCCTACTTCATACTATTACAGAAATAGTTCCTGATTTAGGGCACATCCCTATTTTTTGCATTGGGGAGGACAGTATGTTGACATTTTGTTAGGACGCAAATCCAATGGGAATGCCCGTAAGCCTCTGAACTCAATGGCACCTGTGACGGGGTTCCCAGCATGGAGCCCATGGGCACCCTGGGGGGAAATCCCTTTTTAAAAAAATATATATATGTACATGGATTTATATGAAATGCATACCATTTTCTAGCAATTATACATAGGCTTCAACAAAAGTGGATCAAATATCCAAATAAGCATCCATCTGACTTTGGTGTCTACATGCCACCTGTTCATATAACGAAAGCGTTGTAAGGTCTTGAATGTATTGCATTACAGGAGGTGAGTGTTTATCCTTCCAGTTTTGTAATATCAGTCTTTTAGCTGTCAAAAGGGTGCAGAGAATAATTTCCCCTTCCATTTGTTAATTTCCATGAAGCAGGTAAATAATTTAAAAGAGCGTGTACATCAGTGAATGTTAAAGACTGTTCCAGTACAAAATTTATCTGTGTAATAACCTCCTCCCAAAAAGAAGCAACTACTGGACATTGCCAAAACATATGTTTAAAAGAAGCATTGACTGTATTGGGCCTCCAGCAATTAGCTGAATCAGACAATCTCTTATTAAAGAGCCATTGCAGTGTCCAACAGACACTAAACAAAAGTTTTTTGCTGAATATGACACAGCCTAAGATCCATAGATGCAAAGACAGGTAGATGCCAGACTGGTGATCCACCGATTAGGCATTTTGTGGTGGTGCCCACAGCAGTTTCTCAAATTCCCAAATGTGTCCATGAGTCCAAAAAGGTTGGGGACCCCTGATCTATGGTGACCCTGACAAAAAGCATCTTTTGAGAAATGAGACAGTGAGTGATGAAGTTTATTTATTTGTATTGGATTTATACCCCATCTTAGGAAATGGAGCCCAAGCCGGCTGTTTAGTAACTAAGGCTGAAACTCTATACTCATTTATCTGGGAGCAAGCCCCATTGAACACAGTGGGGGTTACTTCTGATACATATAGGATTGTTCTCATAGAATCATAGAATAGTAGAGTTGGAAGGGGCCTATCAGGCCATCAAGTCCAACCCCCTGCTGAATGCAGGAATCCAAGTTAAAGTATTTGCACGCGTAAAAGGGGGAAAAGAAGAGGCGAGACACAAGTATATGGTGTAAATAAAGGGCCACATTTTATTAATCAAGATCTGCAAAAGGTGAAAGTGTGGGTACTAATTAAAATGGGCCATTGGCCAGTGAAGTATCCCAGGCAGATACATCCAAACCCGGGGAGTGACGCAGCACTTCGCCGCCCCGCCGCCCCAGTTTTACACCCTCTTGGGTGCTGGGAGGCTTTCTCACAGTCCCCACCTCACGGTGCCACAGAACACCGATCCGTGTGATGTAAGCCATCCTCACTGCCGATCTGTATTTCCCCCACTGAGCCGCGAAACTCAGCAACTGTGGAGCTACAGGTCTCGCCAGCCACCTGAACAGTGCCATTGGATGATCACCAAACCCTAACCCCACTGCCTATTCCCGCACTTACTAGCCAAATGTGACCGGATTGGACCAAATCACACAGAAAACCCAAAATAAAAAACACCCAACCCTGCAACACAGTATAGAGTAGGCGAAACACGCACATCACCCCCAGCCAATCAGGACAATGAGCCAAAATTCCTACTCGGCCCCCTGGAAATGGCAGCCAGCAAAGCCCACACTGAGAACAGGGAGGGAGGGAGCTGCAAAAGAAAGAGGCCAGGGTGTGGGCATGCGGGCCTAATATCGGTCCTGCACGCTCCACCCTTCCATTCCACCCCATAGTGGTCTCACTCTCCTTTTCTCTGCACGCAAAATTCTCCCCACCCACAGTTGCACGTGGCCGGGGGAAGGGAACTCCGACAGATGTCTGTCCAGCTGCACCTTGAATGCCCCCAGTGTGGGAGAGCCCACCACCTCCCTGGGTAGTTGGTTCCACTGTCGTATTGCTCTAACAGTCAGGACGTTTTTTCCTGATGTTCAGCTGGAATCTGGCTTCCTATAACTTGAGCCCATGATTCCATGTCCTGCACTCTGGGATGATGCTCAAGAAGAGATCCTGGTCCTCCTCTGGATGCAATCCTATATCTGGTCCCCTAGAAGTAAGCCCCATTAGATTCCAGTGGGACTCATTTTTGAGTAGACATGTCTAGGATTGCCCTATTAAGGCCAATCCTATCAGGGTAAAAATTTCTTTGGGGGTAGCTAATGTTGTGGCAAGAATGTAAATTCAAGGTAACAAGCCGAGCATTCCTTGATCAGACAGAAACACGGCCTGAGCCTTCACTAGTCAATTTGAATGCCCCACAAGATATTCCCACCAGACTTTCCTCCTTCTATTTATGTCTGCTTTCTTTTATGCCATCTGCTACTCCGTGGTGTAATGAGAATTCAGGGGAACTGCAAAAAGCGATGCTGAGGTGCCATTTAGAAGGTAAACATAGTCTCTGGTGGCTGAGCATCCTTGAAAACCAATAGCGTACTTTGCCTTCAGGCTGGGACAAGCCTGAAGAAAGATCAGAGAGTGTTCTTCCTACATCCCAGCAGATTACTTCAATTTATTTCTTCTTAAAAAGACAAAGCAACACCAAAAAGCCAAAAACAAAACAAACAGGAACACCCTAAAGCAACTGAGAGTGCCATCAGCTAACTCAAACCCTTCAATGGATATATGATGTAAATACCTGAAATAATAGCCTGCCACCAATCTCTAGGATCAGACCTCCACAGAGAGCACTTCTGTACACAAAGGAGGCAGTTTATGAAAACCAGGAAGGCTTTTGCTTCCCTTTTAGGATGTTTGCACAGACATGGGAAGCTGCCTTCGACCGAGTCAGACCATTGGCCCATGTAGCACAGTACTGTTGACAGCGGAGGCTGGGGGCTCCCATGTCAGTGGGGCAGTGGATCCGCTCTGGGTTCTAGTCTGAACTTCAAAGGGGCTATCACTGGTACTGAACCCTATCCCCCAAAATGGATCCAGCACCACGGATAGCTCCTTAAAAGTTCCAACTACAACCTGCAGTGGGCTCGCTGCCCCACTGGCATTACATCCCCCAGCCTCCACTGAGTGTTGACACTCACTGGCAGCGGCTCTCCAGGATTTCAGGCAGGATTCTGTCCTGGCCCTACCCGGAGACGACAGGGGAACTGCAAAAAGCATGGGCCTTCTGCATGCAAGGTGTGTAATCTACCCATGAGCTATGACCCCTCCCCAAGCCTGGTCTAAATTGACTGGCAGCAATTCTCCAGATTTCCAGGTGGGTCTTTGCTAACCTTTCCTGGGGATGCCAGAGATTGGACCTAGGGTCTTGTGCATGCAAAGCTCTACCACTGAGTTGTGGCCCTTCTCCAAGATGATGAAGGACATATTCACTTGATTGATGGATGGATTGATTGCATTTATTTATTTGTTTATTTGTTTTATTTATACCCCGCCTTTTCTCCTGCAACTAACCCAAGGCAGCTTACATAATCTTCCTCCTCCTCCTCTCCATGTTATCCTCACAACAACCCTGTGAGGTAGGTTAGGCTGAGAGTCAGTGACTGACCCAAAGTCACCCAGTGAGCTTCATGGCCGAGTAGGGACTAGAACAGTGATGGCGAACCTATGGCACGGGTGCCACAGCTGGCACGCAGGGCCCTCTCTGTGGGCACTCGAGCCATTGGTCACCAGATCGCGAAAAGACCGTCCCCTTCTGCAAAACACTAATGATCTTGTTCTTTCTCACAATGTAAAACAGAATAATTTTATTCTAGAATTCCTGTTACAGAATTCTTTTCTATATTGTTATCACATTTAAAAGATTTTGAAGAATGATGCACAGAGCATGGCTTGGATGTAAAGCCCTAACAGTTGACCTGAGTGCTGCATGTGTTGCTCTCAAACTAACGGAGTATGAGCCAAGGTTTGATAAATTATCAGCATGCATGCAATAGCAAAAATCACATTAATTGTGCAAAAGCATGCCCAATGCAGTGTTTGCAGTCCAAGACATAAAGTGCTTTAAATGTGTTAGGCACGTTTAGTTTTCTTGTTTATCTTGCTCATCCTAGTACAGGTTGACTTTTACTTTTACTAATCCGACACCTGTAGAAGCAGGGAAAGGACCCAGGGTGAAGCTTGCCCCATACAATTTCAGTCTGGCATATAATCATATTACAAGTTGAGAATCCCTTATCCAAAAATACATGTGCCTAATTATTTTAAAAGTTTGTATAAATTCCCTTCAGGCTATTTGTACAATGTAGTACTATAATAATTTTTTGAGTTGATTTTTTTCCCAACAAAAAACTGTATCATTGAAAGCTCTGTTATTGTGTTTTCTTTAAAGACAAAAGATGTTAATTAGTTCAGACAACTGTATGAGTTGTTTTTCTAAAACTAAAACCTCGGTATTCAGGTTTAATTGCAGTGTTGGCACTTTGAAATAAATAAGTTGGTTTTGTGTTGCAGTTTGGGCACTCGGGCTTAAAAAGGTTTGCCATCACTGGACTAGAACCCAGATCTCCTGAGTCCCAGTCCAACACTCTAACCATTACGCCACACTGGCTCTCTCAGTAGCCAACCAGATACTACTAGGAAGCCTACCGGCAGGACATCTGAAAGCAAGAGCCTTCCCATGCTCTCCCCTCCCACCCCTGCCAACTGGCATTCTGTTGCACACTGCTTCTGGACATGGAGATGCTATATAGCCATCAATAAATCTATCCTTCGCACAAATTTATGTAATCCCCTTTGAAAGCTGCCTAACCTTGTAGCCATCACTACAGCTTATGGGGTGAATTCCCATAAGTGAATTCGTCATTCATTTGTCTGGCCAGAATCTTCCGTCAGTCAATTTCATTGGATGGATGTCCCAGGTTCTAGTATGATGTGACAGGGAGAAAAACCTCTCTCTCTTTCTCTCTCTCTCTCCCTCTCTCCCTCTCCCCTTTTCTCCACACCATGGATCATTTTAAACCTCCGTTCTGCCCCATCTTAGTCATCTAAGACTGCAGTCCTAAACACATTTACCTAGGAGTAAGCCCTATTGAACTCAGTGGGGTTTACCTCTGAGTAGACAGGCATAGGATTTCACGGTCAGTTAACCAAACCTGTGCATAATTTTATAAACTTCTATCCTGCCCCCCCCAATCTTTTCTTCTAAATTTTTCATGCTTTCTTCTGAACTAAAAAGCCCCAAACATGTTAACACTTCCCTCAGAGAGATATACCCTCCATGTTCTGAGATGGGATTTATTAGGGCAGAGCAAACAAGTACTAAAAGCTATGGTTTGCAGCTAAGATTTGTTTTTATATGGTATATAAGAGAAACCTCCACGTGAGAACATTTTTTATTCAAGATATTGGCTATGTAAAATTGGTGTGATAAACGTTTGTTGGTGTTGGGGTGTTGTTTTTCCCCCCTATTTCTTTCATTGATTAAAATAGGCAATTCTGCTTCTCCATCCCAAACAGCACTTTCAAGGTAGCTAACAATTATGGCAAAATACCAAATAAAACAAACAAAAGCAACAACCTTATGAAAACAGCACCAGCCTCCCAGCCCAAAACAGTATCGTAGCAGATACAGGTCAGATTCTTAGATTACTCTAAGAGAGCCAGTGTGGCGTAGTGGTGAGAGTGTTGGACTGGGACTCGGGAGATCCGGGTTCGAGTCCCCGCTCAGCCATGAAACTCACTGGGTGACTTTGGGCCAGTCACTGACTCTCAGCCTAACCTACCTCACAGGGTTGTTGTGAGGATAAAAAAAATGGAGAGGAGGAGGATTCTGTAAGCCTGCCTTGGGTTCCTTGCAGGAAAAAAGGTGGAGTATAAATATAATAAATAAATAAATAAAAAATACTACCTGAGCACCACTGCACTTCTGAAAATGTGCCAATCCCCCCCCCATGTGCATTTTCACACTTTCAGAGAGGGGTAACTGCACATTCTTTGATTGGTGGTGGGTTTTGGGTTTTTTTTCATATTTTTCTACAACTATATTTGTGTAAAATTCTAGAAAGTTTTTTTTGTTTTTTTTTTAAAGGTCCTTGGAATCCACCCAACTCAGGAAAAGCCAGTCTGTTGCAGAATCTGCAGGTCAGATTCATGGAAATCCGAACTCATTTGAAGATGTTGTGAATTTCTCCGATATCCCTATTCAGAAGCTTTCAAGTTCAGGGGCGCCCATCTTATGGAGGCTCAACCCATAGGACTGCATCCTTAAATTATAATAATTATTTCTGAATTATCTAATATATATTCAAATTACTGTCCTCTTTTGTCCTTTGGGGGGGGGGGGGGAATGGCTTTCCTCTTTGTTGGTGATTCATAACTGGCCATTCTAGCCTTTCCTCTCTCTTTCTGCTAACCTCTCTCTCCTCCCCCCCCCTTCCCAGTGGGCTACTGGAAAAGGGACAATTTGTTCCCGCCAGAGGTCTGAACTGATCACTTTCAGAGGACTCTTGAAATTAGGCTGAGGGCCCACTGCTGCTTCAGTTCATTCATGTCTTTTCCTCCCGTCACATGACTGATGTACATGCGGACACATCTAAAATACTGCAACAACCACAACGACAAACACCTAATCTTAAAGAGATTGCATATACCGTAGCATCAGAATGGGCAAGAGTCACATGTAATAATAATAATAATAATAATAATAATAATAATAATAATAATAATATGCTTTGAATTGATATATTTATTGCTGTTTTTCATTTAATATATTGCAATATATGAAGGAAGCAACCCTATGACCCCTAGACAGGGTCTGAGGGGCCATAGGATACTTTGGATTCCCAGATCTAAGTTCGGAGGCAGTGCTCCAACCTCGGAGCTGGGAATAGGAGCTCCAATCCCCCCTCCCCCTCACAGCTGGCTCAGAAAGAATCGCATCGGTTACTCTCCAAGGTCGGGAAAGCAACCTCGGCAAGGGGGGAAGGGGGCATTCCGGTGGGCAGGGAGGGGAGTTATCCTGAGGCCTCCCCCAGCCTCCTTCCCTCCCCCTCTGAAACACCCCAGCTAGGCAGTCAAAAAAGCCCATCTGGTGAAAATGCAGGGCAGGAGAACAGGGAGGCGAAGACTGCCTCCGCCGCTCCTCCCGCCCTGCATAGGATGAGCCTAGGCCTCCAAGTCTGGGGGCTTATGATCATCGTAATAGGATTGCACCCTAAGTATATTTAACGTATGGGGGTACCATCTGGTGGGAAAGCAGCATACGAATGAATGAACGACTGAATGAGCAAGAAGAATACACAGACGAATGGGATGGAACAGAAAGCTGCAGGAAACTGAGCATCCTCTGATGCCAGAATTAATTTTGGATATTCTCCCAAGTGAACCAGACCTCAGGAACACATGGGACAGAGCAAACCCATGAGACAATAAAAGAACAAACACATGGGGGGGGATCCTCTGGGCATTGGGTTGGTCATTGAATCAGCCATGGATGCTAGATCATCTGCTAGCCAAGAGCAACGGCCTGAATCCCAAGTTGCTGTTCCATGAGCACAATGGGGGAGCCATTTACACTGTCTGCCCCCTACATCCGTCCTCAGCATATCCCACACTGTTCCAAAGGGTTCCCCAGTCCTCAGGAGCAGATTTCTAGGGAGGTCAGTGGGCTGCAGAGGGAAGAGGGAAGTAGAAAACTCCATTCTTTTCACTTAAGGGAAATTAGGAGCCAAGCCAGGGCCAGCCCAGCCATTAGGCAGAGTGAGGTGGCCACCTCAGGCTAGCAGAAGCTGAGGGATGGGGAGCAGACAAAGCTGTGTCTGCCATGCAGGCTGCCCTGCACTCCCTCAAAACTTGCCTGCTGCCCTCAAGCGCAGTGGAGGACACTGCCCCATCAACAGAGTTGAGGTAAGATTCAACTGCCAGTCTGGTTGGCTTCTGTACATGGAATGGGTATGAGGCATCATCCTTCACCTCTGGCAGCAAAATGTCTTGGGGCAGCCCCTGACCCAAGCCAATGCTCTGAACTTGAAGGTCTCTCTAGAAATGAGGTGCACAGGACTTTTGTCAGCTACTGCACCCCAGGAAACTCTGACTAGAACTCAACTGGGCACCCAGAAGTTGGCCAACACTTGGACTTGTGAGGACCATGGCTTCTGGTTGACAGAGCAGCCTGCTCTTTATGCTGATGTTCCATTTCTTGCCATTTGGATAAACATAATTGTTGATGGCAGAACACAATAGCAGCAGACTTCATCCAGCAAGCACACACACACACACACACACACGACTTGTTTCTAAGTAGATGCTTTTACAGTAAATAACAGTAATGCAAGATTTCTTAGATAGTATAAGCTTGATGGTTACAGACTTTGTAAGTGCAGTTTATTAAATGTTTCATATTCTGTGAGGAAGGAAAACATAGGTCAATCCCTTGCTTAAGACCAACTGAGCATTAGTTAAGTCAGTTAACTGTAGGACCAGTTGAACTGTCAGATGAATTATAGACAGGAACTCTAACCTGTTGCTAGGCAACATCCAGAATTCCCTCCCCTGCTACCACTAAGTGGTTTGCTCCACTGAACCCTGCCCCCTGACTTCTCAGAGAAGCTTGGTTTCTGCCTTTGCCCTTTAACTAGACTAAAACAGTCTATCTTAACCCTTTACTGGCCAGTCAACTTAAAAAAAAAAAAAAAAAAGCCCTCCCTGCCCAGTTGACATCTTCTCATCACATACTCCAACATTTGTTCCCACTCAGGTGTGTGAGTGGGAAAACATTTGCTCAGACGCACAGTTTGGGGGCCCCAGGTTTCCCAGGTTGGGGGTTGTAAGGTAAAAAGAAAGAAAGTGAACCCTAAAGCAGGGCTGTGGCACCTCTTTCAGCCAGAAGGAGAATTCATTTTGGAGAAGCTCTTTGGGGCTGCATTACAATGGTGAATGGGGCCAAAACCGGGAAGTGGGAGGGGCAACCTTTTTAACTGGGGGGGGAGGACTGCACAAAAGCCAAGAAACCACAAAATTGTTATTAAAATTATGACACACACCCCACCTTGGAGAAAGGTTGAAATTCACCTTTTCAGAAAGAAACTGTTGGTTTTGCAAGAAATCACAGGCTGCTTTGAAATTGAATGGCACTGCAAAGATAAGAATGGTTGTTGGCTAGCAAGGAGCCCCAAGAAGAATGATAAGCAATTGGGAGGAACCTAATTGTCAAAACCACAGAAGGGTGAGAGAAAGATTCAAGGGCGAAGCTACCACTTAACTAGACATTCCAGATGTCCAAGAGCACAGCTCATGCTTATGAAAAGCTGTTTGTCAGCCAAAAGCAGGGAGGCCCACTTCAGTACATTTCCACTTACTTTTACTTCCCAGGACATCTGCGCATGCCTAGGAGTACTTTCTCACTTCCTCTGTGAAACTTCTCGCGACATTTGCACATGTCAATGAAAATTGCATTAAAAGGCATAGTCAAATAAGACAGAGTGCTTTGGACATCAGCTTTGAAGCTTGCGCTCTTGCTGTCCCTATTTCATGAAATAAAGCTGTTTCCAAGATCCAGATCCAGCTTCTCACCTGCTGTGTTTTGATTGGGCTAAGACACACCAGGTTCTCTGAACCGCATATTTGAAACAAAATGATTGGTGGTTGGGGGAAGAGGTGGGCCCAGGATAAGTGGGCGAGGCCATCTAGTGAGCCCTGGAGGGCCAGATTGGGACTCCAGGAGGGACAGATTTGTTCCCCAAGCCGGAGGTTCCGCACCCCTGCCCTAAAGCTTTTAATCTGGTCTTTAGTTTTGATGCAAGGGCTACAAGGCTAATGGGTAAACAGATGGGGTTTCGCGTGATGACTGAAACTAGCCAAAGTATCACATTAGTTTTGAACCTGGTGGTGAGGAACTCCGACTGAACTGCTGTCTAATGCTTGAACATATCACCTTGGTGCTTGTCACCCAAACTGAGACCCAGTCACCTTGTGTCAGCTGTACATAAAGAAGACAACCCTAGAGAATATTGCCCGAGCTACGCTTCCGTGCAGTTTCCCTTTCATGTCAAGCCACCTGGAATATCTGATCCCCTTAGGATCCAGCTGTGATCTTTAAAATGTAAAAGTAAGACATGAACTGCGTTATGGGCACTTCGGTCAGGGAAGTCGTTTGGGGAAAGCTTCATTAGAAGTTCTTCATCTTCAGATCTTACTGATGGATGCATTTTCTGCTAGGAAAACCAAGCAAATGATGCAATTATATTGTGAAAATGCATCCATCAGTAAGATTCAGTAGCCTATTAGCCTGCATAGATGAGGGAGAAAATGGCATGAACTTCATACCTGATTTTTTATTTCATTTTTTTTGTACTCTCCCCCCACTGGCTTTAATCTTTTGCTCAGCAAGATTACCCAGACTGGTTTTGGCTCAATTAGCAGCTGCACTTGTATCGTATTTGTTTCATAACGAAGTGGCACAGACATTTGGGTTGTTACATTTCCCATGCCCATTGGCAAACAGCTGCAGAAGTTTTGTTCTGCTGCTTGACTGGGGGCAACAGAAGTGGAGGAGATGAAGAAGTTGAGAATGGGGGAGAGAAAGCGGGAGGGAGGGAGGGAGTCTGCGGAACAGGCATGGACTGTCAAGTATCTCAGATCTCATGAATAAACCCAACACTGAATTAATCATGTTCATAGCATTGGTCCCACTGCATCTCATTAAAGATCACTGAACAAAGAGTGCCGAAGAGGCATCTTTGGAACTTGTAATCGTTAATAATGTCAGATGTGTTTCATCCTTTCTCTTTTCATGTCTTAGAGTTCTGGAATGAAAATGGTGGTGATGTTATTGTTCTACAGACCTCTGAAATAGTTTTGATATTCTTTTTTTTTTAATAATCTTTATTTAATCCTATAAAACAAATTTACAAATTAACATAAAGACTCACCCAATGCATGTGTACATATCTTTCAACAAGAAAAAAATCAGATCAGGGAAAACAACAAATACGGATGAACATTATCTCTACATTTATCATTGCCAAAACTCGACAAAGACACTCCATGCAATAAACCTATCCTCAAACATTTGTTCTTCTCTAGCCCTTATATAATAAGTTATTTTCACCATTATTGCCAGTGGTGCCTGGCGACTCCAACATCAGCGGGGCTACCTATCTGCAGCAGGAGCTTTCCATGGTGCCAAACTTATTTGGAAGGATAGGGTTTGGCACCATGGACAGCTCCTTTAAAGTTCAGAATAAAATCCAGGAGGGATATGCTGCCCCGTCCGACACTAAAGTCACCAACCTCCACTGGTTATTGCTACATCCATATCCTTAAAACCAATCAGACGGAGGAGAGGCATTACCCTTTTTCCAAACTGAAGCTATTGAGATCTTTGCTGCTGTCAAAAGAATAACTACTAATTCCACATCCACCTTTTCCACACAATCTTTTAGGGCGCAATCCTATGTCCCTCCGACCTTGTCTGGGGGGGACGGGGACGGACATAGGATTTTGCACAGAAGGTGCTGCGACCTTGGAAATCCTTTCTGAGGTCACAGTGCCTCTGAGCACCCACCCCCACCTCCCAGCTGGCATGGTTCTTTCCATGCCGGAGGGAAACCAAACACGGTCTTCCGTGTTTGGTTCCCCCTTGGGGGTGTTTTCCCGGGGCAGAGAGGGGAAGGGTGAGGAGGTGCTGCCATCTTACGAAGAATCCAGGCAGCGCCTCAGCCTCTTCTCCTTGGCCAAAATCGGCCATCTAGATGTTTCTCAGGGTGGAAGGAACATGGAGGATATCCTATCCCTGGCTCTCCTCCCGCCCTCAATTGGATCCCCCTTAATCCTCCAGCTTTGCAGGGTTGTGGGCACCCTCATAGGATTCTGCTGCCCAATAATTAAGGAGTATCCTCAGAGGAGACTCCATTGGAAGCTTATAACCTGCTATCTACTCAATGTAAAAACACAACTAAATTCCAACAGGATTTAAATTTCACACAGTGCCAAAAAATGTACGTATAATCTGCTCCACAAGAACCACATCACCAACATCTATCAAGACTTCTGATATTCTGATCCAACTCAGCACCCTCCATTCCTCTCTTTCCCCCCACCCCAGTTTCAAGTAAGTGGTGCATGCGGTGATCAGGTCACTCCTCGAGGTGAGAATGACTGGGTTCAGACAACACGATAACCCACACTCAAGGGTTGAGTGTGGGTTGTTGTTGAACCGAGGGTTGTTCTTGGAAAGTGGGTTATTGTGTTGTCTGAACCCAGCTGCTCTAACAAGCCGAGAGCACCAACCAGCTCCAGGCGCTCTTGCTTGAAACTGATTATCTGGATCCATTTCAGTTGGGGTTCAGGCCAGGTTTTGCCAAGGAAACAGCATTGGTGGCCCTGTAAGATGACCTATGTCAGGAGAGAGGCAGGGGGAGTGTGACCCTGTTGTTACTCCTGGATCTCTCAGCGGCTTTCGATACCACAGACCATGGCATCCTTCTGGGGTGCTTGTCTGAGCTGGGATCTCCCCACTGAGGCCCACCTGACATCCACTTTGTCATATTTTTGGCACCAGGCTAAGACAGCCCTCTATGTTGAGGCGTTTAAGGATGTCTAGGGTTATTTTAATGGCTTGATGGGGACACCCATGTCAGGTGCTTTTAACAGGTCCATTCTGTATTAAAAAGTGTTTTTGTTGCTAAATTGTTTTTTTTAAAATTCAAACAGTTTTAAATTCTGTATTGTTAAATAGTTTTATCATTTTTGTTGTATTGTGGCCCTGTTTAGGCACTGTTGTGAACCGCCCAGAGAGCTTCAGCTATTGAGTGGTATAGAAATGAAATTTAAAAAAACAAAACAAAAACATGGCTTGTTAACCAAGAACAATCCATGAAGAGAACCCATGGTTTGTTGTTAGGTTGTGAACTATGGGTTGTACACCATGGTTTGTTCTCTTGGCTGGGTTCAGACAACACGATAGCCTACATTTCAACAACAACCCATGGTTCAATGACAACCCACACTCAACCCATACTCTACCCTTGAGTATGGGATTATCGTGTTGTCTGAACCCAGTCTTAGTCTACTGCAGCTGTTCCAGCCACCTTCACTGACACTGCCAGGATAGAACTGATGAGATCAAACGAAGACAAAGACCATCTTATCCTAACCAGTGCCACAAACAGGAGCATCTGTCTACTAGGCCTCTGAAAATCAACTGGCACAATGCAGCCCATGATGTGCCAGAAACAAAGAGCAGGTGCAGTTTTAAAAATGGTGCTTAGAAAGAAAATCGCTTGAGAGAAAATTGCTTGAGGTGAATGAGGGAGGGGCCATGGCTCAGTGGGTAGAGCACCTGCTTTGCATGCAGGTAGGACTAGGGGAAAACACCTGCCTGAAATCCTGGAGAGCCATTGCTGTCAATACTGGGCTAGATGGACCAATGGCCTGACTCAGTATAAGGCAGCTTCCTATGTTTCTATGTTCTTAAGCCAAGCTATGCACTACAAAATAAGGCAACCTTCTACCACCCCCATAATGTACAAGAATTTTGTTCTGATTCATTTTTTACTCAGATCTGCCCCATTCGCAAACCCAAATGTGAATGGGAGCACAGTTTTTGGAGAAGGCTCACACATTCCCGAGCTTGCATTCACAAAATACATACCTTAGTAAAATATGCATTTTCATTCTTTGTTCTGGGGGGTGGTGGTGAGTGCACATTTGGGCTTGTATGTTCGAAAGACGCATACCAAAATGTGCAATTTTCTCATTCAAATGAAAAGAAAAACAGATCGCAATTAAAAAAATGGGAGCAAGCAAGGCCGTCTGAGCATCAAGGCAGAGCTCGGAGAATCTCAGCAAGTTCAAGCATCCCTGATTATCCCATCTTTAATGCTCCCTAAAAAGTGGGGTTTATTTCCAATCGATCTGACCTGTGCGTTGTTTTTAAATAGTTCTTCTAAGTTACACACATTCATAAAGAGAGCGAGAATATCCTGGGAGAAAATGCTCATACTGATATTTGATATCATACTGAAACAAAATCGAGCTGTTTTCTTCCATAATTTATTGGTCTGGTTCATGGGTCTGAAAAATGCTTGCCAGTCACCATCGCTTAAAAGGGATCTTCATCTTTTCCCTCATTCTAATAGATTATTGTCTCATCTCTGCTGTTTTAATGTCATTATTTCCTTGATTAAATGCAGCTTCCCACTGTTGCAAATGTTTGGGGACTGTATGTCCTTATCACTCAAGTCAAAGTCCTTACTGCTTCAGCTAATGTCACTAATACTTGGCACACAATCTGGCCCAGATAGCCAGGTCTAGCCTACTTGTATGCACATGGCAGGGATGGACAGACACTGGACCCAGAAGGGCCCACGTGGGCTGGCACCACACCATCATCCTTTAAAATAAAGATACCACTTTTCTTTTCCTTTATGACAGGGGTGGTCAACTTGTGGCCCTTCAGATGCTTTACACGACAACTCCCATCACCCTCACCACTGGCTATGTTGACTAGGGCTGAAGGGAGTTGAAGGCCAAAACATCTGGAGGGACACAAGCTGCCTACCGCTGCTTTATGGCTTCGTGCTCTGAAGGGAAGTGTAGAAGATACTCCAGCAGCAGCGGAGGCTGGCGGCTCCAATATCAGTGGGGCGTCGTCGGTGTATCCACTCCAGGTTGGAGGCTGAACTTTAAAGGAGTTATCCACGGTGCCAAACCCTATCCCCCAAATTAGGTTCAGCACCATGAATAGCTCCTTAAAAGTTCAGACTGAAATCTGGAGTGGATACACAGCCCCGCTGACATTGGAGCCAGCAGCCTCCGCCGCCTGACAGTATATGTTGAGTAACAGAGACATTCCAGGGTAGTAAAAATGGTGGTGGTTTCTGGAGCCACTTCGTTCGATACTTCTCTTATGAGCAGCACTAGCCTAAACATCCCCACCCATCCCCACCTGGCCTGGTAAGCTTATTCACTAGGTATCGACTAGAAATCTTAACGGGGGGGGGGGTCTACGGATGGATGAATCTCTGTTTTTTAGTCCGTGTCAGTTTCACCTGTTCTCAAATCCTAAATCCGTTCTAATATCAGCCTGCAAACTTTTTAAAGATTGCTCAAAATTTTGCAGTTATTTTCATATGTGTTTTCCCTAATTATATGTGTGCATGTACGCGTGTATGTGTGGGATGGGGGGGGGCTGGCCAGCTGCCCACCCAACACTTCATGCAGCCCTCAGGGCCATAAAGGCTGTCCATCCCTGTCCTAATAGACACATTTTTGTATCCAGTTTCCTCTAATATTTGCAATGCCATGTGCATTTTTGGTGCCTATAGAACTACGTTGCAAAATTCAGAAAAAGTGCACGATCCAAACAATAAATGCATTCACTTCTGCATATTGATCCGGAAAGTGTGAATATGGTTGGTTCACGTAAAAGTGTGAACCGAATGAAATTTTTTCCCATCCCTAAAATTTTCGGACGCTGGATTCCTGACATGTGCACAACAACAACAACAACAACAACAACAACAGAACTGTTGTGCTCCAAGGTACTCCATATTAGTGTCTAATCACTAGATTAATCACCAGAATTGATACATTTCGGAATGCATTTGTATATATTATGTGTTATGTCATATATGCTAGCCTTCCAATGACTGGTGGGCCCATTAGACATAAATCAATGGGGGCAAATTAATCTTGGCTAACTTAAGTTACATTGATTTCAAGAGGCCCGCTCTAAGCATGACTAAATCTGGATCCAACCCCATGAAAATAAGATTTTTAAAAACCCGAACTGGTATTTTCCTTTTATACAAGCTCTGTCTGGCTACTTCCAAATGGTGGTGTTTTTTGTTTTGAACATCATAGGAAATGGATGCATTGCATTCTATGAGGTGCAATGCAGTCTCACTCAGCACCTCAAATCAGGAAGAACTGTATGCCATTCGTGGGAAGGTGGACAAGGGATAGTGTTTTGGCATATTGGTAGCATAAGGCTGAAAATAACAAAAATATTCCAGCGAAAGAGCAGTCTCCCCCCCCCCCTTCAATTCCCTTATTGTTCTTTGAGCTTGCTCTGCCTTACATTCCACTTCTCTGAATTCTGGTTTAAAAGGAGAATTTCTAAAATCAGTTCCAGAATTGGAGCTTGAGCAGTTTACAGCAGCTTTTGGCTCACTCGCATCATTTTCTTCCTCTAAATTTAGTGATGTGTGTGCACGTCAACACATACAAGTGCACCAAGATTCTTTTGTGTGGTATTTTACTAGTGGTGTCTACCTGCACTCCTGTGGATTCACACAAAAGGAATCTTAATAAAACCAATAGCACATTCTCATCATTGCTTTTTCTTTCCCCCAGGGTTTGGGGTGCTTAAAAAAAAAATAATCAATGTACATATGTAGTTTGAATGTAGAAGGAATAGGGAACTGGGCAGGATTCAATACACCCAACCAACTGCCATAGACAGGTTCAAGGCAGACAAAGTGGAGCACTTCTTCAATCAAAATACAATTGGCTTATGGAATTAATTGTCATGAAATACCTGACAGAGCACCTCTCCCAACCTGAGTCTTCCTGGACACTACTGTCAACATCTGAGGCCTTCCTCCAAGGGCTTCCTCCAAGGGATACTCAGAGGGTAGCAACAAGAGAGAGGACCTTCTCATTGGTGGCCCCCCACGTGTGAAATGATCTCCCTGCTGAAGCCCTCCTGGCACAAACTCTGTCATCTTTTTTTTTTTTGTGCCAAGTGAAAACTGCCCTCTTCTTGCAGGCATTTATTGGCATAATGACAATGTGGCATTTATATCAGCTGCTTTTAAGAGGTCTAGTTGTACTAAAATTGTTCTAGCTGTTAAATTGTTGGGGGGGGGTTAAAATTGTATATTGGAAACATTTTTATATTGTTGTTTTTTGCTGTTTTATGCTAAAAAAATTTTTTATCATATTTGTGCACTGCATTTTATGAATTGTTGTGAATCGCCCAGAGAGCTTTGACTATTGGGTGGTATAGAAATGAAATAAATAATAATAATAATAATAATAATAATAATAATAATAATAATAAAAAAATGAAATGTTGCAATACCTGCTGGCATGGATGGCTTTTCAAAAGGAACAAGCGGGAACTGCAACAAAATATTGCAGTGTACCCTCACCTTCTAATGGGAGTACTTTTACCCAGGTTTTCAGCCAGCCATGCCCTCCCCAGGATATTCCATTCTATCCTCATACCTCTGCCACTCCTTGTTTTCCACTTTTCTTTTCCAACTGATACACAATATTCCAAAGAATACAGAGCATATGCAGTCCTCATTGAGCTGTTGAGCTGTGGGAGTTTAGATGTTTTCTTACTTTTTTTTAAACACTCCTGCAAACCTCCAGGCTCCCCCTGCGCACATACTGATACCTCCCTCTTGTTTCCTGATAGCCTCAGTTTGACTCAATTTCTGTTGACACTCACGAGTTCATTGTTATGGGGAGCGATCAAACTAATTGATGGAGGACAGGTCTATCAGTAGCTATTAGTTGTGAAGATTTAAAGAAGCTTTTAAAAAGCTGCTCATTCAGAGGCAGTGACTGGGATCAGACAACACAATAACCCACATCCAAGGGTTGAGTGTGGGTTGTCGTTGAACCATGGGTTGTTGTTGAAACATAGATTATCGTGTTGTCTGAACCCAGCTGCACTAACAAGCCATGGCTTGTTAACCATGAACAACCCATGAAGAGAACCCATGGTTTGTTGTTGGGTTGTGAACCATGGGTTGTTGACCATGGGTTGTTATCTCGGCTGGTTTCAGACAACATGGTAACCCACATTTCAATAACAAGCCACAGTTCAATGACAGCCCACACTCAACCCATACTCAACCCTCGAGTGTAGGTTATCATGTTGTCTCAACACAGCCAGTATAACTTTGAGCACTTTGAGGTTGGCTAATTCCTTTGAGGATGGCTAATTCCAATATGACCTGCCAGTCAACTGCACAGGGACCCCTAATTAGCCACTGTAGAAGCCAAATGCTGTAGCAGGTAGACCTTTGGTTTAGTCCAGCATGGCTATTCTGATATTTCTGATCTTTTGTTCAGCCAGAATGCAAGGATCAGGGCTCACCATTGGACAGCACTTGGATTACCTTTGGTTCACATCCTTTGTTGTAGGGTAAGGCTGTTTTCTTTTGATTTGTTTTAGACCACTGTTTTGTTTTGGTTTTTGCAGTTGGAATGAAAGGTCTGAATGCCAGCATTGACTGGCTGCAGCCTGAAGGTTCCCTCTCCAGTCCATGCTGCTGTTTCAAGATAATTCCAAATTGCAAGCGTTGACTGACAGCAGCGGCACAGGTGACCATGTCTCTAGCTGAAGCTGCTGTATTTAATGATTGCCTGGAAACATACAAAGCAACAGCCTGGAGCCCTGGTGCATTCATTTATAGAAAGCCAAATCTGAGAATAGTTGAGAAACCCATTAGCATTTCTAGCCATTGCCTTTGTCTGCAGGCAGAACTGCTCTCTTTGTTTTCTTTATTCTATATTCTATTCCATTTATTTATTTACTTAGATCATTAGTTTTAAAATATTGCCCTCGCAAGGCAGTGGTACAGAAAATTCCATCACAGAAATGTAATGTTACACAGAAGAGCACCAAGTTCAAACGACACTTACAGCTCCCTCTAAAAATAAGACATAATGTTCACCTGGTTCACACAACAGCCCACCATGGCTTAATTTACCCGCTGGGGCTGTTGTGCCGTGCAGGGTACCCACAGATTCCTGGCTTGCTTCAACTAATTTAGGGAAGTGTTTGGGCCTATACAGGCTTCAACTAACCGAAGCCTGTGTAGGCCTCAATCCTTCACAGCCTTGGCTTGTCATGTCGTCATGGAACCCGGACAACAGGGGCCGTTTGAGGGTTACACAAACCTCAAATATCTGATAGCTTGTTTTAGGGTGATTTATGTGGGCATTAGGCAACCCTCGAACAACCTTAAAGCAAGCCATTGCTTATTTTTGAGGGTCGGCTAACCCTAAATCAAGCCATGGGTTATTTGAGGGTTGTCTAAGCCTCAAGCAACCCCTGCTGCCCTGTGACTGGCTGGAGGGATCCTGGGAGTTGTGGGACTATTTTTTTTTTTTTTTTTTTTTGTCTAAGCATGCATAGGATTGTGCCCTAAAAAAGGACTCTGTCTTCTAAGGACACCGCTATTTGTAAAAAAAAAAAAAAAGGATGCATGGACAGGGGAGTGAAGGGCATTTGATTTCAGGAAAAAAAGACCGCAGGCAGAAAGATTCAAGGGGGGCAGCAGGAGGTGAAGCACATCTGGGCAAAAAGCTAGCTCATCCAGGGGATCAGATGCGACAGAGATAACCAGGGCCCCTGACCTGTACCTTTCTTTCAGCAAGTGCCCACAGGCAGCAGGGTGGTGGGGCAGCTGGCCTCCCAGAGATTTGGGGCTCCAAATGAAAGATTTGGGGCTCCAAAGGAAAGATTTGGGGCTCCAAAGGAAAGATTTGGGGCTCCAGCCACAGTGGGCCGCCCCCTAACACTGCCTCTGCCTGAATCAATTCATCCAAATGGCTCTCATCAGAGGATTCAACATTTCGGGCTCCTTCAGTCCAGATGCATAAGGGATTTCAGTCAGTCCATACTGAGGCTGATTCAAAAGTTCTCAGTCAATGGAAGGGATTTAAATGGAGTTTTGTTTTTTTTTTTTTTAGTGAAATGGTTGGAAATTGTGTGGATAAAAGGGTTAAAAGAGTTGAAACTTAAGTTACATTTATGGGTGTGTGTTTTTAAAAGAATGTTTTCTCTTTTAAATTCTATTCTATTTAAATTCTATTTAAATTCTATTCTATGCCAGTGTGGCCTAGTGGTGAGAGTGTTGGACTGGGACTCGGGAGATCCGGGTTCTATTCCCCGCTCGGCCATGAAGCTCACTGGGTGACTTTGGGCCAGTCACTGACTCTCAGCCTAACCTACCTCACAGGGTTGTTGTGAGGATAAAATGGAGAGGAGGAGAAGGATTATGTAAGCCGCCTTGGGTTCCTTGCAGGAAAAAAGGTGGGGTATAAATATAATAAAATAATAAATAAATAAAATTGAGGGATAGAGTTTTAAAAATTTAGGTGGAGAGGTGTAATAAAAATAGGGAGGCGATGTTCATAAGGGTTGCTGAATATTGAATATTGAAGCAGATAGAGATGTATGTATTATTCTGTGAGAAGCCTATAAATATAAAGATGACTTTGATTAAGGTGTACTTTGAATTTGGAAGGGATCTCTGTAAGAGAGACCCTAAATAGTAGAATAATTGAAAAAGATTTGTGAGAGAAATCTTAAATAGAAGAATTCCTGAATGGGATTTGTGAGAGAGATCCCATTAGCAGATTAGATGATAAGTATGTGGTTACAGTTAAAATATTAAACCTGTTGAAATTTGAGATTGAATAATGGGTGGAAGATTATAGCATATTCTATGTTATATTCTATGTTAATCCTATGTTTAGTAATGCTCAGTAAGGATTTTGATATTCTTGTTAACATTTAGAGAATAATTAACATTAAGGGTTGAATGGAAATTTTTAATAATCTTCCCTGTAGAAATTTAAAAAATGATTGATGTTTTCTGTGGGTTTGGTTAAATAGAAGAAATTTTGGAATATGGGAAAAGGGAAATTTCTTTGCAATTATAGAGTACAAGAAACTATTGTTACTTATACTGGCTGTAGAGAAAAAATCGGAAGTCCATTTCAGTTTAGTTTTGTTGTATGAAGTATGTTGTGTTTGTGTGTGTGCTTTTTCTTTTTCTGTGTTTCAATAAACTTAAAATATAGCGGGGGGGGAGTTCTCTTCTCAATCGAACCTTTTCAGCTCAAGAAGGGGTTTTGGGGTGGGGGAAATGTTCATAAAAGCCCAGTTTAACCCTTCTTTGCTGGGGCAGTAGCAATCATGATCCTTGCCACTGCTGGGTGCCTTTTTTTTTTCCTTCCCCCCCCCCCCGCCATAAGATGCCCTCATGTGACTTCAGAAGGCATCAGGTAGCGCCATATCTCATTCATTACGTGGTGTCACCATGAAGCAACATCAGAGTGTGGGCAAGAAGCATCTTTATTGAGTGAGTTATATTTGTTTGTTCGATAAATTTGCACCTCAGCCTTCCGTTCATTCTGTTTCAAGGATAGCTGGCATCTTGTGGGTCAAAAGAGAAGAAAAAAGGTGTGCAGTAGGAGAAGGAAGTGTGGTCATGGCCACCAGTAAGTGAGACAAACACTTTCCCTCTGTTTGGAGCCCACTTTCCCTCTGTTTGAAGAGGGGACTGTTCAGAACCTGTGAGTGAGGCAGCAATTTTTGGAAGTCCATCTGGGTTCAGCCCTAAATTCCTTCCTGGATCTCACTAACCCGCACAGCAGACAGAAGTAAGCCAGGCTATAGAGACTGAACAGCTGGTTTCCCCACAGCAAACTTGTAAGTTTCCCACCAACAAAGAGTTTGTCTTTCCCAGGGGTATTTCCCACAGACCTGGTTAGGCACATCACGGTCTAAAGCAGGAGACAGCAACCTGGCACCCACCAGGACCCCCGAATGCACCATCCATATCCCAGTTGCGCCATCCCCCAGCACTGCTTCTGCAGCCATGTTTGCCTCCCGCTATGCTCAGCAGGAAGTCATCAGTATGCAGATGTTACTCAGCTCCAGGGATGTGTGAGGATTTTGTTTGGGGGGGGGTGGAAATCCAGTGAACTGGCCGGGCTCAAGCCCCAAACTCCGTTCTCCTAAGTCGAGCCGGAGAAGCGACTTCCAGGTTCTCGGCAGGCCACTGTTTATGTAGAGAATGCTGTAAGATACGCCAAAAGCGGCTGCAATTTGTGTAACGTACGCAAATTGTGGCCACTTTTGGCGTATCTTACGGCATTCTCTACAGAAACAATGGCCCGCCGAGAACCCAGATGTCCGACGAGCGGTGAGGTGCGTGTCCACTTTCAGCCTGGCTCGGCAGGCGCAGCAGGGGCATCCGCCAAGCCAGAGGTGGGGCATGTCTCAGCAGATCACCCACCCCTATTCAGCTCTACCTCTCATTTCCATCTATACATCCCCGAGGTGTGTAGACAGAGGTAGTGTGGGTTGGGAAACCAACAACTCTGGATGGAGGTTTACAGCTGGCCTTAGATGGGGTTGCACTCCCCCTAAAAGACCAAGTTCATCATCTGGACGTCTGCACTAACTGGGGAGGCCCAGGTGGCTGCAGGGTCCTGGAATGTGTTTTACCAGCTTAGGTTGGTATGCCAGCTGTGGCCCTATCTGGAGAGGATGGACCTTGCCTCAGTTATCCATGCATTTGTGACATCCAGGCTGGACTATTGTAACTGCCTTTAAAGACAGTTCAGAAACTTCAGCTGGTGCAGAACATGGCCACCCAAGTGTTGGTGCGGACAAGGTGAGTCGATCATATGATGCCTATACTACACCAGATCCTGGTGCGTTTCTGCGTCCAATTTAAAGTGCTGGTTTTGACCTTTAAAGACTTTTAACAGTTTGGGTCCAAATTACTTAAAGGACTGCTTTCACCCATATCAGCCTGCTCATGCTTTAAAATCAGCAAGAGAGGCCCTTTAAATATATATATATATATATATCAACAAACAATACAACATGAAAGCATAACTGAGACTAAGCATGAAATAACCTATCAACAGTGACCTGGATATAGCAATACAAATATATAAAACTGCAGGGTTAAGCTGGCTCTGGAGGGCCTACCAATCTATATAGGGAGTATTAATTAGGTCTTTCCAGATGGTTACATGTGATTGTGGAGGTTTCAACTCCCCATTTCTCTGGTTGGCTAAAGAAATCCAGGGCTGCCAGCACGTGTAAAAGTCATTGTCAATTGCATTATTGCACATGACCCTTGGCTCTTTGGTTAATTTTTCTAGTAAGGCAATATTCCAAAGTCTCCTTTCCCAGCATTCAATTGATGGTCTGCATGTAGACTGATGCAATTTCCATTCTTGCCGCAGTCCAGAAGAATGTTAGTCAATCTTTATGCAGTAGGTGCTTGTTGTCTCCCACAAAGAGAGAGAGTAGTCCCAGTTCCGCGGTTTTGTATGTCCTGATCTGTAACTTGTCTTGTCAAATGAATTATTTCTACCCAGAATCTCTCTATGACTTTGCAATCCCACCACATGTGTTTATAAGTCCCTCAGCAAGAGAGGCCCTTCCCATCTGCCCACCTGTGAGAGCAGTTAGGTGGGTGACCACACTTGAGAAGGCTTTCTCTGCAGTAGCCCCACAACTCTGGAATAAGTTGCCATTGGGGTCTGCCAGGCTCCATCACTGCAGACTTTTAAGAAGGCCTTGAAAACATATTATTTTACTATGGCCTTCTCCTAATATGATTGCCGCCGCTGCTGCTTTTATTACTGGTTTTGTTGTTGGTTTGTATTGTGTTTATGTTTTTATCACTTTTAATATCTTAATGGTTATGCGCTGTATTGTTGTAAACTGCCTTGGGAGGGCTTCTGCCCTGAAAGGCGACTGAGAAATATTTTGAATAAATAAATAAATAAAATGTGACTGCCCTGAAAAAATGTTGCATGTGTTCATGCCCCTTGTCCCCAAAAAGATGATCACATCTGCTTGTGAGCCCAAAAGGTTGCCTACCCCTCACCTAAGTAGAGATGGGGGAGAAATTTGTTCAATTCTCATTTTAATATGAATCTACCCGATTTTGCAGATTTGTCCATTGTTACTAATGAGAGCACAACATTTTGCTCTAGGAATCTGCCCTAAAGAACAGATGTTGGGGACAGAGCTCACACCCCACAACCACCCTCAGCCTCAACCTCCATTTTTTAATTATTTCTTCAAGCATTCAAATCTCACTATCTCAATGGCTCACGCTGGCTCAGCTTGTCTGAGCGTGGAAAGCTAAGCAGGGTCAGGCCTGGTTATTACTTGGATGGGAGACCCCTCCTCTAGTTTCCTGCATTGAGCAGGGGGTTGGACTTGATGGCCTTGTAGGCTCCTTCCAACTCTATATCTATCTATGAAATCTATGAAATGGGACTGCAGCCCATCTAGGTGGGTCCCCCCCCAACCCCATATTGTGTCCCATATTGCCTGGTTGCCTGGAAGCTTTGTTGATGAAGAAGCTGGCTGTTTTCATAAGTAAAGAAACAGAATGGTCCCCTGGAAGTGACATATCCATTGAGCTACAGAAGAATCAAGCACCATTCACATGATGCGTGCATGCAGAATGAACATGCATGCATAGGGTAGAGCAAGTGTGTAGTGATAAGGAATGTGGGCCCTCAACCTACATGCTTCCACTCAAATGTTTTGTGCAGTCCCTATGTATGTACAAACTGCACATCCTAGCTTTCATACATGCAGTGGAAGGCCATGCAAGAAAGCACAGTCCCCAATCACTCGGCATAGTTCGTGCATGCATACAGATGCTACTGATGGCCGCATGAATGAATCTGTTTAACATGAAAAAAGAAGTGTGTCCCTCTGGATCATTCATTAGACTTGCTTACTCAGGTTACTTGCTCAGCCTTTGGTGCTGAGCAAGTAACCTAACATTGCCCCAGTCAAAAACCAAGGAGTACTCCACTTTCTAAGGCTTTCTTTACACAAATATAGAACCAAAATAAAGAAGGTTATATTCAGTGATTGACCTATTACAATGTGATGGCATTGGAAATCCCTTTGTAGTGACTTGTTGGACTTCTTCTAAAGCTGGGTCTACACATGCAGCAGAATGAGGTGGCACTGAGGTGGTGGAGTCCTGAGGTGGTGGTAGCATGGACTATACCAGTTTTGATTGCGGGTGGAGAATAGGGATTCACTGCCTTGGGGGGAGGTCCAGGATGTACTGAATTTGCATCTACCCAACCCAAATGTGGACATGAGCATAATTTGGGATCAGAAATCCACACATTTTGGAGCGTATGATGTGATTCGCAAAAGAAAAAAGGCTGTCTTCAACAACACACACACATTTGAAAAATGCACGAAGAAAAATGCGTACATTTCCAAAATGTGCACAAGCATACTTTGGTCAGTGAGTGCATGCATTTAAAAGTACGCACAAAATTGTGTACATTAATGAATCCATTATGAAAAATTTGTACAATTTCCCCTATGGGAATCATCATCATCATCATCATCATCATCATCATCATCATCATCTCAAGCTTGTGCAGAAACTGGGTGGGATAAGCTTGACCTCAAAAAAAAAAAATAGACAATGCATTTGGCTCGTGATGTGTTGGTTTTATGACTTTAGGTTAGATTATTATTGTTGTATGTATTGGGATTGGTAACCAGAAGATTGTGATGAGAAGTTATAGTGTGAACTGTTCACAGTGTCCAGCACAGGCCTTTAGAGTAGCCATAGAAGCAACAGATATGTGTTAAGCTTAATTGCAACCTGCAGGGGTAGCCAGGGGTCTCCGCTACCAGCCGCTCTGAACTCCTTGCCTCATCCTTGCAATAAGGATTTTTATACACCCTTCTGCAGAAGTTAATTGGGATGGCTTGCTCTGCTCTCACCCTCCCTCCTTTCCCCTTGCTGGCAGATTCTAGCAGCTTCTAGAATTTAGGGAGACATCTATAAAATCCTTAGCTTGCTAGTTTGCCCTTTGGCTTTCAGCTTGGGACGAGGTGTGCACAGGTGTCCAAGCATCTTAGTGCCCCTGGGGTGATGTCCATCACATCAGGAAGCCCTGTGACCAAAGGGACATGTGCAAGCTTTGCTTTGCTTGTTTATTGCTAATCTGCATCCATATTTCATCAACTTACATTCAATAAACTGTATGCTATCTTTGACAGAAGTGGTCTTGTTTCTTCCTGATTATCCTTGTATCTAAAGTGAGGTGCCTTGGCTGGACCAGGCCCCTGGATAATACGTTGTATTTTATATGCTCCTGTTGAAGAAAGAACAAGATATCAGGATTTAAAATAAAGAAATAATAAATAAATCTTCCCCCTTTTTTTAATGATTCCCTGTGCTTACAAAGAAAAAGCCCTAAATATAAAATTAGCAGACGAGGGAGATGACAACAAGTCTTTCTCTGATATGTTAGTTTTCTACGGGGAATCTTTCTTTAAAGCAACAGTCAAAAAAGACATCGCCTACTTGCGGTCTAAAATGGTACAGTCCATTCTGTTGGATAATTAAAATTGCAGTCAAAACCTATGGCTAATGTTTCACCAGGTAATTGGGTGAAATGGTTAAGATCACTGATACCTTCTAGGGTGGTTTTCCTAGAAGGTACTCAGTGAATTATTAACAGCCTGAACAGGAAGTGGGCGTTGCTCCCAGCTTCTTCCTCCTTTCTGTTCAGGCTCTAGTGAGCGTGGCACCACCAGGTTGTTGTCTCCACGTGGTCCTTGTAGCAGCATGTAGCCAGAGTTGCTGGTCTGAACTCCACAAGTTCAGACCCCAAGTAACTACTAATGTACTTGTAACCAACTGTAAGGAACGCTTTTAAGCCTGCCTGAATGAAACTGCATAATCTGAGTGAGTAAATGTTACTTTTAACTTTTACAAGACTGTGTCTCTGATTATTGTTCTCACGGAGAGAAAAGGGGGCAAAACAAGGGAAATCCAGTCTGCCTTAAAGCATCCTGGATTACCAAATGCTAACTGGCTAACACTAGCCAAATCTAAGCTTCTTTTAAGCTGGAAAGGGACTCTACTCTGCTGATCTCACTAACATGAGATAGGAAGGATATTATTCCACAATATATCCTCTCCTAGTATCTTTTTCAAGTCCCAACACATTCCACCACCTCATTCTGCCGCATGGGTAGACCAAGCCTCAATGATGTTCTGGGCAGCAAGTCGGTGCACGTTTCTTAAGAGAGGATCTTAAATCATCATCAATATTTATACCACCGACAGGTTCCCAGTCTTTATAATCTAGTCCATAACTCTTCCAAATAAATCACGCTGCCTGCTGGATATATTTCCTGATATCATTGATGTAGATCTGAATACACAGTGGTGTTTATGAGAAAGAGAAACTAATAAATGAAAAATTATGAGTGGAAATTGAATCTGCCAGATGAATTCCCAGCCATAGATTAACATATGCTGAATTTGCAAAAAAAAAAAAATGCCTAATATATATATAAGCTCCAGCCTGTATTAAATATTGAAATTGCTGAGGTTTCCTCAATGTTTTCCCATGTATTGTAAGCAGGCATATTTCATTAGCTGTGGAGGCATCTCTCTAATAACTTTCCAACCCCATGAATTCCTGTCATTCAGGTTTAAATTTGAAAAGGCACTGAAGGACTATAAAACAGGGGGGAAATAAGCAAGATACAGTAAAGGGAATGCTCTTTCATCGCTTTTGTCAGTGAAAAGTTTCCTTTGAGATACATAATTGAAAAGCCCAACACCAGTACAAAAATATTACGAGCTGCGCATTTCCATGACAAAACCTTGATCTTACAAACCACAAACACAATACAATAGATAATTGCAGGGGTATCCATCCCATTTTAATATTTTTGTTACATTCTAAATAAACTTCCCGTGTTGACGGTACAGTTGGAAAATAAGATTTTTTTCCTCCCATCAAAATATGTCAAGTGTATTTGTGTGTGCGCGTGTGTGTGTGTGTGTGTGTGTGTGTGCAATCTTCAGTTATCAAAAGCAACAGGGAGAATAAACTGAAACTTCAAGAGAAAAGGTTGCCCAAACTCAAACCAGCTGCAATTTTTGGAGATAAGATATGGGTGAGCTCCCAAACCATTGCATTGCAGTTATTTTTATTTCTGAAGAAAAGCTGAAACTAAGCCTTAAGATCTTGGTGTTATAATTTTATCTCCCTTGTACACCACACACATCTTTGGTCTACTGTCGCTTTTAAGTGTACAAGAAAGGGGGGATAACTTTTGCTTCTAAGGTCTCTAATCTTAATCTTAGCAATGATATATGTACTAAAATATTCATCAGTTCTTCAAAGGCTGACCATAAATGGACATCACCACAGACTACAAGTCCATAAACAATGCAAGCACTAGTTTAAATAAACTTTCTCACTTCTTTAGAGAGCCATGAGGAAAGAGAAAGGATAGGTACTGCATGCAAAATTACCTTAGCTCTGGCTTCCTGATGTATGGATACAGTCTGCTTCCACTGAACTTGATCAGAATTATTGTTCCTTAATTCAGCAACTATAGATGCAGAACCACAATTGTGTGCATTGGTTCTCTATTGGTTACAAGAATGTGCATTTGTTTAGGATACAGCATTGAGGGTTGCTGTTCTGAATTGTTTTAGGGTACAATCCTATAACATTTTAGACAGAGAAACATCCTACCACTCCCAGCATTCTCCAGGCAGTATGGCTAGCTGAGGAATGCTGGGAGTTATAGAACTTTTTTCTGCCTAAACATGCTTGGTTTATGCCCTTAGTACATCAATCAGTGAAATTGCAGCTTTATTTCCATGCATACTATTACAGACACATTTTTATTGAGGATGTATGAAGCTGTCTCCTATGGCTCTGTTTTACTTTCCCATTTATTTGCCCATGATTCCATTCTGTAGTCATCTGAAATTCTTGCCTGCTGCTTAGAGTTGTATTCATGAAACCCTGGCACTGTCACAGCAGGGGAATTCCCTTTCTTGCCAAACCAATTTGGCCAGTTGAGATGAGAAAGGCATGTGTTGGGTTAGGTTGTTATGCGAGTCCTCATGTTTTAAAAACAAGTGTCTTTTTACACATATGCAGAGACAGAAACAGCAAAAATGTTTATATTTGCATTGACCGAAACCCATATTTTTATGTGTAAAGAGATGGAACTTTATTACTTCACCCCAGAGAACTTCAAAAACTAGAAGACAACAACATTCCAACAAGAGAGTCAGGAAAGTGGGAATGGAGTGGGTATTCTTGACATGGAATTTGCAGAAATTTCAATTTTTAAAGCATCCCTAACACTTACCTGCAATTGTCTGCAGTTGGCTGATTGTGTGTCATGAGAGCCCAAACAGGTGAACTGCACTGCATTTGAAGTACTGTGAAGCCCACAACCAAAATCCAATGAAAAACCACCCCTTTTCGTTAATCAAATGCGGCAGATGATCTGTGTTTTATCTTTGCTGGTCTGAAGTGGGCTGTTTCTCGATGTTGCTCTTTCAGGTTTAACGTATTTCATGAGTGCTTTATATTCCACATTGTTCCTATGATATTGTTTAATACAGTAATACCTTGGATTGAGAGCATAATTCGTTCCGGAAACGTGCTTGTAATCCAAAACACTCTTATATCAAAGCAAGTCTCTGGCGGGCGTGAGCAGGGCCGATTTCGGCCCGCTGCGCCCACTCGAGGCGACCGGTTACATCCCTACGACTTGTCTTGCAAGACCTTGCTCGTTTATCAAGTCAAAAAAAATTAATTTTTTTTGCTTGTCTTGCAAAACGCTCTCAGACCAGGTTACTTGCAATCCAAGGTATTACTATATATATATTAGTCTGGCTATACTGTAAACTGCTCTGTAGAGGCTATTTTTCAAATTGGGAAATAAATACTTAACAGCACAATCCGATGTGGCTGCCCGTAACCCTAAGAACTCAGAGAATTACGGGCATCCAGTGGAAAGCTGAAGGAGCATGGAGGCAAAGGACACCTCTGTGCTCCTCCCACCCTGCAAAAGACTTAGACAGAAGCTGGGACTTCCAACCTCGGAGCCACAGCCCATGTGGTTCTATCCATGCCAGCTGCAAGGGCAGAGGGAGGGTGCACAGAGGTCAGAGTGCCAACACTGACCTCAGAGCTCATTTCCAAGGTCAGAGCTGGGACTCTGACCTCTCCTTTGGCCACCTAGACTCTGTCTAGCAGCCATAGGATTGTGCCCGAAATAAATGTATATAAAGAAGGAAGAAAGGATGGATCACTCCCAGCAACTGTTGCTCAGGAAATTAGAAGATTAGGAAGAGAGAGACAGTTTAAGTGGAGAGCCTGAGTGGGCAGCTGGAGAGGAGAAAAGGGGAGGAGACTGATGTGGGGGAAGAAATGTGTTTCTGGGGAGTCAATCTAGAGAGATGGGAGCTGTGATCAGGCACTGGGAGTGGCAACAAAGTCTAGAGGTGAAGTGGTACAGCCCAGGGGACAGAACGACTGTGAAGAGCAAGGGATCCAGCAACCTGCAATGCAGAGGATCAGCATGGGAGCATCACCTTGTCATGGTACCCAGGCACCACCATGGCACTATACAGGATATGATCAGCAAACAGGATTGAAGTGCCAACACATTGTATGAAAGAATACACCACTGTCAAAATAATATACATAGAAACTATTTCATTTCTCTCTCTATTATAAAAGTTGCTTAAATGGAAGTGTTTGGGTAGGTCTCAAACTCTCTTCCCAGATTACACAATTGGAATGTGGTCTTGTAGTTGCCACACAAGCATAAGACAATGGTCTTCCTCCTGAACACATGGACATTTATCTTCCTGGACCACCCCATTTGTACATCAAGCCTTCTTTGACCTAGGTCTATAACTGCTTTCATTTGCCAAAGCTTCTTTAAGTTATTTTTCCTCCATGGCAGGGGTGGGCAGATGGTAGATCTCCAGATGTTTGAGATTTCAACTTCCAGAAGCTGCTGCCAGTATGCATAATGGTCAGGAATCCTGGGAGTTGAGGTCCAAAACATCTGAAGATCTACTTTCTGCCCACCCTTGCTCCAGAGTTTCTGAGTTACCTCTTCCCTTTCCTTGAATGCCTCCTTCCCTTCCTGAGTTCCCTGGTTTCTGTATGGGTCCCCAGAGTTCCAGTGCTCCTCAAAGTCTCCAGAAATCCTGCCTCCACTTCTCCCTTCTCATATTCTCCTTCCCATCCCATCTCATGAATTCATGGGTGCCTCCTTCCCTTCCTGAGTTCCTTCCCAACTTTACTAGTAAACCTCTTCTCTTCATGTGTTCATGAACTCCTGGCTGATGCCCACTCACACCTTGGATCATTGCCTCTGCCCCCCTTTCTCCAGTCTTCAGACAGAACCTAAATGGGAGGATAGATAATAATACCCTTCTTTCTCTCTTCTAATCTATTTTTCCTGCCTTCACTGTGGTTTTAACCTGATAGCTGCCAATTTAACCTAAATGATGCACATGTATTTTTGATGCCTATCTTGAGAATAAACTGTGCATTTGAGTATCATAGACCCTAGTTTGTTTACTCCTTCCTTCTTCCCCCTCCTGAAAACCCCAGCTCTGCCATGGTGTGTCACAACTCCAGCTTAAAGATCCCAACCCATGCCTCTCATCTGGCTAGGTCTGGGCCCCATGGAAAGCAACCAGTCAATAGGGTGCGCAAGTAGGCTCTGGTATAAGGAAGCTATGACTGGAAAGGCAAGGGTCACATTCAGTCTACAGTTATGCTGGGTAAACAAGAGCACAGCAAGGCAGAGACTAATAGCACCACTGACAGCTCTCTGCAGGAACTGTTAGGCTGGGATATTTCCTCATGGAAGGAGACACTGTTCCAGCAAGGGACTAGCAGCAGCAACTGAGGGCTTAAGTAGGCCAGTCAGCTCAGGTCCTTCAGAAGCTACCCCTCCCACTGGGTGCTGCCTCCAGTCTTTAAGGGGCCCATACTCATTTCTACAGCTCCTCATCTCCTATGCAGGAGAGTGTAGGGATTGGGCCCACTGCTGCTGCCGCAAAAGAGCCTTCAAGGGATATGGGAACAGATTCTGATTCAGATGAGGATGAGGTGGTGGTGGAACTCACAGCTGAAATGCCAAGGACAGTTGAACTAGAAATATAAGCAGAGAGGTAGAAGAGAGTCAGCTAGCCTCAAATACTGTAAGAATCCAGAGCATGCCTGACAAAGAACAACAGGGGGGAATAGGCATGACTGATCCCAGTGTAAAGCATCAATTGAAAAGGGAAGATCAATGAAAGAGTGTAAGACAGTTCTAAGCAGTTGGATCCAAAGCAACAGGAACCACCTTAAAGGCGGGGTTTTGATAACTTGCGTTTGGGAGGGAGGAGGGGCCCTCGGACTGAGATCAACTTCTTTCCAAGAGGCCACATTTCCTTAATGTATTGATTATCTAGCATTCTAACTAAGCTTGTTTCTTTTGTTATTGATCTCTGCAATACGCTTAATGTGTACTTTAAAGCCGGCCTTGCTGGTTTGCATTACCATAATAAAAAGCTAATGTGTCTGCCTTCAGAAGGAGAGAGGGAGAGACTACAGTGAGGGACCTGAGGTTTTGGGAGAGCCATTCTTGGAGGCTGAGATTGATGGGAGGGTTGTGTCCTTGGGTCTGCGCAGACTTTGGCACAAAAGCAATACAAGTCAATGCAGGTCAATGGCCATGCTGGCTGGGGATTATGGGAGTTGCAGCCCAAGTCATCCGGCAGGCACCAGGGTGGGGGAGACTGATCTGGCCTACAGAAGCCCACTTTTCAAAATAAGCAACCCTTGGGCATGGTCAGACCTGCTGAGCCCTCCAACCTGTCCTCACAAGTTGTGCCTCTTTCCTTCACCATCTGTCCCTCTGGTCCTTCCTTAGTACCTTCACATGCTTTATCAGCTGCATGTGGTAGCTACTGGTGCCCTGGGTCCAACCTCCTTGATTTCAACGCTTATTGCATAAGTCTCAGCCAGTCCACACTGCAACAAAGTAACACTACTAAAGACTGTTCTGATCGTCCACCACCAACTAGTTGAAAACTATTTTTGTGGGGGTATAAAAATCTCAAAAGCACTGTGACCCACAGAGAGAGGATAGTGCTAATTCCCACAGCAATTGAATAAAGAGCCCCTCCATCAATTTGCCATAGCTGTAACCAGGCATGCACAGGGGAAAATAATGTTGATCTAGGTGGAATAATATTTAGAGCCAGGATGTCATTTTCGGGCACAAATACATTTGGTCATTGAAGCAGCTGCTCCATCAATTAAATTTTTCTAATCAACCGCTATGAAGATTGACACCTTGGAATTAATTAAGTATTACATATTTTCAGGCAATTATCATGGCAGTAAAGTTAGACGTGCACCTTTTGGGAATGAGGAATTATTCATGGCATCCCTCATCATACTGATTGTAATCATTCATACTGGGTTTGACATCAATTATTATTGTGGAATAATCGGGTTTGCAGTTTTCCAAGGAATTAGATGCAAGCAAATTGGGAGGGTTCTCACGTGACATAAAATTCTTCCATTTTAAAACTTGTGCTAAGCTGTACAATTTCACTGGGAATAAGGAACCTTGAGAGACACAGAGTTACATCTATTTTCACAAGGTAATTCGGAAAAGAATATGCATTTCAGTAAACACTGCTCCGTAACAGCTTTTCAACTGGAACAGTCAGAAAAGCAGCTGCATCAAAATTGCACCTTTCCGTTCAATAACCCTAGTTTTATGTTCTTAGAGGGGTTCTTTAATCCTTTTATCAGTAGTTTATTGATTTTTTTTCTCCATCATTTTTATAAACAACAATAACAAAGAGCATGTGTGTGTGTGTTGTGCATTGAATTTCAGAAAACAAATCCATTATTTCTTTGGTTGGCGCAAAATTATACAGAAGAAAGGAAGTTTGCTTATTAATTAAATTATGCCCTTGTTAGTTCTCTGTAAATTCACTGCCCAGTCTTTTATCTTCACTGAGTTAGTCAGGTAAGATAAAGGAGCAAACAAAGGAGGGATAGAGAAGAAGAGGTGGAAGAGAACTTGTAACAGAAGAATGAAAGGAGGAATTATTGGCAGCAGAGCAGTAGTGCCATAGGAAATTTTGAACTGTTCATCATGATAGTCCACATAGCTACACATCCACAGGAGAGTCCAAAAATTCAGGTAGCCATGTTTTTCAGGGCAAGGAGAACACGGAGGATATCCTATCCTCCATGCTCTTCCCGGCCTGCATAGAATGCCCGCAATCCTCCGGGTTTGGACGGTTGCGGGCAGCCTCAAAGGATCCCGCTGCCCCTGTACTGCTGCTAGGTGTTATTTCAGTTTTTACTCCTGTTTTATCCTGTAGTTTTAATTTTTTTAAAAAAAAAAATTATTGTGTATTTTATGATGTATTTTGGGTTTTAATTCTTGTGAACTGCCCAGGGAGCTTCAGTTATCGGGCGGTGTAGAAATGTTATAAATAAATAAATAAATTGTCCTTCAAAATTCCACACTTCTCTGAATTTTGTAAAGGAGTTCTCCAATCAAAAATCTGAGTACAAAAAAAAATGTGTATATTAGGGTAAAGTTCACACAAAAGTGTGCATTAGTGAAAATAACATTCAGAAATGCATTATATTAGGAAAATTGCTGGCAAAAAGTAGGATATTCGGCAAAATGACATACAAAAATGCATGTAGAAATTTTCACGCAAACTAAAAAGAAAAAAAATCTCAAGGTTTGGGATGAACCAAAATTAAGATTGGAAAAACAAGAGAGAAACCAAAATTGAAGGATCTGTCCCTATGTTATTAGAATCATTATTTTATTACTACTTATAAGATGACTGCTTGTTCTGTCTGTTGCTATGTTTCATAAATAAATGTTTAATATTTTAACTACCAATATTCTGCTCTGAGTGGTTTCTAAGGTTGACATATCTCATCCCACATGGCTGACTTTGAGGTACACAGCTAAAGATATAAAGAGTGAGTCACCCTGCTCTCTACAGATCAGTAGGTGGTGGGAGCTTGTATTTGGAAAGTCTGGACCCAGTGACCTCGGGGAAACAGGACCTTGTAGGGGACCCCCAGATACATCACAGAAATGTATGGGATTTGGGGATCGTGGCATGGCAACTGGAGAGGGATGCAGCCAAGGGAGATGGGTCTGTGGGGATGGGTTCTCCACAAGGTGTTGTGATATGTATCACTTTACCAGCTGCAGCACATTGTTTACACATGGAAGGGACAGAATGGCTGTAAACAGGTTTGTTGTGTCTTACTGGGATCCTTGTGTTTTCGCATGGGAACCTAGACTGTGAGAACAATATGAGCTGGTCACATGGTTTGTATGTTCTGATGACGTGCTAACTTGTTTTCTGTCTGAAGCCATCTTAGAGAGAAGGTGGACTGCTTTCTCTCTTCTTCTTGTTCTTCTTGCTAGACTTTGTTCCTGCAACAATGTAACGTCTTTGCTGAGGTGGAGTAAAGCTCAACTCACTCCACTGGATGTAATGCTTGCTATGCATTTATACTCTGCACATGGACTGTAACTAGGAAATGTATACTCTGTAGAACTTTACTTGCTAAGTAAATAAACAGGTAGAATTAGACCTGTGGTGTTCCAGAGTGTTTCCTGACTCCATGGATTAATCTGCAACGGGGAAGCTGGAAGCAAGTCTGATTACAGGGCAGACTGGGCTGGCCAAAACTGGCACCGACACAGCACGCTGCACGCTGCGCAGGGAGGTGAGATCTGGAAGATCTGTGTGTGGAATTTCAGGCATCTGTTAGCACACAGATAGGATTATAAATCTCCCAACTCGCACACACACGCCAACACAAGGATATTCCCCCTTCCAGACCCCTCTCAGCTTTCGTGTGTGTGTGTGTGTGTGTAAGCGTGGAAGTCCCTGTTCTACCAAATTGCTCACTAAGATGTCAACCTGCTCTTCCCTTTCAGATGTGAGGTTTTGCCACCTCCCAATGCTGGAATCCAGTGAGATCTACTCATCAGATGAGGCCAGCACAAGTCCCAGGATTAACCAGGACCAGAGAATACAGGCCCAAGAGGAAAACCCTGAGACTATATTCTGGGATGATACCCTGCTGAGGGAACCTGAAGAATTGAGGCGGGGTGGGTGGGTAACTGCCCCAGCTGGTCTCACACACACCTCAACTCTAGACCTTCCACAATCACTACCAGGTCCTCAAGAACAAAGACTGCAGTGAGTCCAAACCAAAGCTCGGACCCAATGGTGCAGCACTCACGTGGCAGCACAAGCATCTCATTTCAAATCCATGAGTTCAGTCATGATCGGAGCCTCACTGGCACTCCAGGAATGGTGGGGCAACCAGGCTGACTACCGGTACATAAAACCTCCGTTGCTTCCTGAAAGCTGCTAGTGCAGCAGTTCCCATAGTCCTGCTCCAGTCTAGCTGCCTTCTGGGGAGCTCTTCCTCTGCTCAGCACTTGGAGCTCTCTTGCTACTGACTCTTCTTGATACTGCTGGACAGCTCCCTTCTCACCATGGAAAAAAGGAATGGATGCCAAGGTTGTTGTGTGTGTGTGTTTGCCAATTAATGGCCAAACATACTGGACTAACCAATAAGCACTAGTGATTAAACACTTATTTTGTAAATTGTATAAAATGCAATAGTATATTATTAATAATTAATGCAATAAAATAACTTTTAAATCTTTAACTACCTGTATTTAGGTTCTGGCTCTTCTAAGGAGGGTCTCTCAAGACCAGATTTCTAGCTTCAGCCCTGCAACTGGCCAAGAAGCCAGATGAGATATTGGGCAGCAAATGCTGTTTCTTTGTTCTGTTTATCCATATTCTGAGTTATATTTGCTGACTTTTCACTGTCACTGTCCAAAGGCAGCTTTCACCACAGCAAAATGGTAAAAGCAATAAAATTACCAGTGAATAAACATGTATGTATGTTTGCTTGGAATGCTACCTTTGAAATACTGCTAATGAATCTTTGAGGTGATTAGAAAGGATCAAGAGTCTGTTTGAGGTTCATCTCCAGGGCGAGAGTTTGCAGGTGCAGTACCGTACTTAAAAATGCAAGAATTTCCCCTGCCATCCTCCTACTTGAATTCAATTTATGGAGCTTTCCATTCCAGGTTTGATCCAGGGAAAAAGCATTGTGTTGAAGCCAACAGAATGACACAGGCCTGTCATATAACACCACATTCAGGTTTAATCCAGGAAAAAAGCATTGTGTCGAAGCCAACACAATGGCACAGTCCTGTCATAATACCACATTCATATCTCTAGGAAGATTGGGGAGCAGATTTGGAACGGAAGGCTTCCTGTGTTGAACTCCAAACACCCTCTTCTCATAAAAGATGGAACATACTCCACAACAGATGTTCAGACAAGGCCCCACTTTTGTTCTATCATGGCTACTGCTGCAGAATACCGTCAACTGTCAGCTGCAGAGGGAAAGATCAAGAAAAACTCCTGTGCTGCTGCCATCACACATGATCACCAACTGTCAGCCACAGAGGAATGGACAAGACCCGGTCCTCCATTTTCCATCAGCACTACAGCCACTGCAAGACCTGAAGAGTAACCAAGGGAGTGGCCAAATCCAACCCCCCTCAAATTTTCCATTAAGGTCATTAGAAGCCAGTTAGGTAT
Source organism: Shinisaurus crocodilurus (assembly GCA_021292165.1). Taxonomy (NCBI): domain Eukaryota; kingdom Metazoa; phylum Chordata; class Lepidosauria; order Squamata; family Shinisauridae; genus Shinisaurus; species Shinisaurus crocodilurus. Next base: position 26,779,959 of record CM037883.1, read on the forward strand.
TGTGGTTAGAATGATGAATTGGGGCTCTGGGGACCCAGGTTCGAATCCTCACTTGGCTATGAAGCTCACTGAACCACTGACTCTCAGCCTAACCTATCACACAGTGTTCTTGTAAGGATAAAATGGAGAGTAGGAGGAACATGCACGCTGTCTCTATCAGACTGAACCCCAAATGTCCCATTAGGGATCAGACTGTGTATACCAGGTGCTGGGGAACATGGGCAGGAGGGTGCTGTTCCACTCATGTCCTGCTTGTGGGATCCCATGGGCAACTAGTTGGCCACTGTGTGAAGAGACTGGATGGACCCTTGGTCTGATCCAGCATGGCTCTTCTTATGTTCTTAGACAAAATACATCCAAATAGAAATAAAACAAAACTAAGACAATACATATTTAGTTTAAAAGTACAATAAGTACAGGAAGTGCAACTGCTCCATTAAAACCATCAAATTAAATCATTACAATTCACCATATTAGCCTCAACAAAACTTCTCCTCAGCCTTTGGGTAGCCACTGCAAATCTCGTGACTGTATCTGTCACGAATTTGTCAATATCGGATAGCAAATATATCATTTTAGCTCCATCATCATCATCATATGTATCCCTTAGCAAATTCAAAATAAATTTCACCCTAGGTTCAGAATACAGGGAGCAATCTAATAAATAATGCCGAAGGTCCTCTACTGCTTGAGCATGTATAGAGAGAGGAGAGCCACATTTCCTGGCAGTGGCCATGGTATACCAGGGAGGGAGCATAGCTCAGTGGTGGAGCACCTGCTTCGCATGCAGGAAGTCCCAGGTTCAAACCCAGGTAGGGCTAGGAAAGACTCCTGCCTGAAACCCTGGAGAGCTGCTACCAGTCAGTGTCAACAATACTGGGCTAGATGGACCAATGGTGTGACTCAGTATAGGGCAGCTTCCTATGTTCCTGTGTTGGCAACCTCCATCTCAAAGTCTTTGCCTCCAGCACATTTTAGCTTTGATATAAATATTATTTCCTTAGAAAGGCCAATAGTAACCAAGGCAGGGACCGAATCCAACCTCCCCACTCCTCCAAGTTTCTATTAAGGATAATCTTTCATATGATGATACTTCTGCTTGCTGGGATTTTACACTGAATTGTTGTAACCATTTTCAACAACAGTGATTTCATTAGCTTCCCCTCAGCCATGCCAATGAAAATATGGGAGATAAATCAAAGAAACAAATAAAGGAGAGGGCTTCAGGAAATGTGTACATATCAGAAGGCACCACATTTGATGGAAGATAAGGCTATCAATGACTACTTGTCATGATGACTATATATTACCTCCAGTATCAAAGACAGTTAAAACTCTATAGACCAGTTTCTGGGGAACACAAGTGAGAAGGTGCTATTGCCCTCATGGCCTGCTTGAGGACTTCCCATCGGGGCATCTAGTTGGCCACTCTGCAAACTGAATGCTGCACTAGATAAGCCTTTGGTCTGATCCAGCAAGGCTCTTTTTGTGTTGTTAAGTTAGTTTGTGAAATATCTACATCACTCTTCACCTTCTTGGTTTGGGCAAAGGAAAGGAAAGATACTAGCAGAGAAGAGATGACAAAAATATTGCTGTGTGTGTGTGTGTGTGTGTGTGTGTGTGTGTGTTTAAGGGGCTCAGAGAGCTAGAGATTTTTATTCTGTTTATTTTTTTTAATATGAACTTACCAAAATTCACAAATCTCTTCACAAACAGGATGGAAAGAACCTCTTAGTTAAAATGTCAAACATGGGAGAAAGTGAGAAACCAAGAGTGACAGCTCCATCCACCCAGTCCCAGGCTTTGAATGGTTAGCTCTTCAAAGTCTGGCTTTGATTCCCTGTGCATTCAACTATGTGCTGCATTAGGATTGCTACCTCTTTTTTCTGACAGACTCCTCATTTTTAAAAGCTGTATGCCAGGCAGATACATCATGGTCTTCTCCATACTGGGAATAACAGTACCTATCGAATTTAACTGGTGCAGATGGGTGAGAATTTCTCTCTCTTTTTTTTTTTTCATTTTTGATTAGAACTTACCAAAAGGTGTGATGTTCTACATATTTATTTATTTATTTATTTATTTATTATACTTATTAATCGCCCATCTGGCCGGTCACCCGGCCACCCTGGGCGATGTACAATTAAAATACAGTAAAAACACAATAAAATATAATGATTAAAACAATAAAACAATTCTTATTAAAAACCTAACCCACCCCATATTCCCGCCTGAACAGCCATGTTTTTAATGCATGGCGGAAGCTCATCACGGAGGGGGCATGGCGAAGGTCACTAGGGAGGGAGTTCCATAATGTGGGGGCCGCCACAGAGAAGGCCCTCTTCCTAGTCCCCACCAGCCTGGCTGCTCTGGCTGATGGGATAAGGAGAAGGCCATCCGTGGCAGACCTTGTTGAGCGGCCCACTTGATGTTGCTGGAGGCGCTCCTTGAGATAAGCTGGGCCGGAGCCGTGTAGGGTTTTAAAGGTCAAAACCAACACCTTGAATTCGGCTCGGCAAGCAACTGGTAGCCAGTGCAACTCATTAAGCACTGGCGTGATGTGATCACGCCGGCGGCTGCCCTTAATCAGGCGAGCCGCCGCGTTCTGTACCAGCTGAAGCTTCCGGACCGTCTTCAAGGGTAACCCCACGTAGAGCGCATTACAGTAGTCTAGGCGAGAGGAGACCAAGGCATGAACCACTGATGGGAGCAGGTGATTAGGAAGGTAGGGGCGCAGCTGCCGCATCAGATGGAGTTGATACAGCGCTGCCCGGCTCACAGCTGCCACCTGAGCCTCCATGGACAGCTGGGAGTCTAGAATGACCCCCAAGCTGCGGACCTGGTCCTTCAGGGGTAGATGTACCCCATTCAGCACCAGGTCAACATCCCCTAACCTTCCCTTGTCCCCCACCAGAAGTACCTCAGTTTTGTCGGGGTTCAGTTTCAGCATGTTCCTTCCCATCCAGCCAGCCACTGACTCCAGGCACTTGGACAGGGTCTCAACGGCCAACCTTGGTGAGGACTTAAAACAGAGGTAGAGCTGCGTGTCATCTGCATATTGATGACACTGCACCCCAAACCTCCTGATGATAGCTCCCAGCGGCTTGAGGTAGATGTTGAATAACATCGGGGAGAGGATGGAACCCTGCGGCACTCCACAAGTGAGCAGCCGAGGGTCCGAAGCCTCTTCCCCGAGAACTACCCTCTGATACCTTCCAGAGAGGAAGGACCGGAACCACTGCAATACAGTGCCTCCCAAGCCCAACCCCTCCAGACGGTCCAGGAGGATACCGTGGTCAACGGTATCAAAAGCCGCTGAGAGATCGAGGAGGACTAGAAAGGAGCATTCGCCCCTATCCAAAGCCCTCCTCATATCATCCACCAAGGCGACCAAGGCCGTCTCCTTCCCATGTCCAGACCTGAAGCCCGACTGGCATGGATCTAAATAATCGGCTTCATCCAAGTGTGCCTTCAACTGAGCACCCACCACCCGCTCGATCACCTTGCCCAGAAATGGTAAATTGGAGACTGGGCGAAAGTTGTTTAAATCCTGGGGATCCAAGGAGGGCTTCTTTAGAAGCGGTCTTATTACTGCCTCCTTGAGGGCTGATGGCAGCACTCCCTCCTCGAGGGAGGCATTCACCACCGCCTTGATCCCCTCACCCAGTCTCTCCCTGCAGCTCATTATGAGCCAGGACGGGCAAGGGTCAAGCAAGCAGGTGGTCGGCCTCACAGATGAAAGCACCTTGTCCACTTCATCAGAAGGAAGAAGCCGAAACCGATCCCACAAAACCGGTCTGCCATTGGCCTCCTCCCGCTCACTCCCTGTGTCCACGACGTACGATATCCCACTCCTAATCCGATCGATTTTATCTGCGAAGTGCTTCGCTAAAGCCTCACAGGAGGCTTTAGACTGTTCCAGTGGGTCCGGAGCGACTGGACCGACCAGACTCCGGACCACTTGGAACAGCCTCCTGGGGCAGCACTCCGCAGACGCAATGGAGGCAGCATAGAAATTCTTTTTGCTGCCTTCACCGCCACCCGGTAGGCTGAAGATGCAGCTCTAACCCGTGTTCGATCGTCTTCGGAGCGGGAATTTCGCCATCGGCGCTCTAGCCTTCTCACCTCTTGTTTCAGAGCTCGCAGCGACGGAGTGAACCATGGCGCCGCGCGAGCTCTGTTTAGGCGAAGAGGGCGCTTCGGGACAACTTGGTCTAATGCCCTGGTGATTGCAGCATTCCAGTCATCCACCAGGGTCTCGACCGAGCTACCGTTTCTGTGCTCCAATTCCCCAAGCGCGTTCAGGAATCCATCCGGATCCATAAGACGCCTGGGGCGGACCATCCTAATAGGTCCCTCACCCCTGCAGAGGGGTTGTGGCACCGAGAAATCCAACCCCACCAGATAGTGATCTGACCATGACAAGGGAGTGGTGGATATACCCCCGATTTCCAGATCATTTCCCCCCTCTCCAGAAACAAAAAAACATATATTTATTTAATTTATTTACAGTATATGCTGCTCAACTGGCAGCTGTGAGCTGCAAGAGTCATGGCTCCTGATAGAATGCCAGGAGCACATATGCTTTCTCTTCAGCAGATAACGGCTTCTTAGCAAACTGTAGTCAACGATCTTGTGCACACCTTGCAAAATGTATCTGAGTACATTTTTCAGGCAACCACCAAAGGGCACATTCGCTATGGAAGAAGAAGACAAATGTGACCTAGGAATCTGTCAACAACCTCTGCTTTGGCAGCCCTGGCTCGTCACTTGATCTCTGTCACCAAATTAAGAGAGCGTTCTCAGCTCAATAAATGCCCATTCAAACTCCACTAACTCACAACTAATGGCACCAGTGACGGAAGGTAATGATGTGTCATTTATATTAAAATGCTTCTGGGTTGTTGCCAGGCATTTTGGAAATGCACCATCTGTTCTTCTGAGGAGGGGGGGGGGCATAACAGGGCTATTGCTTAGAAAACACTGAGAGCTGCTCATGGCCGACCCACAAGCAACCACTTTTCACACCCTTGTAAAAGAGAGGGAAGGGTTATCTGGCAACAGAAAGTTCTCTTTGATCATGCTCATTTCTCCTTTACTCTCAATCCAGCTGCAAGCTCACCTTCCATTTCTCCCTTCGCTTCTGCCTCACTTCTGTGCCTGAGATGTATTTTCACTGCACCCTTGCCTCTTAGTTGCTTCACTGGAGTCTTAGTGTCTTGTGGGAGTTTCGCACTCCCTAAGCAACTGTGCAGTGAGGTGGCAGCATCACACTGATATACTGTAGAGTAGTCTATTCACCACATTGACTACAACTCTGCCTGGGTTGTCACTGAGGAGATAAACCTGTGTTCGCTGGGCTGCACTACTTCATACTGCAGGTGTGAGTTTTCATGGCTGAATACTCCTCCATACAAAACAATTCACTGTATAAAGGAAAACAGATGTCAGGGAAGATGGTTCTAGCCTGACATGCTCATTTTCGCTATCAACAGGAAATGCTTTTTGTATGGAAGATCATCCCAGCATGAATTTTTCAGGAAGACCCCCAAGAACCAACTCCCCTGTGTCCAGAGGAGACTGCATTGCCTTCCTTGGATTAGGAGGACTCCAGTCATGAAGATACCATGACAATGCAGTCATCACAGCCTGAAGCTACTGAAACAGACCAGGCCCCTTTAAGGGAGAAAGACTCAGTTAATAGGAGGCAGGGCTAACCAGCCTAAATGAAGCCAGAGCCATACTTAAGACTCAGTCACAATCTGCTCCTTGTTGGAGAAACAAACAGACAAGCTTGTCTAGCTTCCAGCCCCAGCATCACTTGCTGCTCTCTGTGGTGCTATTCATTCCGGTTCTTGCCTCTCTGGGAAACCTGACTCCTGCTTGGTTGGAATCAACTGAGATATAATATCCTGGAAGAGTGCATGGCTGGCTGGAACACTGAACAGGAGCACTCCCATACTGAGATATTTTGTTGCAAGTACCACTTATTAATTAATGTTCAGCTTGCTTTTCCAATTAAGATATAAAAAGGCCAACAGAGATTTCAGAGTTTAAAAGGCATGGCTGGATCCAAGGGGTTAAACAAAACATTCTTGGGGATGTTCTTACGAGCAGACATCAAGATACATTTCATGCTTTAATCCCATGAGTCTAGATGCATTTCCTTTCCTTTTACCTCGTGCTCTCCTCTGCTCTGTTTTGTTTGCACATGTGATACTTTAATGTCTGCAAAGACACAGGAATCATGAAAGCACACAACTACAAACTCTCTTTCCATAAACACACAAGCCCAGCATCAAAACTCCAACTTCGGGGGATAATTCAAAGTTGTATTAAATATCTCTTTAGTGCCCTTTGTCAGCATAGATTCCAGGCAGAAGTTGGTGATTATCATCATGCTGACTCAAGCAGTCTAGATACTTTAAAGGGACCTCAAGAAAATCAGCTTCAAGGAGAAATACTCCATACATTTCTAGCAAGCTGATTCCACAGGAGAGGGTGGGAAATGCTTGTATTTATGTTCCACTCCAATTATGCTAACCAAATTAATCTTCCACGTTGTTGTTGCTTTTGCTTATAATGAATTTTCTTCACATCCAATGCAACTGCTGTCAGCACATCCTTGAAATCTCACTCCAAAACCATTCTCATTTCACAGTTGCTTTTAATATTAAAAAGTATGGCATAGCGACCAAATGACTATAGCTTCCATCACCATTGTTATTGTATATCATCATCATCATCATCATCATCCTATAAAGCACCTAAAAATTTCTAAAGACAATACCTATATTAAGACAGGGGTGGCCAGAAGGTGGATTGGGATCTCCTGGGAGATCTCTGGGTGATTTGAAGTAGAACAGAAAGGATTTCTGACTCTCAATTATTTAGCAACAAAATGACTCCCCTCCCACTCTACATTATACTGCTGAAATTAAGAAAGTGTGGGATAACCAAGAGTGGATTTTTGTGTGGATGGACTTGGGAGTACCATTTAGTAAATGCATTTTTTTTAAAAATGGCACCAGGCTCCACTTTGTGAATCCCCAGGGGTCCAGTAAAATTTTTTTAAAAAAAACAAGTAGATCCCACATACATAAAGTCTGCCCATCCCTGGATTAAAAGACAAGACAATCCCTAACCACAGGCTCACAGTATAGCAGATAAGATACCAAAGGAAAAAGGAATGGGGAAGGAGGAGGAAAACAAGCAAGTTCAGACACCAGTTCCTGAGGTTACATAGTCTCAGTAGCATTATCTGATCTAGGTAGGTGGACCTCCCACCTTTACATATACACGCAAATCCCAATAGCTTGAAAAACTCTTCATAAGTTTTTGGTCTTCCGTGGCACCTTATTGAAGATCGCTCTTCATTAAGTGACCTGGTGGCACGGTTTCATTTGTCTAATTATTTCACCCTCATCAGAATGAGTGCGTTCCTTGCAGACTTACTTGGATTTCACAGGCACTGTTCCCTGCATCATTCATCATCTACGACAGCCACATTCAACTCATGTGTGAAGGTAAAGGTTTTATAAAGCTAGCGGCGGCTGCTCCAAATGCAGTTATTGCCTATGTTTCACAACATACCTTGAAAACAAATAGGTTTGAGGAGGGGGGGGGGGGAGAGAGAGAGAGAATGATTTAAACTATTCAGCCTGTAGCATTATCTACATTTTGCTTTAGCATCAAGTTCAAGGAATAAAGAAACAGCCATGGGTTTGGAGCAGTGCTGTGCCAAAAATATCTCCCAGATTTTTTGACCATAAACTAAAATGTTCCAGGGGCTGGAGCAACACCCCTATGAGGAAAAGTTACAGCAGATGGGATTGTTTTGCTTAGAAAAAAGGCGAGTAAGGGGAGACATGATAGAGGTGTACAGAATTATGCATGGGGTGGAGAAAGTAGATAGGGAGACATTTTTCTCTCTCTCTCGTGATACTAGAACCCAATGGGGTCATCCCATGAAGCTGGTTGGTGGGAGATTCAGGACAGATAAGAGGGAGGACTTCTTCACACAGCACATAGTTAAACTGTGGAATTCACTTCCACAAGATGTAGTGATGGCCACCAATTTGGAGGGCTTTAAAAGGGGATTGGACAAATTCATGGAGGAGAAGGCTGTCAATGGCTACTAGTCCTGAGGGCTATATGCTACCTCCAGGATCAGAGGCAGTATGCCTATATACACCAGTTGCTGGGGCGGTGCAAGAGGGTGGTGTTGCCATCATGTCCTGCTTGTGGGATCCCGTGGGCAACTGGTTGGCCACTGTGTGAACAGAAGGCTGGACAAGATGGACTCTTGGCCTGATCCAGCATGACTCCTCTTATATTCTTATGACCATTATACTTCAATTTGATGGAAAAGAAATTGCTTTCGAGCAGAAATTCAATGGTGAAGAAAGTTTCGGAGAAATTCCCATGGGTTGGGGCTAGGTTTCTTGTGCTTTCCTTACTTAGGAGGTGGTCAAGAAGTATGTGTGAGTGTCCTGTTTTTTTCAGTATACAATCATCTCTCCTTTAGCCTCCTCGACTTCTTACACTTCAATTAAGGCCCAGGGGAAGGCATCATAAGTTAATTCCTCCCACAGGGCTTTTTTTTTTTTTAGATCAGGATGCACCGGCAGCCCAGGGGGCTGCAAAGCAGTGGAGAGATGGGTAACAGAAAGAAACTACACACACAGGACTCTTGGCTGCCTTGCAGTGATTAGGTAGGCTCAAACACATCACAAAAATAAATGATAAAACACCCTGAAAAAGCGGCAGAACAATGGAAGCCTCTTTCATAGGAGAAGAAAACTTTCAGGAAACGTGAGGGCAGATTTTGGCACAGCACCAGCTCCACCTCTTCCCTGGAGAGAGACACAACACTGCCTCCCTCATACCTGAATTGTGTGGGTGCAAAATGGGGGACATGATGCCAATACAGTTGATACTGTTGCCACTTACAGTGACAGCACACACAAAAAAAAACACCCAAAAACCCTTAGGGGGGAAATTAAGAAGCTGTGCTACCTCCACTGCCAATTGGGGAGCCCTCCCTGAGAGAAACTCTTGGAGAATTTCTCCTTCTCCTGAAGAAATTTGGTGAAATCATCCCCCCCCCCCATCCTCCTGCCCACAAATAGAGTGGAGAATGTTTAGAGGCCAACTGAGCACAGCTCTAGTTTGAAGAATATCAAACATGCACACTTTCAGTTTCTGAACAAAGGCTATTCTAGAACAGGGCTGGGCGGAGGGTAGATTGGGATCGACTAGGAGGTCTCTTGATGATCTGCAGTAGAACTGCAAGCATTTCTGTCTCCCAGTTGTTGTTTCACAACATCAACAACAAAAAGTCTTTCTCCCCCCCCCCCCCCCGCCCCTTCTAAATTAGGCTGCTGAAATGCAGAAAGTTGCAGAGTGGAAGGAACCAAGAGAAGTGAATTTTGTGTGAAGGATTGCAGACTCAGTTCTGATACTGAAAACAAATTCTTGGTCTGAGCCATATGTTCAAAAGGCCATTATTTTTCATTGGACTCCATTTAATGGACCTTGAGATTCTGGTAAAAAAAAAACAACCCAAAAAAACCAAAGTGGAACTCAGAAACCTGAAGTAGTATCCACCCATGTTCTAGAATTCAAAAGCTGAAGAGAGGATTTGATGGGGGGTCGGGGGGTGAATCTTATTGGTGTCTCTCCCAAACACAGCTACTTGGAAGAGGGCCTCACTGCTGACATATAAATGTATAAGGAGCCCTAATGGATCTAGCCATGCAACATGTCTCCAGCGCTGGGTGCCCAGATGCCTTCATGATAACTGTTTAAATATCTGAGAGGCCGTCACGCGGAAGATGGAGCAGACTTGATCTCTGTTGCTCCGGGGGGTGGGACTAGAACCAATGAGTGGAAACTGCAGAGAAGCCAATTTCAGCTAAACCCTCAGAGAAACTTTCTCATTGTACAAACTATTCAACATGGAACAGACTAAAATTGGGAGGTGATGGGCTCTTTGCTGGAGATATTTCCTGCAATGACCAGGGGGGTTGGAATAGATGAACTCCAAGGTTCCTTCCAACTCTAAGGGTGCAATCCTATGGACTGTGCCCTCACCGCTTGGAAGCCCCCAAACTTGGAGGCTTCTGAGTTCCCTATGCTCTGCCAGGCTGAAGCTGGCAGGGCAGGAGGAGGGGTGGAGGCGATGCTCTTTGCTGGAGATATTTCCCTGTCCTCTGATCTCCAGTATTTTCACTAGACGTGCTTTTCAGTACCATGGCTTTTCAGCCCACCTAGCGAGACTTAGTTGTGGGCAGTAAGAGCTTTAAGCTAAAATATGCTGGTGTTTGGGGTATTTGGGCCCCACCGTCTTTTGCCTTTGGCCCTATCCAACACTTCTCCAAAATTGGATTTGTCCCTTGGGCTGAAAGAAGTTCAACACCGCTGGTGTATAGATCTGCAGCCTTAAGGTGCAATCTTGTCCATGCTGGCATGTAAGCCGATTAAATAAAAAATATCTAAGATTGCACTGTAAGGGAATGGTTTATCTTATCCTATGAAGCACTGAGGAGGAGCAGAATTCTTGCTTTCACACAAAGGCTCCATCCTCTACCCATCAGAGTCATTTCTAGTCTTTGGAACAGAGGATGTAGTTCATTGCCCTACACTTTTCCCATTACATCAAGCCTAAACTGACCTTAGCTTTTCTCTGTGAGTCAGTCGCCAATTTCTTCTTACATAAAACAAAAACAACTCGGTTCCGTTTTTGCAAACAATCCTGCCTGAATGGCAACATCCTCGACACCAGGCAAAATGTCCAGAGGATTCACAAAAGCATCAGACCTTGGTTGTGAATGACATATACAGGAAACACTACTGATGGGTTCACAGCCTGTCAAAAGAAACCAAATGTTACACCAACACCACTGAGAAATTCACCCATTCCTGAATTGATATTTAGTAAGTTCATTTCTAATCACCTCTCCATATGAAGACGCTAAAGGCAGTTTATAAAGACAAGAAATAATGTAAAAACCATATACTTAAAATACAATGATAAATTATAAAATACAGGGATAAAAATGAAAAGAAGGAAACAGGAACAGCAGATAAAAAGTGGCACTAACCAGAAAAAAATAAATAAAAAATACTCACTGAAACAAATAGGTCTTCAGGAAGTCCTGGAAATTTACCGGAAATTACGCCAAATGGATCTCCCAGGAAAAGACTAGATGGATCACACTTCATTTCCTAACTATGTTGTTTGGATGATACAAATGCCATGTAATCTATTGATTATTATTTATTTAGGAACATCTATATTAGAGATTCTTCAGAAATACTTGCCTCTGAATTTCTCCCTGGACTTTAGAGTTAAGATCATCTGATCCTATTTTTGTAGCGGGACCAATGCTTTTAGGTATCCTCCATTGTTCCGGCTTGTGTTTATTTTTGAAACTTGTATAGAGTGCTCTGCATGCGCAGTTTGCCGCAGCTTTACGTTTAAAAAAAAACGGCATGCTGTAATGCGGGGGTGGGCAAACCACAGCCCCAGTGCCACATTCAGGCCTCTGCAAGAAAGATCAGTCCCTCCCTGAGCAGTGTGCTGGGTGGAGAGCAAGAGGGAGCAAGAAAGAGAGAGGGAAAGGGTGTAGCAGGGAAAGGGAGGAGAAGGGGGTGGCAGAAAGAGAGGGAAAGAGAAGGGGTTAGCCCTCTCTTCTCTGGTCTCAGCCCCACCTGTCACCGGCATGTGGCCCCCAACAGATTATCCCCAAGGTAATGTGGCCCTCAACAGAAAAATGGTTCTCCACCCCCTGGTTAGAGTGTCACACCCATGTTCAAACTTCCACTCAACTGCAAAGCTCGCTGGGTGACCTTGGGCGGCCTATGACAATCTCTCGGTCTGTCAGAACCAGCGCCCTTGCAACTGAAGAGACTAGACACATGTTAAAAATGCATCACACTCTTTTATTACAGCCTAACGCAAGCTCAAGCACCTCCCCGGTGTCCATGGATCAAAGCCTTCTGTCTGCTCAAGTTCAATCAATCCAGGTAATCCAAACAGAAGCCAGAGGCAGGATCTTAAAGTCTAATGTTATAATCCAAAGCAGGGTCCCAAACACGGGATTCAAGACATGATATAGTCCAGGGGTCCAGGCAAAGGAACATCCAGCACCAGTGATGTTGTGCTCACAAATCGGTTTTGCCTCCACGCTAGCTTTGATGCAGGGGCAAAGCGACTAGAGATCCTTGCTTGTCCATTTAACTCTAGTGGGAAACTTAAGGCTGGAGCATACTGGGAGTTGCATGCTTTTTTCTGTCTAAATATGCATAGGATTGTGCCCTTAGCCTTGAGACATTGAATCGGTTGCCTCCCTTCTTGCCTCTTCAATCAATGCCCTTCCCTAGGAGGGAACCTTGGGACACTCCTTCTTTGGCCGAATCTGCCTTCTGCTCGTTTATCAAGGAATGTTCCTCTGCTTGGGGGCCCTCAAGTATATTTCCCATGGCTGCGTCTGGTGGTCCCTGAGAAGAAGCAGCTTCCTCCCCCCTGCTTGCAGTCTACTGTGAAACAAATTCCTGCTATTCCATATCTTGACCAGGCCTTAAATCATCTTCTTCTAATTCTGAATCAGACTCTTCCTCTGAGACTGCAGCATCTGCCCCAGGCATGACACCGTCAAAGCTACCTCATAGGGTTGTTGTGAGGATAAAATGGGGGAGAGGAGAACTATTTATATGGGGAAGAGGAGAGCCAGTGTGGTATAGTGGTCAGAGTGTTGGACTGGGACTTTACCATTTTGCTTGATGGCTCAAATAGTTTAATCACTAAGGAAGTTGCAAAATTCTGGAATGTTGCTATTCTGACTAGGCCTTCTATGCTTGCCTGATTCTGTTTTATTGTATGTTTTTATTCTGAGTGTACAACTGAGAGCTGGTATATCTTGTTTGTATTGTATTTGTATATATATATATATTGGTGTGGTTGGTAGACCGTAAATCATCATCATCATCATCATCATCATCATTATTATTATTTATATGGGGAAGAGGAGAGCCAGTGTGGTATAGTGGTTAGAGTGTTGGACTGGGACTCAGGAGATCCAGGTTCTAGTCTCCATTCAGCCATGTAGCTGACCGAATGACTTTGGGTCAGTTACCAACTCTCAGCCTAACCTACCTCACAGGGTTGTTGTGAGGATAAAATGGAGAGGAGCAGGAGGATTATGTAAACTGCCTTGGGTTCCTTGTAGGAAAAAAGGCAGGGTATAAATAGAATGAATAAATGAATAAATGAATGAATGAATGAATAATATATGTCACCTTGAGCTCCTTGAAGGAATGGTGGGATATAATGCAATCATTAAGAAGATAGTCAGTGCAAAGAGCTTACTGTAAAATGCTACCGCCTGTTTGGAACAACAGAGGTTGATAAACCAGGCTACAATGGGGTTGTAAATGGGGATATTTTTTCCCTTGCCCTTTACAAGATATGTGTGTAACAAATGCACATTAACCTTTCCTGTACTGAAACTGAATCATTAGGTACCCCCTAGTGAACGTTGCCTCATGTAGTGTGAGCATGTGAATTTCTCTTACCAGCATGTCTCTGTGGCAGAGTTCAAGCATGTACATATGCTCTACAGAGATTGGACAGGCCTTCCATTTCAGGAAATAAATACTGTTACATTTCAAAAGGGCCTAGAGGAAGGGTGGGGAGGCATTTGCTGAGTTCAGCTCAAATTTCTGAGCCAGCAAAAGACTCAGGCATCATTTCAAAGCCCCCGAAATGGATAAGTGGATTTAGATATTGAGATGAACCCTCTCTCACACACACATCCAGCTCAGCTTTGGTCCAAAAAGAAATTTAGTCAGCTTTATGAACTCACGTCATGGTCTCAAGATTATGTGTGTTTCTTCTAAAGTCCTTTTATCCAGAGAGGATTGAGGAGCGATGTAAAAATATCCTCATTTAATTGAAATGTGTGTCTCAGACTCACATCCAAGGACTGGTGACTAATCCAATATGTTTGCAGCAGCTCTGCTTCTACTGTCCTTACTTAAGCACTCTCCATCTGCCCGGTTCACTGTCCCCACTTCAAATCACAGCGTCACATTTTCTTGAAGCATTGGTATTGTCAGTCTACTCCAGTGTTTCTCAACCTTGGGTCCCCAGATGTTTTTGGCCTACAACTCCCAGCATGCCCCAGCCAGCATAGCTGGCTGGGGCATGCTGGGAGTTGTAGGCCAAAAACATCTGGGGACCCAAGGTTGAGAAACACTGGTCTACTCCAACGTCTACTTTTGAAACTGAGAATTGCTTGAGAATACAGTTGACAAGGAAGAGTTGGGGGGGGGATCCCCTGAAGATGCCCCTTGTATGCTAGACAGGGTGGAGTCCTCTGGCTCACCACAGGAGGCTGTGCCCACAGCTGAACAGCCCAACAGCATGGCAGGGCCCCCAGTAGGAGAGCCACAGATGAGCAGTGGAGGCTGCTGGCTCCGTTGACAGTGGGGCGGTGTATCCACTCCGGGCTTTAGTCCGAACTTAAGAGGAGCTATCTGTGGTGCTGAACCTATCTGAGGGCTGGGATTCAGCACATGGACAAGCCAATATGGCGTGGTGGTGAGAGTGTTGGACTGGGACTCGGGAGATCCAGGTTCAAGTCCCCGCTCGGCCATGAAACTCACTGGGTGACTTTGGGCCAGTCACTGACTCTCAGCCTAACCTACCTCCCAGGGTTGTTGTGAGGATAAAAAAAATGGAGAGGAGGAGGATTCTGTAAGCCGCCTTGGGTTCCTTTCAGGAAAAAAGGTGGGGTATAAATATAATATAATAAATAAATGAATAAATAATTCTGTACACTTCTATCATGTCTCCCAGCTGCTGTAACCTTTCGTCAGAGGGGAGTTGCTCCAGCCCCTTGATCATTTTAGTTGCCCTTTTCTGCAATTTGTAATTCACAAATCGGCGTGGTGGCGCTGGTAGTGCATGCATCTTTCCTCTCAGCCAGTTTTCCACTTCCAAATTCCCCCTCCCCAGCTACTTTTAGCCCCAAATGGGGAAATGAATGAGTACCCCTATCTTTTCTACCGTGGGACCAAGCTGCATACATCTGTACACAGATGTTTTCTAAAGATGTTCAGATGAATGGCCTCTTTGGCAGCCTTTCTTCAACCTGGGGCCTTCTCAGTGCTTTGGGCTACAACTCCCATGAGCCCTGGCCAGCATGGATGTTCTTTGGGGATGGTGGGAGTTGTAATCCAAACCAGCTGAAGGGTGCCACATTGAGGAAGGTGGCCCTTTGGTATCTTGAACAAAGGCATTTTATGCAACCTATATCACTGTACATCGCAAGAGCTAGAAGACTGAACATTCGAAAGCTGTTCTACATGCACATCCAGGGTTTACACTTCTGCTGTCCAGGACATGCCATCCAGCAATGCCATGTCTTCCGTTGTCCACTTGCACTCACGCAGTGCCAAGCGTACTTATTTGAAGGACGTTGTTTTAATGAAGTCATTTATGCCATTAAATATTAATCTGTCAAAGCAGTTAAAGTCTAGCAACTGTAACAAAACCAAATAATATATAATGGAGAAAGGTAATGAGGAAAAAAAAAAAAAAAGCCAGCACAGCCAGAAGTCAAGGTTAAGTAGCTGAATGAATGAAAGTGCGAGGGTGAAAGCCGCTGAAGTCTCCTTGGCATAACAAAGTATTGCAGTCTGGATTTGTTGCCTGCTGCAAATATCCAGACGTTTATGGTGAGATCCCTTGGCAAGGCTATCTGTCTGACACTCCCCACAGAGTCGCAGCTAGCAGACCTGGAATGTCTTCAGAGAAATGAACTGAGAGTGTAGTGAACTGGGTACTATTGGGTCACTGAATGGGAGAGGGGAATTTCTTGGAAGATGGAACATTCGGGTAAAAGGGAAAGGAAAGTGAGTGGAGGAGAGAATGTTGGGGAAGGGGCAATTGAAATTTGTCAGTTAAAGGACTTAAGGTGCAATCCTATGCATGTTTAGACATGAAAAAAGGCCTACAACTCCCAGAATTTCTGGGAGTTGTAGGCCGTGGGGTTCAGTGTCAATAATACTGGCCAGCAGTAGTTCGGAAGAGTTTGGGGCTAGTCAGTCTGTGGAATGTCAAGACCAGTGGAGCTCATTACTGTCGGAGTCCTCAGGGGAAAGCAGGCGGGAGTCGAGTTGTCTCCCCCGTCCAGCTGCAACTTCGACCTTGCAGAGGTAGGAGCTGGCAGCCTTCTCTGGGAACTTCAGGAGAGGGGAGGGGTGGTTTGCAGAGGTGTCACTCTGGTTGAAGCCTCACCCCTGAAGGGGAGAAGGGAAACACCCAGGTGGGATAGGGGCCTGCCTCGTGGATGGGCCAATTCCCTTGTTAATGAGTGGCTTGGAAGGATGGTTTAGATGGCCACACCTTCGCTTTTAAGTCAGTGCTTAGCCTCCAGAGCCTTTGCTAGGAACAGATCTCTCATTTTCCCTGTCTGCATCCTTCTGTTTGGATCTATCACCGACTGAGCTATTGGGAGCACTCTGCACATGGACTCTACCTAATCTGGACTGTCTTCTCTTTGGACTTTTACTGTCAAGAACCTGTGCATTCTTGTAGCTATGGATGTGTCTTCGTCGAGGAGCCCAGAGCCCGGCTGGCTTGGGGCTAATTCCTCACTTCTGGACATTCCTGTGCCTCAACCCACGTGGCGTAGAGATCCCAAACCTGGGAGCTTTGGACGTCGGAATCTCTGTGTGTGGGGAAGTGCTTTGGACTCAAGTCTGATCTTGTTTTGGACCCTTATTGTTGAGAGGCCTGGACTCAGAGTACCCAGAGGGGTCAACCAAATTGGCAGGGTTGGTCTTGACCTCTGCAGAGGTGTGCACGCTGGTTCAGGTCCTCTTCTAGAGTCCCTTCCCTTGTCTCATGAGCAGAGGAGCAGCTAGGAGTTGCTCAGATCCTAAGGCCGACCCACAGCACCCCGGAGGTTCCAACTCAGTGGCAAGGTTGGTTCAGCTCTCTATGGGGGTAGAGTATCAAAGAATATCATAGAATCATAGAGTTGAAAGGGGCCTACAAGGTCATCAAGTCCAACCCCCTGCTCAATGCAGGAAACTAGAGGAGGGGTCTCCCATCCAAGTAATAACCAGATGGGTAGCTCCTATAAAGCTCAAACAAAGAGGTGTAATGGATAAGGAGCCCTACTGACATAGGACTCACCAGGCACCAGCCTCCCCTGTGGGATTGCCCCCACCCATGTGATCACACAGTATCCAGATACATGGAGTCTATTATGTGCCTGTTTTGAAGTCTCTATGGAACCGTCACATCTAGTGGCAGCCATTCCATCAGGCTGAGAGGAGAGAAGGAGAACTATTTCATCACCTTTGCTACAAGGTCTATTTTCAGATGAAAAGTACCACTGGATGCCAGTTCCTGGGCAGCACCAATGAGAGAGGACTATTGCCTTTATGCAAAGGGCAGGGCACCTCAGGCCCATGGGCCAAATGCAGCCCTCACCCCTTCCCCCGACCACCAATAGTCTGCCGACTGTTTGGGGGTTTCCTGGCTTTTGCATAGTTGTTTTGTGTGTGTTTCCCCCATTTCTAAAGTGTTGAAATGCCTTTCCTGAGCCTTAGCTACTGGCACTCAGAACTTTAAGCTAAAACATGCTGGTATCTGGGGAGGTTGTGTTTTGGGCCACACTTGCTTTTGCCCTTGGTCCTGCCCACCGCTGGAATGTGGCACCCGAGAGATTCTCCAAAACTGAATTTGGCCCTCGAGCTGAAAGAGGTTCCCCGCCCCCACTTTATGCCCTGCTTATGGGCACCCCGGAGATATCTACTTGCCAGTGTAGGAATCAGGCTGCTGGACCAGTTGGACCATGGATCTTATCTGGCACACCTCCCTAGGGATGGGCGACCCGCCCGGCACTCGACTTGCAGCACATGAGCCGAGCACTCCCACCGGGCAAGCCAAGCTTAGCGCAAGCCCCAGCTGAAGCACTCGCCAGACTTCCGGGTTCCTGGCTCTACGTTGTTTGCGTGGAAAATGGCCTAATTTGCACAAATTTGGCTGTTTTCTATGTAAACAATGTGGGGGCAGGGACCCGGAAATCACTTTCCCTGGCTCAGCTCACAAGAACGCGAGTCGAGCCAGGGGAAAGGTAGGGTGAGCAGAGCTCGAGGAGTCAAGCCCAGCGAGTTCACCGGACTTCTACACACACACACACCAATCGAGCTCCGCACACATCCCTCCCTCCGTATGGTCTCACTTCCTCATCCAATGCAGAAAATTCATTTATGAAAATCACCAGCTCAGTTGGCTTTGAAAGAGGATGAATTTGGATGAATTTGCGGAGGATGGGTGTACAAGCCAGCTCAAAGCGCTGTGAGTTTCACCCGACCATCACTGTACAAAGTGAAAGGTCCCACTTCCTTTACAAACTCTTAGAAGAGATAATTATTCGATCCAGATAGAAGGAGAGTTCAAGCCCCACCTACACCTTGACATGCAACTTCCCTGTGGCTGCGTTCAGCTGTCACAAGGAACTATGGCTTATCCCAGGGCTTTTTTCAGTCAAGGGCCACATTCCCTTGCAGGTAATCTGTTGGGGGTCACATGGCCATGGTGGGGCGGGGCCAAAGTCAGCAGTGTGCAGGGACAGAGCCTAAACTAAATAGGTCATCCCTTCTCTCTCTCTTTCTGCCACCCCCTTCTGGCTCTCTTGGCCACCCCTTTTCTCTCTCTCTCTCTTTCTGCCACCCCCTTCTGGCTCTCACTTTCTCTGCCACCCCCTTTTCTCCATCTCCCTCTCCCTTCTCATGCAGCAGGTTGCCAAGGAAGCGACAGGTTGCTCTTGCCAGAGATCTGGAAATGTGGCTGGGGGCCACATGAAATTGGGAACAAGCCTAGCGCCCTGCCCATATGGCATGTGTTCCATCCCTCTTACAGGCAGAGAGAATAGCTCTTTCCATAGCGTTTTCCAAAATCAACAACAAAAGGATCAGTGCAGAGCAGACAATTGCAACAACAAAAATAGGATTGGGGCCATATCCATCCAGAATATTTAGATCTCAAAAGCACAGCTAACCTTTGTGTTTCAGACAAAGATATGGATACTGTAATAGTAGGGTGCATCCCTGCTGATAAGACCAACCGCAGTCTCCGAATGTTCAGATAAGAGATAATAAAGTTAAATCGTGCAAGGATGTGGCACATTCCGCTCTTCATGAAAAGAGGATGCACATATTTTCAGAGTCTTCTTTGTGACTGCAGCAGGCAATTTTTTTTTGCTGAGAGAAGAAAATTAAGTCATCAGCTTTATAGTACATTGTCCTTTTGGAAACATAATTCCATGGCGTGTACAGCAAGAGTCTGGAAAGATGAACACAAAAGACCTGTTTACACATTTCATCCATGTTGAAAAGAAAGCGTGGAGTGTGGGAGGGGGGCAGGTGAGATCAGAAATTGGACCTACTGTGTGCATTTTGGCATACACACATAGCCTCTGTGTAATGTGTACATGGGGACTTTGACCATGCAGAGGTCAAGGGAGAACCAATGGGTACAACCTCAATCCCCACAGATGCACATACATTCATTTCTACATGGATGAATGTCTTGTACGTGGCTGAAGATGAACATGGCTAAAGCTTGCATGGAAATACCAGTATCCATGACTACCCAGCATTTTAGGGTTTAAGGCCTCTCAAACTATTAATTATACCTAGAGCTGAGCTAAATGTTCAGCCGAGAACATTCTTAGTGTGAAAAGAAGGAGGGGCAGTTTCTAGGAGGGTCAAAAGTTTCCCAGAAAGACCTCTCCACGCTTTTTCTTTCATGCTCGTGCAACTGCTGTTCACACATCACAAGCCAATTGGCTGCAAGCTCAACGCCATTTGCAGAGGGCGGGGGGGTAAATCAGAGATAGCCCCAAATAACAGAGACTATTGAGCTACATGGTGAAATCAATGATGACAATACAAGGATGATGCAGAGTGAGGGCAGTGCTTCCTGAATAGCTAGTACCCTCACCCCGAAGAACTAGCTTTCATTCACCTTAGCGACATTCTTATATAGCCAAATCTGATAGGCTGCATGATGGTGCTATTTCTACTAGGAAGAAAGGCTAATTTTAAAAACAGAAAATAGAAATGAAGCTGCATCCGACTTTGTGGGGTAGGGGAGCACTCAATATCTATAAAGATTTTGCAGAGACATCTCTAGAATGCATCTTCTAGGGTAGGATGCCAACTGACTCCCTTTATGCGCTAGGGCTGGTGATGGGATCCACCCAAAGGTCTAGTAGTCTGGTTCCGGACTAGTCCTTACACGATGGTGATGAAGCACAAAACCTGTAGAAAATTTATCGGTGCCTCTAAATGCCCCCAGTGGGTAATAGAAGCTTGGGGCAAATTTCAGTTGGGTGAACGGCATGGAGGGAAGCCCTCCCCAGTCCCCATTCGCCACAACAGAGGCTGCATTCAAAAGAAATGTTAAAAGACAGGAGATTCAGTCAATATCTCATCTAGTTTGGCCCTGCAGCTTTTTCTAAAATAGGGATGGGCAACATGAGGTCTAGGGGGACGGAGGGAGGAGAGAAAGAGAAGGAAGGAAGGAAGGAAGGAAGGAAGGAAGGAAGGGGTTAACACAAAGAGAGAGAGAGAGAAGGTGTGGCAGACAGAGAGAAAAGCAGGTGGCCATGTCCACTTATGGCTCTGGACCCCAACACTTTTATCTCTGACCCACATGTGCCACCCCTGATAGATTCTAGTCAGAGGATTCTAGCCCTCAATACAAAAAAGGTTTCCTCCTCCAATGCTAAAATGTGGGATAGATGCTATTGCTCTCCTCCATTTGATTTTCACATGCATCCCTAATGTTGTTTCTGTCACATGAACCAATGGCTCCCAAATGGCTACATGAGAAGGCTCCATTTCTTATCTAGTTAGGATAGGATCAGCTCTGGAAGTGTCATTAGCAGCTGTTTAATGGAATATGGTACGAGAGAACAGGGATTTGAACAGAAGTCATTATATGGTCCTTCCCTTCTCAATGGCATTGATTTCCCAGTGGTTTCCTCTATAAATGATTGGTTCCTTTAGAAAGGGGGCAATGGATTCCCACCAGAATATACACAAACTGAGAGTCTTGTGGCACCTTAAAGGCTAACAGATTTAGGGTGCAATCCTATGCATGTTTAGACAGAAAAAAAAGTCCTACAACTCCCAGCATGCCCCAACCAGCATGGCTGGCTGGGGCATGCTGGGAATTGTAGGGCTTTTTTCTGTCTAAACATGCATAGGATTGCACCCTTAGAGAGCAATCCTCTGCTCTCAGTAAGCCCCACCTCCCTCCTCTCCTTCCTATGCCCCAGAGGCTGTTGTCGGCAGGGCGGAAGTCAGGAGGGAGGAAGAAAATCTGTGGAAGAAAAATCACCCCCATCCCATTGACACCAATGGGAGGGAAACATTGAAATGTGCTTTTGGTTCCTGGGAACGGGGCTGAAAGGACTTAGGATCCCTTGAATCCTCGGCCGCTCCTTCCCTGCCCAGCAGAATGCCACCAGATTGCTGGTTTCCCCTCACACACCCCAATATGAGGTCAGAGATCTCATATTCCTCGTAGAGGAATCTACCACGGTGGCTGGGAGGAGCCAGGAGGGGGGCTATGACATTTTTAAAAGTCCTTCAAGGTTGTTGCTCTGCCTATGGCCTCAGAGAGATTTTTCTGAACCATCCTATGGCCCCAGGGATGCTGTAAAGGGTGCAGTCCTATCAATTGCACACTCAGTGCTCATAAGCCCCCAAATTCAACAGCACCTGGACAGCAGATTGAGCAAGGCACACAGGTCACCTGTCCACAGCCTTCCCCCACTATGGTGAGATACACTGCATTTCTCTTAAATTATAATCATTTCTAAATTTTCCTCTATGCGCAGAAATTAGCATATGCCGATGTTATACAGATCCGTGTCCTCTTTTCTCCTCTTTGGGGGGAGGGGGTTTGATTTTTTTTTTTTGGCAATTTGTATGTGGCCACCCTACTGGACTCTGGGTCCACTCCTAATGCTGAAGTGTGAGTGTTTTCAGATCCCTTGCTTATGGGGAGAGATGTCTCTGAGCACGCTGTATTTCTCTGATGGTAGCCTTGATCATCTTTTAAGTCATTTTGAACTTTGTATTGCATGGCAGAATCAAGCAATAATTGCTCAAAATATATCAACCAGCTCATTAAACTGCCCAGTAAACTTGAAGGTTAATCTGAATCAAAGGATGAGAAGCCAAGTCCTTTATTGGTGAGAGGAATGATTCAATCATTGGTGGAGACAAGCAGTATGGTGTGGTGTGGTGTAGTGTGTGGGGGGCGAACTCTGCTTAAAGCTGAAGCTGTTTATTTAGATTGCTCAGATTGTGGAAAGAAAGACCTTCGGGCTGCAATACTATAAGCTCCTGCCATGAATGGATGAAGGTTGACTATAGTACCTATAATGCTCTGGATCAAGTATTCTGCATATGGTCAGAGGCATATTTCTCAACAGGAGCAGAAGATTACCATATTCTCCAATGGATGACTCCGAAAATGCATCTCTCTTCCATCATGGACTTCAAAGAGCCATGCATGGGGTACCAGAGTGGTCTCCCATCCAAGCGCTCATGAGAGCCAAAACTACTTCACTTAAGCAAGATGGTTGTGTCATGTGCCCTCTGAGACCATGTCCTGGGACCCAATGTTGCCATTAAAGAAACCCTTTCTGAACAAGTCCAATTTGGGGGATTTAAGTCTGGTCTCCAATTGGTGATTTGATTGAGCATACGGTGGTGCTTCCATTTGTCATGGAGACACTACCTTCCAGGACATCCATTCCAATGCCAGAGTACTGAACCAAGAGCACAGAGAATATCTGTACGACAATGCCCTTACATCCCTGATAAAATCTGCTGTGCAGCAGGTTTTTCTCCCTTCCCAGCTGCACTTCAACTTTTTCTCAGGCTGAGCAATTCCTGAAGCCCATCTTCCAAGTGCTACGATCTCCCAACATCTGTGCACAGGCTGGCATCATACGCTCCGAGCTCCACTGCACGCACACCGTCCCGTTTTTCATAAGAAGATCCTGTGTGGGGAACCTCATTAGAAACCAAATTACTATCTGTATCAAGTCTGCACTAATGTATTGACATCTACAGCCGTTGTTAAATGAACTGTAAATCCAATACACTAAAGTCATTTTCAAGTGAATCAAATCAGGTTTTGGTCAAAAAGAACTGTGAAGCGTGAGAGACTTGATGCTTGGTACTTTTCATGGCATTTCCCCAGCGAGATAGTTTTTAGACTCGGCGGGGGGGGGGGGGTAAAGTCATGAAAGACCAGAGTTAGATTGGACACAACATGAGCATACTAAGCAGAGGGCTCAGGGTTTAGGAACACTAATGGACTCTAATTGAGTAGTTGGTAAACCTGTGCAGGCATGCAAGCCTCTTTGTTTACTGGTCTGTTTTCACTGGTCCATTTCCTTCTCTGCCATTAATTCAGGCCATCTGATTAGAAGTGATGCTGCTCCTGTTTCTGAGTGCCCCCTTCCACCACCATGCCAGGGATAATGAAGTAAAGGGCAGGAGCTCTTGGGGCCATATTAAAGTGGGAGAAAGGAGGGGGGAAATGTGTTTGCTCTCTGCACTTGCAGAAGAGCGAACGGCAATTAGATCACATCAGCCTTCGGGAAATAATTGTGCTGAAAAAAGTGATCCACGCGCAAGTTGGTTTTTCTCGTCAGCACCTTTGAAACAAATACTCTGCAGACATTTTAAAAAGGAGTACTTTCGCCAAGATTTTCTTCCTTACCTTAAGAAACCCGAGAATCAGGTCATAGAGCTGGAGGGCGGGGGGAGCTTGTGGGCCATCTCTTCCAACCTGCCCCACAGGAAATCAAGTGGCCCATTTGCTGTGTGGGGCAGCTACCACAGAAGGATCAAATGCGGTGTGGCTGATGAGGCACCTGAAGAGAGTGAAAGGAGGTACGGGACAGGAGAGCATGTGGAGCTCCATGGAGCAATTGCTGAGAAGACTGTAACATTGGGGAGAATGGAGGCTAAACTGTCAGGGCATTGGGCAATTAAGGGTGCCGTCCTACAATTCCCAGCATGCCCCAGCCAGCCATGCTGACTGGGGCATGCTGGGCGTTGTAGGACCTTTTCGGTCTAAACATGCATAGGATTGTGCCCTAAACTGGGGAGGAAAAAATGTGGGGGGGGGCATGTTGCTGGGGTCCTATAGAGTGGATTTATCGCATCAGAAGTTATGACCTAACACTTGGAAATGGGCAGCAGGGTTTGGAGTCTGAGAGTGCTTCCAGACAAGGCTTTTATTGTGCAATGGCCATGCCTCATTCTCTGATTTTTTCGATGGAGAGATGCCGACAATGTAATCTTCCATTTGCAACCCTCCCATGCTTTCCACTGCTTCTTCCATCTGTGTCCCCCCCGCTTTCTGTTAAGCAGGGAAAGATGGACTAGCTGCATGATGCCTTTGGACCAGTAGCACGAGGAGCCGTCCATCTGGAGGCACACACACACACACACACACACACACACACACACCCGAGTGGTACAGCTTGAGCTGCCTGCAAGGGACTAGATAGCTGTGAGGAACAGGGGATGTGGCAGCTTGCAATGCAGGCAGAGTCAAGATGCCGGAAGTCTCAGGAAGTCTCTGATTCACACCAAAAGCGGAGCCCTTCAAGCCCTTGGGGTGCCATTCAAGGTGCTGGTTTTAACCTATAAAGCCTTACACAGCTTGGGACCACAAGAGGCCGCTCAACAAGATCTGCCACGGACGGCCTTCTCCCTGTCCCATCAGCCAGAGAAACCAGGCTGGTGGGGACTAGGAGGAGGGCCTTTTCTGTGGCAGCCCCCAATTTATAGAACTCTCTCCCCAGTGACCTCCGCCATGCCCCTTCCTTGATTAGCTTCCGCTGTGCATTAAAAACGTGGCTTTTCAGGTGGGAATATGGGGTGGGTTAGGATTTTTAAGTTTTGTACTGTTTTTAATTGTGTTTTATACTGTGTGTGTGTGTGTGTGTGTTTCTCCCCCCCCCCCCGTATTTTATTGGATTCTACATTGCTCAGAGTGGCCGGATGTCTGGCCAGATGGGTGATTCATAAATATAATAAATAAATAAATAAATAAATCCTGATGGAATGCCTCTCCTGACCTGAATCTACCTGGACACTACGCTCAACATCGGAGACTTTCCTCCAAGTGCCACCTCTGAGGGAGGCTCGGAGGGTGGCAACAAGGGGGAGGGCCTTCTCAGTGGTACCCCCCCCCCAATTATGGAATGGTCACCCCACTGACGCCCATCTGGCACCCATGCTGGCACCCTTTTTGGCACCAGGTTGAGACCGCCCGCCCTCTCCCCCCAGGCATCTAATGGTATTTGATGGCATATGATGGAGCATTTATGTCTGCTGTCTTTTTAGCACGTCTAGTGTTTTGTTTTGTTTTACTGAAATTGCGTTTAAGTTGTTCAAATTGTTTTCAATTTTGTATATTGAAATTTTATGCGGCATTTTATCATCTGCATCTTGTGGTTTGAAATTTTATGGGCTGTCCTGAACCACCCAGAGAGCTTCGGCTATTGGGGTGGTATAGAAATGAAATGAATAAGAATAAGAATAATTCAAACTGGATAGCTCCTTAAAAGTTCAGACTAACACCTGGAGTAGATACACCACACACTGTAGGCACCGGCTTGCACTGATTGCTAGTGACTCCTGTGCCTGCCGGTTCATTCTCCAGCCCAGGCGCTCACTGTTGATGGGCAACAGTTCTTATGGTTCTTTTTTCTTTAAACGACCTGGGCAGGACAGCCCTTCAAATAGAGGATAGCCCTCTGCAAAAGAGGACACCTGGTCACTCTATGCCTGCCAGTAGTGGAGTCATGCAAAGCTGCCTCCGTGATCTTGAACTGGCCTCAGGTGCTGCCGTTTGCTGCTATAATCAAAGTTCACTTGTAGCAAACCCTTCCCTAGCCTTTTATAAAAAAAACTACTGTACAGCAGCCAAGCAGATGGGGGTGGGGGTGGGTGGGATGTTACAGTTCCAAGCGTTAGACACTTAACAATTTATGAGTCTGGATTAGGGCGGGGTGTGGGGGGAGAGAGAGCGCGCATTAACCTGTGCACACAAAATATGTCTGTTGTTATTATTCTCCGTAAACTTGTCATATGCTGGTGGAAATATACACAGTAAAAACAGTGTGACTGATATAGTGCGGTAGTAAACGGCCTGTTAAATAGAAACAGTAAACTCCACAAAATGTACTTGATCTTGGTCAGCTGTAAAATACAGTGTGGGCTAAACCCTGCGTCCATCCTCCTTCTAGGACACAAAGCACTGGTGAAACGGCGGATCGAACTGCAGTAGGGTAGAGTTTCATGTCTAAATCTCTTCTTTCCAACTCGAAGTGCTCCTGTCTATTTGAATTCCAGCAAGCGTATTGTCCTGTTTGGCTCCATCATGGGTGAGGTCGAGCATCGTTGGATGCTGGTGAGGCCTGGGTTACAGGGTTCCACTGTGGATTTGGGTCTGTTATAGGCTTGGGGGCAATTCAGGTTTCCCAAGAAGGCAGGAACAGGAAGAGGACAGCACTATATGGAGAGCTCCAAATGATGCTGGGGCTGGAAGCCAGACAAGCTTGTCTGAATGTTGCTCCAACACTCAGCAGATTGTGACTGAGCCCTGCCTCCACAATGAATAAGGAAGGGAACTGGTCTGTTGAAGCAGCTTGAGGCTGCAATGATGCTGGGGTGGGCTCTGGCAGTCTTCATGGTTGGCGTTCGAGGATGGCAATGAAGAAAGAAACCTCCTCTCGATGCAAAAGGCCAGGTTCCTGGGATGTTCCTGAAGGACTCGGTCCCGAGGAGGTGGAAGCTTCATGATGTTTGTCTGTGTATCCAAGTCTTGCCCCTGAACATTTAATTCAGGTGACTCTTCTTCTGAGGATGAGAGGTCAGGAGGATCCTCTGAGGATGAGGATTTGGGGTCCTGGTCCATGACACTTATACTTCCGTTCCCACAACATTACCAATTGCTTGCTTCAGCCGAAGGCACCCTGAGCTTCTCACCAGGGCCGGTGCTACCATTAGGTGAACTAGGCAGCTGCCTAGGGTGCAGGGCTAAAGGGGGCGCCACTGAGGCATGCAGAAGGAGGAGGGAGGCGGATGTGGCAGCGTTTTCTCCGTCCTTCCCGGCCTGACATGCATCCTGCTCCTCCATCTGTGCCCGGCCGGAGCCCACGACACCATGCTCCAGCCAGCCCTGCAGAGCCCCAGGATGTCCTGGCCCACCTCGCTGCATCAGTGCTGGTAAGCGTGGTCGGAGAGGCGGCGGGGAGAGCTCCGGGGACGCGCCCTTCCTCAGCCAGGCACGGCTGTGGAGGCCGCTTAGGTGAGGCGCACACACACGCGCGCCTTTGGAGAGCTCCGTGCGCCCTGCAGTTCCTCTGGGGCGCACGGCATTGGGGCAGGAAGGGGCCGCCAGGAGCCCCGAGTGGGGGCTATTTGAGGCTGGAGGGGGCTCTCTGGCTACGTCATTGGTGGGGGCTTGACGTCCAGGGGGGGTGGGGGGCTGAGAGCCAAGAGCTGTGTGCGCCCGTTTGGAGAGGGTCGCCAGCTGCGTGAGCCCTGGATTGCAAGGAGGGGGTGGATAAGGCGGGTTTCCTGAATTTTCGAGCGAAGTGTGTTGGGGGGGAATCACCCCATGTTGGAGGACTAGTGGCTTGCTTTTCTTTCTTTCTTTCTTTCTTTCTTTCTTCCCTTCCTTCCTTCCTGGGCTGGGTTGAATTTTATGTATGTTTGTGTTTATGATAATAATTTTTTTAGGTTTTGCCAATGGACTTTTATTTCATAATGAGCATAGGGCTGGAGGGAGGGAGGGCTCAAGTGGGAAGGGGGGCACGCTAAGTATCTGATCTTGCCTAGGACACCAAACTGCCTTTCACCGGCCCTACTTCTCACAAAGGCATTTCAATCACAGCCATGCTGCATCATTGGCTTCATAGTCCTAAGGCAGTAAGAATATAAAAACATCAGAAGAGCCTTGCTGGGAAAGCATGTACAGATCTGATTGCTGCATCTTAAGAAGGATATAGCAAAGCTGGGGAAAGTGCAGAAAGGGGCAATCAGAATGATCATGGGGTTGGAGGAAAGGACAGAACATTGAAGAACATAAGAAGAGCCCTGCTACATCACACCAAGGGTCCATCTTGTCCAACCAGCTGCCTGTGGGAAGCCCACAAGGAGGACATCAGTGTAACAATAACACCCTCCTGGTCATGTTCCCCAGCAACTGATACTGGAGGAAGCATATAGACATCAGGACAGGTAGCCACTGATCTTTTCCTCCATGGATTTGTCTAAGCCTCCTTTTTGGTGGCCATCACTAAATCTTGTGGTAGCACAGTTTAACAAAACTTATGTGGTAGCATAGTTTAAGTTAGCTTCCGTAGTTTAATTATGCACTGTGTGAAGAAGTACTTCCTTTTATCTGTCCTGAATCTCCCACCAATGAGCTTCATGACCTACTATTATGAGAGAGCGAGAAAAGTGTCTCCCTATCCACATTCGCCACACCATGCATAATTTTGTTCACCTCTCTCATGTCTCACCTTACTTGACTTTTCTTCTAACCTAAACAAGTCCAAGGCATTGCAACCTCCTAGGGAAGTCGCTCCAGACCCGTGATCATTTTAGTTGCCCTTTTCTGCACTTTTTCCAACTCCACAATATCCTTTTTAGGTGCAGTGCCCAGGACTGTACACAGTATTCTAAGTGTGGTTATACGCCATAGAAGTGTATAAGGACATTATGATCTTGGCAGTTTTATTTTCAATTTCTTTCCTAATTATGCCTAACATAGAGCTTTTTCACAGCAGCCACACACTGAGTCGACATTTTCATTGAGCTGTCCACCACAACCCCAAGATCTCTTTTTTGGTCAGTCCCTGCTAGCTCAGATCCCATCAGCTTATACTTGAAGTTGGGATTTTTTGTCCCAACGTGCATCATTTTACACTTGCTTAAACTGAAACGCATTTGCCATTTTGATGCCCATTTCCCCAGTTTGGAGAGATCCTCTTGGATCTCACAATCCCGTTTTGTTTTAACCATCCGAAATAATTTGGTGTCATCAGCAAACTT
The DNA here is from genome assembly GCA_021292165.1 of Shinisaurus crocodilurus. Classification (NCBI taxonomy): domain Eukaryota; kingdom Metazoa; phylum Chordata; class Lepidosauria; order Squamata; family Shinisauridae; genus Shinisaurus; species Shinisaurus crocodilurus. The sequence continues at coordinate 26,809,149 of CM037883.1, forward strand.
GGCCACTTCACTGCTCACTCTTCATTCTAGATCCTTTATGAGTAAGTTGAAAAGCATTTGTCCCAGTACAGATCCCTGTTGGACTCCACTGTACATCCCTCCACTGGGAAATTTTACCATTTATTCCTACTCTCTGCTTTCTGTTCTTTAACCAGTTACTGATCCTTCAGAGGACCCCTGCTCTTATTCTTTTGAAAGACTGCTAAGTTTGCTCAGGAGTCTTTGATGAGGAACTTTGTCAAAAAGCCTTTGGAAGTCCAAGTATATAATGTCTACCGGATCACCCTGTCCACAAGTTTATTGACACTCTCAAAGAATTATAAAAGGTTAGTGAGACAGGACTTACCTTTGTGAAAGCCATGTTGATTTGTTCTCAGCAGGGTTTGTCCTTCTATATGCCTACTAATTTTATCTTTAATAATGCTTTCCACCAATTTACCCAGAACAAACGTTAAGCTGATCAGCCTGTAATTTCCTGGATCCTCCTGAATCCCTTATTAAAAATTGGCATTAGCATTACATTAGCTGTTCTCCAGTCCTCTGGTACACAGGTTGATCTTAGCAACATGTTACATATTGTTAGAAGATCAGCAATTTCACATGGATATCATCTGGGCCTGGTGGAAAAGTTTTCATTTTTTCAATAAGGTGGAGAACTTCATCTTTTGTTACCGCTGCTGCTTGCCTCAGTTCTTCAGACTCCCTGCCTGAAAACATCAGTTCAGGCACAGGCATCTGTCCTACATCTTCTGCAGTGAAGGCAGAAAAAAAGAATTCATTCAGCTTCTCCACAGTCTCCTTAAACTGCTTTAGTACTCCTTTAACTCCATTGTCATCCCATGGCCTCCCTAGCTGGTTTCCTGCTTCTGCTATAGTTAAAGAATTCTTTATTGTTGGCCTTGATGTTGTTAGCACTATGCTCCTCAAAATGCTTTTTTTGCATCCCTTATTGTCTGCTTGCATTTCCTTTGTGCAAGCTTGCACTCCTTTTCATTCTCCTCATTTGTGCAAGACTTCCATTATCTGAAGGAAGCCTTCTTATCTCTAATAGCTTCCTTGACACTGCTCACTAACCATGCTGGTGACCTCTTGGACTTGGTGCTACCTTTCCTAACTTGTGGTATATATATTTAGCTGAGCTTCTATTATTGTGGTTCTGAGTAACCTTCAAGCATTTTGAAGAGATTTAACCTTCTTTGCTCCCCTGTTCAACTCCTTTAATCACCGTTTTCGTATAAGTGAATTTAGGGATACATTTTCACAATTTTAAAAGGATTCGGCAAAACAAACAAAAGTGGGTGGGGAGGACTATTTATTCCAGGACCTGATGACATTAATAGATGTGGTTTGGAGAGCAAGATTTAAAATGTTATATGGAATCAGACTGTTCATTACCTTGGCAATGAATAACACTAAGAGGTCTTCTTGGATGTTGATTTGATGAAAACATTGCAAATTTCAGCAAGTCTGCCAGCCATTAGGGAACCCTGTTATGCTCCAGTGGATCTGCAAATTTCAAACCAAATTTAGGATTTGGCAGCCAACCTAATAAACTCATTCCAAAAAGCAAGAAGTGAAGAGAAGTTAACATGAGGTTGCATAATGCAACTATAAAGATAACTTTGGGGTGACTAAATGCCAGTGTGTTTCTTACTACTTTGACAGTTTATTAGGATTGTTACCAAATTCCAAATAGATTGGAAATATAAATTTGGAGCTGCAGTCCAAATCTCACTACTGACTCCTGGGGAACCCTTTAGAGCTATTTTTTAATCTCAGTTCCCCACCTGTTGATCTTAAAAAAAAAAAAAAGCAAAAAGCCTTCCAGAACCAGCCTGAAAAAATGCAAAGCATGTGCCCCAGCACAGAGCTCTGGCTCCGCACGAGGCAAAAGGAGGAGCAATGGCACCATGGAAAGGCTCGTGTTTTGCATGCAAAATGCCCCAGCTTTGGTCCTCCACATCTCCAAGCAAGGGATTCCAGGTAGCATATTTCTCGAAAGACCTCTCTCGGCCTGTGCTGTGATGAACCAAAGGTCTGAGCAAATCTATTCAATAGAACGTGTTAAACTGGCCCTGTCCAGAAGAGACGCCAACTCTGCACAGAGAGAACAGCCTTCCCCAACCTGATGCCCTGCAAGTGTGTCAGATGGCCACTGTGGCTGCAGACGATGGCAGTTGTACATCTGCAAGGCGTTGGGTTGGTGAAGTCTGCCATAGAGTGTTCCAATCCCTCATGTCCACCCCTCCCAAATCAGTGGTTGGATCCAGGATCTACCTTCTATGAGAGGAAGGGCTCCACTTTCAGAAGGTACCTCATGCCTGATTTTTTTTGGGGGGGGATCCTCTATGCCCACACGCACCACAGCTCAACCTATTCAGCAGGGTCTTCTGACTCTCTGTGTAGCATTTTCAGGAGGCTGGAGGGGCAGTCGTGGGAAGGCGTTGGGGGAGAAGGATGTCTACTTATGCCAGCACAGTTGATCCAGCTTAAAACTGGATCCAACCCATGTACATCTCACCCAATATTTGCAGATCACTGCCTTGGCTGGCATGTGAACTGCAAAGAGGAGTTTTCCGTGTTCTATCTCTTGAGCATGTTGAGAAACCCATGACAACACAGCTGCTGCCTCTTTGGGCTGCAAAAGCTAGGTAGCAATCCTCTGTTACCTGTAGCCTGAAGGCATCCGTAAGAACATAAGAAGAGCCCTGTTGGATCAGACCAAGGGCCCATCTAGTCCAGCATTCTGTTCACACAGTGGCCAACCAGCTGCCCACAGGATCCCACAAGCAGGACATGAGTGCAATAGCTCCCTCCCACCCATGTTCCCCAGCAACTGGTGTACATAGGCATACTTCCTCTGATGCTGGAGGTAGCATATAGCCACCAGGACTAGAAGCCATTAGCTCTCTCCTTCCAGGAATTTGTCCAGTCCCCTTTTAAATCCCTCCAAAGTGGTGCCCATCACTACATCTTGTGGTAGCAAATTTCATAGTTTTAGCTATGTGCTGTGTGAAGAATCACTTCCTTTTATCTGTCCTGAATCTCCCACCATTCAGCTTCACGGGATGACCCCATTGGATTCATAGTATTATGAGACGAGGAGGAAAATGTCTCCCTGTCTGTGTGACTATTGTTCTTCCTGACTCTACAGGAAAAGGAGGCAAGAACCCAGCAGGCTACTTTTGAGTCTTTGTTTGAGCACTAAGACATTGTGTATCTTTAGAGGGATTCATTCACACATGTGCATGTACACGCACCCAGCAGTCCTGAAAGTAGATGAACTTGTTTTCAGTGACCTACACAAGGAGGTCAAAATCTCACCTTATTTTATCCGTCTCACCACTGCATATTCTTTTCTGTGTCCCTGGAGATGCAGCCACATGGAGGAAGTAACATTTGACCTAGCACATCCTAGAGTGGTCATGTGTTCTACTCTACAGAGGACAGTCCTCCATTTGAAGACCTGTCCAAGGACGGTCCTATATTTGAAGGGCTGTCCAAGCCAAAGTTTGGTTTAAAGGTAGAGAACCCTAAGAAAGGAGAGCAAGGCAGCACCTGGACAGAAGAATGAACAGCTGGCACACCAGTCTCCTACTCACAATCTTCTGCCACTATGGTGAGATGTATTGTATTTCTATTTGAATCATAGTAACTATTTTCCAAATCTGCATCTATCCATATAAATGAGTATAAGCAAATGTTATGCAAATCAATGTCCTCTTTTTGCGGTGATGCATTTCCTCTTTTTTGGCCGTGTGTAAGTGGCCATCCAGTGGTGATGGAGTGGTCATAGTGATTAGAGAAGGGGTAGACCACCTGGTGACCGCCAGATGTTTTGGACTACAACCTCCAACAGCCCCAGCTAACATGGCTAATGGTCGGGGATTGTGGGATTGAAAGTCCAAAACATCTGGAAGGCACTAGGACTAGGTGGACTACTCCTGAGTTAGAAAGACTGATTATGAACAAGGAAACTCCAGGTTTAAATTCCCATTCAGCCATGAAGTTCACTGGGGAGCCTCAGGCCAATCAGCATCTTTTTGCCTAACCTACCACACAGGGTTGTAGTGAGGATAAAATGGGGATGAGACAAAACCACCCTGTGAACCGTGCTTCCTCTGAATTTTGCAATGTAGTATTTGGCTCAAAGGTTTCATACAAAAATGTCTACATTAGGAAAAGATGCGTACAAAAATAAATGTGAATTCATGTCTCTGTGTGTGTGTGTGTGTGTGTTTTAAAAAATCTCAGAATGATGCGGAAATTGGATGGAATTGACTTAGAATTGAATAGATGTGAAACTGGCACAGACTGGCTATAGACTGATCTGTCAATCCCTACTTGATGGCAGCAGCAGCAGCAGCAGCAGCAGCAGCAGCAGCAGATGATGATGATGATGATGATGATGATGATGATGAAGATGATGATGATGATGATTGTATTATTTACAGCACTCAGCTGGTAGTGTGGAGCCTTCAGCAATGTTTCACAAGGGGATGCCACAGGAAGTGATCCTTGGTGTGCGACTCTGGGTGTGTTACAACAGATACTCAAGAGTATCTCTTTAAAAAAAAAAAAAACACCACACACGCTTAATAAATGGTTTAATTTGTTTTCTAAGTATTCCTGTTTTCATCTCTGAAATGTTGGAGGGTTTGGAACAGGCCCTAGCTTGCTAAATGGCCACATTAACAAATAATTCAGGATTAGAGGGAATAACTCCTTTCTTTAACTGTCCATCAGTAGAGAATAGATGTTAAAGTGTGTCGATATGTTGTTCAACTTAAGTAACTTGGAGCTGTGTCGCATCCCAACAGTCCACACCAGGCTCCTGCTCAAAAACAGGAAATGATGGTGATCGTACACTTCCATTTATTGTGAAGCAGTAAGTATGCGAGCAGTTGGTGAGGCATTTCCCCCCCCCCCCAAATGTATACCATGGTGATTATTTCATTTCATTTATTGCATTTCCATACTCTCCAGTTGCCCCGAATTTGCCAGGACAGTCCCGCAAACACCTAAGCCATCACGGCTTCTTACTTTGTTATGCAGATTCCCTGATTCATTATACAGAGCCCCAAATTCCCCTGCCTCCTCCCGAGAGCTATTTAGCTTAGCTTCGATTTTGCCCATGGACCCTTTAAGCAGGAAGGGAACAGAGTGTGTGTGTGTGTGTGTGTGTGTGTGTGCATGCGCACTCTACCTGCTGCCTCTGACCAGGACCCCTGGTAAGTAAGACCCATTGAAGACATTTGTACTTACTCCCGAGTAACTGGGCGTAGGATCGCGCTGTTTGTTGTTTTAACTTAATTCAAGTTAGTTAAATTCTGTAAGATTATTCCAGTTTAAGTGTTTCTTTAAATCTAAATTGTGTGAATAGAACACAAAAAGTGCTTTAAATGGGGGCCTTTCCACAACAACAAACAAACAACAAAGCTGTTCAGCCCCTCAAAGTTAGTCCTTGTGCTTAAAAACCGGAGCTGTAGAGGTTCTGGAGCAAAACGCTGAAGGGGCTCAAAACCCCAATGTGTCTTGGGGTTTTGTGTCTTGGGGAGAGAACCTGGCACCAAAAAGATAACAATGTTGGTGCCAGGAAGGCCTCATTGGAGAGATCATTCCACATGATTGGGGGGGGGGCACCACTGAGAAGGCCCTCTCTTTTGTTGCTGCCTTCTGTTCCTCTCTCGGAGAAGGCACCTGGAAGAGGGCCTTAGATGACGACCATAGTGTCTGGGCAGGCTCATGCTGGGAGAGGTGTTCCATCAGGTATTACAGCCCCAAGCCATGTAAGGCTTTATAGGTCAGAACCAGCACCTTGAATTGGGCTCAGAAACATACGGGCAGCCAGTGCAAGCGGGCCAGAATCAGTGTTATACATTCAGACCTTCAGATCCCTGTTACCAATCTGGCTGCTGCATTTTTTGCGTAAGCTGCAACTTCTTCTGAACCATCTTCAGAAGCAGCCCCACATAGAGCACATTGCAGTAATCTAGCTTGGAGGTTACCAGAGCATAGACAACTGAAGCCAGGTTATCCCTGTCCAGATAGGGGCGTAGCTGGGTCACCAACAGAAGTTGGTAGAAGGCACTCAGTGCCACTGAGGCCACCTGAGCCTAAAGTGGCCATGATGGCTCCAGGAGAACCCCCAAGCTAGGAACTCACTCTTTCATGGGGAGTGCAACCCCATCCAGATAAACTCAAAAAGGTGTGCTAGGTTATGATAATTTAAAAAAACACACAACTATTCTGTTACCATTGACAGCATCTTCTCCAGGCAAGGACAACAGGCGTCACTTTCCGTTACTATGAGAGTTGCAAAAGACCCGATCTGCTTCCTTGATTGTGTTATCCCCTGTGGAAGAAAGTAACTTTTAATAAAGTGTGCCAGTGCCAGAGAAAAATTGATCAGATCACAAGGCTGGCATAATAGGATTTAATTCTGCTTCAGATGTGCTAGTTTTAATAAAAAAGGATTGAAGAAAGCTAAAATAAATTACACAGAAAGGTCAGGCTTATTGCTTGTACAGTTATGTTAACTCTACCAGAGACGTTTTTAGAGACTGTATTTATGAGACCTTTTGATTTTTGGAGGCGGGATATAAACCACATCTATGGTTCCCCCATTATTTGCAACAGTGATTCATTTGCAAGTGACAGTCCTCAGCACTTAAACACAACATCTTTAAGGGGAGTTCATACATACTGATGACTTGTTTATAGAGCAGGTTTCCCCAATATATTAGCAAAGCTATCTCCCCTTCCATGAGAAAATTAGGAGATCTTAACTAGTTTGTGGTGTATGAAATGTGGACTTATTTATATGTCCATCTTGTTGCATAAGTGTATGTTGGCTTCTGTAATATAACTCTGCTTACTTGTTAAATATTGAATAGTGTGGAGCATGAGAGAGAGCTACCTTACCATCGTAGAGAGCTGGGTAAAGTATTGTTGCAAGACTGGGGGTTAGAAGGGACAGAGTGAATGGATTCAAGAGTGCTACTTAATAGTCCTTGAAAAGTTGCCAAATACCTTCCTTCTACTAGGGAGATTGGCTGATTGCTCTCAGTTCAGACAACCCGTTATCCCACATTCAAGGGTTGAGTGTGGGTTGCTGTTGAACCGTGGGTTGCTGTTGAAATGTGGGTTATCATGGTGTCTGAACCCAGCCATGCTAACAAACCAAGGTTTGTTAACCACGAACCCATTCAGAGAACTCATGGTTTGTTGTTGGGTTGTGAACTGTGGGTTGTTTGTGCTTAACAAACCATGGTTTGTTAGCACAGCTGGGTTCAGACAACATGAGAACCCATGGTTCAACAACACCCCACAGTTCAAAAACAACCTGTACTCAACCCTTGAGTGTGGGTTATCATGTTGTCTGAACCCAACCATTAGCTGGCCTTGTGAGTGGCTAGGGAAGACCTGAAAGGGGTACTTTCTCTTCCCTGTTCCCACCTCCACAATCCTGGCTAGGAATGTTGTAATCAAGGTGTATGCAAGTGTGAACAAAGGATCAATGGCAGACTGGGTTTAAGGCAGGGGTGGGGAATCCCAAACTGGCTCTTGGGGGGAAGCCCTTCTCTTGGCCCCACCTCCTTTCCCCTAACCACCAATAATTTGGTGGTCACCTAGCTGTTGTGCAGCTTTTTCCCCCATGCTAAAAGGTTGGAATGCTTCGTTACTAGCAGTAAGAGCTTTAAGTTTTCTCTCCTTTTTTGTATTTTAGTTTAGCCCCACTTCTTTTATCTTCATGCCCTCTTTGCCTTCAACCCCATCTGTCAATGGAATGTGTGGGCCCCGAGAACTGCTCCAAAATGGAATTCAGCCCTTGGGCTGAAAGAGGTTTCCCTCCTCTGGTTTAAGGGCTAAACGACACACTACACACTAAATACATCGCATGTAGCTGATTCTAACTTTTTCTTTTTCTTTTTTACTTTAGTTTTAGCGTACAGGGCTCGGATCTAGGTTGGGATCACCGTGTGCAGGTAAGGGGGTTCCCCCACTCAGTTCACCACATTTTTGTGTGCATTTGTCCTAATACATGCATATATATATGTATATATATATATATATATGGCATGCAATTTTGCCTAATAGACACATTTTTGCAAGCAAATGTCCTCGTATAATAACGCACATTTTGAATGTATGCATTTCATGGAGAATTTCATTGCAAAATTCAGAGAAATGCGAATTTCAAAGAATAACTGAGTTTCAACTGGTGCATCGGTTCGAAAGTGCGAGATTAGGTTTAAGTCCACATGAAAATGCAAATTTCTTGAAGAATCAGTGGTAATGCACACTGCTGGTACAGGGATGAATACAATTCAGCAACCTTCAATTAGCAGATGTCGCTCATAAATGATCCTGCTTTTATGGTGATCAGGACCTGTTTGCTGTGAAGAGTATGAGAGAGAAACCCATCAAGATTGGTAGCTTTATGAGACTAGTCCTTTTGGCACTTGCCCAAAACCCTGAGCCTTGAGGATTCCAGGTGAGATCATTTTTCCCCCTTTCAGTGCCTCAGTGGGAAAATAAAACACAAACTGGCACATGCGAGACATACTGTGAAAGTCATGGAAGCCACATTACCGCATATGTTCAGCCACCTGCCTCTCCGAACACTGATGATTCATCTTGTCCCTCTGGGTTCGACAAATAAAAGACTCTTTTTTTGCCAGGCAAAACGAAGGGTTGCTTTGCTGTGTGAAGGCCTGGTGTGGTTTTGAATGAGGGAGCTGTGTGGGGAGTTTTTCTTCTCTTTGCCAGGATGCTCAATTCTGTGCAAAGATCCCTAAGTGCAAGGTGCTTTGTTGAACTTCAGAGAAAATAGTTTTCTGGTCACAAAATATAATGATAACAGCTCCTTCCACCAACAAAGGGACCTAAGAATGGTACGTGCGGTTTCTTTGTGCACAGTAATGAACAAGCTGTTCGCAGGAGGATGCTACTATCCCCAAAGATTCCAGACATTCACTTAGTCTTGCAACCTACATGGATGGCAAATAAAATACTACATCAGCTGAGAGCAGGGGTGGGAAACTTTAGACGGTTTGGGGGGCATTTTTGCTCCTCAGACCCCCTCCCACTATGGGTGGGCCACACACACACACACACACACACACACACACATACACACTGCATGTGCTGAAAATGGGGAAAATAAAAATAATAAAAACAAAATGGCATCCATAGCTGCTATGGAGTCCCCAAAGGGTCAAACCTAGTTTGCAAACAAGCTAATATTGACCCTTTGGGCACTCCATAGCAATTCTGGATGCCAATTTGTTTGCAAAAAAAAAAGTTTTTACTTTTGGGGAAGGCCCCGCCACACCACCCCCTGGGGGTGGTGAGGGCTGAACTGGGAAGTTGCATGTCATCCTCCCCCCCAGCTTAGAGAGTCAAGGCTGGCCTCCCTGCATCATGTGGAAGGCACTTGAAACAGCCACCAGTATGGCAAGTGCAATGAGTAGAAAGCCTGCCCCCCACAGGCACTGCTGGGCTTGAAAATGGCGCCGATGTCCAGAGGCTTAAAAGCCCCCAACACCCAAGGCAGATACAGGGGCTAGCAACAGACAGAAGCCCCAATCAGGTTGTAGTAAAACAGGGCACAAGTAAGGCTTGCCCAGTGACACGCAAGCGCAGTAGAAAGAAGTAGTTTGCTTATCTAACCCTTGCCTAGGCGGGGCGGGGCTCTTCCTATCTGGTCAGTCCTGCGTGCCTGACCTGCAGAGAAATTGCCTTGAGTGCACTCAATAAAGCTTTGGAACCAAAGTCTCGCCTTTGTCTTCTTTGGCTGCCGAAGTCCGGTTGGCCCAAGCCTAGATATCAAGGACCACTGTTAGTGTCCATTTTACAACAGAACCCATGGGGTCCCGGCCCTGAACCTATTTCCCAGGGCCCCAGAACTATTCCCCAGAACTCCCAGAGAAGGGCTGATGAAGATGCTCTTAGGATCCAGGCAGGTGTATATGGGAGGAGACAATCTTTCCAGTTCCTCATCCGTCTCGGGCTTCCCACACCAGCTTTTTTATTATTATTTTTTTTAAAAAAAAAACGACGACTCAGGGGCAAACTATATGACCTGTGGCACATCTAGTTTGGCCCCTGACGCAAAGACGAAAAAGTGTTTTACGTGCTGTCAAGAGGTGAGCCACAGGCCAGGCAGGAGTTTGAGCTGGGAGATCGGAACCCAAGAAAAAACCAAGAGACAGGAAAGACTGTTTTTGCACGGGCAAAATCCCAACCTGAATAGGAGGTCTCCCACCATCACCCTCTGCATCCTATCTGTGTGGGCCCTTCCCCCCTTCTGTTTGTTCATTTAGCCAAAGCTTGCCGACTCTGACTGGCAGAGGCCTACTAGGGTCTGGCATAGGTCTTTCACATTGTCTGTTTTTAATATGCTTCTGAATGACTTGGTTTCATCCCTGTTGGAGGTAGATGGATATAAACCATTAATGCTACCTGGTGAGTCTGAAGAAGTAAATTGGAATCCATGAATGGACTCTTTCCAACCCCAATAGGTTCAGAAAATTGATTAAATTCATCCTTATTTTATGCATTAACGCCAACCCGTTTCCCAACGGTGGTCTTAGAAAGGGTAGCAGTATTTTCCCTTGTTATAATAGATATAAGGCCATCTATGTTATTTGAAATTACATTAAGCTGTTTATAGATATCTTGAACTGTTTTAGCCACCAAGTTACATTGCTCTGCTAAAATTACATGATCACTAGGGAGAGTAGTAGTCTCATTAATATTCTCATGGCTATTCCCACTTATATGATTATTAATAATAGCAGTAGGATTTTCTATGTATGGTGACTGAAATTCTAAACTTTCAGTTTCTAAAACATCAGACCTATTGGAAGTAGGACTTGGTTTCATCCCTGTTGGAGGTAGATGGACACGCTCCAAAGCTTGGACTAAGGCTAAGATCTCATTGTTGTTATATGCAGATGATGCCGATGTGACATGACCTTTAACCCAATTGGGTTTCAAGCAACTATTACAGGAATTCTCTGAGTGTTGTGATAAAACAAGACAAAAAACTCATTGATCATCAATTTTGCAAAATCTAAAATTATGGCGGGTGGGGGTTTCACCAAAATTGTTGAATCATTGGCCATTAAGGGGAAATACTTCAGAACAGGTTAAAGAATTTAAATATTTAGGGCTTCATTTCCAATATCATCTCAAGTGGAACTTACAACATAAATATTCACTTGAATCTGAGAATTGCAGCGCGTCTATACTTGTTCATTTTTATTAGAGGCCCTAGCATCTGAAAGAGGTCTTTCCCCCCATCATCTGCCACCTTCTCTTTTTTTATCGGAGATGATGGGGTGTGATCCTGGGACCAGGGCCGGTGCTACCATTAGGCCAACTAGGCGGCTGCCTAGGGCGCCGGGTTAAAGGGTGCGCCAGGAGCATAGGGCTGGAGGGAGGGAGGGCTCAAATGGGAAGGGGGGGGCGCTAAATATCTGATCTTGCCTAGGGCACCAAACTGCCTTGCACCGGTCCTGCCTGGGACCACTTCCACATGTGAAGTGGGAAGGTCTACCACTAAATCACATTGAAGAGACAACGAAACAGGCACAGCTGTTGGTACAGCTAGGTAATTTTAGACCTAGATCAGTGTTCTCCAACCTTGGGTGCTACGCTGGCTGGGGCATGCTGGGAGTTGTAGGCCAAAAACATCTGGGCACCCAAGGTTGGAGAACACTGCCGTAAAGTCTCTGTGTGTGTGTGTGTGTGTGTGTGTGTGTGTGTGTGTGTGTGTCTTTAAAGGACCCTGTCTCCTAAGGACACCCCTCTTTGTAGAAAGGGATGTCTGAACAGGGGAGAGGAGGGGCATTGATTTCAGGAAAAAAAGCCTCAAGCAGAAAGATTCAAGGGGGTGTCAGCAGGAGGTGAAGCCCATGTGGGCAAAAAGGCAGCTCATCCAGGGGGATGAGATGCAACAGAGATCATCAGGACCCCTGTCCCTTTCTTTCAGCAGGCACCCATGGACAGCAGGGTGGTGGGGCAGATGGCCTCCCAAGATTCAGGGCTCCAAATGAAAGATTCGGGGCACCGGCCCTAGTAGGCCGCCCCCTAACACCGCCTCTGCTCTTCTCCCCCTCCCCCGAGCCCCCATTCCATGCTTTACAACTAATATTCCTGATAAGTTAGAACAACACTGTTTGCCAGTCATTCTCTTTTAAACCTCTTGGATATTTTATTATATTAAGCGGAATATAACTGTTACTAATCCATCAATAAATAAAAATTAAAAGAAAATACTCAGAGCATATGCAGCTTAGCATTGTAAACCCAACTAAATCGTAGCACCATCACAACTACAAGAATAAAATGGAGTTTTCTCTGCCGCCCTCATCACCTACCACTCTGTGGATGGTCATTTGCTTTCTCCCCTGCCCTGCCCAGGGTGCAATGACCTGGACTTTGGCCCCAAGGTCCAGACTGAGCTGCAGCACTGAATGGGGATACAGCTTGTTCGCCACATGGCAGCATCGATTGGGGATGACCCTGTGATATTGCAAATGATATTAAAACCACTGCAGGCATTAACACTGGGAGCTGGTGTGGCGTAGTGGAGAGAGTGTTGGACTGTGGCTTGGGAGATCCAGGTTCTAGCCCCCACTCAGCCATGAAGTTCACTGGGTGACTTCGGGCCAGTCACTGACTCTCAGCCTAACCTACCTCACAGGGTTGCTGTGAGGATAAAATGGAGAGGAGGAGAACTTTATAAGCCACCTTGGGTTCCCTTACAGAAAAAGGTGGGATATAAATATTATTTATATACACACACACACACATTTCAAATGTATTAATTTTGGTCTTTCTCATCTTCATCAGATCTTCCACCTTGGTCAGTTTTGGAATCTTCTTGTCTGGTTCCTCTCTCTAAATGGATGGCATTAGGTTATAGACATAAAAGAGAGAGCCAGTGTGGCGTAGTGGTTAGAGTGTTGGACTGGGACTTGGGAGATCCAGGTTCTAGTCCCCACTCAGCCATGAGCTCACCGAGTGACTTTGGGACAAGCACTGACTTTCAGCTTAACTTTCAGCTTAACAGGGTTGTTGTGAGGATAAAATGGAGAGGAGGAGAATTATGTAAGCACTGCAGCCTTGGGTTCCTTGCAGGAAAAAAGTGGGATATAAATATTACACACACACACACACACACACACACACACCACATGTATTAATTTTGGTCTTTCCCATCTTCATCAAATCTTCTGCCTTGGTCAGTGTGGGAATCTTCCTGTCTGGTTCCTCTCTCTAAATGGATGGTGTTAGGTTCTAGTCATACAAGAGAGAGCCAGTGTGGCATAGTGGTTAGAGTGCTGGACTGGGACTCGGAAGGTCTGAGTTCTAGTCCCCACTCAGCCATAAAGCTCACTGGGTGACTTTGGGCCAGTCACTGACTCTCAGCCAAACCTACCTCACAGGGTTGTTGTGAGGATAAGATGGAGAAGAGGAGGAGGATTATGTAAGCCACCTTAGGTTCCTTGCAGGAGAAAAGGCAGGATATAAATAAATGCAATAAAACATTGAAGCTTCCCACTTTAGATCTCCATGCAAACTATTGAACCACTCAGACATATGTCCACACTTGGGCTCCCCAACTCCACCTCAAGAAGCACTATAGTATGTTGGGAGCTCTCCTGGAGAATCCCATTGGACTACACAAGACAAATCGGGCAACCTCCTCCTTTTTTCTTTTGTTTTGGTTTAATCTTGTGCTTACACAGCTCCATGGATACAACGATAATTTTTCATACTATTGGGGAAGGGGGAAGAAATTCTTGCTGCGCCAGGAAAACCTTATCCATTCTCCTTTTGCTTCATGTGGCTGGAATCAATAACTGCACCTATCGATCGAGGATGTAAATTCAAAACATTAATTTACATTGAGTACCTTAACCTAATAAAAAGGCAACAACTGAATTTGCCGAAATTGATTTCCCTTTTGTTTTCAAGAGAAAATCTCCAGGTCTGTGTGGGAAACAAAGCATTGCTAAGTTGTCGTGTACAAAAGTAGTTAATTATCAGTAAATAATATCACAAAGTCAAGATCTAAGCTTCTCTGGGGGAAGAAATGTGTTATTTGTTGGGCTAGAGCTGAGCTCTGCAGTGAGGGGCCCGGGAGCACGGACATGCGCACCAAACTCCTTGCCCCTCCTAATGCTGGGAGTTGAAGGACTTTTTTACTATCTAAACATGCATAAGATTGCACCCTTTAAAAAATTAACTGGGAGGCTAGTATGATGCAAAGCAAAGGGCTGCCCTCTAGTTCCATCTTTATTTGAGTTCATAAGAGTGGTTTGTGTGTTGGAGCTCAGAGCTTACCTCTGCCTTGTACTTAGCGCCTTGGTCAAGTTCCTTTTCTATTCATCTCACCAGTTTGCCGTCTGGGAAATGAATGTTTTGTGACCGGCCCACCATGGCAGCCATTTTATGAATGGGCAAGCCCCCACCACAGCAGCCATTTTGTGAGAGTGCCTTTCAAAATTCCAAAACTAGTTGACTTTGAGAGGACGCATGTTGGAGTCCATCGTACTTCTGTGGCCCTACAAGAGTGCAATTAAGAAATCCTTGAGAACACAGAGATGCTCCTGGAATTGACACTGGGTCTGTTTCACGACCCACATGGAGTTATATCCAATGCTACCTCCAGTATCAGAGGCAATATGCCTATGTACACCAGTTGCTGGGGAACATGGGTGCACTCATGTCCTGCTTGTGGGATCCCGTGGGCAGCTGGCTGGCCACTGTGTGAACAGAATGGTGGACTAGATGGACCCTGGGTCTGATCCAGCAGGGCTACTCTTATGTTCTAATTACTAAAGACAATTTTAAAGTACCATCTCATAATGTATGGGGCATTTCTTCCCTCTTCTTGTTTGCCTTTCAGATGGCAATACTACCAGATGGTAAGTGTGGGCTAGATAGGCTTGGCCATGATTGCTGCAGCAGCAGAGTATGGCTGAAGGAAGGTAACCCATTGCCTAATAGAGCCACATGCAAACACCCTGATAATGTGAAACCCACATTTTTACTATAGGATAGTCCTTATTTTTTTTTATTTTTAGCATTTTTTGCACCCTGCTCTTCAGCAGAAAAGGTCTCCCAGAGTGGCTTACGAAGATCAATAATATAACAGCTCCTGGCGTCAGGCTTGGGATCTAAAAGACATGACACAAAAATAAAAGGGATTGGTGAGGAAAGGGTGAAAAAAGCAACCCTATATATTAAAATAGGATTGTTAATATGTTTATGAAGCCACCCTATATGCTAACAGCGAATTCATTCTGCAAGTGGAGATCCTCATATAGCCAAAAGTGCACCATGCACACACACAAGGTTATCAGCAGGTTCAGTGAATGCTAAAGTTTGAAAGAATTACCCCCCCCCAAAAAAAAACTTTAGGGGGGAAACTCTAAAAGAGGGGAAGGGGGCAAAGACAGCCCAATGAAGACATAGCATGCTCACTGGCCAGGGAAGGCTGACTGACTGTTGGGGAGAAAAATGAAAATGAGTGGGGAGGGGGAATGGAATGGAGTTCCCTGAAGAGGGTATGGCTGGCTGGAACCCTGAACAGGAGCACTCCACACCGCAACATTTTTCTGCAGGCCCCATTTGTGAATAGACAATTAAACTAAAGGCACAATCCTATGCAGCTTAGACAGGGGGGGGGAATCCTACAACTCCCAGCATTCCCCAGCCAGCATGGCTGGCTGGGGCATGCTAGGAGCTGTAGGACTCTTTTCTGTCTAAACATGCCCCTTCCTTGATTAGCTTCCGCCGTGCATTTAAAATGTGGCTTTTCAGGTGGGAATATGGGGTGGGTTAGGATTTTTAAGTTTTGTACTGTTTTTAATTGTGTTTTACACTCTGTTTTTTCTTGTGTTTTATTGGACTGTACATCACTCAGAGTGGCCGGATGACTGGCCAGATGGGCGATTCAAAAATATAATTAATAAATAAATAAATAGGATTGCACCCTAATGAATTTAGCCATGCTCAGCTATTTTACTTTGCTGCCATGATATTAAGAAATATTCAAATAAGGCAGCAGATGATGAAAGGATTCTTAAAAGACCAATACCATGCAACGGAAGAGGCGTTGTCCAATTTTTGTAGATGTGCAGATGTGGGGGGAACCAACTATTGGCATAAAGATAATAAAAATGTAAAAAGCTTATGGCTTACCAATACAGTCATTTACGAAGTTGCTGACTTTACCATAAAATGCTAGTATTTTATATCCAGTTCTTCAATTTGACTGACACCTAATTAAATTTTTACTAGGTTAAAACTTCTTGAAGGACTTTCAATTGTATTCAAGTTGTCGCTTCAGCAAGAGGGGGAGGCCAAATAATACGACTCCCTAAAACGTGTGGGTTGATCATTTATTTAAGTCATGGAAATTGCCTGGAATGTTTAAAATCCAACAGCAGTTATATTTTGCATGCAAAGCTCAAGTGTCCTCTCATTTTGCTACTACAGCTTGAAAGCATGGACATTAAACTAGAGTTCCCATTGTGGACAAAAGAGCAGAGTTAAGAGTGCTATACTTCAGAAACGTGTTGACCTTGCTTTTACGTTATGAAAATATCTTGTTACAATAATTCCACAGTAATTGACATTTTCAACAGATACAGTGAAAGCACATGTGCTGTTTTGTACAAGGATATTTGAAATGAATGGGGTTGTGTGTGGCTTGTAGTTCATCATACCTTTCTGTTCACAATTTCTGTTGAATGTATGAAGCCAACTTCCACTGGGCCAGACCACTGGGTCCCATCTTGTCCAGTGCTGTCTTATTCTGCCTTGCTCTGGTGTGAGAAGATGCAGCACTGCTGGAAGCCAAAACTTAAGCACCCTTTGCTAGGCGCACAAGCGAGGCAAACCAAGGCTGGCGAGACCACCACGGGGTGACTACGATGTACCTTGTGCCGTTCATCGCTATTTTCAGCAGGCCCTTGGTGCTGAGTAGAAAGGGGGAAGATGCAAAACAGTGCCCCTGCCCATGTAAACACAAAGGCATCCATCCCCCTCATCGACTCCGGGTCCAGGCCCGCTCAGCTGCAGAACGGGCAAATAGCATTGTCCTTGCAGGCGAAGAGGTTGACCTTCAGTGTGGCCCAGCACTAGGAGAGATCAGTCAGGATTCCCCTGTCCACCTCCCACTTGTGGGAGGTCAGCAGAGTGTGGCTGAACCAGTCAGCAAGTACATTGTCCACATCGGCCACATGGATCGCAACCAGAAGGGACATGCACCAATGAAAAATATGGAGAGTAAGAGCGATCAGGGGTAGTGATCTCGTTCCTTCTTACTTGTTCCAAGTACATGATGGCTGTAGTATTGTCCAACATTATTTAGACCAGCCTGCCCACCAGGTCCAGCTCGAATGCCCTGAGAGCCTTGTCAACTGCCCTTAACTCCAGCAGGTTGATGTGCTCAGTGGCCTCCCTGTGCCGTGCACTGTGAGGTTGCCACAGTGAGCTCCCCATCCTGAGGGACGCATCTGTAGTCACCATATGGGATGGAGAGGGCTGAAGAAATGGCACACCGCACACAAGATTGTACAAGTGCAAGGAAGTCCTTACACCCAAGGGTAGCTGAAGCCTGGTACGGCAGGTGTCCTGCTTGCTATCGAAGTTGGGAGGAACCAGTTCTGCAGTGTTCTTATATGCAAGCGGGCGTACCACACTACCGACGTCATCATGGCCATGAGACCCAGAAGGCTCTGAATTGTGAGTGCCGCAGTAGTACACCGTACGAGTACTTCGGCTGTCAGGAAAACCAAAGAATGGGCCCTCAGCAGATAGTGCTTTCAGAGGGACTGGAAACAGAGAAGGCTACCACAATGGTGATTGAAAGAGAACTGAGGGAATGAGCAGGAACCCGCTAGGGCAGTGTTCTCCAACCTTGGGTCCCCAGATGTTTTTGGCCTACAACTCCCAGCATGCCCCAGCCAGCGTAGCTGGCTGGGGCATGCTGGGAGTTGTAGGCCAAAAACATCTGGGGACCCAAGGTTGGAGAACACTGCGCTAGGGACATCATGCACACTGGGACAGTGAGGGAGGGTGCCTGCCAACATTCCTCAGCTATAGAAGTTCCCCCAAACGAGGATCCGCACAGGTGCAGAGCCCATATCTGTGATGCAGAGAGACCACGAAGAAGAACAAATGATCACTACTGTAGTAGACAGGTGTGCACTTTGGTGTGATGCCTACTGCAGGCACCTATTCAATGACAGTGTCCCTGATGAGCAACTCAGTTCCATCCCACCCATAGTATTTGCAAAAAAAACAAAACAAAACAATGCTGACCCAGGGTGTGCACACACACAATTGTTCGCTTACACTGAAGGTTCAACTCGTGTGAGTCGTCTGTGAATGCAAAAAACCAGAAATGTTACATCCCTACGATATATGTGCATGATCACTGATATAGTTCACATAAGGGAGGAAAGTACCTTATTGGGCAACCAGCTGAACACCAAAGTGGTATATAGTTTTATTCTCACCTTTTAGCGTAAACAAAAGCCCATAAAATACATATATCAAACAGCAAGGCATTCAAACAAGATCAATAAAAAATGAATACAGTAGCAATTAAAACATGAATGCCGATATACAGCCCTCAAACACTGAGTGGAACAAAAAAAGTCTTTAAAAATCTGCTTTCAAAACCTCAATGAGGGGCCCCTACACACTTCCTGGGGTAAAGAGTTCCAAAGATGTGTGGCCACCACTGATGTCGAGCGAGGCCCTGTTCCTGGAATGCACCAACCTGATCAACTTCAGCGGTAGGCCAGAGACTAGGGCCCATACAAGTTCATATGAGTGCAAGTTATCCTTCAAGTAAACTAGCTCTAAACTGTTTAGGGCTTTAAAGGTAAAATGAAGCTTTCAACTTTCAGTTGAGCCCAGAAACGAAAGCAACCAAAGCAACTGGTATACAACTGATGATACATGATCTGAGTGCCTCACCGCCACAAACATCCTGGCAGCTGCATTCTGTACAAGCTGAATTTCCAAACTGTAATTCAAACAGCCCATGCGGCAGAGCATTATACGAATAGTCTAGTCTGGATGTAACCAGGGCATGTGGAATTGAACACCCACCCACACAACCACCCATACCCCCATGACCGCTTAGGATTAACATTGGGTTGGCACAACTTGCATCCTGATGATGTTATCTATGAACCCTCTTAGATAATGTCTCATCAGCCTGAAAGGTCCCCAGGTTCTCCACACTCTGGAATAGTGATCATCGAACTCATTTAATCTTTTCACTACACTGACTTGGACAAACAGCTTCCACCTGCAGAAAGAGCCTTTTATCCAACTCTGCCAACAGAAGCTGTGCCCAATGACAAAGCCCTGCAGGAAGGAAAATATTGCCACAGCGTGTCGCCCCGGACATCATCTCCCTCAGGGCCGGAGGGGTTCTGATTAAATTTGTTTATACTGTTGTGTTCACTCCACATTGCAGAAACAGGAAGCTAGATCCTTTCTTGCATGCCCCTGTGTGGCATTCACACCGAAACAAAGCAGAATGCTAATCCACAATAAGAGCCGGCATTTCATAGACCAACGAAGATCAGAAATGTGAAGGACCCCGTGGCTTCAAAGTGAGATAAAGGAGCACACTGGGCGATTTCATCGCACTTTGTTTTGCACAGCATCACAATAGCTTGTGTTTAGACTTTGTGATGCTCATATATAATAAATGTTGGCCTGGCTTTTGTGTGTCACAATCATCAAAATGTTAAGCCAAAAGGCTGGGGGGGTTTCCCCCCCCCCCATTGGGGTCATTATGGATTGTTCTCCTGCACTTACCGGTATGTGAATTCTTTCCCTCTGATCTCTACAACACAAAACTTTTACTTCCTTCCACAAAATCGCAATTGCTTCAACTGTCCCTCTTCACTGGGATCTCTCTCTCTTTACTGGGATCTGTCCCTGCTTATATTATGTTTGCCTGCTGTGTGGTTTTTGGTTTAATATGCTCACTCCTGTTTTAATGGTTTTATTGGTCTCAATCATGCTTTTAGCATGTTGTTTAACATTTTGTTTTAAGCTGCCTGGTTAGGGCCAAAAGACTGGGTACAACAGCACGATCCTATCTCTACTCAGACGTAAGCCCCATTGATTTCAATGAAGCTTACTCCCAGGTAACTGTAGATAGGATTGCAGCTGGGCAGTGCGCAATCTTGCGCGGGGCAGGTGGGAGGCAAAGAGGTGGATCATCTGCCACTTCCAACACTCTGAAATAGCTCATGCCTGCCAGGGCAGGAGATGAGGGAAGCTTTACCAGGCTTTTTAGCCCAGTAAATCTGTTTTTAGGAATCCTGCCCCCACCCCTTTGAAACCAATAGGGGGTGAACTAGCTATGCCAGCTCTAGGCTAGCATAGCTGAGGTCCCTGATCCAGGGGCCTCTCAAAGGAATGGAGGGGCTTTGGATCCAGCAGACCCAAATACCCCACCTCTGGAATACCCTTGTTGAGGACCTACCATTGGTGGGAACACTGCCAACAGTGGAACTCCAGCCGCTGGGCTTCCTGCAGGAGGCAGTACTTCAAAAACCTGGTCCTAAACCATTTACAGCTTTAAGGTTCACCAGAAGCACTTTATATTGGGCTCAGAAATGGATCAGCAGGCAATTCAAGTGGTACAGCATGAGCGTTATATGTTGAATGCCCCAACAAGCATCCAAGCGTCTGTATTCTGTACAAGTTGAAGGCGGGTAGACATGCTTCCAAATGAAGCACTGGACCTGTGGACCAGCCACCATTTTTATTTTCTAAGAATGCCTCCAGGGATCACATGGGACCCAGATGCATTCTGGGAAATAAAGAAGGTGCTGGAGGCCAGCACTTCCTTTTACAGCATGCCAGCCTTTTGATGGTTTTAATTTTTAAAATTCTGAAACAATAAAATTAAACTCAGGAGGGAAAGGGGAGACTGGACAGGCACCAAGGCAGGTGTCCAGGCATCACATCCGAGACCCCAGGACCAAGAAGACATGCAGAGTTACTGGGTCATAAGCTTCTGTAGACTCGAACACTCATCCAACAGACTCATCTGATAACACCTGTTGCAGCCTCCCTTGATTATATTTTATACAGAAAGGCAGGATAGAAACACTGCAGATAAAAAGTAATAAAATAAAGTGGCATCTGAAGGTGAAAAAAAAACACTGCATTACCCATTTGTATGGCTCAAATGGGCTAGGAAGCAGCTTCCTGCAACAGAAACTTACATGTTCATTTCTAGGAGTTACAATTTCAAACATTTTAGAGCCTAGAACCCATTCTGTATATGCAGGAGAAGAGGTAGAAGAGAGTGTAAATTTCTGATTGCAGGTGGTGGATATCAGTTTTGAATGCTTCCCTGTTTAAATAATAATAATAATTTTATAAGTCCCTGCATGAAAAAATCTAGCATATCAGGGAGAAATAGTCTAACCCAATCCACTTCCTTCATGCTACCTTTCTATTTGCAGTGAGTTTTTAATGTGGAGGGGCATCCCCAAAAAATGTCATCTGCCACCTTCAGTTTGTAGTGGTATACTGTCTGTTATATCACCTCATTTCTGCTGTTGTGTGTGTAGGCCAGACATGATGTCAGGAGTGTTTGTAGGTACACAGCAACTGTCAGATCCCCCAAAATGGGGCTATGCACATACATGCAAAAGGGGTGGTAAATTAATGCATTTCCTCTTGTATCCTGTTACTACTACAGTAAAATATTCTTTAACACTCTGTAAAAAAAACCCAACAACCCTACAAGAGGGGCTGAGTTGGAAATGAAACACAAAAAACATGAAAAATATATTTCTCCTCCAGTCATTTTAATTCAGTTTAGTTTTCCACAATCATATAAAGTAGCAAACAACAATAATACAACTACAGAATCAAGGGGGAATACTTTTTTTTTGTCAAAGCAGCAGCATATAAAACATATGAAAGCTAAAAACTCAGCACAAGCTTCAGAAGAACAAGGACTGAGAAAATTCTGCTGAAGACATGAGAAAAATCACAAAAATACAAGTGCACAAAAAATACTGGAATGCATAAAATATAAAGCTACACATTAGGTAAAGAAAGGCATTGTAAAATATACAGTTTTGCAAAAGTTAAAACCATTGGGGATGGGGGGGGGGAGATACCATGACTCGTACACAGACGGTGTCAATAACATTGGTAGATAAAGAGGAAAATATGGCAGTTTTAAATTGAACATTGCTTCCCAGTTTTACGTCTTCACTTTCTTGGCATCCTTCTTTCCAGAACTCTCTGTGGCAGAATCTGCTTTTCTTTTTTGTGACTGAAGTGGGGGAGAGAAAAAAACACATTTCATTTTCATCTATCTTAACATTGGGATATCTATATCTATAGATAGATATATTTAGATAAAAGACGTAAGACAATCACATGATGATGCTGAAAGAAAATCAAATTTTAGGAGGGCCCTAACTTCACAAGGCCCTCAATTTACGAATTTAGCAAATTTCTGTTGCTATTGTAAACGTAAAAGTTCTCTGCTACAAAAGCCAGTGGGGCATGAATGGTCTAGGTAGGATGGAGAGAAGAATGAATGAGACCATCTACTTAGAGTCCTATATAAAGCACTCTATAGCAGTACTCGGCAACTATTTTTTCTGGCAGCCCATGAAGAGGAGAGGAGTGGAAGTGGCCCAAGGTCACAATGAAGCCGCCAACATGACTGCCTATGTGCAACCTGTGAAAAGTCGTCCCGTCCCCCCGTCCCCCCCCCGCCCCCGTGACAGGGGACTTTCATCCACTGTTTACAGCCACCGGCTGAAAGCAAGCTGTGTGCCCTTGTATCCTGACTGCAGCTCTCTTTCTGGCAAGGGGAAAGGAGGAGAGAGAGTATAGCAACAAGTAGTCTTTTCAAATTAATTTACTATTACAGTTCATGAATCTTTTAACCATTAGATTCTATGCAAACTGTCCAAGAAGCTCATTTTAACCTGTAACGTTCTACAATCAGTCTGGGACCCACATACCTTAGAGACACTCTCCTCCTATATCAATCTTCCTTCCATGTCCGTGCATCAAATCAGGCCCTGCTTCAACTATCACCTGTTTGTGCAATGTGCCAATGGCCAGGGATGATGGGAGTTGTAGTCAAACAACATCTGGAGGAACGCAGGTTCCTCACACCTGCACTAGAAGCAGAGCCTCTGGAACTGAGGAGCATTCCTCTTTGCTTTCATCCCAGAAGGGCTGTAAAACCTTCCTTTTCATCCAGCCATTGGACTTTCTTCCTAGAGGGACTTTTCTGATTAGATATTTTTTTTTGTATTTTCTGGCTGTTTATGGGGTTTTAAAAAATTATTTCATATGACCGTCATTTTATTTTCTCTCTCCATTGTAAGAAACTTTGAATATATGCTGGGAAAGTAGGAGATATTGATTTTAGAAAATGTTAAGCAAATTACCGCTGGAGCTTTTGTTCCCCGTTTCTTCTTTTCAGCTTTCTCTTTTTCCTCAATTTCCATATTTTCTTTTTCAATGAGTGATATGAGCGTATTGCAGCGTCTTTGCAGTTCCTGGGCAACATGATAAAGGAAATACCAGATTCTGCAGTTTAGCCAAACATACGAAGCAGAAACATTAAAAAGGCAAGATGTCTGGGAGAGAAGGTGCAGATCACTAACACAGGTCAAAATTTTGAAATGACAGCCAGGCAGTCTTATTAAGGTATGCATCATGCTGGGAAATTATATTTCAGGTCTGTTCATTCCAAACTTAGGATGCAGTCTAGAGTAATTAAAATCAATCAGTATTTCTACATAAAATTCAATGGAACATGGACCTCACCCCTAACTATGTTCTATGAAAGACTTAGGGCACAAATTGCTACACAGCTACTGAAATTAGATTTTCTGGAAATATTCAGCCATTTTAGATGCAGGATTCTTCTAGAGCTTTCTAATTTAGACTTCTCAATCCAGCTCAGAAAAAAGCATACTCTAAAATAAGTTGCAAAGAAGAATCTCTTACATCAAAATGTTCAGGAAGATGTGCTCTATCACGTAAAAAACATCTCCCAGAAACATCTCTCCCCAGAAAACTCCCTCAAATTTCTTTTTATATTACTGTTTTTACTTTTCGCATTGCTTCTGTATAAAACTTAATATTTCTCAAAATACAGAAGCATCAAAACCCTTCTGAAAGAGCACTTTAAATCACTACATGATACACTGGATTTATTTATTTGATATTTATGAATCACCTACATTCAAGAAATTTCTAAGCAATGTACAACACACACACACACACACACACACACACACTTCCATACAGAGGACAAGATTACCTTGCTTTGCTGGGAATGCCTGTTGGAAAAGGGATGTTTTCAGTAGGTGCCAAAAACCCATTAGGCTAGTTTATGGAACAATGTAAATTAGCCCATAAACTAGCCTAATCCTACTAACATCTAGGAGACTAAAATAGTTAAGCGCAAGTATCTCGAATCTTCAGTGAGTCGGAGATTATTACCGACGATGCCTTACGTTAGGGTCAGATTATTTGTCCACCTATCCCAGTATTCTCGATTCTGACTGGCAGCAACTCTCCAGGCTCTTGGGCACAGCTCCTTCCCACCATCTCCAAACTGATATTTTAAACAGGAGATGCCAAGAACTGAATTTGGGACCTTCTGCATAAAAAGCAGGTACTCCCCCTACTGAACTACGGTCGCTCCTCATAGTGACCTACAGGAAAGATTCCATGTGTTTTTCTCTTCAACCTCTATAAAGAAATGCCATTTGTATGTTGGGGCAGGGTAGTGGGGGGGTAGAAGCAGATAACCTAATAAACCCTTGAAGTCCGTCAGATTTTTGACTACGACCCCAGTGCTGCAAGTATCTACGCATCTGTCTCCTACAAAGCAGTTCCAAAGCCTCTATTTCAGGCAGAGGACAGCGCGGCTGTTCGCAGTTATTTTTGGCATCTTCTGAGTTTAAGAACTGCACATCAGCATCTGCTTTGTGCTAAGGAAAACCAGAAATTGGGTCCAGCAAGCACTGCAGAGTACTGGCTAGTTTATTAGTCCTTTATTAGGAAAGCAAAACTCCTGATCAGGAATTGCTGTGGAATATCATTCATTTATTTATTTATTTGATACATTTTTATACCGCCCAATAGCCGAAGCTCTCTGGGCGGTTTACAACAGTTAAAACCATAAAATACAATTTAATATAAATATAAAATTTAAAACCACAGATTAAAAACAAACAGCAGAGCTAGCAGCAGCAGTTACAATAACAGAGTTAAAAACAACTACAAGATTAAAATGATTAATCATGCACTGCACACTGTCTCAAAATTTTTATATAACTTTCTAACCTGAAGCCCATTTTTAGTTGGCTATTTCAAACACGCGGAACCCACCAACTGCGAAGGGCCAGGGAGAGGAAGAATGGGTCCAATCAGTGGCAGGAGCACTTTCCCCACTGAAACTCACATCCCTACCAAGTCTCACTCATACAGTGTCTGCGAAGTGAGGCTTTTAAAAAGGAAGATTACATTCTTAAAAATACAACTAAAAACTGGATACACCAGAGCTATAAACACTGTGCTCATGTGTTTATAGCTCTGTGTAAATGCCCCACACAATTCACGTTAGAAATCTTTTTAGCTTGGGGTATTGTCACAATATGCTTAATTATGGGCAACACATAATAACAATTATTATTATTATTATTATTATTATTATTATTATTATTATTTCCATTTCTATACTGCCCAATAGCCGAAGCTCTCTCAGATGTTCTTCCACTAAAGTGATTCCACTTCAGAACCTACAAAGCTTTCAATCAATAATCAATTATTTCTCAATAAAACCTATAGCTCAGCTAATTGGGGGGCTGTGATATATACATGAAGAGCAGATGGGAGGAGGGCTGATGTGGAGCGGAAAAGAGGGCGACAGAGAAAAGGTTAAGAACCTTCCATCCTCACTGCTTTTCTGTTCCAAATCATAACACTGGCGGCAACATGTAGTTATGCCATTAGCTCCAAGCTCACTGAGAAAGCCTTAGGCAAAAGCCACTAACTATCGTCGCTCACAGGACTGCTACAAGGATAAGGAAATGTTCTGAAAAGGGATATAGAAATTACAAATAGTAATCATTTGGTTCTTGATTTAAATGAGATACGAAATGAAATTAAGAGCAAGAATGATTAAAATAAACAAAAAACATACAACCATCTCAGGACAACAAACACCATAACGAGACATGGCACCTCATCAGCATCTACTCCCTTTAGACCTTTTTCCCACTGTACATCGAAAGCATGGACCTGAAGATCAGTTACAGTTGTTTCCTCCCTCCTTCCATCCCATAGATGTGTGCTTGTGGGGTGTGATTTTTGCACCAGAGGACATGGGAAGGAAGAGCAGGAGTGCCTACATTCTTCCACGGGAGAGCCACAGAGGAAAAAGTAATTTGGTTCCCCTGAAACTGTGGCTGAAATGCAGGGGGCTTTCATCCCCCATATTCCCAAAGGATTTGTGGGATTTAAGCTTCTTCCCATTCTTATGTGCACCCTGAACTAATCTGCACCAAAAGAACTGAACATGTTTATCTCTAAGGCCTCAGCCTTTTCTTTATATTTAGTTTTCTAGGTGGAGATAGGTGAGCACTATCAGAATATTGCAGCTGGTTTATCTTCTCGCCCATTTAATAGCATATATCAGAATTGTTTCCTTGCTCAAAGATGGCAAAAGCAGAAGGATGATCAGACTTCTGGCCTGCTTGTGTTATATGGCTGACTGCATAACTGAATCATGAACTAGATTTCAGGAGGGGAAAAATACTTGTGCATCTTGGAAGTATTCAGAGCCTGTATCACAGAGACATGTTTGAAATCTCTTTATTCTACACAGGCTGGCATGTGAGTGAACACAGATAGCCCCCTCCGTTTAAAAACAGTACGGGTTTCAGGCACTCTTTCCTTTCCTTATTGATACCAAAAAAGGCAGCGTTTGTGACAACAGAAACATGA
The DNA here is from genome assembly GCA_021292165.1 of Shinisaurus crocodilurus. NCBI lineage: Eukaryota > Metazoa > Chordata > Lepidosauria > Squamata > Shinisauridae > Shinisaurus > Shinisaurus crocodilurus. The sequence continues at coordinate 26,836,221 of CM037883.1, forward strand.
TGGCCACTGAGAGTTTATGATTTACTGAAGGTTACCGATGTTACTGATACCATCACTGCAATATGTGCAAGAGAATCATCAGTAATATCTCCTGGTGCTTCTGACACCAACTCCCACATGTGCCAAGCTGCAGGGCTTGAAAACAGATATTTCTTCCTAGTGCCAACCACAGTCTGTCTAGGTTTCTAAAGTCAACCAGGATTCAGGAATTATTTGAAAGGCTCCTTCCTGTTAAAATGTCAGCCACACTTTATTGGCCCTCCTTGTGTGAATGAAGCTGATAAAAATCATACCCCTCCTGCCCATCAAATAAAAATATCTAGCCATGCTTGATGCACTACGGCTCTAGTAGCCATTGCTGCTGCTTGCTTTTCTGTTTTCAGGTGTTCCCTGAGAATTTTTTCACCCATACAGTTTTAATGCCCAAAGCATGCAGAGTCAGTGCATGGTGTTTCCACCACATAACCTCTACAAAATGATAATCCTAACATTCCTAGTATCCTGGGCTTGAAACAATGTCAATCTTCTCAAGAACATCCCCAGATTCCTTCCTATTAAAATCTTGTCCATGAAACAAATTATAGCAATCCTCTCTTATACTAGGAAGCCCCCACCAGAAAACAAACTCAACTACACAAATGAATTGCACCTTAGGTACGTTATAGTTTGGAGTAAGAAAAGTAGGCATCATAACAGGCACAAGGTATCTTGTAAATGTTCTTTTTAAATCCTCTGCATACATCTGCACTCCAGGCCCCTGTATATGCCTCCAGAGCAAGGCCTGACACTTCAAGGTCTCTGGATCATAAAGGAAAACGTTGAAGCATGGAACATCTCCATGAGCCAATACACCTTGGAAACTTCCAAGTTATAGAAAAGGAAGGGATACTGTTCACCACTGCCATGAACCAACCCATAAAAAAGACAGTAATGAAGCAGAAAGAGTAAGGAACACTGAATCCTCACTTTCAGGAGAAACCACAGCCCAGTGATCCTGCACCAATGGAAAAGAGCACACAGAGAACGGGCATATGTCATGCCTTGAAGAGAACAGATTTGTGATTCAGTGGTGCTTACCATTCCCATCTCCATCACAGCCACAAAGAGGAAAGGCAGTTGCTATAGCAGAACATCTAAACGTGAAGTACGAAGACCGGTGCAGAAAAAATGGAATTTTATAGAAACCATCATGCCATTTATGAGCTTATACTGTGTAAGCCATATGCTTACAGGAAAATAAGAAATGCAGAGGAATTATATTGGTTTTCTGAAGACAGACTTTCAAATAAATGCAGAGGGGGTGGGAAACATGGAGGAAAATCAGCCTATTTATCCAGAACCAGAGAGACATCTAGTGGCCACCAGGAAGCAATGAGAATTTTCTGGGTGTAATGCAGAAAAGCACTGCTTTTTTCCTGGAATCTTGCCTATTTTAAGTATACGTAATTGAAGATATAAAATGCTTAACATTTTTGAAGTAACGATAACAGATTATGCTTTCTAACTGGGAGTCTTTTACAAAAAGGGAATATTTATACAAAATGCTGGATTGTCAGGCACACACTTCTGCTAGTCAGACTGACACAATTTGAGAAGATGAAAAACCCACCACTACAAGTAATGGGAGAGCATGATGGAACAGAAGAAGAGCCCTTCTGGATGAGAGTAAAGGTCCACCTAATCCCAGCATTCTGTTTCCCCTCCCAGCATTCTGTTTCCCCACAGTGAAAAATCAGATTCTCCTGGGAAACCTAGAAGCAGGACATGAGGGAAATAGCTCTCTCCTGCTGTTCCTCCCCAGCAGCTGGTAGTCAGGGAGATAGTCTGGACTCTGGAGGTACCATATAGTCATCATGGCTAGCTGTTGTTGACAGACCTCTTCTCTTCCATGAATTAGTCTAATCCCCCTTTAAAGCTAGTGCCCAATGTCACATCTAGTGACATCAAATTCCTAGCTACGCGGTACAAATAATTTCATAACTATCCATCTGTGATGTGTTTCTAATAGTATAACCAAATCAGTATTTTTTAGATATAACTATAAAACTAATCTGAAAAGTTATTCTAAAAATGAAACCATCTGGTTGTAAATATTAAGATTATACCAGCAAGAATGAGTCTTTGGTAACTTTGAGCCGTGTAAAATATGTATTAAGCTTATAGCGAGGAAGAGTGCAATTTTTTTTGGGGGGGGGAGTCATATGAGTAAATCGAGTCTTTCTGAGTAGTGATTTAAATTGTGATTTAAATCATGATTTAAATCAAATTTATTTAAATCAAATCCACCCTGCTGGAATTGAAATGGATTTAATTGGCATTGTTACCAGTTGATGTACACAAGATACTCAACACTGTGAAGGTGCAAAATATTTTTATTGTGGCACAAAAGTTAAGTAAACAAAAACGAACAGGCACTTGTTGGTTGCATAAGTATTCACCTCCTGTGCTGTGACATGCCTAAATAAGCTCTGGTGCAATCCACTGCCTCCAGAAGTCACATACTGTAAGTAGCTGAATGGAGTCTATCTGTGTGCAATTCCAGTGTCACATGATCTCAGATAAAATACACCTGTTTCTGGAAGGCCCCAGAGTTTGTCAGAGAACATATCTAAACAAACAGCATCATGAAGAGCAAGAAGCTATCAAAACAACTCCAGGATAAAGTTGTGCAGAAGCACCAACCATGGTTGGGTTATAAAAAAATATCTCAAACTATGAACATCCCCCGGAGCACCGTTCAATCCATTATTACAAAATGGAAAGCATACAGTTCAACCGCAGCTCTGCCTAGAGAAGGTCATCCACCAAAGGGTAAGGAGGGCATTAGCCAGAGAAGCAACTAAGAGACCAATGGTAACTCTGAAGGAACTGGAGAGATCTGCAGCTGAGATGGGAGAAACCATCCATGGGGAAACTATCACCTGGATGCTCCACAAAGCTGGGCTTTATGGAAGAGTGGCGAGAAGAAAGGAATTGCTGAAACAAACCCATATCAAAGCCCATTTGGAGTTTGCAAAAAGGCATGTGGGGGAGACGTAGGGATGTACCCGAGTAGCCCGGCAGACAGGAGCAAGGCCCGTACTGGGCCTGCTCGTGTCCACCGGGCTACTTGGCCACCCACGCAGGCTTACCTGCAGGCTCTCCGGCTCTGTGGAAAGCCTGCCTCCCCGTCCACTGGTCCCGTTGTGTCACTTCCGGCGCAGAGGATGTGACGCGACGGGACCCTGCTCCGTCGCACTGGACCCCCACCTGCGCTCTGTTTCTGGCGTGGGAAACCAGGGCAACAGGGCTGTTTAAGCCCTGTTGCCCTGGTTCCTCCTGCCAAAACAGAGCGCGGGTGGGGGTCCAGCGCGCCGGAGCAGTGGCTCCGGCAGCGGCGGCGCGGACAAGGTAGGCTGCGGGGGGGGGGGTCTGGCGGCAGCTCCGGGGGGGTAGCCTGTGGGGGGGTAAGCGGGGGGGGTCCGCTGGCGGCTCCAGCAGCAGGGGGCGGGGGGTCCTCCGGCGGCGGCAGAGGCGGCAGCGGCTTGAGCGGCGCGGAGAACACTCCGCGCCGCTCTGAAGAGCGAGATCGGGCCGCCGCCACCACGGAGGGCCGAGCCAGGAGCGAGCCACGAGCCGACTCAAGGCCTGGCCCCACCACTAGGGGAGAGAGAGCAAACATATGGAAAAAAGTTCTCTGGTCTGATGAGACCAAAATTGAACTTTTTGGCCTTGCCACAAAACACTATGTGTAGTGCAAAGCCAACAGTGCTCATTGCTCTGAGAACACCATCCCCACAGTGAAGCATGGTGGTGGCAGCATCATGTTGTGGGGATGCTTTTCCTCAGCAGGGATTGGGAAATTGGTCAGGAATGAGGGCGAGATGGATGGAGTCTTTCTGAGTAGTGATTTAAATTGTGCAATACAGGGCAATTCTAGAGGAAAACCTGTTTCATTCTGCAAGGGACCTGGGAGTGGGAGTGTTGTGCCTCCAGTAGGTCAGACAGAGACCAGCCGTGCCAGGAGTGTGTTTGGGGTGGGGTCAGGCTAAGTGCAGCCTGACCCAGCTGGGCAGCCTTACCAATCAGCGCCTGCTCAAAAGGCAGGTCCCAAACACACTCAGAGGCTGGAAGCAATTGTTTGTTACCACAGCTACAGCCAGACGCTCCTGACATTCCTGACCTCAGACTTGTACCTTTGAACGACCCTGACCATGACTTTGCCTGATCCCAAACTGGTTTACGTTTGCTCTGTTTTGGACTGATATATTTTGGCTTGACACTCAAGACCGTGGTAACGACTACAGCTTATCTCGGAACTGGATGGATTTACGACAGGGACTGGTGCAGAAGTTCACCTTCCAGCAGGACAATGACCCTAAAGACACAGCCAAAGTAACACTGGAGTGGTTTAAAAACAACAACCTGAAAATCTCAGAATGGCCCAGTCAAAGCCCAGACCTCAATCCGATTGAGAATCTGTGGCAAGACTTGAATGTTGCTGTTCAGCAATGGTCTCCATCCAACCTGACAGAGCTGGGGCACTTTTGGCAGGAAGAATGGGCAAACATTGCAGGATCCAGATGCGCAAAGCTGACAGAGACTTACCCAAGAAGACTCCCAGCTGTAATTGCTGCCAAAGGTGCTTCTACCAAGTATTGACTCAGGGGGGTGAATACGTATGCAACCAACAAGTGCCAGTATGTTTTTGTTGTACCTTGTGTATACCAAGTGATAACAATGCCAATTAAATCCATTTCAATTCCAGGTTGTAACACAACAAAATGTGGAAAAGTCAAAGGAAGGTGAATACTTCTGCAAGGCACTGCACATGGAGAGACCAATATTAAACCAGCATTTCTATTAACTAGCTTCTTTAAGGGATATCCCCATCCCTCCTACACAGACGACTTTATATTCTGGTGCAAATATACAAGAAACTAATTGCCAAAACTAAAGAAACTAAAACTTTCTTCCCATTTTGTTTTGTCAGATTCCCTGAAAAAAAATTAATTCTATGCATTAGCTGATCCAGGAAAGTAACTATCAAGACTAGTTTTGTTCATTTAATTTTAACGAATGAATGTGAAACAGTATCAGAATCAGTCTTTATACTGAAACTGTGGGCAATGTTTGAGTCAGGCATAATTTTTCATAATTACATTTCAGGAAGCTCTCCAGATATGGTAGCACCAAAAGCGGAAGTTCCTAAGTAGCACTTCCTGTTCACGAAGGCTTGGTTCTATGGTGGTTGATTTCATACTGCCACTGCTGTAGTTCATGTATTGCATTTCCTAGTCCATTTGTGTAGCCACATTCCACTCAGGTTTTGGGTGTCAGGTGTACTTGCCAACACCTCAAGTGGGAAGTGTTCTTAAGAAGGGACGCTCCCCTAAGCACGCTAATTTTCATACCTATTTGTTCCACTCATTCTGGTTTTGTGGCAGGGTGGCACAATATAAATAAGACTATTTATTGATTTTAAATTTCTCTACCTTGCTTACAGGCCTGTGGCTTATGCTGGCTCAGCTTGTCTGAGTGTGGAAAGCTAAGCAGGGTCAAGCCTGGTTATTACTTGGATGGGAGACCCCTCCTCTAGTTTCCTGCATTGAGCAGGGGGTTGGACTCAATAGCCTTGTAGGCTCCTTCCAACTCTATGATCTATGAAATCTACTCAGGTCTGCTTTTTGATCAAAAAGCAGTTAACAAGATCAAAATACAAACCAGTGTAACATCATTATCATCATCATCATCATCATCATCATCATCATCATCATCATCATCAAAAAGACTTTAGAGACGTTAGAAACAAAAACCACACATGCAAAAGCTAAGCCGAGGTAAACAGACACCGTTACCTACCATTGCTGTTCTAGACTTGATAAACCAGTCAAATCTGAACTGGGGTGCATTGCGTACACACTGTCTTAGTTCTTCATACACATTTTCTTTATCAAATCCCATTTTATGTAACATGCATATCAAGAATCTGTCTTCTTCTTCTGTGTAGTTTTTGCCTTTGTTTGTTCCATACTGAATACGCAGCTGATGAAAAGGGGCTTTATACCTTGCAATCTAAGGTAAAAAGAAAAATCAAGATTTTTATTGGGGATGTTCGTGTGCATATAATTCAGTGGCCATTTATGCTACCTTAGCTGCAATGAAGGAAGTAGGATTACATGAAGGTTAGCAGCTATTAAATCATGCCCTAATCAAGACTTTAGTCAGTTTTAAGATCTTTCAGTTGGTGTAACAATCATAATGTGTTTATATTGAGCATTTCAATCCATATGGCTTTATAAAGTTAAACCACTTATCACAGAAAATAATAACTTCGCCCACCACTGAATTAGTGTAAGTGTTGTACTGAAAAATTAGAAAGGAACTGAGAATACTTTATCAGTGGGGAACATAACCAGATGCTGGTTTCTTGGGGACAAAATTAGTCAGAAGAAATATTAATTTGAAGAATTACTTTAACATCCAGCGCTTTTTTGATGCTAATTCTTCTCTGTATTCTGGCCTCCCCTCTTTCAATCTGAGCCATGATCCTTTCAATGTCCTGGAGTTCATTGCAACGTTCCCAAAACACAGCTGAAAAATTTCAGGGGGAAAAATCTTTAAATGCTCTATAATAAGAGAATACTAATTAGTTTTTATTTAATTAAAGCATTTACTTTTTCACACGGTTACTTAAACACAGTTTACGCAGGTCATGTTATCTGTACACTTAGAAGAACTTTTTTTAAAAAAATAAAATGTACCAAGTTAGGCTTTATGCAGCAGGCCTTTTCACAGATGGCTCTAAGACCCTTAAGAAATTTGGAACAGAAAACAAATACATAACTGATGCAATTTTGTGGAAATACATGAAATGATTTGAATTGCTTAAAAGGGAACATTCCAGATACTTCTTCCAGGAAGGCCTGGAAATGTTTTGGGGAAGCTTCATCTTAAAATAGCGAGTACCACACATTTAGGGGCAAACTAGATGTTACACAAGAGATGGGGGGCAGAAGAACAGAGAGGTGAAAGGCTTAAGAAGCCTCTCCCCACCACTATTTCTGGGATCTCCATCACAGTCTCTGGTGACTGCTTTTCATTAAACACACAGAAATGTGTGCTTAATCCATCAGTCTGCAGAGCAGAGGGAAAGAAGAGGAGATAGAGCTGACAATGTTGTGACATCTGCTGCCTTTGCCTCTTCCTTAACTGACACCTGACAGCAGCCCTTGCAACAGGCTGCAGCAGAGGGAGTGATGAGAAGCAGGGACACTCAACTTCTGCTGAGAAACCAGCTCCTTTTGGCTCTTCTTTTCCCTGAACAGTTTCTATCCTAGCTGGTCCTTACAAGAACTTTGTAACTTTACAAACTGGTGCCTGGATTTGCTTTTTTTTCCTCCTCCCTCCTCCTCACTTTCCCCTTTTGTGTTATGTCTTTTAGATTGCATGCATCAGGGCACGGACTGTCTTGTTTTTGTATTGATTTGTTAGCCTCTCTTGGAAGCTTTTTGGCTGAAGAGCAGGGTAAAAATGCTTTAAAGAAATACACAAATACACACACACTCTAAGCCCTGGCACAGTATGGCTGCCATTTGTCCAGCTCTTCCTTTCTATTTTCCCGTGCTGACCCTGGACCTCAGTGCATAGAAGGTAGTCAGCATGTAAACTGCAGTGGCATTATGTGTAGGAAGGGAAGGGCCTTCTGCAATAAATAGTGTCCATTTAAAAGACGCTACAGCCCTTGAAGGGTATAACCAGGTCTGCAAAATAGAATTGTGTTTGTTTACATCAGAAATGCATTTTGGATTCTTCCAGACTCCTAACACTCAACAAAATCATTATTGACATAACGCTGGCAAGAGAAGGGAAGAATAAATCCAGCCTCTCCCCCATCCTGCTTTGCCATCCACAGCATTGTCAAATGAAGCATGTCATGATCTAAAATCAGCTAGTGCAGAATAGTTATGGCTAAAGGGTTACAGAGTAGCATTCTCAGCATAATCCCTCTGCAGAACTTAAATCTCTCCATGCAGGACATTACATTCTTTCTACACTATACGTTCTTCAAGTTCCCTACCCTTGTACAATTACAAAGGTATAACCCAGCAAAACAATAATCTTTCTGGAATCATTCAAGGTACGATTGACAAACCTGAATACTCAATAACTTCTTCAGGTGACTTTCCTTCCACCTCACGGGCAATGTTATCTATGTCATCACGTCCATATTTTTCATTAGCTTTAATAAACTGGTTAAAGTCTCTTTTGTTCCAGTTTGTAAAACCCTGTTAAGCAAGAAGTTGCCATTAGGTGAAGGAGGAAATGTTTTCTTAGATCTTGCATCTTAGAAGGATATAGTTGAATTTGCTCATTAATGCTTCGGTAGAATGTCACATAATAATTACAGGGGGTTAATGATCTTGCAGGATTCCCATAAACATCTATTATCCAGGGTTTATTACTCAGTCATAAAAACTTGAGCGAGTTATTTTTGCATGCAGCTCCTCATGCATCAGGGAAAGAAGCTTTTTATTCACGCCTGTAAATGGCATTTCTCCGAAGAAACAAAGTTCAATCCAAATCTTAATGGATTTTCACTTATATCACACTTGAACAAGCACAAGTAACAAATAAAATTGCAAGAGTCTGAGGGCACTTGTCCAGATGTCACTGGCAATCTCCTGGGCATCCTGGAACTAAATGCAACAACATTCTGTTTTGAATACTTACAAAGCAAATGGTGAATGAAATGAACACCTGGATAGGAAGAAAACGGAGCCAAAACACCCACTCCCCCTACACGTTTTGATACAATTGCAAGAAACGTCTATAGGCTGATGCTAAAAAAAATATGTAACTCAAAACATGGCAATGCATATGAAACACTGTTGGACCAATTACAGAAGTGGTGCTTAATGCCCAAGTGTGTAAAAAACAACAACAATTATATGATGTATGATGGAGAGCAAACTGTTCTGTACAATGGGTTGGATCCAAAAGTTCCTTCCTTCTGAGAGGAGTCTTCTTCCAAAGGATGACCTACTTCTGCCAACAAAAGGAGTTCTTCTGTTGGAGGAAATCTCCTTTCATCAGAAGGGAACCTCTGCATCCAAACCAATGTATATAACAACAGATTAACAACAAGGGATGTAATAGTACATTCTGAACCTGGAACCAACAGCAATGAGAGGTCCCATATCTATATTAGGTTTTGCTGGCTTTGTTTTGGGGTGAATGAAGCTGTATTCCTATACACACCTGGGAGTAAGCCTCACTGAACTGAGTGAGACTTATTTCTGAATAGACATGCATAGGATTGCACTGTAAGGGGTGAAATTCATATTAACGGAAGCCTATATCCCTACCTCTTTCATCGATACTCTGTTACCAAGTCTGAGTAATAAAGAATACTTTCAAACAAGGAGCAGGAAGAATTATATTGTTTTGACTTGATCAAAGGTATCTCAATAGAAAAAACATGAAGGAAGAGAAAATTCCAGGTATTTTTGTATAACTACTTCAAGGTACAAAATACTGGCTTTAAAGAATTCCAAACTGTCTGTACAGAGAGACTAGGAATGATGTGGCAGATATTGTAATTTTCAGTAAGATTCACTTCAATCAACACAGGCAATTTAAATTGTCAAAGGACAATTACTAAAATAACCATTTAAGAGCACCACTCAATAATGTGAATACTTAATGCAGAAATCTATTGCAGAGACTGTGCCAAAACTCTATCGTTCCTGCTGTATAATATTTAAAAAAAGCAAAGTGAGCTAAAAATGATCCTCAAGTAGTCCAGCTCCGTACTTACAAAAATAATTACACTGGTTTCAACAGGATTAGCTGAAGGCATAAAACAAATCTAGTTTGGAAAGCTGCAGTGGATAGTTAAAGAAGAAATACATGATCTGAAGCGCCTGGAACCATCCACTGCTACATACGAGTTTGCTAATCCAAAAATGATTATCTAATAATCATTGCCAAGAGAGGGTAAAAACATGTGATATTTGTAAGGGAACTCTATAAAGACTTTAGATTCAACATGAGTATTTTCAATTTCAATTGCTCTCTTCTCTGAGCTCTCACCTACATTTACCTATCTTGAAAAGAAGCCCGAGAAGATAGGGACGAGGAAGAAGGGTAGCTGCCATTCTGAAAACAGAGAACCATACTCAGCACTGGTTAGGCCTCATCTGGAGTACTGTGTCCAGTTCTGGGCACCACACTTTAAGAAGGATGTAGACAAACTGGAGAGGGTTCATAGGAGGGCAACGAGGATGATAAAGGGACTGGAAACAAGGCCCTATGAGGAGAGACTGAAAGAACTGGGCATGTTTAGCCTTCAGAAGAGGAGACTGAGGGGAGATATGATCGCACTCTTCCAGTACTTGAAGGGTTGTCACACAGAGGAGGGCCAGGATCTCTTCTCGATCATCCCAGTTTGCAGGACACGGAATAATGGGCTCAAGTTACAGGAACCCAGATTCCACCGAAACATCAGGAAAAATTTCCTGACTGTCAGAGCAATAAGACAATGGAACCAACTACCTAGGGAGGTGGTGGGCTCTCCCACTCTGGAGCAATTCAAGGTGCAGCTGGACGGCCATCTGTCAGGGATGCTTTGACCTGGATTCCTGCATTGAGCAGGAGGTTGGACTCGATGGCCTTATAGGCCCCTGCCAACTCTACTTTTCTATGATTCTATGATATCCAGTACTCACAGTTTCTGCACAGTTCTGCACAAGAAACTCAGAACAGGGCTTTATAACTAAATCATTATAACACAACAACCCACCCCCACCGTGGCTAGTTACCCAGAACGGGTTGCTGTGTCGTGAGAACCCATTCACAGTATCTCTAATCAGCATCATTTCAGACTTTGACCAGTTAATTGAATAGCCAGACAAATCACCAAAAGTATTAATCAACTGCCTCAAAGCAAGAACAGACAACTGGAGTTTTGAGATAAACAATAAGAGATCATCAGTATAAAGAATAATTATAAATTCTGAACAATCATGTACAAAGCTATGAATACTACTATTCTGTCCAATAGCACACCCCAGGGGTTCCATGCATAAATCAAATATCAATGGAGAACATGGTGGACATCCCTGTCTGGTAGTCTCCCAAATAAAAACAAGTCAGGGAGAAGACCTGTGGTCATAATTCTAGCTCTTAGAGTTGAATATAAGATTTTAACCCATTTCAAAAATTCTACAGGAAAGCCAAAATTACACAATGTAACAAAAATAAATTTCCAGTGAATTTTGTCAAGGGCCTTTTCAGTATCCAAAGAAACAATGGCAGCCAGGTCTGTCCTATCACTATTTAAAGCTATCAAACAACAACTAATCTAAGATTATCATCCCCCTGTCTATGTTTAATAAATCCCACCTGGTCTGGTCGAACTAGTGTTGTAATAACTTGTTGCAATCTATCGGCCAGAACTACAGTTAATACTTTAATATATCCATTAATTAACAAAATAGGTTGATACTTAACACAATAAGTGTGATCTTTGCCAAGTTTAGGAATCACCGTAATATAAGCATCATTTAACAATACAAAAATATGATTATAAAGACGATAAAGCTTTGGAACTAAGAGGAAAATGTTTTATACCACTCAATTGGAATCCCATCCAAACCAGGTGATTTCCCAGTTTTCATAGGCAGAGGAGCCAAGAGAAACTACCGTCTGTCAGGAATCTAAACATGGAAGACTAACATGAGGGGTGGAAAGCACCCATATTCTGTTCCAATTTTTAACTACCCATTCTATACAAATCAGAATAAAACTTTAACAATTGTGAGTTTATATCTATGGGAGAGGTGTATACTGTATCACTCTCATCTTTAATAGCTGAAATAACATTTCAATGTTTTTGCTGTTTAAGACAATGTGCCAAAATCTTACTGGGACGTTCACCATCTTCCCAATATTCCTGTTGTAAACAAGTTAAGGCAAACTCTGCCTGCTGTGGAAAGATATCACTCAACTCATATTTAACATTCTGCAGCTCCTGATAAAGTTGTTAAGTTGGGCAAATGGCAAACTGGGTTATAAGAGATTTCAACTTCTTATTTAGAGATATTTGTTGTATTTTTTTTAATAGGAAGCAGAAGCAATAATTCAGCCCCATATAAAAGCTTTACTGGCCTTCCACTCAATAGTGCAAGAATCAACAGTACCATCATTAATTTTAAAATACTTGAGTAGCTCAGCAGAAATCTGTTTTTAAAACATCTCATCATTAAGAACATTGAAGCGCCACAGACACTGGCAAATTTAAAAATTGCAACTCCAAGCAAACTGGGTGTGGTCTGATACTACCAGTGTATCAATCTTACAAACATTTATTTGATCTAGCAAAGATGTAGAAACTAAAAAATGATCTAATCGAAAGCAATTATGATGGACAGGTGAAAAAATGGTATGGTCTCTCTCACCAGGATACAAAATTCTCTAAGCATCAGTCAAAGCAAGTTCAGTGATATAAGCCTGAAGTGTAAATCTCACCACCGTTTGCCTCTTAGCAGCAGGAATACTCCTATACAGCAAAGGGTCTAAAATATCATTAAAGTCCATGCCCACACTCAAATAATCATAATCAACCAATTTGCTAAAACATTCATGAAACATAACTGGAGAATCATTATTAGGCCCATACACATTGATCACTACAATTACCTTATCAATATATTTCCCAACCAGAATCAAAAAGCGACCTTCAGGATCAATAATCACTTGTTGAACTGAAAAAGAGAGTTCCTTATGAATTAAAATTGCAGCCCCTTTAAACTGTGTCTAAGTACAGTAATATCTTGGATTGCAAGCATAATTCATTCCGGAAACGTGCTTGTAATCCAAAGCACTTGTATATCAAAGCGAAATTCCCCAGAAGAAATTTGTACACATATTTTTAATTTAAGCTGCAATAAAGAATGAAAGTGTAAAGTCTTCATTTTTCTTGACCATACTACAGTACTTGTATTGCAAGACGTCGCTTGTCTATCAAGTTAAAATTTATTTTAAAAATTTGCTTGTCTTGCAAAACACTTGTAGACCAAGTTACTTGCAATCCAAGGTTTTACTGTATCTGTTACACAGACCTCACCACCCCAATCTTTTCTCAACAAATGTTCATCTAAGGCCATCAGATGGGTTTCTTGTGTAAAAAAAAAAAAAAGCCACATCGGCATTAAACTCTTATAACTTAGAAAGCGCTCTCTTCTTATTTAAATTCCACAACTCCTTGACATTCCATGAAATCACATTAAACATAAAGAAAAAATAAGTTTTTTGCCCCTTCACACGTACAGGTCTTGCCAATTTTACAGAAATTACCTACTTTTAAATGATAGAACATATAACTCATTAATAGGATACATATCAGTCCAAAAGTTTCCAAAAAATTCAAACAAATATTTATTATGCTAAACCTTACAGAACTTAAAACAAAAATCAAATAACCCAAATAACTACCCACTACAAAGAAGACCCCCCCAAAATATAGTAAGAATGGTATAAAAAAGAACAAAACAAGAAAAAAGAACGTCTTGTCTTCCAGTAAAGACAATGAAGTAATCCCCTATCCAATTATTAAATACATACACACATTTTTTAAAAAAACAAGTGGGTATTTTTAAAATGTATTTATCTGCTCATAAACCTATATTAAGTATATTAAATGCATATAACCTATAGTAAGTAAATATAAAAATATATAAAGCTATATAGAGAATTATATGCTCTGAGTGCCTTTTACGAACTTCGACTAGTTCGCCAGCTACAGCGTCTCTTGGACAGGGATAGCTTGGCCACACTGGTACAGGTGCTGGTAACCTGGATTACTGCAATGCACTCTATGTGGGGCTGACCTTAAGGCTGTTGTCAGGAGCTGCCCCTTTTCTGCACGCAACTCCTTTGCGGAAGGAACTGTACTGGCTGCCTATTCGCTACAGGGCCAGGTTTAAGGTTTTGGTACTAGTGTATCAAACCCAAAACAACTTGGGACCATGGATCATAGAGTTGGAAGGAGCCTACAAGGCTATTGAGTCCAACCCCCTGCTCAACGCAGGAAACTAGAGGAGGGGTCTCCCACCCAAGTAATAACCAGGCCTGACCCTGCTTAGCTTTCCACACTCAGACAAGCTGAGCCAGCGTGAGCCACAGGCCTGTTCCAGACCAGAGTACTTGAGAGAGTGCCTTCCCCTTTATCAACCTGCCTGGTCACTGAGGTCATCAGATGTCATGCTCCTGGTGGCTCCACATGGCCCTATTGGAGTGCGCACAGAGAAGAGCCTTCAGTGTGGCGGCTCCATTTCTCTGGAACTCCCTGCCTCTGGAGGTCAGGCAGGCACCAACATTGTGTTGTTTCCAGTGCTCCTGAAAACATCTTTATTTCAGGAAGCCTTCTCTGGTTGACCAGCCACTGTTTTGTTTTTTTTACTGATTTCTCGTTTTAATATGGTGTTTTATTCTTTTTATCTTTTTTATCTTTTTATTGTTCACCACTCTGGAATCTATTTAGATGTGGAGTGGTATATAAATGTTGTAAATAAATAAATACATTTTTTTAAAAAAGAAGAAACAAACATTGGAACAAAATAAAACCTGGCCAAATGACCAGAACTGTTATCTACTTAAGCAGCAGAAACATTAGTGAACACGCAAAGGCTGGCTAAATTCAACTTCTTACCTAACAACAGCAGAAGCAACCGTAATTTTAATGCCGGTGAGAAACGACTCTGCTGCATTGGGAGACTGAAATTTCTTTAGTTGATCTTGATAAGCAACACAAAAAATTGCCAGATAATGGATATGATATTGCAAACCGATCTCTCTTGCCAAGATTCTCGCCTTCGGAAATTGTCTTCTCTTGTCTGAAACACCCTTGGTGTAATCCGGATACAGTGTGATTTTCTCTTTGACAGAGCCCCGCCAAAGCTCTCCTCTCTGGCTGTACGGAGCAAATATTCTTTAGTTGAAGGCCATAAAAACTTAACAATAACAGGCCCCGCTCCAGACCCTTGCTCAGGTCAATATCAAGCTGAAAATCTGGTGCCAATGCCAGTAACTCACGCAAAAGCATATCCATAAATTCTGCCAGGCAGACCTGTGTCGTCTATTCATGAAGTCCAAGGACACACAAATTAGGTCTCCGAGAAAGTTTCCAGCAGAGAAACACGAATAATTTGGTGCCCTCCAGATGTTTTGGTTTACAACCCCATAATCTGGTGGGGGCTTCTGGGAGTTGTAGTCCAAAACATCTGGAAGGCACCAGGTTGCCTACCCAATTCATATGATCAGAGGATGGCATTTGCAGTTTTCCACAGAACAGCTACAGTCACCACTTGATGTATTTACTGTGTGTATCAGAAATGATCTTTCTGATCAGAGTCTAGCTTGTCAAATAGTGGGCAGATGGGCTTATAATTATTCTTTAATTTTATTTAAAAAATGAGATTTAGAAACACTTTACCTGGGTGAGAAGTTTTTCTTTCTCTTCAGCCTCTTCTGAGGTAAGAGGAGCCGACTCATCAATCTTCCGTTGTTCCTCTTTCTGCAGCTGAGCTGCATTTGGGAGGTCAGGATTCCTGGGGACCTAAAATCAGCAGCGGAATGAATAAATAGTAAAAGAGCAATGCTGTTAAGGGTTTTGTATATAGTCCTATCCATCTCCCTTTACAGCATTTTCCAGAAATGCTAGTCGGGCACGATTGATGCATTTCTCATCTACTAAGTATTTTTTAAGAGAAGGAAATATTTCCCTGGCATTGGAACACTGGTAGAGAAACATTTCTTTTACTTTGTTTACAGTCCTCAGAAAGTTCTTCAGACAAGGTGAATGTAGCACACCATAACTCATCCATCTACATTTGTTCTTTTATGGCTTGCAGGCTCTTGTTCCACAGAAGTATAATGATAACTGCAACAAGCAAGTAACCAATGCATCTCAAGAGAGTCCTGTTAAGCCTGAAATGTTCTCCAGGAATGAAAGGGGGGGTGCGCACCATCCCACGGAGGGTGTGTAAATGGGAGGAGCCCATTTACACACAGACACATTCCATTGATTAGACTGTGAAGCTGACATTAACTTTTATAGTTATTTTCATCCTGTATGGATTGGAATGAGCCTAAACTACACTACCGGTATCTAATATTAAAAGAATTTTTATAATGCTTTGGGTTTCTATAATATTTCTAACCCTACCAATACCTAAACTCATTATTAGAGAAACATGCAATATAAGAAATGGAAAGTTGGACTTCGATTTGAATGCAGCACTTTTCTTTACTGACATCAGTGCAAACGTCAGATGTGAACTGAATAGAAGTTATTACTTTTAATTCAACTGGTCAAGTTCAAAAAGTGCCTTTGCTACATAACAGCATCCACAAGTGAATGTAATATGGAGAAGTTTGTGCTGCATTTTGAAGAGCACAGGATCACCAAGCACATATCAGAAATCAGAAGTAATGTCCAGCATGCATGACCTCTTCCCCAACCCAGTGGGGCAAATAGCTTTGTGTCTGTAAGATTCCACCTACACCATGGAAAAGGCTGCTATTGGTGGTAATCTGAAATGCAACTGAAGTACCAGAAGGAAGATCTCACCCATAGCTAAATACCAAAGATAGCTAACATACTCTAACCAAAGAATATTCCGGATCTTGTGTTTTCCTTTATTCACAGCCAACCTTTCAGACTGTTCAAGATTGTATCTTTTATGGTGAGAAAATAAACAGAAATATGCCCATTTCTACTAATTACTAGTTTTAAATTATACTTAACTTCACAGGACCGATATTGAAACTTAACAGATTTCCTGCCAATCTTCTTTAAGAAAACCTGAGAGATCTCGCCAGTTAAGGAACTAGAGCTTACTTTATATTTGATATTTATTTACACAAGTTACATTTCACCATTTTCAGTGCATATATAATCTTGGCATTATATAACGCGTATTAGAAACAAAGAGGAACCAAAGGTAATTTTGTTTGAAATTATATAAATTAGCTAATAAATATTCCCACTTAAAACATGTCAGTCACAAAAGTAAAATTTAGAAACATACACATAGCTCTGATGACTTGAAGATAAAAGAATATGCAAACAAATTGCTCTTTCCCAAGCACAACATTACTATTTATATCATCTCCCTACTCTGAAGTGTCATTTCCTTTGAAAATGCACCAAAAAAGTAGACATTTCCCCCCTAGACCAGAGGTAGGTTTCTTTGGAAGCTATGAATAGAGATTTTGGGGCAGAGCTATCAAGCATAACCACACATGGCAGGTAGTGGAAGAGCTCCAGTGGAGACTAGCTGCAAATAAGTGGAGACCCAACCCAAGAAAAAAATCAGTGGCAATCCCAGATGAGTGTGGTGGATTTAACTGGATGGCATTGCTATCACCATGAAGCATTTACATAGCCCCATGATGGCACTCTGGCATGGCATGTTTAGGCCACCATAATTCTTGCTGTTCTCATTCCTTTGTGGGTTAGGGTCAAACTTCACATGATTCTCCATCACATGAATGCTCCCTGGGCTTATCTGTTTTAATTTAAACCCAAAGCAGCTATAGGAAACTGCAACTAGGATCAGAAGCTAGTCAGTCAGTCAAACTTGTACTGCTTATGCCAAAGGTGTTTGCAAAACTTCAAACACACACACAAATATATGATACAACAAATCCGGATCAGACATTTACACAGGGAGAAATGGTCATTTTTCTTGCCAAAATCACCCTCTTATTGTATGTTCGCCCCATCCCATTCCCCCCATGAACACTCAGCAGCATCTATTACTTTCATTTAATGATGAGCATCAGGAATTCTACTAATTTTCAAAATGTGGATACATGGATATCAATATTCTTTCCCTTCATTGGGGAGGGGGGGGGAGGGATAAGATTCTTACCTTGTAGCCTATGGTCTTGCGATAATATAGAATCTCTTTTTCAAGAAGTTCAAATAAACGTGGTGGAAAGAACTGGAAATCTTGAATATTCGGTTGTTTCGGAGGTCGTGGAGCCTTAGGAATTAAATATATTGAGAATTCATACTACTCTGCCTTTTTTAGTCAGATGTGCAGCAATGTTTATATAACAAGGTTATTTATTACACAGGGAAAAAGTATGGAGTAGAAAGCTACATTCTTTCACCTTTGGGATTTTTGGTTCACTGACTCGGAGAGCTTCTCTGAAATAGGCATCCACGGCATAGTTGGCTTTGCGTTCTCGTTTTGGAGGCTCTATCCATTCCATCATGCTCAGCTAGAAAACAAATAAAATCTTTCTTTTTAAAGACCAATAGATTATAGTAACTGACTCAGATTCCAATGATCAAGATGGTATTATCAACAGAGGATGCAGAAAGACTAGAATGAAGACTAACACAACTTTCAGCAGCAAGATTAAGGTTGCAATCCTACATCCTCTTAGCGAGCAATCTTACAGTCCCTGGGACAGGGTCCCAGGGGCCACAAGACATGGCAGATTTCCCACTCCAAGGGCAGAGAGGGAGATCCACCCTGACCACAGATCCCCCTCCCAGTCACCATGGAAACCTCCATAGTGGCTTCTTCCCTGAGGCTGGAGCTCTGACTTCGGGGAGGAGGGGAAAGAGAAACGAAGAAAATCAGTCAGTGGGAGGAGGGGCTGTGTATCTGTAGGAGCTGGATCCTGGAGCTAGTCCAAATTAGTTCCCTCACATTGCTTGCTTGGTGGTGGTGGTTGTATTTGTTTTGCAAGCGGTCTAGTAAATAAGCTTCCATGTCTGAAAAGTAGTGTTTTTACTCCACAGCAAACTGCAGCTAGCTCTGGAGCAACAGTCCAATAAAGCACAGATGGCACAAAGTTCTGCAGCACAAACGGTGTTTTGCGCAAGCACAGTGTTTTGATACAGAGTGAGCTTGGGCTACTTTCTTGCACACTGTGTCCTGCACAGATTAGGCCTCAAACATTTTGTGCAACAGCAAAGAGATTAGAAAAAGAAAAAAAGATTGAAACTTTCTATTCTTTTTTATAGTTACACTCTAGTCTGACAACGCCCCTACAATGTGTTACGACATATCTCATCTTAACAAATGTGCAAATTGAAAAAAGTCCAAAGATGAAATTAAATCCTAGATTCTTCCCAATATACCCTGTTTTGAGCACTGATGCTTTTATGGCCTTCTTTAAGTAAAACTGCATTCACTTACAGTAATGCTATAAGCAAACACATTTACACTAGCAGTATAGTGAAAAGATACCTTCTGTTTCCCTCTATAATCTTCACCTTCAAAATTGTACAAACTCATTTCTGTGTCCATAGTGAAGTTTCGAAGAGAGCTCTCGCCCATTTTTTGCAAACGCTCATTCATTTCAGCTGTCTAAACCAGGTCACACAAAAAAAGAACACAGTTACCTTTAAGAAACATTGCTTTTCATTCATAAATAAAACATAAAAACTGATTTAATCAGATTGCTTAAAAAGTAATCTAAACAGACCAATTTTCCCCTGACTCAGAGCTTATGATTATTATACAAGTTTAAGACAAACAATAATGAAAAAAATTGTGTTTTAAGTAATTTATAGCATGTTCCAGATCCTCTCACCTTTTTTTCACCTCTTTCTAAAATAGTGGTAATGTCTTCATCAGTCAGTTCGCTGTCTTTGGAAGCAAACACATGTGTCGCTCCATGCCGGATCATCTGCAGCATTTCATCTTTTGCCAGTTTATTAGACTGTTGATCAATAAGCCTCCCTGTTACAGGAAACACAGAGAGTTTTAATCCAAACCTTTGCAGCATTTTTCATACAAGAATTACACAGGGACTGTCTTCTCATCTACCTTAGCAAACTTGTAATGAATAAGGGGAGGGTAAGAATGGATCCTAATCAATGAGCTAAATCCCTAAATTGAAGCAACATTTTAAATAAATCATTGACTTTGCCATACAAAACTTAAGGTATCACATCACATGAAACTATTGCAGTTTTACAGATTCATCAAAAGACCTGCTTTAACTGCTAAGCCGAATATCATCTTTGCAAGGGATATATCAGAGATGGACCACGTGCTTGGCATTGAGGGTCACATCAGAAATATAACATGACCTGGAAGGATGTAGAATAATCGACATGTGTTTCCATCATATTTAATTAATACTAATTACATATTTTAATGAAGAGGACAGTTGTCCAACTAAAGTTGGTGGGCAAAGAACACTTCTGCAAAATAAATAAATAAATAAATAAAGCTTGTGTCGAGGGCTGACTTTCAATAGAACACAGCGAGGGAACTGCTCTGCTACATATGAAACCCTGACCCAGAATCAGGTTGCCTACAAATGATTTAGCATCAGGTTCCCCATGAACATGCTGGTGTGCTACGGGCGAGAGGTGGCCACACTCCTCTCCCGAGACGGACAGCTCTCTGCACTGGGCAATATTTTGGTTCAGATGTGAAAAATATGACACAGGCATTGGTATATATTTATACAAAGATTTCAAAACCAAAAGAATTATTGAGCAAACTATTTGGTCCTCTTTTAGTAGGATTTTTGTTTCCAATACCAATTATTTTACCATCATTTTTTTAGAACATCTCCTTGGAACCCTTATGTGCCAACAACATATAAAAAGGTGAGGTGTTGCAGACCCTCCAAAAAAATCCCTTGAGCAATGCATATGGCTTGTGAGTTTTATGTTGTCTACCCAGTATCTGTACATTTAAGAAAGAAAAAAACCTACTACTTGGTAATAAATAGGGTGGCTGACTTACATAATGTTTCACAGACTCAAAGTTTCAGGTACTTCAACAAGGCTTTTACCAGCTGAGAGCTAGCCGAGTTGCAATTCCTTTTACAAACTTCATCTTTGCTACCATTACCTTAGATGTTAAGAATAACACTCCATACTCCCCATCCCATTAAAAGGCCTATTGATTTAGAGGGTAATTCTGCCTGAATGAGTGGCCCGATAATTACTTCAGCTCGACAAGTATCCTTACCACAATCGGGACTGGCTTTATCTTAAATAATTGCTTCTTTGCATAACATCTCACTCATCTATACAAAAAAGTACCGTGATGTCTATTGTTATTACCACACTTTTTAAACTGGGAAACCGAGGTGGGCCGATAGTGAGGTCGCCCAAAGAAGGACAGTGGAAAAATTAAAAGACAGGTTTTCTAGGCACAGTGCAAAACTGTGTCTCTGCGAGTCTCCCTTCCTTGGTTCTTTACGTACTTATTTTCAAGATAAACGTTTTAGTCACTGACATTCGTACAAATCTTATGAGGTACCTTGTTGTATAACTATTGAGTCCAGTCTCAATTTTATCTCGGCTCTCTCTACAATTCTCTCTTCAACAGTGTTGTCAGTGATAAGTCGGAATACCCGTACTGGCTTCTTCTGACCAATGCGATGTGCACGATCCTAGTCACAGTAACAGTAAATTTCAATAATACATCCAGGAACAGCTATAACTGAAATTCTGACAGAAGGAAAAAAAAAAACCACTGCAAGTATCAAGGTTAGTACAAATAGAAGGATTTTTTGTTTGTTTATTTTAAGAAGTGTTTAAAAGCTGGCAAGTGTTAACAAATAACTTGTTCCTCCTTTTTTTCTACTTTTAATGGCCTGAACCACAGGGTTGCAGTTGCATCAGGCCTTGAACTAGAGCAAGCCAAGTGGGAGAGCCACTAGGCTTCCTCTTTAACGCATTCAGACACCATCTGAAAACTGTGTTATTCTAGCAGGCTTTTTCCTAGCTGGCTAATGGTATTTTAGCACCTAATTTGATTTTATACTGCTGCGTCAATGTTTGTTTTATTCTACTCAAAGTGGTGAGCATACTTAAAAAACACAAATCAGGTTTGTGTTTTTTAAGTATGCTCACCATTTTGAGTGCTTTACAAATAAAGTAGAAAGGCGGTATATAAATGTCCAAATAAATTTGGCATCCTATAGTCCATGATATTCCCCAAATGACCTAGCACAGTGTTCTCCAACCTTGGGTCCCCAGATGTTTTTGGCCTACAACTCCCAGCATGCCCCAGCCAGAACATCTGGGGACCCAAGGTTGGGGAACACTGACCTAGCAGCTGCTGAGTAACCTTTGTTCAGGGCCATTCCTGCTCACTGTCCTCATTCTCTTTGTGGCCTGTGGAATGGAATCTGTGGCTATGTCCAGGCACATCAGTGCATACGTGGCTAGTGTTCTGAACAGCCCTGGGAAGACCATGTGTGCCTATGCTCTGTCACAGTTGTTTGGGCCTTAGCAGTTCATGAGTTGTGCTTGCAATGCTATAAGACAGGGAGGGGGGGGTGTCCTGTTGGCAGGGGTAGCATTGGAAGGTACCTCTGGAAGGTATCAGAGGGTAGTTCTCGGGGAGGAGGCTTCGGACCCTCGGCTGCTCACTTGTGGAGTGCCGCAGGGTTCCATCCTCTCCCCGATGTTATTCAACATCTACCTCAAGCCGCTGGGAGCTATCATCAGGAGGTTTGGGGTGCAGTGTCATCAGTATGCGGATGACACGCAGCTCTACCTCTGTTTTAAGTCCTCACCGAGGTTGGCCGTTGAGACCCTGTCCAAGTGCCTGGAGTCAGTGGCTGGCTGGATGGGAAGGAACATGCTGAAACTGAACCCCGACAAGACCGAGGTACTTCTGGTGGGGGACAAGGGAAGGTTAGGGGATGTTGACCTGGTGCTGAATGGGGTACATCTACCCTGAAGGACCAGGTCCGCAGCTTGGGGGTCATTCTAGACTCCCAGCTGTCCATGGAGGCTCAGGTGGCAGCTGTGAGCCGGGCGGCGCTGTATCAACTCCATCTGATACGGCAGCTGCGCCCCTACCTTCCTAATCACCTGCTCCCATCAGTGGTTCATGCCTTGGTCTCCTCTCGCCGACTACTGTGCGCTCTACGTGGGGTTACCCTTGAAGACGGTCCGGAAGCTTCAGCTGGTACAGAACGCGGCGGCTCGCCTGATTAAGGGCAGCCGCCGGCGTGATCACATCACGCCAGTGCTTATGAGTTGCACTGGCTACCAGTTGCTTGCCGAGCCGAATTCAAGGTGTTGGTTTTGACCTTTAAAACCCTACACGGCTCCGGCCCAGCTTATCTCAAGGAGCGCCTCCAGCAACATCAAGCAGGCCGCTCAACAAGGTCTGCCACGGACGGCCTTCTCCTTATCCCATCAGCCAGAGCAGCCAGGCTGGTGGGGACTAGGAAGAGGGCCTTCTCTGTGGCGGCCCCCACATTATGGAACTCCCTCCCTAGTGACCTTCGCCATGCCCCCTCCGTGATGAGCTTCCGCCGTGCATTAAAAACATGGCTGTTCAGGCGGGAATATGGGGTGGGTTAGGTTTTTAATGAGAATTTTTGTATTTGTATTTGTATTGTATTTAGAGTCCTCACCCTCACATTCCTCCCCCATCCAACTCTCTCTCCACCCACATAAGTACATAAGAGCCATGCTGGATCAGACCAAGGGTCCATCCAGTCTGGTATTCTGTTCACACAGTGGCCAACCAGCTGCCCACGGGATCCCACAAGCAGGACATGAGTGCAACAGCACCTTCCTGCCCATGCTCCCCAGCAACTGGTGTACATAGGCACACTGCCCACATCTAACTCATGGAAGAGCGTGCAAGGAAGGTGACTTTCAGAGGGGCTGTAGACGGTTGCAAGACACTCAGCAAGCTCATGGGATCGCGCTACACTCAGCTGTTGCGCAAATGGATACCTACAATGGCCACATAGGGCTCAGTAGGTGCTGTGGGGTTGATATGGGCTACAGACTGGAGGCTGTTCCTCAATTACGTCCCTTGGATCAACGGCAAATTCAACAAAAATGACTAAGCAACTGCCTGGGCTGCAGGGCCAGGCTGCCTTGACTCTGACCGGCTCTGTTCCTGGTGCTCCTAGTTTGTGAGTCTCTGAAAATGCCTGGTGCCAATTTCCATGAAACAGTGTGATAACTTCAACTCATGGAAGGCTTTGCATGGGAAGGCTGTATTCTTCTACATTACTGCTGCAAAACATGTTCCGTATAATTTGCTGCGCCACTGTAACAGCCCTATCAACTTTTCCCACTATACAACAGAGCACAGGATCAGGCTGTTTTTCTTGATGTTATTTAAAAACACAAAGCTAGCTTTGGAAGGAAAAATTCTGCCAGTCTTCAGCCATAAAAGAAGACCGGGTTTTGTAGCTTAAACTTTGCACTGACAAAAGGAAATTCTGAGCAGCTGCCTTTCAGAAGAACAGAAATCCCCAGGTAACAGTTTAGTCTGCAATTGGATAGGCTCTGCTGCTGAAATCAAGAAGCAGCTGTAGAACAAACGTATGGAGGACCAAGAGCTTTCCCGCTGTCCACCTAGTCTGCAATGCCACACTAGCAATAACCACAGTTAATAACAATCATCTAACACAGGGGTGGGCAACATGCAGCCCTCCCATGAGGCTGGATTTGTCACAGTGGCAGCAACAAAAAAGTGGCATTTTTGCAAGGAAACTAGGTGCACTGGGGAGCTCATGCCTTGTTTGCAAGCAGAATCATGCTCCCAGGAGCACAATTCTGCTGCAAACAAGGCGCACGCCCCCCACGCACCATGTTTCATTGCAAAATCACCACCTTTTTTGCCATCATAGTGGTGAATTCAGTGGCAATTTCAGTGGTGGTGGAAGTTTCACAGAGGATGGGGTGCGGCCCCCAGTGGGTTCCTGGAGAGGGCAGTGAGGCCTCCCACCCCCTGAAGGTTGCCCATCCCTGATCTAAGAACAACAAGTCTAGGGGATCGCAGACTAGGGGAAAGGGAAGGTGAAGGAAAACATGAGCAGCACCTCCCTTAGGTCATGGACTGGCTTGCAGAAGAGAATCCACTGAGCTAGTATAGCATCCTTTACCCCATGGTTTATCCTCTGGGATAAGTCCCCTGGGGTCTGGAATTTTGTCCTCTCATCTGGCCATCAGGCTGGTATCCAATCCACCTGAGCTGAATAGACAGCTTCTTCCTAACAGGGGGAGAAATAATCAGGCACTTTCTCTTCCCAACATATCTGCAGTACACTAGTTGCTGGCTCACAGCTGCAGGGCTGATTCAGACATAACACCAGATCATGGCTTGGCATTATGCGAGTGAGCCTCAGGCTTGGGCACTCCTACCCTTGTGTCCTCCCATACTGGTTTGACATCACATGTGGGCCAAGCCAGAGCCTGCCTCTCAACAAGGAAGACTCCTGGCTCTCAGGTAGGTTATTCCCAAGCCTGTCTCTCAGCTACACAGTCGGAGCCTATCCCAGTACTGATTAACCTGATATCTTTGGAGTAAGAACTAAAAAAAACCCACCTCAGCTTGAGATGTACTAAAAGACTGCTTACCATTGCTTGCAGATCAACCTGTGGGTTCCAGTCAGAGTCATAGAGGATAACAACATCAGCTGTTGCTAAATTAATCCCCAGGCCTCCAGCTCTTGTACTCAACATAAAAACAAACTTTCTACTGTTGGGAGCATTAAAGTTGTCTATTGCTTCCTAAAAAGTAAAAAAAATAATTAGTATTATTAAAACGGCAGAGATTTCATGAAAATTCATCACAATAAGAACAGTGTAAATCAACATTATTTCCTCCAACATCGCCAACAATGCTGCAACAAGGCACCTGAACACCAGCCTATGAATTACAGATATCTTACAGCTATATTGCGATTCTCACTGGTACTCTTTGTAAATGCACCTTTCACTTATTTTCCCTTCAAATGATTGTTTAAACCTGAATTAGAAGATTGAATGACATGAAAGAAACTCAAGAGACCATTCAATAATCCTGGATCAGTCTCTGTTTATAAGCCCTGCCACACACACACACACACACACACACACACACACACACACACAGCCCTATTTGGCAAGCTGGCACCTCGGGAAGTGTAAATGCCAGCAGAGAAATGACTAGTCACTGTATAAGAGTCACCGGACAGCTATTACCCCTGCTCCAACCTGCTTTCAGGACCGAATGCAATGAAAATTCAAGTGACTATAGATAAATCCTTCTCACCTCTCTCTCTTCATGTGGTGTCTGCCCATCTAAACGACAATACTCATAGCCACGCCACATACAATAATCTTCCAGTATATCCAATAAACGGGTCATCTGACTAAATACGAGAACTCTGGAACCTGAGACACAAATTATAGGAGTACATTTTATCACACCGATACAAGAATCACCGGTATCAAATAGAAGTTCTCTCTCATTTTCATGCGCTGCCTCTCCACTTTACTTTTTCCTTTCTCCTACCCCTTCTGAATCTGCTTTTCCCTCTCTCAAAAAGCAGCTACCCTCTATGAGCCTCCCTCAGTCCCTTGCCTAAGGCCGGACAAATCAGTCAATGGGTTGGTTCCAGATTTCCTCATAACTGGAGCGGACCCCTTGAAATCCACAGGGCTAAAGGCAAGTCAAGAGTAATGAGTCTCATTGATTCCAATGGTTCTACTCTAATTATGATGAAATCAGGAACCAAGCCTATATCTGGTCCATGTCAGTTTTGCTTGTATTCAGTTAGAAGTTGATTCTGTCCAATTTCCACATCAGTCTGCTGATTAAAAAAAAGAAAAAAGACTAAACATAAGCATTTATTTTCATAAGCAACTTCCTCCAATATACACTTTTGTGTGCAATTTGAGCAGAGAACTGCATCACAAAATTCAGAAAAGTGTGCCATCTAAAGGATAACTGTGTTCTGAGCAGCCAATACATCACTTTAACTCTCATACAGTCGTAAAAAATATACACAGACATGTTTGTGGGGCACTGCTGCAAGCCATTTTCCAGTGTATCCGGGGTGGTGGTAAAATGCCCCCACAAACGAATGTTTCTATAGTGGCAGAAGAAGTATGTTATAAATTCAAAATATCAGCAAAGTATCATAAACTGTCAAGGTTATGTAAAACTTTTATTACTAAGAACTTGTTTGGTATTGCAGGGTATTTTTCTACACCAATAACAAATCTGTATTTTTCTACCCCGACAACAAATGCATCTCTGGTGAGGTAAACGTTTCCCAATAAAATTCCATGGTTTGTGCCAACCTACTGACACCTAGAGTACTTAAGACTGCATCCCTAGACCAGTTTCCTTTGGAAAATCCATAGGATATTTTTACGCCCCTGCTACATTGCCTGGTTCTGGGGACATAGACACCCCAAAGGCAAAATCAATAGAGTCTGGGGATATTTTATGCCATACATTGGGGATTTTTTTCAAGAAAAAAAGCAGTACGTGGTAAGAGGCTGAAATTTGGGGTCATTCTGCAAGTGATGGAAAACAACAATGTCATGGGAGGACTATGCTGTAGGTCTACTTCTGTGTAAATTCCACAATGAAAAGTGCCATTGGAATGTTCCCTTTAGGTCACCTCATTTTAGCAGGGTTAAGTAATGGATGGATTTCTACATTAGTACCTGTTTATGAAAGGCCTTTCTTACCCTGTTCTTTGAGTTTTGACAATAATTTATCCAGAGCAACCATTTTACCACTGTTGGTCACAAGATGAGTATCAGTGGTATAGGGAGGGCCAGGCTCGGCACCATCAAACAGGTATGGGTGATTACAACACTTCCGCAGCTGCATCAGAATATTCAACAACCGCATCTTATCCATTTTGCCAGCTGAATTTAGGATGTCAATATCTTTCATCAGGATCTTGGTATACCTAAAAGGTTATTCAACAATTTAAAAACAAATGCTTGTCATTAAAGTCTGAAAATGTAAAATATGAAAGAGACTCAGACACCTATATCCCAGTCATATATACATTTACTCAGAAGCAAGTAGTGTTTATTCGTCTCTGACAAACTTAATTAACCCACGATTTGCCGCATTGCATGCTGTGCACAATTCGCTTTCCGCTTTGCATAATCAATCTCTGATCGATACAATCAGAGGTTGTTGCTTGACATGTGAACCCAGGCACTGTGGGTTAAACAACCCAAAGTTAACCTAAGAACTAACCATAGGTTAACTTTGGGTTATTTAACCCATGAATAACCCACAGTGCCCGGGTTCACATGTCATGCAACCACGATCGGGCTGATGGGAGGTTGATTATGGAAACCAGCAGCAGCTCGTGTGCAGCACACAACCCAGCAAACCATAGCACTGCCCCTCTTTCCCTCTAACTTTCCTGGATGATAATTCCCTTAGCTCTAAGATGGAACCCAAGAAAATGGCTTCCATTGAAAATGTTATATTGCATTGATTTGTTGTTACCCGCATTGGGAGGGTACACACTCTAAAAGGTGTGCTAGAAATCTTATATATGTAGGATTATATATATAATATATAATTTTTAAAGCAGTTCTTCGTCCCAACCCCAAACCAAGTTTCTGCCTTCTATTTCCCTGGCATGCTCCAAACACAACACAGAGGCAGAGTGTAGCGAACTTTCTTCAAATAATATATATAGTTGCACCCATCTATCTTGGTAACAATATCTTGGTAACAAAACATGAAACTCACTGGGTGACTTTGGGCCAGTCACTGCCTCTCAGCCTAACCTACCTCACAGGGTTGTTGTGAGGATAAAATGGAGAGGAGGAGGATTATGTAAGCCGCCTTGAGTTTCTTGCAGGAAAAAAGGCGGGGTATAAATGTAATAAATAAATAAATAAATACTCAGCATTTAAATAGCACATTTATTTCTTATATTTATTAATCGCCCATCTGGCCGGTCACCCGGCCACCCTGGGCGATGTACAATTAAAATACAATAAAACAATACAATAAAATATAATAATTAAAACAATATAAAAAATTCTTTTAAAAACCTAACCCACCCCATATTCCCGCCTGAACAGCCATGTTTTTAATTCACAGCGGAA
This sequence comes from Shinisaurus crocodilurus, assembly GCA_021292165.1. Lineage (NCBI taxonomy): Eukaryota > Metazoa > Chordata > Lepidosauria > Squamata > Shinisauridae > Shinisaurus > Shinisaurus crocodilurus. The sequence continues at coordinate 26,865,094 of CM037883.1, forward strand.
GCTCATCACGGAGGGGGCATGGCGAAGGTCACTAGGGAGGGAGTTCCATAATGTGGGGGCCGCCACAGAGAAGGCCCTCTTCCTAGTCCCCACCAGCTTGGCTGCTCTGGCTGATGGGATAAGGAGAAGGCTGTCCGTGGCAGACCTTGTTGAGCGGCCTACTTGATGTTGCTGGAGGCGCTCCTTGAGATAAACTCAAGGAGTTTATCTCGGCCGGAGCCGTGTAGGGTTTTAAAGGTCAAAACCAACACCTTGAATTCGGCTCGGCAAGCAACTGGTAGCCAGTGCAACTCATTAAGCACTGGCGTGATGTGATCATGCCGGCGGCTGCCCTTAATCAGGCGAGCCGCCGCGTTCTGTACCAGCTGAAGCTTCCGAACCGTCTTCAAGGGTAACCCCACGTAGAGCGCATTACAGTAGTCTAGGCAAGACTACTTCAAAGTACTTCACACACATTATCTCAACAATGCTTACTACAGTCCTGGAAAGTAGGCCAGTACTATTATCCCTGCACTGCAGACTAGGGTGGGAAGGACAGGGGGGACCTGGGGATGAGCTATAGCAACTTGTTCAAGGCCATTTACAGTGTAATCCTACATGTATCTACTCAGAAGTAAGACACACTGAGTTCAGTGTCACTTATTCCCAGAGGAGTGGGTATACGACTGCAGATGTAGTGAATTTATAGGTCAAATTAGGCTTAGGTTTCAACTGGACTTCCCTGTTTACAGCTTATAATCACTATGCTACCACAGCATAGCGGACCAATTTTAAATGAAAGAAAAAAGCACCTTACCATTCCCTCTGCATTTTGCTGAGTCCCAAATAAATTTTTACTTCTTTTTTAGGAGGCAAGCTCTTTTCCACTTCAGCTTTTATGCGCCGTAACAAAAATGGCTTCAAAACCTGAAAACCAACAGTTTTTGTGTTCATATACTCAGTGCTTCAGTATTTATTCTGCCAATGTCATAGATTCCTTACACTGCTCTTATGATGCCTCTTTCTAATCAGTTTTGCTGTGGCTACCTTGAGAATGAAAAATAAAGTTCAAGCAGAGCTATTGAGCCCATGCAGAAAGCTTGAGCATTTTCAGAAAGGCTGCCATTTCCAATAGCATTTCTAGTGCCAATAGCAAGCACAAAAACCTCAGGCTCTTTGCACAGAATAGCATTCCCTCCCAATCATCTTGATATCAGAGCTTGTTAAAGAAAAGTCCCAAGTCTCCCCCCTATATTTGGATTGGTGAAATTTTAAAAGCATTTGCCAAGTACATAATATAAATAACTGGATGCCTTGCTTCTGGGGGGATGACACACACACTCCAAAAAAGCTATGCTAAATAAGATACAAACAAATGAACTCAATAAATCTTGGCTGATATTGCGTCTTATATTTCTCAGATGTATACATTTAAGATGTTATGAGAATCATATGCTGCCTGTGCAATACATAGGATCAGCACTGGAAGGGGAAGAGACAGTAAATTTGCTCTAGAAAGAAATGTCATACTTACTGCATGAAGTCTCTCTACAAGTTTTTGATCACCAAGACAATTTTTAGTGTCAAACCATGAGTCAAAGTCCTGTAGGTAAAAATTATTATTATTAGTTGTTGTATTTTCGTAAGTCACCAGCACTTGTTAACTCAAGTAGAAATTTTAGGACACAACTACACTTTAAAAGAAACATGCAGCTGCCACTGAAAAGAGTATACTTATATCAAGTTCTCCCCTTGTATATTTAGTAAAAGATACCCTTTGTATTTTGATTGATTGGTGTATTTTTATTGTAAACATTGTATTTTGATTTATTGTTGTAAACCGCCCAAAGAGCTTAGGCTATCGGGCGGTACAGAAATCATCATCATCATCATCATCATCTGACATTACTGTGTTTTTGCCACAAATGCATATGCTGGCTACCACTGGAAGAGATGGGGAACATACACAACGTGATGTAAAAAGGGCACAAGTAATTTTTGTTACACATAATAGAGAGGGAGGGGAGAATTCAACATGGAGATACCATTTTCCTCTCCCCCTTCCCCATGCATTATCTTTCTTATTTTGTAAGCCATTATAATAAAACATAAAATCAGCTTGAGTGCTTTTGGCAGAAACTAGAGCCCTACTCGGGCATTCTGATTCTGTGTAAAGTAAATACACGAGGGAGCATGCTAGCCCTGGGGGGACCTCTGTCATCACATTTGTCACCCTCTACGCATGGAGGGCAACTTCCTGAAGAGGAGAGGCTCCTTTATCCATGGAGGTTCTCCATGTGATTCAAAACACTGGAAAAATCAAGTATTTTGAATCACACGGGGAGCCTTCATGGATACAGAAAGCTCTCCTCTTCAGAAAGCCTCCTTCCATGAGTTCAATGAGACAAAAGAGATGAGGGAGTGGCTTGCACACTCCCTCTCCTTGTGTGTTTACTCTACAGAGAATCAGAACACCTGAATAGGTCTTAGGTTTCCATAAAATGTGTGTTTTTTAAAAAAAATAATTTTAATGCAAAATCCAATCTCACCTCTGCAGAATTGAAGACATCAGGTAAAAGGAAATTGAGCAATGCCCATAGCTCATGAAGATTATTCTGTAAGGGAGTTCCTGTTAATAACAACCGATTTGTTGTCTTGAACTCACGAACAATCTCAGATAGCTAGGAAAATTTTGGAAGAGCATTTATTAGCAGTATACCTGAAGATACATTTTTACAAATGGTAGTACCAAGTATCTCAAAATGAAGCTCCAGGCTACCATAACTCCCTAATATATAACTACAAACAATATGCATAAATCAGATATAACAGTGATTGTTTTACGTTCTACTCTATTTTTTTCCCTGCTGTTCTAAAAGTAAGTATTTGATAAGATACCCTTCTCAGTTTTTGTACCAAAGTTTTATTTCCCTGCAAAAGTTACCAGATTTTTTCCAGCTAAGCACTACTCTAGTATTGTGGCATTAAGTACCTACAGAAATAAAACTGAAGCTTACCTTGGATTTTTCATTCTTTATTCGGTGGGCTTCATCGATCACGAGATACCTCCAGTTAAATTTTTTGAAAACAGACTTCTCTTTAATTACCATTTCATAGGAGGTCACACACACATCCCATTCTCCTGGCATCATAACATCACGAATGAAAGCAGCCTAATGAAAAAATGAACACTTTTAGATAAGCAAGGTAGAGCCACCTAGCCCATTAAAGGTGCAATCCGATGCATGTTTAGACAGAAAAATGTCCTACAACTCCCAGCATTCCCCAGCCAGGATGGCTGGCTTGGGAATGCTGGGAGTTGTAGGACTTCTTTTCTGTCGAAACATGCATAGGATTGCTCCCTTACAGGCTGTTGCCACAGCTGTCTACCAATATCAGGGAAAGAGCTTTGCAAGAAGAAAGAAAAAAATAGAAGAAAGAAAATGAAGTTCCATAAGGATAATATTAGGGCTATCTCCCTAGTAAAGAAATCTTAGTCAATATGAAAAAAAAAGGCATTTCTGCCTGTTAGAGAGAGAAGGGAATGCCTCTTCTCAGATGATTCCAGGTGTGACACATGCATGCATCATCTTAAAACAAAGTATGCCATTTCCTTTAGAACAAGCATTTTCTCTCATGCAAATCCATGCAGATTTTATTGATGGACTAATCAATTTCTCATTTATTTATTTAAAATATTTATTCACTGCCCATCAGCCAAAAGGATCCCTGGGCAGTTTACAAAAAGAAACAGGATAAAAACAGTTATCTTAAAAACAAAAGAACAGAAAATAAAATACAAAATGACATAAAATTACACAATAAAACCAAGCAGTTAAGCAGTTAAGTAAGATGTTGGCTGCTATCCATAAAGTGCATGGATTTTTAAAATTACAGCTAGGGAAAAACAAGTGGAGTTTGGAAACCAGGCAATGGTTGATGAGGATGACATGGTAGAACAAGTACTAGTGGAAAGCTAAGTTGTATCTTTGTATCATTTTTTATCCTGTATGCCGCCTTGAGAGAATTTTACCCTTAAAGGCGCCCTTAAAAAATTAAATAAATAGCTACAGAAAAAAAGTTCTTCGAATATCTCAGTCTGACCTGTAAAGCAAATCACTGTTTAATGGATGCTACTTACTCTAGCATCTTTATCTCCAATGAGACAGACAGCACGTAATGTTGGAACCCAGCGTTTAAATTCATTCATCCAGTTGTGCAAAGTCGATTTTGGGACGAGTACCATGTGTGGGCCAGGAATGTTTCGATAATGCTTCAGATAGCCCAGCAATGCAATAGTTTGCAATGTCTTTCCAAGACCCTACAATAGATTTTTTTTTTAATTATTTAAAGTTGTGTGTCATTTTTAGCAGTACTGAACTAATTTCCATTTATAACAGTGCATGGAAAAGTCTACAAACACAGTACGATCTATGGAACAAATATCTGCCATAATTTCAATAGATTGCAATATGCAAATTACAACTCTGGCTAGAGTTTGTTTTTGGACAATAAAATTACAGCTTCTCATAAGCATTCCTCTGCAATACACAAGAAATGTTACAGAGAATGAAAATTTTAATTACATTTTGCTCTGAGACATGTTGCAACTGAATATTTGAGCCTCAGTCTGTACTACTGCTATGCATTATGCATCTTTTCTTTAAATTATACAGAACTGTTATTCCTTGACTCCTTGAGATACCTGCTGCCTCATTAATTTTCAACATGCAGAAAAGAAACACACAGACTAAAAAAAGAATAGGAATTGCTAAGGGTAGGGTAGTCTTGATAACTTATTTCCTGTGGCATGCCCATTCTATTTCCACAGAAGCTCTATAAACAGACTCGGGGAGTAATCCTATGGTCCCTGAGAACAATCCCAGGGACCACAGGATATTTCAGTACCCGCTCCGCAGCTGTAGACATTGTAATGACCTCAGAAGGGGAAATCCAAATGGGGATTGTTCCTAGCCACCCCGCCCCTTTCAGCACTGTGGAAAGAACGCGGCAGCTGCAAGGCGCTCCAGTCTTGGGTGAGGATACAAATGAGGGGGAAGGGGGAAGGAGACACATCTAGAATCTGCTACATTCTGAAGCCTCCCAGCTCCCGTCCCCGTGACCCTACCAGAGGTGCGCAAAAGCGCATCAAGTGAGAAAAAAACAGAAAGGAGGACAGAGAGGCAAAGATCACCTCCAACATTCTTACTGCTCTGCCAGGCATCTGCCAGCAGGGCACTGGATGTTCGGAGCACACCAAAATTGGAGTACTCCTTCAAAAAGCATAGGATTGCTCTGCCCATGACCTTGACCCCACACAAAAATATGATCTCAGCAAACAATGGGCTAGTTGGGATCTAGTAGTCTTGATCTAACAAGTCATGGCTGAGAATGAGCATTGTGCCCTGGCGCTGCCTCCTCCTCTTCCCTTGTAGGCCATAATAGAATCCTTCTAGGATTTGTTAAGGCACAGTTTCTCATTACAGTACATCCAAACTGGGAAACTATAGTTTATTATTCTCAAATTATAAATCAGGATATGAAACCTGGATCAGATAAACAAACCCAGATGTATTATATTATGGCTTGCCGGAGGAGTGGTTCCCGAGTCTGGGACATGGGCTCATTGCCTGTTTTAGATGAGGTGCTCCTAGATCCATCACTATCACTGGAGGCCCAAGTGGCCATGGAGGCTCGGAGTGTCTTTTACCAGCTTCATCTGGTACACCAGCTAGAGTTTCCATTACTTTCCAGTTCCTATCTGAAGCACTAAATTTCCACTGCAAAAGTGATGGGTCCCACAGGCACTTGGGAAGTGTTGGATTCTGCCCATTGCTTATAATACAATAACACTGTAACAGCGGCAAAAAACAAACAGAACACAACCCACATTCAAAACAGCAGCAAATCAGTCTCAAAGGAAAGTTTTTACCAACATGCAGAAAGCCATTAGAGAGGAGGAAACAGGCTTCCCTCAGAATGGAATTTCAGAGTCTAGGTACAGCCAGCAAAGAGGCCCTCTCCCTTATCCCAACTAAGCGTATTTCTGGGGACGCTGGGACACACAGGATGATTCTCTCAATAGACAGGCAAGTTTGTATGGAAAAAAGTGGTCCTTCTACAAGCATCTCCAGAGATTCAGATTCCTGTCTTGCCAATTTCGTCTGAATGACTCCTGGCTTATTAGGAATCACAAAGGTCATGAAAATCTCAACTGATATTAGTAATAGCTGCACAATAATTGAGGCAGATGGATGAAAATTCTTACCTCAAATATTCCCCAAACAGCCAATATTTTATGGGTTAGTTAAATTCCAGATTTATTTGCAAGGCTATATTAAAACCAACTTAATTACCATGGAGTATGGAAAATGTGGATTATAGCCTACAACTACTACTTAAACACAATAGGGTTTAAAAAGTAGTTTGGGGATTTGACAAAGGAGCTACTGATTAGAAGCTCCAATACATGCAGACCTCTGGCTTGTGACCACTGACTTCAATGAGAGCTGCATTCTGATTCACAACTAATTCTTCCTACTTGGTATGTAACATACTCTAACCTCCATGATTTACGTTTCACTTTTGGGAGTAACATGTTTCCAAGAAACACACACCTTGCTCCCATCCCAAAAATACATTCCAAAGATGAGCTTTTTACCATTTCATCTGCCAAAATGCCATTCACGCCATTTTCGTACAAGGAGATCATCCAGTTCAACCCCCTAACCTGATAATCTCGTAACGTTCCTCCTTTAACATCTGCAAAAACAGAAATATGCCACTTTGTTATTTATACACTTGATTAAACTGTGATATAATTTCTTAACTCATCTAAGCAAATGGAGAAAGTATTCAATGAATATACTAACAAGAAGGAGATTCCTCAAATCGAGTACACACATTTGCGGTTTTTCGACTCTCAGAAAGTAGCTCTTCATCCTCCTCTTGCTCTGTGCGCCTGTGGCGATAACTGCAAAATAAATGAAGAAACTAAAGTCTAACACGTGCGCACAAGAAGTATTTTCAGCAAGGAACTTTCTGTATTCTGTATCTGTAATCTGGTGTCCTGCCCTCCTCATATATGATGGAGCTTTTAATGTCAGTTTTTTTATCAGGTCGCAGTACTTTATCCTAAGTGTTTTTGACTGTTTTAAATGTTTTATGTTAAAGATTATATGTTCTTATGTTGTAGTTTGGTTTGTAATTTTTGTGAACCGGCCAGAGCCTTGGCTATGGGGCGGTATAGAAATGAAATAAATGAAATGAAAATATATGGGCCACCTTTGCCTGCAATGGCCTCAAGCACAGAGGGCTGTTTTCACTTTCCAAAGCTGGCAATGCAGAAGCTGACTTTTGCTAACCACATATGAGAGGCCAAACCTAACCAGAAACACACATACTGACGTGTTTACTGTTATACCAGGGGCCTGATTTTCACTAAGATGGTAACCATGTGCCTGTGCTGTCCCACTGCCAATGGGGGCTCATATGATGAATGCTCCTGCATACCAAAGATAGAATATTAACATGTAAGAAGGGTTCTGGTCAAGCCTTTCCTATGACATGCTCTTTTCCCATGTGTGTGGATTTTTTCTGTACTACATGGAGCCCCCACCTGCAGTATGAAGTGGTACAGCCCAGATACAGGTTTACTCCTCAGTGAGAAATTTAATGACATCTAAATCTGTCCAAGATACTGTGCAGGATCAGAGCATCATCGTAAGCCATCATTTACAGACTAACTCTAAACTTTGCTTGGGTCCCAATTTCAGTCTGTTGTTTGATTCCCTACACATATCCTTATATGATATAATATATGGCAGGCTCCCTAGAAGACTCTATTGAGGGTAGATGTTAACTGTAGCCAAAGAATCACTACATCATACAAAAGACACATGGAAACAATTTTAAAATGAAATATTTCAATTAAAACATATTTTATTATACACAAACAAGAGAAAGCTTTTGAAACAACAATTAGAGGGGGAAATCAAACAATCTGATTCCAAACAATTAGGGAACATATTTAAGGTTGTAATCCTGCAACCAATTATGCACCCTTACCCATTAACTTCAACGGGATTGCAATACATAACTGGATACAGCTTTGCACATAAAACAAATCACCAACATAATGTATTTGTTCAAGTGTTTTGAGCCATTATTAAAAGCTATATAAGTAATACTTGAACTGTTATGTTTCCTACCCCCATATAGCATATAAATACATGTACAGTCATGCCTTGGATTGAGAGCATAATTCGTTCTGGAAACGTGTTTGTAATCCAAAACACTTATATCAAAATGAAACCAAAAAAAAAAATTTGTACAGAGATTTTTAATTTAAGCCGTACTACAGTACTTGTATTGCAGGACGTCACTTGTATATCAAGTCAAAAAAAATTAAATAAATATTTAAAAATGTGCTTGTCTTGCAAAATGCTCTCAAACCAAGTTACTTGCAATCCAAGGTATTACTGTAATAGGATTTAAGCTGCAGCAGTAATTGAAACTTCAACATAACTTTTAAAAAATGTAGAAAGAAAACATACTCTCCAGCTGAAAGCAAGCTCTGCTTTTCATCTTTCTTTACTCGTGGTCGTCCAAGTTTCACTTTTAGAGGAGATGTTGGTGATTTCTGGGCAGCAGGTTGAATGAAATGTGCAAAAAGTTCTGTCTGCTTCAGCAGGAATTCAAATCTTTTGGCTCGATCTGTTTTCTATATTCAAGGCAAGAAAAGCAAAGTAATATCTGAAATATGATATAAACTTGTACCTTAAAATACACACAGGAGGATGTCACCCCACCTAATCAAGAATATAATCTCTTTTCAATTTATCCAGTGTGAACAGTAGAAGTTTTGTAAGAGCATCGTCTATGGAAAAGACCTCAAGAATAGAAGTGAGTTCACCATGCATGAAATGCTCTGGTTTTGGAAAAAGCAAATGATGTAGCAGTGTATGTTAATGCATGCTTTCATTTTCAGTACTGAATTAATACTTCTTTTTGAAACAGTATGGCTCAAATAAAGAGAGAGCTGGTAAATTGTAGTGGCTAAGTGACCAAGCTGTGAACCAGGAAGTCCCAAGTTCAAATTTTGCCTCTCCCATGAATATAGTAGGTGACCTCAGACAAACCACATTAGGCCGGATGGTTGGTTAATAAGCCAGGTGGCTTATTAAACATCCTACACACGTCATACGCCAGCCAATTTATTTAACTACCCTCACTGTTGTGATGTCTGAACCCGGTGAGGGTGAGTGGCTGGGGTCAATAACAAACCACCCAGCAACCCTAAAACAACATGACTAGGTTCGCACGACATGGTAAGGCACTAAGGTTATTACGCCATGGTGGCTTGGAGTGTCGTCTGAACCCAGGAAGGCTTGCTCTGGTTTAGTTAGCCATGGCTACGAAGCCACCCTTCATAGCCATGGCTTGTTCTAGGGTTTACTTAAGCCATCGTGGCTTAGCGTGGTGTCCAAACCCGGGCGACACACCAAGCCATAGACAAGCCCTAAAACAAAAGGTGATTTGGGGGGGATAAATACTAATTGATGCTTAAACAAAAAACTGAGCAGGAATGTATTTAGCTTGGTAAACATGACCACCCTATATTATATGGATATTTCGTTCTTCTTTGATTTTCTACAGACTATGTTTTCCACTGAGACCCAATTCGGAAACCATACTGGAACCAAAGTTTTAAGGAATCAGTGGCAGGTGGAGACAAGTTTCTCAAAGCTGGCAAAGATTTCTTCAAGTCAAAAAGAACTTACAGTTTGCAGCAGATGCACAGAACAATCCCAGGCTTGCCCACTCAGCAGACAGAACTATTGTGTGCGGTGTGGCTTACTTCCAAATAAACGTATATAGGATTGCAGCTACAGTCTGCCTTTCCACAAGTTTGAGAGCCAAAATACGCAGCTTCCTCAACGAACAGAAAACTAGCCAAATGTCAGCTAACTGTTTTGAACTTGAAGATTGCCTTATATTTTAGCTCCTTATTTACAGGAGTTCTTAACTACACATTTTGAATGCTGGCTACATGAAAAGTTTGATACCACTACCAGCTTTGAGAAGCCGCAGAAATGTTATCATACTTGTTATTGTATTCAGATAAGATTGCTGAGGTTCACTTATAATTAGGCTCTTGGTGAAGATTTTGTGGAAACAGGTTCAGAGATCGGCCAAAGGTTAGCCATCATTCAATTTAGTCTTCAATCGACTTTGTAGACTTTCAGATGTAACTGTTATTTACGAAGACTCCTATCAATTAGGGTTTCTCCTATGGACTGAATTGAAATACAAGACCACTGAGAGTACTCCCAGAACCACAGGATCACATTCCCTGTGGCTGTTGAAATTAATGTAACCAGCTTGGAAGGTTGAGGTCTTTTAGCAATCCTGTGCATGTCAAATACTTTTTAAAGGATCTTGCAACTTCTAACATTGCTGCTGTAGTCTGCTAAAACAGAAGCATTACAATGTATGTGTCCTCATGAGACACACACAGTGTGAGCAATAGAGAGTAACCTGATCCGGTAGAGGACAAGGTTATTCTGTACTTTTACTAGTTATGTGGAAGAGAGAATTTCAGAAGTGCAGCTTTTCTCACTGTGACATGACAATCTGTACCTTCCAACATTTCCTCTTCCATACAACTTTTTCAGTTGTGCTGTGACAGGAAAAGGGTCCTGGAACCGGTGGTCTAACTTCGGCGAGGGCCGGCTGGACCGATAGTGCTCCATGGACAGCCAAACGCGGTCACCGACCTGAATGTCCGGCCCTTTATGCCGTTGGCGATCTGCCTGCACCTTGTAGGCGGCTGTCGCCCGGTCTAGATGGCGGATTAGCTCTGCTGTGGCGCTACCCTGGAGGAGCGGATCCTGACAAACAGGGACAATCCTGCATTAAACTCCTGGCAAGATGGAAGTACCATGGGTAGCACTCATGAGTCCAGTACACAAGACAGCAGCCTGTACTGAATGGGCTTGCACTCCCTCTGAGGCAACAGGTGCCTAGTTTGGCAGTGCTCCTAGATCATCTTTGTCACTGGAGGCCCAAGTGGCCTTGGTGGCTAGGAGTGCCTTTTACCAGCTTTGGCTGGTATGCCAGTTACGGCCCTTCCTGGACTGTGATAGCTTGCTCATGGTGGTTCAAGCACTGGTAACCTCAAGAGAGACTGGATTACTGTAATGCACCCTCTGTGGGGGCTACCCTTGGGCTCAGTCTGGAAGCTGCAGCCAATGCAGGGGCCTCCTCTGGACAGCATGTTACACGTTTGCTAAAAGAACTACACCGGCTGCTAATAAGCTACCGAGTTAAGTTTAAGGTTTTGGTTGTTAACATAAAAAGCTCTAGAACAAAACTTGGAACCAGGTTACCTTAGGAATCACCTCATCCCTTATGTCCCTGAACAACCTTTCTAATCCTCAGAGAAAGTGCTTTTGATGGTGCAGCATGGTACTAAGGTTCACCTTAGGAGCACTAGTAATAAAGCATTTAGTGTTGCTGCAGCATCCACCTTCTGGAATGTGTTCCCCATCAACATAGATTTCATAGATCATAGAGTTGGAAGGAGCCTACAAGGCTATCAAGTCCAACCTCCTGCTTAATGCAGGAAACTAGAGGAGGGGTCTCCCTGTGAAGGATTGAGGCCTACACAGGCTTAAGTTTGTTGAAGCCTGAAGGCCCAAACACTTCCCTAGATTAGTGGAAGCCTGAAGGCCCAAACACTCCAGGATGGGAGGGGGAGTTTGAGAGTTTTAGTACCCAATAGAAGTTAAGAATTAGTCTCCTGATCAAGGTCACATGATTATAACCTTCCATTCCTGGGAAGGCTATATATGTGTGGGGTGTGGTCAGCGAGCAGCAGAGTGAAGCTAGAAGTAGAGGAGACTGCAGAGAGAGACTGACTGCAGAGGAGAGAGGTAGTCTGAAGATAAGCTAGAGAACCTTGTAGTAGTTGATTGTTTTATTTTATCATACTTGCTTTTGAATTATAACCACTCTATTAAGTAAATACCCTAATATAATAAGTAAAGTTTGTTGTTTACCCTGGTTTGTTGGAGTGACTTATTCACCACGTCTAAAAGCCTACACCCATGCTACTGGAAGCAGGCAAAGGATTTGATCTCCTGGAACGGGAGAGGCTTTGAGAAGAGGCAGAGATCTTCCAAAGGCAGATCAAGGGGTCCCTGCAGTAGCGGAACCTTGACACTCCCATCCAAGTAATAACCAGGCCTGACCCTGCTTAGCTTTCCACACTCAGACAAGCTGAGCCAGCGTGAGCCACAGGCCTGTACATCAGGTAGGCATCTACAGTTTTGACTTTTAGAAGCTCCTTAAGACCCATCTCTTTATGCAAGCTTTCCCTGAGGTATGACCCAGCCTGTTACAATTATAGTTTTATTGCTGAACAGTGATTATTTTATTGTGATAATTTTTGTTGGGAAGTGGTATATAAATTTGTGAAATAAATAAAGGATCCTCTGAAGGGATTATACTGACTTTTGACATTTTCACTTTGGTACATATGAACATTAAACATTCCGGACATATTTTGAAATGTATAGATAAATACACACTTTTAAAAAATGCTTGATGCCAGACATTACTGAATGGAAGAGCAATTTGTTAATGCTTTATTTAAGAATACTGAATATTATGCACATAAATGTTTTATTACTACTTATCACAACTAAATTAAACTTAACAAAAGACATAGCAAAGGTATTATCAGATACACTGCTAAAGCAGAAAACTTACCATCTTCTCTTCATATTCTGGATCAACTTCTTTTTCAGATTTAGATGCTTTTGGAGGGGGTTTAAGTTGAAATGGGGGATCATATTTCTGTAAATAAAATTAAAAATTCTACAATTATCATATCTTACAGCTGACACACCGAAACAAAAATGGGCACCATTGCCTCTGTAAAGATCTAGAAAGTACTTCTGAAATGAGAAAAGGAGCTTCCAAAAACAAGGCATAATTCCCAGCGACTCCTAAGTGTTTCCTACACTCATGTCCTAAATAAATTGGTCAGGATCTAAAGAGCTATGCATCTACTTCTGCAAGCCCAATGAGCTCTTGAACTTATTATCCTCAAAACAGCAACGCACCCTCACAAAACATAGTAAACCGTTTCTGAACCAGAGGGAACTTTCAAAAACACTTTGGTATTTAACAGGGGGGGGGGTGCTTGCTGTTGAAAGAAAATAGTCAGAAATTGCACTGGGCATGACTAATGTAGCTCTATAGGGCATTACATGGAAGTGAATTTCACTTAAACCAATGAGATCAAGGCCCTCCTCACACTTGCCTAGTAAGGGAGCCACTTCCCTCAGTCAACGTTGGTCTCCATCATTGTTAACACACTGTTAATACTAACAAGAGTTTTTGTCCAGCAGTGCTGAAACTAGCCAAACTTTGTTTTCAAATATTGGTTAAGATGGACCTCTAGTTAGCATTAATTTCCAGAGGGGCAGTTAAGTCTATTGCAGCAAAAACAACAAACAAACAAGAGTCTTGTGACACCTTAAAGACAAACAAAATTATTTATTCTGGCATAAGCTTAGTGTCCACAAACGCTTATAGCAGAATAAATCTGTTATTCTTTAAGGTGCTACAAGACTCTTTGTAGTTAGCTTTAATCATAGTTAGGTACTTCCATAACCTTTAGCCATGGCTAAGGCCAGCAGGGTGGGGGAAATTGGTACTCAAGGTGTGGGGGCGGGAGGAAAAATTGCACAATCGCTAAGCCCATCTTCAATTCCTTAACCACGTTACATGTGCATATTTTCCTAACATAACTTAGATTTATTTCATTTTTATACCGCCCAATAGCCGAAGCTCTCTGGGTGGTTTATAGCAATTAACAAGACAGTCCCTGCCCGCAGGCTTACAATCTAAAAAGACACGACACACAAGGAAAAAGGAACCTTGTCCAAATGCCATGTACCCTTTTTCAGTATACTGAATGTATACCAAAATTCCGAACATCTGTGGTACCTACCCACAATAGCTAAAGCCTTTTTAAAAAGAAGGGGGGGGCAGTCATGAACTCCTGAACTATCTTGTCTCCTTATCTTAGAATCTTGGTATCATACTTTGCTGCTATTCTTCACAGGAAAAACGGATCTTGTAAAATAATCAGAAAAGAACCATATGGTAGGAACAGTGGAGAGAGGGTCAGGTTAGAGAAGTAGGGAAACTTGAGTTCAAATGAAGCTTATGGGATCTAGGACTCTCTCAGCCTAACATATCTCACAGGGCTGTTGGCTTTCTGGTGTCATGCATGCTACCCTGAGCTCCTTGGAGGGTGGGATAAAAATGAAATAATACATTCTAACATGCTACTCAAACAAAAGAACTTGACTGCCTAGACCAGCCTTTCCCATCCTGATGCCCTGCAGATTGGTTAGACTTCAACTGCCATCATCCCCAGCCAGCATGGCCATTGGGGATGATGAGTGTTGCAGTCCATCACATCTAGAGGCACCAGGATGGGAAAGGTTGGCCTTAATGAAGGATAGCATGCAAATGTCACTACAAATAGTTGCTCAGCCGAAAGGACTTTGAAACCTGGCCTTTCAACACTTTAATTCTCCCTTCCCCGCAACTCAGTATGTGTATACAGATCTGCCAATTTTAGCTTAATGCTTCATATATCTGATGAAGTGGACAGCGCCCACAAAACCTTATGCCGGAATAAATTTGTTAGCCTTTAAGGTGCCACGAGACACTTTTTTTTGTTTTTGATGCAATAGACTAACATGGCTACTCCTCAGGTAACACTTCTCTCATGTTTCCAGGGCTTCTCTTGGTGTCAGAAGCTGAAATTCAGAAACTCATCAACTCCTATCTTGGCACCCAAATATCAAGAGCTTTCTGGGTTGCCTAAACCTTCCTAGCCAATATTTAACTTTTTTAAGTCTCTCACAACATGGAAGTACAACTCAAAGTACTTCAGAGGCAGAAACCCCTTTCCCTGTGTAAGATGGAAAACTTACAATATCAGGAAGCAAGTCCCACTGAACTCAACAGAATGTACAGAAGAGACCTGTTTTGGATTGTACTATTAGTCCCGATTGCAGGGGTGGGGAGCCTGTGGCCCTCTAGATATTGATGGACTCCAACTCCCATCATCCCTGACCACTGGCTATATTGGCTGGGGCCTAGTTGGGAGTCCAACAACATCTGGGGGCCCACAAGTTCCCCATCTCTGCTCAAATGGTAAGTCAACCCTGGCATCAAAAGCAAGATTTCTGCCTGACAGTAAGTGCAGATGGAGAAAAGAATACACAAAAACAGCGAAGGCTACAGTTGATAATGATAATATGTAAACAAAAGTGCCACGGAGCACACAACTGCACAGAAAGAAAATATATTATCGAAAATTATCACGGTAGCCCCTCAGAAAGAGATATGTGTTGACTGACCATGACAAGGAATAAACAAATAACTAACAGTGAAAAAACATGTTGTGATAATCAACGTGAGATATGGTACGTAGTAGTAACAACTAATAATGAAGACACCAGAATGCTGCAAGCATGTGCCAAAATATATAATATAAACAAACACATCCAATCAACAATTGATGAAAAATATAACACAAAAAGTAGGCAGGTCAGTAACAATAAGTAAAACTACAGTAAACAAAGTATAAGCAAAGGCAAAATGAGAGAGGGGAAGTGAAAAACAATCTGAATGTAATGATTAACAGGTAACAAAATCAAAGCAAGGCTGACGATAAAGACAAGAAGGACAAACAATGTTGGCAAGTAATAACAGTAGATAAAACTACTATAAGCAGACTGCTATACAGGAATCCGGATTGTAAAGCCTGTTTCGTCATATGTGACTTCATCAGAACAAGTCTTAAGGTCTGTAAACAATTATAAGAATACAAACATGAACTATAAACCTATTTCTGACTCCTACTATTTATAAAATATTAGTCTTTATAAACTCTTACGACAACATTTATTTTTCAAAAATATCCATAGTAGTGCTGGAACAGCTATACTGTTATACATTTGGAACAAAGAACTGTTCCAGAACTACAAAAAGAATGCAAAGGTGAAGATTAGACTGCAGAAGCTGTACTTTACTTTTGGCACCACATTAAAGACACAGAGAACATTCCTGGACTGCAGTTTCAAGGTTCTGTTAATGTTCGCTCCCTGCAATTCCATCTGCAAAACAGGAGTCAGACTTGGGGAAGCTACTTCCACTCACTGTCCTCTCTCTGAAGTGAATGATCACTCCCTCCTCTTGTTCACAATAACCATGGCTCAGAATTATACATGCACAAACACTAACCATAGTTCCTTCATTAAGCCAGAATATGTAACTATGCCATGAATTGCACTTCCCCCACCTTCCTTCACAGTGTGAAGAGTAACAGAGGTTTTGAAAGAGGCCTCCCCTTGACTTCCTATGCACCATGAGCCAAAACACAGCCAAACAGAACGGAGGTGTTTAAGAGAACTTTGCCAAAGCATACATTGCTGTATGCACTGGGGAGAAAGAGGTTTGTTTATTTATTTATTTATTACATTTATACCCCGCCTTTTTTTCTGAAGAGCCATTTGCCTGTGTCTCAAAGTAAGCGGGAAATCAACTGGCAACAGTTGGCAGCCCTTCACAGCCATTACTCAATTCAAAACATAGACCCAGTTCACATGTAATTAACCCACAATTTGCCAGGTTGCATGCCACACAAGAGCCATTTCCACTTTGCATAATCAACCTCCAATCAATCTGATCAGAAGTTACTGGGTGACGTGCGAAACCAGACAACTATGGGTTATTCATGGGTTAAACAACCCGAAGTTAACCTACCATTAGTTCTTAGCTGTGCAAATGCACTCCTGGCCACCACTGAAACCTGGGAACCCAGGTTAAGGCCTGAATCCAGTACACACAAATTGTGAACCTGAGTCTTCAGCAGGAGTTTAACCCTATCCAGCACAGCTGAATCCCTATTCCCTGATCTGCCTTTTAACTAACCAGGAGCACCTCCGTCGTGTCTGGTCCAGCATTCTGTTCACACAGTGGCTAACCAGATGCCCCAACGGGAAGCCCACAAGCAGGGCACAAGCGCATCATGCTTAATAGCTGTCAATAAGCCTGTCCACCATGAACATAGAAAGCCAATGTGATATAATGGTTAGAGCAGGGGTAGGCTACCTGCTGCCCTCCAAATAGTTTAGACTACAATCTCCATAAGTCCCAGGGATCATGACCAGTGATTGGGGATGACGGGAGTTGCTTACCCCTGGTTTTTTGTGACCTTTTGGTTGGCAGAACAAAAAATATTACCCCAACAGGGATTTTGGAATCCTTGACAAAGAGGGTGGCCCCGCTGGATCAAACAGAAGGCCCATCACATAGTCCAACATCCTTTTTAGCAGATAACGCTAAATCTCCTGAGCAGATAAGGAGAACCAGTGCGCATAGGGTTGTTGTTGTTGTGAGGATAAAATGGAGAAGAGGAGGAGGATTATGCAAGCTGCCTTGGGTTCCTTGCAGGAAGAAAGGCAGGATATAAAGATAATAAATTAATAAATAAATATTCCCTGCAGCAGCTGACAAGATGCCTGTGGGAAGCTGCAGAAGAGCAGAGTCCGCTCCCCTTGTCGTTCCCCGGCAACTAGTGGTTCAGAAGAGGCATCCTGCCGTGACAGGCAAGCCGCTGTCATGGAAGTACGCTTGTCTCCCAACCCGGAGGGTGCAGGTAGCAGCACCACCACCAGGAGCCGGGGTCCTTCAAACGAGCACTTCCTTCAAACACGGAGCGCAAATTCCTTGGAAGGGGCAGAGGGTTAAAAAAAAAAAGAAGAGAGAGTTCCACTGAGCATACACAGACGGCTTTCGAAGGGGGGGGGGATCGGACCGGGGCTTTTTAGGAGGTCGCTGGGATTTCTGAGCAGATTATGGCGCGAGGTCTACAGGCCGAGACAACGACGCTGATGCCGCCGCCGCCGCCGCCCTCCTCTTTCCCTTTCCCGCCCGTACCTCCTCCGGGCCGGCCTCCTGTGAAAGGGGAAGAGAAGGCGCCTGAGGTGGAGGGCTCTTCCTCCTCCTCGCCCTCCGAGCGACCCGGGCTGGTCGAGGCCGGATGAGCGACGGGGGCGATATCGGCCTCCCCGGCGGCGGCGGCGGCGGCAGCAACAGTGGCGTCCATTTTGTGTTAGCAACAGCCGAGCGGGGAAACTGGGGGGGGGAGGGGGGCGGGGAAGGGACCCCCTCCAAACCCGCCCCCCTTTCCTTGGCTCCCCCCCATCCAGAGGATGAAGTATCGCGAGAAACGCAAGATGGCGCGAGAGAGAGAGAGAGAGAGAGGGGGCGGCCCGGGCGAACTCCGCCTCCTCTGTTGTTGTTTCGAGGAAGGGGAAAGCACGTGACGCCAGGAGGAAAGGAAGCTCCTCCCTCGCCACGCCCCGTCGACAATCCTATTGGAAGTTTACAGGAAACACATTTTAAGGCGCAATCCTGTGCGCGACAAATGTCCTACAACTCCCAGCATGCCCCAGCCAAAGCCTCTAGTCTTTCATGAAGGACAGTTTTGAGAATGCATGAGTTTGAAATCTCCATCTCAAATGTAATTTAAATAAATGATAACTTTCATAAGACATTATTGAGTTTGTAGTTTATTTTAGAAACAGATAAGGGAGTTATGTAAATACATTTGCTGGGGCATGCTGGGAGTTGTAGGGCTTTTTTCCCCATCTAGACATGCATAGAATTGTGCCCTTAAGTGACCTCTTTTCAAGCAATGATCATGACATCAGCCGTACAGTGATCAACATGAAGTCTGTTTATATACAATTAATAAAATCTATTGAGATGTGTTTTCCCTCTATTAACAATTTTATTTGAAGACCATGTATTATTATTAATAATAATGTTATTATTAATGCAATAAATAAATAGGACAACGCCAATGAATACATAATACAGTAATACCTTGGATTGCAAGTAACTTGGTTTGAGAGCGTTTTGCAAGACAAGCCAATTTTTAAATATTTATTAAAATTTTTGACTTGATATACAAGCGAACGTCTTGCAATACAAGTACTGTAGTACAGCTTAAATTTAGAATCTCTGTACAAATTTTTTTGGGGGGGATTTCAGTTTTGTTATAAGAGTGTTTTGGATTACAAGCAGGTTTCCAGGAACGAATTATGCTCTCAATCCAAGGCATGACTGTAGTAGTAGTAGGCGATCACTCACCAAGTAAAATTGTCTTCCAGGATAAAATTACAAAACTGAAAATTATATAAAGAGGAAATTGTAAAAAAATGTGTAGACTCTAGCGATGGGTCCGTAAGTGACTGGAGGCCAATTCTAGATCCACACTGCTTCCCACAGTGAGGACACAGGTTACCAGATGGAAGATGGTCCTGTAAAGGATTCGTTTGACATGCTTTTTGCTTAGCACGTTTCTCCCTTTCACCTTGCACCCGGGCTTCTTCAAAGTCTATAGAACCTTTGTGAAAGGCCAACCTCCAATTAGAGCATTCATGGGCCAGAGCTTCCCAGTTCTCGATGTTTATATTGCATTTTTTTTAGATTAGCCTTAAGAACATCTTTAAACCTCTTATACTGACCACCGATATTCCGCTTTCCATCCTTGAGTTGGGAATAAAGTAACTGCTTTGGGAGACGGTAGTCAGACATTCGAACAACATGACTGATTCATTGAAGTTGCTGTTGAAGGATCATTGTTTCAATGCTAGTAGTCTTTGCTTCTTCCAGTACACTGACATTTGTTCGCCTATCTTCCCAAGTAATACCTAATAAATAATACCAAATTATACACTTAGTTTTTTCCCCCTATTAACGACGTTATTGGAAATTTACAGAAACAAATTTTAAATAACATTTTCAAACAATTATGACATAGACATACATTCTGATCAATAGGAAGATAAATACCAATTGATTAATGAATTTATTCATTCATTCACTCTCTCTCTCTCTGGTATTATATTAATTATATATACTCTCTCTTTTCTTCACAGAGCATGGGCGAGTGGCCGAGGTAGAGCTGTTTCAAGCCGCTGCCTTAAAGGCAGAGTTGAGGATGCTCAAAAGAGATTTCCGATGCTGCTGCCCTCAATATTTGCCCTCACCCCAAGCCGCTTTGCTGCTGCCAGGGTGAGCCCATAGAGAGAGAAAATAAGAGTGGTACATGGCTCGAACTCCGTTAAAAATTAGAGTCTGCAAGATTCTCACTAGACGAAGGTTGGCGTTGCTCAACATTGCATCTCTATGGTGGAATCCTACTAAAGTCACTGATACTATTATGCTCAAGGGCTCACAAAAAATCGGAGGCTGTCTTGGGAGGGGGGCATGCATGTTCAACAGAAATCAGGAATTCAAAATATGCAATAGGGCCAACCAAAATAATCCAAAATCTACAACAGGGGCAATCAAAAGGTCATAAAACAATGAGAACTTTTGAGTTCTTCAGAAATCTTCATCAGGCTGTATGTTAAGCAAAAGGCGGTGGGGTGGGGGAGGAGTTGGCATGATGTTAAAGCCACCAAGGGCACAATCCTATGCAAGTTTAGACAGGAAAAAGGCCTACGACTCCAAACATGGCCCAGCCAGCATAGTGTCTGAAAATGCTGGGAGCTGTAGGCCTTTTTTCTGTCTAAACTTGCATAAGATTGCATCTAAAATTTTATAATGTGGACAAGGATGGAGCCCTGGTTGTTAAACAGAGTGCTGTTTTGCCCTTTCTCTCCATTCCAAAACGTGACATGGTACAGGCAGCAATAGCTTTATTACAATTCAGCAAATAAACGGACATTTCATTTTAAAGATGTTATGGAAGATCCACACTTTAAGCTCTTCACCCTTTTGTCCATCAGGATCGTCTCATCCAGTTATTAAAGGAATTAATTTTGAAAGTTCTGGAATGAAAGAAACCCCTTCTCTAATGTGCAATCGTGTTTTGTTTTTAAATGTTATTACAATTTTTAATGCAAACTATAAAATATTGAAATATCAAAATAGACAGAAATGCAAAATTATATCCAAAAACTAATCTTGACAGCTTTAAAAAATTACAGTAAGTTGATGTAAATAAATTGTCATATCAGTTGATGTATGCAGGGTTGTTGCTTTTTCAGTACTCTATACAGTTTTGAACAAAGTGTTATATATGTCTTTCTTTTTTATTCAAATATCATTTGTAAGTTTTAATATGGTCACATACTTCTTGTACTCATAAATTTTAAGTTGGGTTGGTTATCTAATTGTATTGGCTGCTTCTCAATTGCTTGATGATTTTATTTTATTGTTTTCCATTGTATTTTATGTTTATATGGCCATTTATAATCATACCTATTGTTCACCACCCTGATATCCGTAAGGTGAAGGGTGGTTTATAAATTATTTGAATAAATTAAATAAATAAATTACAGGTACTTTTTTGCATAGGTCAACAAGAAAATAGCAGGATCCAAAGGGAGTTTAAGATTCATTAGCATGCAATAATCTGAGTAAATCTGAAAACAGGACAACTGGATGATTGGCGGTGGGTGTGTCCCCTTAACCTTGTCTACTCTTATTAGATCATTAGCCTGCAGGAAGAGCCAAGTCTTTTTAGCCTGCAGGAAGATCCATGTGAATTGCTGTGAACCGCCCAGAGAGCTTCAGCAGTTGGGTGATACAGAAATGAAAATAATATTTTTAATAAAATAATTGTATGGCACCTACTATAGCAATAGGTTCAATATAAAGAAATAATGATAACCTTAGTTTACAAATATCATTTGTTCGTTTGTTTTCTATCTCGCCTTTCATTCAGAAGGATCCCCAAGGCTGCTTACATAACATAATGAAATATGATAATAGAGTGTTTCTCCCCTCTCCAACCTATAGTATCGTCTGGAGCAGCCTTGTATTTAAGCACTAGGCCTTCTCACCATTGGAAACAAAGAATTGCATGCAAATGAGCACATTGAATTCTAATTCTATGCAGGCAAATGAGCAGGCTGGTGGGCCAATGGACAGAGTGCTGCATCCCTCCTCTCCACCCAGCATAGAAACAAAGTGGGATGCCAGAGGAGGGAAGTCTTCTCGACACCCAGCATAGAAATGCAGCAAGCTGATGCAGGAGTGATGGGTGCTCCACATTCCTGCTCTACCAGGCCACAGGGTGAGTGCTCCACATTCCAATGTCTACCACACAAAGCAGAGCGTTCAGCTTCTAGCTTCAAATAACTTCGGACATTTCTGTGTGATTTGCAGTAAACCAGCAGGGACGTCTCCCGGTCATTTCAGCAACAAAATTACCCCTACCCTCAAACTATACTGCTGAATGAAGGACACTTGGGGTCACCAGTTGTGGGGTTTTGTATGGAAGGACCGCCAGCGCTGTTCAGTTCTTGTAATCAGAATAAATTCCTGGGCGCAGGGTTCTTTAATTCTAAGTGGATGTCTTTTGTTCTTGTCTCCAGTTAGTGGATCTCGAGGTTCTAGTAAAAAAAAACCAAAGTAGTTCCAGAAGGCTGAAGTCTGCCCACCCCTGATTTAGATTAAGAAAATAGTGTAACAGAAAGAGTTAAATGCACCCCTTTCCTATCCAGTGCTAGTGCTCTCAAGGCGAGTATGCTTCTAAGTTACGATAAATCTGTGATTCAGGGTGCAATCCTATGCAAGTTTAGACAGAAAAAGGCCTACAACTCCCAGCATGCCCCAGCCAGCTGTTGGCTGGGGCATGCTGGGAGTTGTAGGCCTTTTTTTCCAGTCTAAACTTGCATAGGATTGCACCTTCAGTCACAGAAGATAACTCAGTGGTTAGCTTAAAAAGAAAAACTGTGGTGCTTCCTTGCTACCACTAGAGAGCACTAACTCCCTGTCTAAACTAAGTACTGTATTAGCTTTAAACACAAATGCATTTTGGATCCTTTTTTAATTCCTTGACTAATTTCAGTTTCAGGACAAAGTGAACTTACATATAGAGGCTGATTTACTTCACATGGATGCATCGTGTTGCAAGCTGACTATTCTTGAGCAAGGTGAGAGTTTTTATCACAGTACAGGTTTTGAGATAGCTTCATTGCAGCTAAGTAGTTTATTATTTATGTGGTAAACTGAGGAGTTTAGAGAGTGAAAGGCATCTTTGAAGTAACTTCTCCTTATCTCAATACCAATTAACTGTTAGACACAGGTTTACTTCAACAGTACACAAGAAATCAAGAGGCCCCTTTGTATTAGCATCATAGTATTACATTGTGTTACATTTCATTATGTGAGATAGAACTTTCTACATACAAAGTAGCATAGGATTTCATACAAGTAAAAGCATAGGAAATATTTGTTGCAAGTTATGTGATTATATACCGTAGAAATCATATACTGAAATTATATTTTACCACATTTACTCCTTACGGTGCAGTCCTAGATATATCTACTCAGAAGTACGGTAAGCCCCCTTGAGTTCAATAGGACTTACTCCCTGGTTAAATGTGTATAGGATTGCAGCCACTATTGACTGCGACAGACCATTTAAACCAGTTTTAGGGTAAATACAGATCTGAATCCACTATTCGAAACCGTTTCAATTTATTAAAATCCGTAACAGGAAATGTGATTGACATAAGCAGAGCTTGTCCAAGTGGAATTGTGGGAGTGAAGGAAGGATATTTTGCTATTCCCCTTATTAAAATGCCATCCACATAGTTATCTATGAGGATACTGTCCAGCCGACTGCCCTCCAGATGTTCTGGACTACAACTCCCATCATCCCTGAACACTGGCCATGCACGCTAGGGTCAGGTTTTGACCGGCATTGGCCCTCCAGAGCTTTGTTAAGGAGTCTTTCCCAGCTTCATCTGAGGATGCGTGGACTTGAACCTGGAACCCTCTGTATGCAACACATGTAATCTACCACTGAGCTATGGGCCCTTCTCCCTAACACAATGACTTACTGTACTCTTGACATCTCCCACTTCCTGGTTCCTTCTTAAAATGCATTTGTTTTCCAAATTACCCAAGAACAGCTGAGTACTATGGTGCATATCTGACATTCCAAGGAGAATTCAGTCTAGACAAGTGAGATCTGCAGCAAAATGTTGACATTTGGAGTGTTCCTGTACAGTGCTTTCCTCCACAATATTCCATTCCATTCCATTTTCCCTCCCACCTGGTCTTCCATTTTCCCCAACCCCAACAGTCAGTCAACATAAGCAGGCCTGTGGCTTATGTCTGAGTGTGGGAAGCTAAGCAGGGTCAGGCCTGGTTATTACTTGGATGGGAGACCCCTCCTCTAGTTTCCTGCATTGAGCAGGGGTTTGGACTCGGTAGCCTTGTAGGCGCCTTCCAACTCTGTGATCTATGAAATCTATTCCCTGGCCACTAAAAGCACACTCAGACCTCACTGGGTTGTTTTGGGGGTCCCCCCATTAGGGTTTTTTTCCCCCTAAACAGTTTTTTATACTTCTGCAAACCTTGGAGGTTCCCCTGAGCCTGCTGCTACCTCCCTTTTGGAATGTGGATGGTGCCAGTTTTAGCTACTACATAAGAACCAGCACAGAAAACTAAGATCACGATCAGTATATATCTAGATGTGGGTGCTAAAGAGCAACCATTTAGAAATCCAATTATGCTGATTGGATTCAGACAACAGGATAACCCACACTCAAGGGTTGAGTGTGGGTTGTCACTGAACCGTGGGTTGTTGTTGAAACATGGGTTGTCGAAACGTGGGTGGTTGTACCGCCCAGAGAGCTTTGGCTACTGGGCAGTATAGAAATGAAATAAATAAATAATAAATTATAATTAAATAAATAATGAAATGATGAAATAATAAATAATAATGATCATGTTGTCTGAACCCAGCTGCACTAACAAGCCACGGCTTGTTAACCACGAACAACCCATGAAGAGAACCCAGGTCAGCTGGGTTATCTCGGCTGGGTTCAGACAACCCACATTTCAACAACAACCCATGGTTCAACGACAACCCATACTCAACCCTTGAGTATGGGTTATCATGTTGTATGAACCCAGTCAGTGAGACACATTCAAGGCCTTGGGATATGACAGATGCCACAGCCATGATCTTGACCTCCATCAGTCTTACAGGTAGCTATGAAAATCATTCACTCATTTTTTTATTTCTTTATGTAGTGAGTGACAGGAGAAGCTCTTGCTGCACCTGTAAAATTCCTGCCTGCATGTTCACTACACTTCTTGCTGTGGTGTGGGAGCACTGTGCCTTGTACGAATGTGTCAGGCAGAAATTCATCAAGTCCATATGTAGGAAAGGATTGGGGGAACAGCTGCACCTATTGAATTTCTGCCTGGATGCATCCCCCCCCCCACATCCGATGGTCAAGGCAAAGGTTGAGTCTCATGAAGCCTAATTTGTAAGCAAGCATAATATGTGAGACCGTAGTCTTCATTGCTTCCATGGCACAGAAGTTAAGACATTTGCCTTAAATTACGAGGACGAGTGAATACTGTAAGCACTTTAACTCCCACCTTAAGCTGAAGTTTGTTCGTTTTTGTTTAAGTTCTTAGATTTCATGTTTAAGTTCTTAGATTTCATGGATCATAGAGTTGGAAGGAGCCTACAAGGCTATCGAGTCCAACCCGCTGCTCAATGCAGGAAACTAGAGGAGGGGTCTCCCATCCAAGTAATAACCAGGCCTGACCCTGCTTAGCTTCCACACTCAGACAAGCTGAGCCAGCGTAAGCCACAGGCCTGTATACTTTACACTCTTCTGGTGTTGGTTCCTGGGAATTCAAATGACATTCATCCCAAACAAACCATAACAGTCCCTGATTATCTTCATTGTCATGCTTGTTTCATGTGCTGATTTATTGTGATTTAAAACAAAAACGCTTCTGCCACAATTGCAATGCAACCATTTTAGGCATGAACTAAAATGCAGTGTGATTGTCCGTCCCACCTGGGGAGGCGGCATGGAGGTGACATTGTTGGTGACTGTGTGTGTACCCACCTCTCTGTGTGTGTACACCTCTGCTGCTCTTACTCATTCCCTCTCACTGTCATCCTCACTATTATTTTGATTAAGTTTGCTCCATCTCCCCCTTCAGCTAGGAGTCTGAAGAAGCCTGATGAAACCAACACACTCTTCTGGACTAGGTTGCTGTGCATAATTTAAAGGGGGCGGGGGGGGGGTGAAATTGACAAATGCTTTCCCTCCTATCGCTAAACATCATCATCATATGTTTATTGCTTTAGCCATAGGCCATTGCAAGTGCAAGCAAAAAACATCCAATAAGAAAAATATAATGATAAAGAAAACATACATGGCATTTAAACAATACAATTAAAATACACCTTAAAAACATTCATACTAGGCCTGATTTTGCTAAGGTATTCCACACAATCAAGCTATAAAATGCTAGTAAAAATACCAATATAAAACTTAAGTAAAATACACATAGAACTTAAAATGCTCCGGTATAAAATGGGACTTAAAACTTGTTAGTTCCTAGTATGGTAACCTTATCAGATCTTTGAATCTCCCTTGCAGTCTACTGCTATCTCGTTCAGGGTTCTTGCTCTGATTTTCTTTGCTGCAATTGCAAACAAAGCAACTTGGTGTGACACGTACTCCTGCTTATCAGAAAGTAAGTGGATTATTATATGCTGGACTGGCCATCCACTGCACTGTGACACAAAATAGGACAGGAAACGTTCTCTAGGATGAGAATACAACGGGCAGAACAATAAATAATGTACTAGATCCTCCACACAACCATTTCCACAAATACAGAATCTCTGATCTGCAGAAATGTGGATGTACCTGCCGTCCAGATAAGCTGAAGGCATTTGTTGAAATCTTAGCTCTGTGAAGGCCTTCCTCAAGAGTGGATAAGTAATAGTTTTTAAATACCTTGGGAGCTGATGGTCTTTTTTAATTGCAGCAAACCATAGTGAGGAACGATTGTTATTAATAATCTCCCTGTCAAGGTGAAGATGGAATTTTCCTATTTCTTGGTTTATCCTGGACTGAAATCCAGATGTAGCTGCAAAATCTATAGTAATTGAATATGTGGTCATTCTTTGTTGACATATCTTCGCCCATCCCCCTTGTCTAAGTTGTTCGTACCAGCATTTCTTGGGGAGTCTAGAGTCATCCATTTCGTTCAGTCTGCACCAGTATCGTATCATACTTTTGTTGACTTTAGATTCAATAGAGGGCAGACCAGACTCTGCTCTTAACAGGGCTGCTGGTGTGCCTGGAGACAGACCAAGTATTTTCCTTATACAACTGTGGAGAAAGCCTGACACGAGTATGCATGCACACACACACACACACACACACACACACACACACACACAGTCTCCGTCCAGGGGAGGGGGGCGAGGAGGGGGGATTGAGTTACAGGGAAGCAGCCAGACAGACCGGCATCCCCAACAATGGAGAGTCTCGGTTGAATTCCACAAAACCCAAGAAAGGACCATCAAGACCATCAAACTATCAGGGCAGTCTCAAAGAGCTGTAAAGTACCCAGTACGTCGCCTTCTTCCCGGGCAGGAATAAGCCCACCTGATACGAAGGGGCAGGCATAAGCCCCCACCTGACCTGGAGGGTGGGGAGAGCGGGAAACTCAGGGGTAGAAAACCCCTCTCCCAGTCTCCCTTCCTGTGAGGGGTTGTTGGGAACACAGGGTGCTTTGGAACAAGGTTCATCCTCCAAGCGGCAGCTGGAGTAACCTGTTCTCATCCCCGGATCGGCCGACCCGGAGCCAGGCTGAAATTGACTAGCATAAAGTCTTTAGTCTAAGGTAACTGACTAATCCCAATGCGCTAGCCTGGGAGCCTGTTTCATTGATAAACGTAGAGGTCACCTCAGGTTGTGTTGACATTATAGTATTCCTAGAAAGCTGTTAGTTCCGCTCGGTATCTTGTGTAAATAAATAAAGCCTTATTTGGTCATTTAAAGGGCTCTAGTTCCCTCTTGTGTACGCAAACCTCCTAGTCGGTTTCACTTGCTTGTACGGGCTGTAACTCAGTGCCAGTTAACCCGTTAAGCGCCGAACTCACGCATAGAACCCGGGTGCTGGTCCTTCACAAAAACCATTCTGGAGTGTTTCCAGTGAAGCAAAATTCCCTTCACCCCAAATCTCAGCTCCATAGCATATTTGAGCAATTACTTTCCCGGCAAATATTTTTAAGATGGGTTCTACTAATTGGCCACCCTTGGAGAAGAAAAATTTTAGAATCTGTTGTATGGACCTAGATACCGTCAATTTAATTGCATCATAATGTGTTTTCCAATTAATTCTTTCATTGAAGTGGATACCCAGATATCTAAATGAGCTACATTGCTCAATAGGATGACCATCCATTGTCCATTTGTGCTTTTTACGTCCTTTCCCAAAAACCACTACCTTGGTTTTGGAATAGTTAATACTAAGCTGCTCATTTCTACAAAAAGCACTAAACTTAACTAACATTCGTCTCAAGCCTATTTGGTTAAGTGACAGGAGAACTACATCGTCCGCGTACATCAGGATTGGGACCTTACTTGAATCAAGAGTAGGGGGAAAGAAAAGTGGAGATTCCATTTCCTGTACTACATTATTGAGAAAGAAGTTAAATAAAAAGGGAGCCAATATACAACCCTGGCGGACTCCCTGAACTACATCTATGACTTCTGTAAGATGACCATTTAATCCCACTCTTACCTGGGTCACATTTCTATGATGAAGAATTTTAATTAACCAAAGTAATCTTGTGTCAATGTTGGAATCAGCAAGCTTCTCCCAAAGACGGGTCCTATTTACTGAATCAAATGTGGAAGACAGGTCAATGAAAGCCGCGTATAATTTTTTGGAGGGTCCTTGTGTAGTTTTTTTAATTAGATGGTAAAGGACGAAGCACTGATCTATTGTGCTTCGACCTTTGTGGAAACCTGCTTGTGCTTCATTAAATACATTATTTGCTTCCTCCCAAGCTATTAATTTACGTAATAGTTGTTTAGAGTATAGTTTTGAAACTACATTCAACAGACTTATTGGTCTATAGTTGTTAGGATCACGGATGTTTCCTTTTTTAAATATAGGAATAATCACGCTAGAAGTACCACCCTGAGGGTAGGATGCCTGTTGTATTAATATGTGTAAAGAGTTTGGCGAGTATAGGGGCCCACCATTCGGGATTGTCTTAAATAACTCAGGAGGTAACATATCACCCCCTGGTGCTTTCCCTTTGGAAGTGCTGCGATATCTTCCAGCACCTCCTCTGATGTCACTGGTTGCCATTGGGGATGGCTAAACATGTCAGTTTCACCTAATGAAACTGAGGGCTGCTGAAGTGGTGGTGGGGGGGGGCACAGTTGATCAATTTCCTGCCTTAGTAACAGTTTTTCTGGGCTGTATCACACTGCAGACTGCAGGTCACTTGATTCAGTGTTCTTCCGTTCTGAATAAATCTCTGCACATTGAAATCTAGCATGTCAGGGGAACAATGTCTTCTCCCATCCATGTGATTTTCAATGTGCCATTCTTTTATTTTCTTTTTCAATTGTGTGAGCCCCCACTGCAGTCGGAGGAGGTACAGTCCAGAAACAGATTTATCCCACCACCTGCTGTTTGTGAGAATTTTATTTATTTATGTCCATATTAATTTATTCCATTTATGAGTTGCCCTGTAGCCAAGATCTTTCTTGGCCACAGCTTCTTCTGCATCCTATTCCTGGACCCTGCTGGACTGGCCAGGCCAGGTACAGATCCAGATATTAATTTTCCCCCTGTAAATTTGCTTCCAGCTGCTTTTCCATCCAATCATCACCAAGGTGGCTGATTATTTTCTCGCTATCATTAGCCTAGCCGCAGTTAACAAGTTTACAATTAATTCCTTCGTATTTTGGTCACAAATAAGTTTCTCCGTTATTGATAACAATGCTAGTTTTGGACAGACCTCTAAGTTAATACCAATAATTTCCGATATATTCCATGCTTTCATAGATTTCATAGATCACAGAGTTGGAAGGAGCCTACAAGGCTATCAAGTCCAACCCCCTGCTCAATGCAGGACCCTGCTTAGCTTTCCACACTCAGACAAAACTGTGTCTCCATTCCTGATATGTTAGAACTACAAGAACAAACCAGTTCGGCAGCCTCTAATTAAAAAATAAATAAATGTGGAGCATGTGCACTTTTGCATTTTAAACTCACTTAAATCATAGCACCATGATTTAAGTGGAGGGGTTTTTTTTTTCTTCTTCTTCTGCACCACTGGATCCATTTACCTGTGAGTAGGTTCCGTCGACCTCATTGGGCTTACTTCTGAGCAGGCACGACTTGTGCTTGCAGCCTCTCAGTCACCCCAGTGGGAGCGGGGTTGCTCTTTTTCGCTCCAGTCCAGGTTTTTCCGCCTGGATGTCGCGGCTCGCTCCTTGGGCACGCAGCTCGGCGTGGGGTAGGGTGGCGAGGACCGGTTTGCGGGATCCAGGCCGGGTTTTCACGTCTGTGCAGCGCGCTCGCTTGGGTTCTTTCGCCCTAAAGCCGGAGGAGGGCGATCGGCCAGGCGGGTGCGCGCTTTGGCGAGGCTGGCCAGCCAGTTAGCCAAGGAAGGCAGCGCCGCTCGCTTGAACGTCGGTCCCTCCTCCCTGCCTTTCTCTCTGGGTCAAGAGGGCGCCCCCGTTGCTGCTGCAGCGGCCGCCGATCGCCCACCTAAGCCTCCAGGCTGCCCGCCGCATCCGTGAGCTCCCGACGGCGCAAGCAGCCAGCCCAGGTAAGGAGCGCGCAGCAAAAGCGCTTCCACTTTCGCTCCGGGAGAACGTTCGGCTCGGCTCGGCAAGCGGCGGCTGCCAGAACTTGCCAGGCAACTTTGTGGCCAGTTCCGGTAGCCAGCAGGTGCTGCCTCTTCTTTCTTTTCTTTCTTTCTTTCTTTCTCCTTGCTTCTCTTTCCTTCTCTCTCTCTCTAGCTTTCTCTCACACACTCACCCTCTCTCTCTCTTTCTCGCTTTCTCTCTTTCTATTTCTCTCCCCCCCCTTCTCTCTCTCTCTCACACACACACACACACACACCTTATTTCTCTCTCCTTTGTTTCTTTCATCGCTTTACACGCCACGCTTCTCTCTGACTCGGGACTCGGAGTTCTCCTGGGCTAGGACACACTCGCCTCCAAACCTGCATGTGGAGCGTCTCGTAAGCACGTCTGAATAGAAAGGGAAACACGCATCTACGGTCATCGCACGTTATGGATTTGTTGGTGGTAGGCTGGTCTGAGGGGAAGAAGACTACCGAACGCGGTTGAAGTGTACACACACACACACACACACACACCCCAAGTGTACTTGTGAATGGGAGGGACGCGTGACAGCAAGCGCAGGAGGGCCAAACTCGAGGTCACATGATTCGCGGGTCTGGTTTTCAAAATGTAAAGAGCAACCGTGAAACAGGGATTGAAGGGGGGGTGCGATCAAGATCAGCGGACCACGAAAGTTTAACCCTTGCCACTCCTGCTGTGCTCCCGATGAGCATCTGCCGCCCTCCGCCGCGGAAAGAAGCGCCCATCGTGCAGGCGCTGTTCTTGGGGAGCTGTGCTGGGACTAGTTCTCGGGACCAAAGGACACGTGACGTGGGAGATTGGTGAATTCTTTCATTTTGTTTAGACTTAAAAGCAGCTGTGGAGTGGGGATCGCGGTACTCGGACAGCCTTCCCCAACCCGGGGCCCTCGAGATATGTTGGACTACAACTCCCAGAATCCTCCACGGCTGGCTGGGGGATGCTGGGCGTTGTAGTCCAGCACTTCTGGAGGGCACTAGGTTGAGGAAGGCTGCATTAGGAGTTAATCTTTCCCAACTGATTCCCTCCTCATCCTCAAAGCTGCTGTTTGTCCTGTAGGGCAAAATGTAAACGTACCTTTATTCCTTCGGATATCCTTCACTGAGCTAGTTCATTTTCATCTCGGCTGTCCTGGTTCAGAATGTTCCATTGTGTGTGCATTGGGAGGGGAGGAATGACCTGGCATGTCAGGCAGAAAGCTAGGCCAGAACCCTTCTCCTTGATAAACTAGTTTTCTGCATGCAAGGATGATAGTTTCTTATGTGTAGAGGAGCATTTGATCATGGAAGCCCCCAGCGGCAGTCTGAAGTGGTACTGGCCAGACACAGGCTGGCCACTTCAGTGAGAACAAGGTCGTTGGCTACATCTCCCTGTTGAGTGTTCAAGTCACTGGCCAACCCAAATTTGCTCCTGCAGAATGTGTGAAATGCCCCCCCCCCATGACACCATTTTCCAGAGCTGGCCCAGGTCCTTTGCTTCCCAAGGCAAACCGACATTTTGCCCTCGTCGCACCTTGTGTTACCACTGTTCTGTATATGATAAAACACAATAGCACATTAAGGATGCAGTCCTATGCATACTTACCTGGGAGTAAGTTACCTGGACACACTGGGACTTATTCCTGAGTAAGCACGCATATGGTAGCATTACCATATACCACTGGAGAGCCAGTGTGGCGTAGTGGTGAGAGTGTTGGACTGAGACTCCGGAGATCCGGGTTCTAGTCCCCACTCAGCCATGAAACTCACTGGGTGACTTTGGGCCAGTCACTGACTCTCAGCCTCACCTACCTCACAGGGTTGTAGTGAGGATAACATGGAGAGGAGGAGGAGGAGGATTATGTAAGCCTGCCTTGGGTTCCTTGCAGGAAAAAAGGCGGGGTATAATATAATAAATAAATAAAATAAAATTATGAATGATCAACAGTGGACTGGGATATCTCCCTTTTCCATTTTTAGTGTCTGTCCCTCCTTTACTTTCTCCCCTTCTCTCTTCTTTTTATAACAAAAACAAACAATACAGAAACATAACAAACAACAAAAAGGACTTCCAATTTTCTCCAGAACAGATATAGGTAACAATACTTTCCCTTACTCTATAATTACAAAGAAAGTTCTATCTTTTTTTTCCCCACTGTCCCAATTTTTTCTTCTTATTTATCAAACCCACAAATATACACATCATTTTTTTCTAAACTCTGGGAAAAAAGTCTATTAGAGGTTTCTACTCGACCATAAACGTAGTTGTTGACTTTTCTCTAATTCGTATCATACATTTAGCCATCTCCACCAATTCCTTCATCTTCATCAATCCATTCTTCTCCTGAAGGTAAAGCTGAACATTTCCACTTCTGTGCATACAATAATCTCGCTGCTGTTGTCATATATATAAAAATAAAGTTCCATGACTTCTTTCCAGCTGATTGTCCATTATTCCTAGAAGAAACTGAAGAAATTCAGTCTTTAAGATCTTTTGCATTAATAAATGTATTTGTATCCAAAAAAAATTGGCTTTCTTACACGTCCACCACATATGGTAAAATGTTCCTTCTTGTTCACATTTCCAGCACACACCCGAAGTGCCATTATACATTTTAGCTAATTTCTCTGGTGACATATACCAGCAATACATCATGTTATAAAAGTTCTCTTTAAGATTAGAACATAATATAAATTTCAGCGTATTTTGTAAAGGTTGTAAAAACTCATTCTCAAAACTCTTATAAGATATACCTGGGAGTTCATCTGGTTCAGGAGCCTTTCCTGGTTTTATCTTTTGTATAGCATCCACCAGTTCTCTTGTTGTTATGGGACCATTCAAAATTTGTCTCTGTTCCTCTGTAATCTTAGGTAACTTTTGTTTCTCAATATATTAATCTATTCTTTCTGCTGGAACATCATAACCTTGATATAAATTAGAGTAATAGTGATAAAATACTTTTTGTATTCCCTTATCTGTTAATACAGTATCACCCTCTTGTATTTTTAATATTTCCTTTTCTCTTTCTTTTCGCAATTCATAAGCCAACCATCTCCCTGGTTTATTTGCAAGTTCAAAGCTCCTTTGTTTCATATGACTCAATTTTATTTCCATTTCTCTTATTGTTGACATAGATAGCTGTTGCTGTAAAATCTTAATTTGTTGAAGGGTATTTGTATCTCCTGGAGAGTTCTTTAATTCTTCTTTTCTTTTTATCTCCTCCCAAATCTTTCATGTTTTCTCTTGCCTCTTTCTCTTAAGCTGGGTATTGTATTGTATAAAATAACCTCTGATAAAAGCTTTACTTGCGTCTCAAACCATTGTCAAGTCTCTGCCCTTATTTAAGTTAGTTTCAAAGAATTCTTTTAATTTTCTTTTACATTCTTCAACAATGACTGCCTTCTGCAATAATGTCTCATTTAATCTCCATCTAAAGTATTGACTTTTCTTTTATAAATCATAGTCACAGGGTTATGATCTGAAAAAAATCTTAGGAAAAATATCTATTTTTTTAGAAACCTTGGTAGCAAAATCTCTAGATGTCAAAATCATATCTATTCTTGAGAAAGATCTATGCCTTTCTGAAAAGTAGGTATATTCCCTTGCATCCACCATTTTTCAACCTCCATAAATCGAACCAACCCTAAGTTGTCCATCAAGTTAAAAAAAAAAACTTTTTGGAAGTTTACCTTGACCACATTTAATATTTTTCTCAGAGGTTCTATCCATTTGTGGTAGAATAACTCCATTCCAATCTCCCACCAAGGCACCAACTGTCATATGATAAATCTGTTAAACAATCCATAAGTCTTTTATAGGAACGTTGCTTTATCTTCATTAGGAGCATAAATTCCCAACACCAAAGTCTTAGAGCCATTTAAGTTAACTTCTACTCCCACAAATCTACCATAATCATCAGACCAGTGTTCTCCAACCTTGGGTCCCCAGATTTATTTATTTATTTATTATATTTATACCCCACCTTTTTTCCTGCAAGGAACCCAAGGCGGCTTACATAATCCTCCCCCTCCTCTCCACTTTATCCTCACAACAACCCTGTGAGGTAGGTTAGGCTGAGAGTCAGTGACTGGCCCAAAGTCACCCAGTGAGTTTCATGTCCAAGTGGGGACTAGAACCCAGATCTCCCGAGTCCCAGTCCAGCACTCTCACCACTACGCCAGATGTTTTTGGCCTACAACTCCCAGCATGCCCCAGCCAGCTATGCTACATCTGGGGACCAGATCTGGGGACCCACGGTTGGAGAACACTGCATCAGACAATACAAGGTCTGGTTTGAAATTGGGGGCTTAATATACAAAACAACTCCATTTATTTTTTTTGTACTTGCTGAAATAAATTCTTCACCCAAAGTTTTACAAACCAAATACTTTATATCTTTTTTTCACTCGGGAATATGGGGTGGGTTAGGATTTTTAAGTTTTGTACTGTTTTATTGTGTTTTATACTGTGTGTGTGTGTGTGTGTGTTCCCCCCCCTCTTGTGTTTTATTGGACTGTACATCGCTCAGAGTGGCCGGATGTCTGGCCAGATGGGCGATTCATAAATATAATGAATAAATAAATAAACATGCGTCTCTTGTTGGCAAATAATACCTTGTTTTAGTTTTTTCAGATAATTTTTTTAAAAACAGTGGACTGGGATACTATTTTCTCCCTTTTCCATTTTTAATGTCTGTCCCTCCTTTACTTTCTCCCTTTCTCAACTGTCTCTATGTGTTCAGAGGAATACATGTTCTCTTTAACACTCATGAACTGCACTACCACTTTAGTGGTCATGGAGCTTAAAGAGGGGTAGAAGGATGGATTCCCCCCCCCCTTCCTTTACACTGTATGCCATTTGGTAAAATGAGACCAAATCCACCATAGTGGCTGTAAGTATGAGATCGAGGGATTGGTAGTTATTCCCAGGCCTCCATTGAAGCCAGGGTTCATTCTGAGAACCTGTTTTCACTTCAGTCATTGCCACAATCTGTTAATAAAGAAGAGGTACCTGAGCATGTAAAAAGTGTCCGCCACTATACCACTGAGAAAACACTCCTCTGTCCATGTAAAGTTAAGTGGCAAGACTTACAGCTAAATGTGGGTGTAGCTTTCTGGTAGGATTTGACTAGGACCGGCCCAAGATATTTTGTAGCTTATGAACAAGATCACGCAAACACACACACAAATTCTATGTACAGAAGCTGACCAGACTGGCAGTTGAATCTTACCTCAGTGCTGCTGAATGAGACAGCATCCTCCGCTGCATCTAAAGCTAGTGTGTAGCTGGTGTCCGCCAGCTGCTTTGGACTACAACTCCCATAATCCCTGACTTGGTCATGCTGACTGGGGCTTATGGGAGTTGCAGTCCAAAACATCTGGAAGGAGCCAGGTTGTCATCCCTTGGCGTACTGTGTCAAACCATGAGTGGGGAGATCCCCACCCCCTGGGTGACTCCATTTATATAATAATAATAATAATAATAATAATAATAATAATAATAATTACCCGGCCACCCTGGGCGATGTACAATTAAAATACAATAAAACACAATAAAACATAATAACTAAAACAATATAAAAAATTCTCATTAAAAACCTAACCCACCCCATATTCCCGCCTGAACAGCCATGTTTTTAATGCACGGCGGAAGCTCATCACGGAGGGGGCATGGCGAAGGTCACTAGGGAGGGAGTTCCATAAGATGGGGGCCGCCACAGAGAAGGCCCTCTTCCTAGTCCCCACCAGCCTGGCTGCTCTGGCTGATGGGATAAGGAGAAGGCCGTCCGTGGCAGACCTTGTTGAGCGGCCTACTTGATGTTGCTGGAGGCGCTCCTTGAGATAAGCTGGGCCGGAGCCGTGTAGGGTTTTAAAGGTCAAAACCAACACCTTGAATTCGGCTCGGCAAGCAACTGGTAGCCAGTGCAACTCATTAAGCACTGGCGTGATGTGATCACGCCGGCGGCTGCCCTTAATCAGGCGAGCCGCCGCGTTCTGTACCAGCTGAAGCTTCCGGACCGTCTTCAAGGGTAACCCCACGTAGAGCGCATTACAGTAGTCTAGGCGAGAGGAGACCAAGGCATGAACCACTGATGGGAGCAGGTGATTAGGAAGGTAGGGGCGCAGCTGCCGTATCAGATGGAGTTGATACAGCGCCGCCCGGCTCACAGCTGCCACCTGAGCCTCCATGGACAGCTGGGAGTCTAGAATGACCCCCAAGCTGCGGACCTGGTCCTTCAGGGGTAGATGTACCCCATTCAGCACCAGGTCAACATCCCCTAACCTTCCCTTGTCCCCCACCAGAAGTACCTCGGTCTTGTCCGGGTTCAGCTTCAGCATGTTCCTTCCCATCCAGCCAGCCACTGACTCCAGGCACTTGGACAGGGTCTCAACGGCCAACCTCGGTGAGGACTTAAAACAGAGGTAGAGCTGCGTGTCATCCGCATACTGATGACACTGCACCCCAAACCTCCTGATGATAGCTCCCAGCGGCTTGAGGTAGATGTTGAATAACATCGGGGAGAGGATGGAACCCGCGGCACTCCACAAGTGAGCAGCCGAGGGTCCGAAGCCTCCTCCCCGAGAACTACCCTCTGATACCTTCCAGAGAGGAAGGACCGGAACCACTGCAATACAGTGCTTCCCAAGCCCAAGCCCTCCAGACGGTCCAGGAGGATACCGTGGTCAACGGTATCAAAAGCCGCTGAGAGATCGAGGAGGACTAGAAAGGAGCATTCGCCCCTATCCAAAGCCCTCCTCATATCATCCACCAAGGCGACCAAGGCCGTCTCCGTCCCATGTCCAGACCTGAAGCCCGACTGGCACGGATCCAAATAATCGGCTTCATCCAAGTGTGCCTTCAACTGAGCACCCACCACCCGCTCGATCACCTTGCCCAGAAATGGTAAATTGGAGACTGGGCGAAAGTTGTTTAAATCCTGGGGATCCAAGGAGGGCTTCTTAGAAGCGGTCTTATTACTGCCTCCTTGAGGGCTGATGGCATCACTCCCTCCCGAGTGGGGATACCCTTGATACTCAGTCTCTCTATGAGCCAATAAGGGTCAAAAAGAGGGTCTAAGATGCACCTCTCATCTAGATCGAGGCGGGGTAACAACAGAAAATATAAATACCTAAACTAAAACAACACAATATATACTATTAACCATCTTAAAACATCCTAAAAACATCTTAAAACATCTTTAAAACATCCTAAAATTCCGCCGGATAGGCCTGCCGGAAGAGTTCAGTCAGAACTCAGAGAGCACAGCAAAACATGGTTCGTATTTATGGACTCTTTTGCATTCCCTTCTTGCCCAAGAGGTGAGAAGTTTTAGGATCAGCACAAAAGGGGTTTAGTTTCCCTTAGGTAAGGAAGCGCTGAAAACATAAGCAACATCTGTAATGTTTGTTTTATTTATAAAGGTGCAAACAGAGCATAAGTGGGAGCAAACAGGCACTCCTTCAGCAGGCAGGATGTCCACCAACCCTGCATCCAGTTCCCAGAGAAACAGTTGCACTCCAAAGGTGTTTCACTTTCAAACAGCTAGCAGCTCCCAATTCTGTGTCCAATCCTTATTTGAACTGCAAAGTTGGCTGCAAACTGTTCCTCGGCCCTCTCCCACTAGTTATGGGGGTGTCCCTTTCCCAAATCTCTGGTGAATATTACTCTCCAAAGGCTGGAGGGGGATTCCCAGCTATCCAAGAACATTCCTTGGTTAAATCTCAGTCCCCCATCAGGTGGTATGTTTGGCGAAACTTTAGTGACAGGTGCTTTCACCGTAACCGAGATGTCCTGAAGCGGCAAAGCCACATTTGTGGGAAACCATGACTTGCTCTTCTGCTCTATTGTATCTTGCAGCCTGAGCCACCAAAATCATAGTGCCAGCAAACCCCATGATACGTAGAAGCTCACACACTGTGTAATAAGTGCAGATAAGCTCACCTGTCTTGTATTAAAATTGCCCATCATCCCTACCTGCCCCCCACCCCCAGTTCCCAAGATCAATAAAGGTATTGAATTCCCATGTGCCTGGGCATCACCTAGGGGAAGTTTCCCACTCCAATGTAGCTGCCTGCCACCACCTGCCCCTTCCCCATTGCTGGACCCTGGGGTTACTTTTAAGGAAAGACCCTTTTCAGATAGAAATTAGAACTGAACTATAAACTGGAAATTAAAATAAGGCGGCAGTCTTAAGCATGCTTACTGGAAAGTTACCACCATCAAAATCAATAGCACTTAAAATGTGTTTAGGATGGGAATTTTAATGAGAAATATAGCGCTATTTCTTTTTCAGAAATCTAATGAGAAGAGTCAACCTGGCGTAGTGGTGAGAGTGCTGGACTGGGACTCGGGAGATCCGGGTTCGAGTCCCCGCCCGGCCATGAAACTCACTGGGTGACTTTGGGCCAGTCACTGACTCTCAGCCTAACCTACCTCACAGGGTTGTTGTGAGGATAAAATGGAGAGGAGGAGGAGGAGGAGGAGGATTATGTAAGCTGCCTTGGGTTCCTTGCAGGAAAAAA
Organism: Shinisaurus crocodilurus; assembly: GCA_021292165.1. Lineage (NCBI taxonomy): Eukaryota > Metazoa > Chordata > Lepidosauria > Squamata > Shinisauridae > Shinisaurus > Shinisaurus crocodilurus. Next base: position 26,904,383 of record CM037883.1, read on the forward strand.
AGCAGGCTATAAATTAAATAAATAAAGAACATGTCTGACAAAGCTTGCTGCTGCCCCAAGTGCACTGCTTGCCCCTTCTGAGCCCTCCCCCCATATTTTCCTGGCGCCACTGCCGCCCATAGCAGCGATCCCGTGCCGGTCTCATGGTGATGTTATTTGTGGCCCAAGGACAGTTAGGCCAGTAATATCCCATTAACATGGTTAACAAGAAAGAGAGAGAACAGCATTATGACAATGAATCTCAACCCAGTAATATGGAGTGAGTGATTCAAAGGATTAATATCGAGGCTGGTGCATATAAGAGTTAAAAGCCTAAAGCTATGTGTTCCATATGTTCCTGCCCAATTCCTGAGATCATCTCCAGAGGCTCTTCTCCTGGTGCCACCGCCCACAACTGCACAACAGGTGGCTAGCAGGGACAGAGCCTTCTCTGTGGTGCCCCCCCCATCTGTGCAATGCTTTCCCCAGGGAGATCCACCTGGTGTCTTCACTGTACAGTATATGTTTAGATGCCAGGTTAAGACCTTCTTCATCCAGCAGGCATGTCATCTTTACTCTGTTGCTCTGATGATTAGCTTTACTGCTGGCCCGTGAATATTTTTAATATTTTAAATGTTTTAATATTGTGATAGTTTCATTGTCGTACGTATTGTTTTGGTTGTTATTTTATTGTTTGGGGTGAGGGTGGGGATTATATGCTGGTAGACTGCCCCAAGGCATCTGGTAGTTAGATGGTAAATTCATTTAAGTGTGTGTGTGTGTGTTGGCAAAACCATCACTGTCCAAATAAAATTATCAAGATGATGGAAACCATGGATCATGAGACTATTTTATCGTACTTTGTGAATCCTTGCATTAGTGGCTAGTTCTAAGTCATTTTGAGTTCTCTGCAGTGAAACTCAACATGGAGATAATCCAAATTGGATGAGAGATCCCTACTGGATAGAATCCATGTAGTCGAGATGCAGGGCTGGGATCACACATCCCACTGTCTTTCCTCCTGGCCTCCGTGATGATGGGATCTTCTGCGCCAAGCCTATACCTGTGTACATTGGGCTTACAAGTGAGCTTTGTGCAGCTCCTGAGAACATAAGGAAAGCCTTGGGAGGCCAAGTGGGTCCAGAGATCCAGGGCACCACACGACCCCCAGGGAGGCAGCTGCAATAGTGGTCGAGCAAGGCTTGGTATGCAGCGAAGGAAAGCACTGCACCGGCCAGTCAGCAGTGGAGGCTGGTGACGTGACCCCCGTGTCAGTGGGGCTCCTTGTCCATTGCATCTTTTTGTTTGAGCTTTATCGCAGCTACCCATGGTGCTCCATGGCGGTGAACCTCTTTTGGGGATGGAGGTCAGCGCCATGGATAGCTCCTATAAAGCACAAACAAAAACGGTGTAATGCAGTGTTCTCCAACCTTGGGTCCCCAGATGTTTTTGGCCTACAACTCCCAGCATGCCCCAGCCAGCATAGCTGGCTGGGGCATGCTGGGTGTTGTAGGCCAAAAACATCTGGGGACCCAAGGTTGGAGAACACTGGTGTAATGGGTAAAGAGCCCCACTGACACAGGAGTCACCAGCCTCCCCCTTTAAAGGACAATATTTTCCCCAGTGGTGTGAAGCAGCGAGCTGAACCAATCAGCTCGCTAACTTTGGGGAGTGCGCAGCCAGTGAGGACGGTTGGAGCAGTCAGAGGCCTCATAAATCCCCTTTCATGCTGTTCAGGAACCAATAGTGGTAGCATTGCATGCGGGGGGGGGGGGACGGGACACCAAAATTCTACCTCGCCCAGGGCACCACCTTGAGATGACCCTGTTGCTGGATCAAGCTGCACCGTTTCCATTCCTGCCCCGCCAGAAGCTTCTGGGAAGCCCTCTCCCGCTGCAAGTTCCTTTTGTGTTCTGCAGAGCAGCGTTCCCTTCCCTGGTACCCTCCAGATGTGTTGGACTACAACTCCCATCATTCCCAGCTGGAGGGCACCAGGTTAGGGAAGGCTGCTGCAGAGCATAGTCTCTTGCTCAGATGCATCACATCAGTCGGATATACAAATGTTGGCGGGAGACGGCAGGCACAATCCCAACACACTCTAGAGTGGACCCTTGTGCATCGCCCCCCCCAAAGGAAATGCATCACCCAAAAAAAAAAAAAAAAAAAGAGGGCACAGATTTGCATAAAAATTGGATATGCTAATTTATGGTATAGCCGCACACCTAGACACAAGTAGTTTAAATAGAAATACAATACAGCTCACCATAGTGTGGAAGCCTGTAATTTGTGTCCCTGCTCAATTTGCTGTCCAGGTGCTAAATGTTTTTATTTATTTCTTTATTTTATAAATTCATAAATGTTTATAAATTCATAAAGGTTATTTATTATATTTATATCCCACCTGTGCTCCTGCAAGGAACACAAGGTGGCTTACATAATCCTCCTCTTCTCCATTTTATCCTCACAACAACCCTGTGAGGGAGGTTAGACTAGGAGTCAGTGACTGGCCCAAAGTCACCCAGTGAGCTTCATGGCCGAGTGGGGACTAGAACCCGGATCTCCCGAATCCCAGTCCAACACTCTAACCACTAGGCCACACTGGCTCTCATGATTCTTTGTTTTTAAACTGGGCTTGACCTGGACAGCCCATCAAATACAGGACTGTTCTCTGTGAAGTAGGACACATGGTCAACCCAACCCTCTCCTGCAGTATGTTCAGGTTGACAAAATTGTTTGTCTGAACTGAGCTATAATGTCCTCACTAAATACCATAAAGAAACATATCCTGTAATTAAAGTACAACAGATCTCTGATCATTGCACTTGTCAAGGTCAAACAGGGTTGTTTCCGTTGGCTTGCCGGGCACTGATTAGCTTCATTTCAATATCCTTCCCTGGGATTTAGATGTGCCAAGTTTTGTGCTGTCACATGTTGCCATTGCTGTGGGAGTGTATAAAAACATAGTTATCATGCCTTTGGTTTAGTTTCATTATGGGAAATACCAGCCCAGACCAAGCAGTGGAGTTTTCATTCATCAAAGGCATTCCTGAAGTGAAACACTTTGCTTATGGAATGTATTCCCAAGCACTCCTTTGAGTCTGTTCTGAGGAAGCCATAGATGTGGAGGCAAGGAGAGGTGTCCGACTAAATGAAAGAGGAGGATGATGGACTTGGGCTGAAGGTACATGATGCGGCAATGAAGCTGGGTGGTTTGGGGTCTTGTCACTAGTGTTTGGATGTGGCTGGGAACTGCCTTGAGTTCCTTCATGGGATATAAATGTAATAATAATACATGGCTCCACTGCTGTGCGCGGCACATTTGGTGGGGATGCAAGACAGGGCCTTCTCAGTGGCTGTTCCTAGTCTCTAGAATTTCCTGCCAAGGGAGGCTAGGTTGGCTCCCTCTCTGCTGTCCTTCCACCAGCAGGCAAAGATATTTTTATTCAAGCAGGCCTTTGGCATGTAAGCTGGTCTGTTGCTGAAGTGGATTCTGTTAGGTTGGGTGTTGGGGGTATTTTTCTTTTTTAGTTGTGTGGAGTTTTTTTTTACTGACTAGGTTCAGACAACACAATAACTCACACTTAAGGGTTGAGTTATGGGTTGAGTGTGGGTTGCCATTGAACCATGGGTTGTTGTTGAAATGTGGGTTATCTCATGTTGTCTGAACCCAGCCGAGATAACAAACCATGGTGAACAACCCACAGTTCACAACCCAACAACAAACCATGGGTTCTCTTCATGGGTTGTTCATGGTTAACAAGCCATGCCATGGCTTGTTAGCGCAGCTGGGTTCAGACACCATGATAACCCACGTTTCAATGACAACCCTCAGTTTAACAACAACCCACACTCAACCCATACTGAACACTTGAGTGTGGGTTATCGTCTTGTCTGAACTCAGTGTGTTTTTAATTTATTTGTTTTTATTATTGTTTTTAACTAAGTTTATTTTAATCTTGGTTTTCTTACTATTAGCCACCTCGAGCACCATCTTTGGGAGGTGGAAAAGTGGGGTATAAATCAAATGAATAAATATATAAATAAAGGTGCCCAAGCCACCTTGGGTACCTTTCAGGAAAAAAGGTGGGGTATAAATATAATAAATAAATAAATAAAATAAATACATGCCTATATCATTTTTAAAAATCACTGAAAGCATTCCTGGTGAGAATCTCCTAGATGGCTTTCATCAAGAGTGCTTTTGAGGTTCTCTTGCAGTATTTGCACATGGATATTGTTCCTGTAGGAGTGGCTGTGGACATCTCTTCTGAGGCGCATTCTAGCCAATGGAGGCTTTGCATTTGCATTTAAGCATACATTTTAGGCCTCACGTGTGGAAACTGTGTGGAATACCTTCCCTATTTATTCATTACATTGGGGCAGGCTGGTTGAACCAATGAACTGTTCATCCTCCTTCCAATTCAATCCCTGTGAAGTGCGAATGTGTGCACATTAGACGTTTCGCTCGACTTTGTCCTCTGAATGAGGTGACTTTGCAGTTTAAAACTCGACCTTTCTCTCCCCCCAGGTTCTTCGTTATGGGGGTCATTGCATGAACTTGCCTGCTTGTATCAAGGTATTTTTCTCCTCCCATCAAATGTAAAACACAGCAAAGACAATGCGCTCATTGTATCGCTACCAACTCTCGCTTAGATTGCATTATAAATCAACAGTGTTATCTGCAACTATGAAAGATTATGGCACAACAGAACCAGTGGCAAGTTATCTCGAGTAAGCTTCCAATAAAGTCACACGAGTGAGGGGGAAAAAACCATTTCTGCCGATTGTTGGCAAGCAACAAATCCACCTTGGGACTTCAAGTCCGGTTCTCCTTGAATCGAAAAACCAAACAACAGTTTGGAGGCCATGCCAAATGGAGCAATTTGTCTTTCAAGTGGCGCGTAAAGATGCTACAGATTGGGAGAACAATTTACTGAAGCCCAACATTCGGCAGATATCCTATTATGCTGACTGATGTGCAGCTTGTGTGGCTGAATAAGCTGGCCTTGTTTCAGGTGGTTCGCCTGGGCCTGAGCAGTTGCCGATTCAGTTCCACCTGTGCAACCTTTTAGGCGTTGATTAATGCTATGCAAACGGCAATGTTAGCACTTACAGATACAGCGACAATTTGTTCTCTCTTGCCGAAGGTCAGCGACTTTGAAGGGGCTGTAGCGCAGGGATAGAGCACATGTTTTACACGCAAAAGGTTCCAGATTCAAACCCCAGCATCTCCAGATAAGGCCGGGAAAGGCTCATGTGAACCTCTGGGGATGAGGGTGCAGTTAGGTAGACTCCGGACTTCATGCTCTCTCACACATGCACTCACTCCTCTAGAGGTTGAGGTGCATTCCTTTACTTATTTCAAAATGTGGGTAACCCAGTCCGGCTGTGTTCGGGGGGCCCTCCAGCTCATTCTGCTGAGCAGGGCTCCAGATGTCTGCCCCAGTGATGGTACCCATTGCCTGGAGACCCGCTGCCAGTCAGTGTAGACAGTATTGAGCTTAAGGGCACAATCCTTTGGAGTTGAGCGTAAGCTGTTGAACTCAAGAGGCTCACCCTTATCCAGTGTTTCTCAACCTTGGGTCCCCAGATGTTTTTGGCCTACAACTCCCAGCATGCCCCAGCCAGCATAGCTGGCTGGGGCATGCTGGGAGTTGTAGGCCAAAAACATCTGGGGACCCAAGGTTGAGAAACACTGCCCTTATCCAATGCAGAGCGGGAGGAGCAGCAGAGACAATCTTCCCTTCCCCGCTCCTCCCATGCTGCATTTTCACTAGATGACCATTTCCGACCCTCTAGCTGGAGCGTCTCGGGAGGGGGAAGGAAGGAGGCTGGAGCGGCTTCAGGATACCTTGTATCCTGGCCACTCCAGTTTCCTCCCACCCCCTTTCCCCCCTCTCCGGGGTTGCTTTCCCAGCCTCGGAGAGCAACCGGTGCAGTTCTTTCCACACCGGCTGCAAGGGGGCGGGGGAGGCAGGTCGGAGCTCCAATTCCCAGTTCTGAGGTTGGGAATCGGAAAAATCCCATGAAGACCCCTCAGAAAATGTCTAGTGGCCATAGGATCTCTCCCTAATGCACCAATAGATTGGATAGAAATTACATTAATAAATCTGGCAGTTTACCCTTCCTAGCAATGAATTTCCAGAACCTTTATCAACTATTCATATACCCTGGAGACTGTAGGTTTCTACCAGTGCCAGGCTATTATGATTATTGCAGCAATTAATAAATTAGTGATTAACATCTTAGCAGATGTATTTGATGTATCTGGGATGCAGTTCATTAATAAAGATAATGCATTTTTACAATGTAACATAAAGTCTGGTCTCTTAAGGTATTGATTTTCAGGGTTGTTCTCCTAATCAGTACCTTCTTCATTACATGGGAAATTGATTGAATGTCCTGATGTTTTTGTTTTTACTTCAGCACAGCCAGGTCCCAAGCATGTAAATTAGCATATGCAAATTTGTGCTTGCTTGTGTGTGTGTGTGTGTGTGTGTGTGTGGCTGAGCCCTGGATCTTTTCAGGTGCCTAGCACTGCCCCTGGCCTCAACTCATAGGTCACCTCCAATTTTAGTCAAAGGGTGGCCTTATCCCTGTGCCCTTCTAAAAACAGGTGCTCAGGCGTCCCAGGCCTCTCTGGCCAAAGCACTGAGGGAGAGAGACCATTTGTACATCCTGGCCAATGCATGTTTGATGTAGAAATTTGAGGAGTAGGAAATGGAACATCCAGTTTTGAGTGTTGCATAAAACAAATGCCTGGAGGTCTGTTCGGTTTCTCTGTTCCTATTTGTTTGTGATCGAACAATAAGGAAATTACAGGAGGCTACATCCTGTAGTCTAGACTAGTTAAACAGGCTCCACCTATAAAATCAACACAATTCCCAAATATTTAAACTGCTGCAATGAACTAACTCATAATAAAAAAAAATTTTTTAAAACCAACCCTGCTCCACTGTTATTATAGACTATGAGAAGCATTTTGCAGCTGCTGTTATGTTAGTGTCTCTGTGGCTTGGAGACAGGTTGATTTTTACTTTGAATCAATTAGTGAGTGTAGATGATGAGTTTTTGTCATTTTCGGCTTTGTGTGCTAAATATAACTTGCCTGCTTCAGCTAAATGGCAATACTTGCAATTGCATCATTTGTTAGAATCTAGGTTTGGTCCTGCCGCTTTTACAGCTTCAGAGCCTCCTTTGCTATTGGAAGCATTGACTGAGACTGAGCAATTATATCGACCTACGATTCATGTTTATAAATACTTATTATGAATAAGTATGATACACAGAGTCTTAAAGACAAATGGAATAGGGAATTAGATGGTCTCATTTTGCCTAATCAATGGAACATTGTTTTTTCATCTGTGCCAGAAGGGTATATGGATCTTAGGTTACGTCTTATTCAGCAAAAACTTTTGTTTCGTGTTTATTGGACACCACTGATGGCGCGTGAGTGACAGCAGATCCCCGTGTGTGCAAGATGGGAGATTAAAAATCCTGTTCCCGTGTGTAGACGCCCATAAATCCACACACAGAAGTTCAGATCTTTCTCTCCCTCTCTGCGCAGCGTGCAGCGTTTCGGTTGCAAACAGCCAGCCAGCTCCTGTAATCTGATTCCAGCTGCCAGCTCCCCCGGTTTGTAGATTCCATGTAGCAAGGAAATAACTCTGTAACTCCATAGGTCTATTCTACCTGTTTATTTACTTAGCAAAGTAATATTCTACAGAGTATACATTCCTAGTTACAGTCCATGTGCAGAGTACAATGCATAGCAAGCATTTATTCCAGTGGAGCAAGGTTGGCTTTACTCCACCTCAGCAAAGACGTTACATGGTTGCATTAAGTCCAGCAAGCAAAAGTCAGAAGAAAAGAGTGAAGAGAGAGAACAGTCCTGCTCCTCTCTAAAATGGCTCCAGACAGAAAAACAAGTCAGTACGTCACCAGAAAGCATAAACCATGTGACAGGCTCATACTGTTTCCCATACACTCTAGTAACCCCTGCGAGAGCACGAGATTCTAGAAAGACATAACAACTTGTTTACCGCCATTCTGTTCCTTCCATGTTGTCAACAATGTGCTCCAGCTTGTGAATGTGAAACACCTTTTTAATAAGGGTTTGTCTAAGTCAGCTAACTGTTGGAGGTACAATTCTGCGAATGCCTCATTTACCCATATTTTATGGCAATGCCCAGTGGTTGCTTCTTTTGGGGTAGAGGTCATAGTACGGATAAACTTAGTATTAGGATGCTCTTTAATATTTACCAATGCACACGTTCTTTTAAATTATTTACCTGCTGTATGGAATTTATCACAAGGACAACGCATGTGGATTTTCCACTCCCTCTTGACAGCTGAACGACTGATATTACAACACTGGAAAGATAAGCGCTCACCTCCTATAACACAATGGATTGAGGATCTAATAACGCTTTCAACATTTGAGCGGCTGGTATTCAGTTGCCACCTGCAGATGGATAAATATATGGTTATTTGGTCCGCTTTTTCTGAAGCTTATGCATAACCGTTTTTACTGATAGTTGTATTACTACACACTTATGGATATACATTTCATACACATTTACTGTAAGTGATTCATTTTAATTTCTGTAAGAAAACTAATTTTTTCCTTCTCTTGTTTTTAATATGGTTTTTGTTTTATATGGTGTAATTCACATTAATGATGATGATGATGATGATGATGATGATGAATGATGATGATGTTAGTGTCTCTGAACACAGACAGTGTATTTAGGTCTTTCCCCATATTAGATTTTCTTGCTCATCATCATAGGTGCCAGAGCAATGCATTCATGAATGGGTAACATTTTTAGCCCGTTTCAGTTGCTCTACTGCAGCCTTCCCAAACCTGGTGCCCTCATTTTTGGACTACAGTTCCTATCAGTCCCAGCCAGCATAGCCAATGCTCAGGGATGATGGGAGTAAGGCACTCTTTCTTTAACTCAACAGATCCACTGCTGCGAGTGGTGACAGAGCTGCAACAATCAGCAGTTGGCAGTCCAACATTTCCGCCCTGCATTGCCTTCCTAGAAACAACGCTACATCATGATATAGTGTCATTTCCAGATGCATTGTGGGGGGGGGGGGAGAGAGAGAGAGACTCGCAATGTTCCGTGGGGCCTCTGAGATGTAACCTTAAACCCAGCCAAGCCAAATTTCCCTTCCCTCACAGATAATGTACTGTAAATATTCCGACAGCTTTGTTCCTGGAGTAGTTTGAATATTCATGAACATTCCATGTCATCGCATTAGCTTGCCCAATCTGTGCTTCACTTTGGCTAGGTCATGCCCTATAAATACAACTTGAAGCAATAAAGTGACAAATTTAGACAGAACAGCAACAGCCCAGTGATTTACATTCCATAAAGTATTCCACTGAAAGGCCTTCTCTCCATTGTGGCTCCCTTGATTGCTATAAGAGATCAGGTCACATGTAAGTCCGTTTTGTGTATCATTCCCTCTAACAGTGAACTTGGGTGGATTGATTGCTTATCAATCTGGAAGTGAAACAGGCCCATCCAAAAAAAATGAAATAATGGCTTCTACATACTCAGGGGACCCCCCCTAGTATACACAGAAGATATATAAGTTCATAAATTAAAAGAGAATGTAATGGTGCAATCCTGTGGCCCCTAGATAGCATCTGAGGAGCAAACGGATATTTTGGATTCCCTGATCTGAGGTTGGAGACAGCGCTCCGACCCCAGAGCTGGGAATCAGAACTTGGACCCCAGCTGGTGTGGAAAGAACCCTGCCGGCTGCCTCTCCAACGTTGGGAACGCGACCTCGGAGAGAGGTAAAAGGGGGTGCTTGCGGGGGAGGGGAGGAGACCGAAGAGACCAAAATACAAGCTACTCTGATGCCTCTCCAGCCTCCTTCACTCCCTCTCTGAGATGCTGCGGCAGCTAGACCTGCAAAAAAAAGACCAACAACCTGGTCTTCTGCGCGGGTTCAATGCTAAGGGGGTAGCGGGTGCTGGGGCGGGCCTTCTCCGAGGTCTCCAGCGCCTCGCCTTAGCCCAGAACAAAGGGATAACTTATAGCCACAAAAGTATCTTTTAGAAAACAAGTTTATTTACAAAATTACCTTCACAAACTCAGACCTACGCCAGCAATACAGCTTATCAGTACGGTACAAAGTAGCAAGCAAAAGCCTCAAGGACAACGTGATTTCAGGGCTCTCAGCTAGTTAGTTTAGCTCGGGTCGCGGCAGAGGCCCGGTCAACCGCACGCTGCTAGCTGGGTTCTCAGCGGAGGCCTGGTCTACCCAAGCGGCTAGCTGGGTTCCCGGCGGGGCCCGGTGAGGAAAAGAGAATTGACTGGCTCAAGCCTCTAACACAGGGCTCTCCAACCGTGGATCCCCAGATGTTGCTGGACTACAGCTCCCAGAATCCTTTGCCATTAGCCATGCTGGCTGAGTATGCTGGGAGCTGTAGGCCAGCAACATCTGGGGACGCAAGGTTGGAGAGCCCTGCTCTAACAACATTCTTAATCTTTCAGGTGGAGGTGGGGACAATTAGGGTTGGGGGTGAGATGCTGCTGCAAAGAGGAAGGAAAGGAGAAAAGAAAATCTCTTTACCACTCTCCAGAAATGCCTCCCCCGCCCACCGCCTGCCCATCTAGCTATAAAATGCTCGGGTTCAGGGCTCGCAGCCAGCCCAAATTTGGTCCCTGTAGCTCAATATAGCACAGCATGGGAGTGGGAAAGGGGGGTGGTGGTGTTGTCCTGAGTAGGACTACAAGGTTCCAGGTCCAGGCTGGTTGGCGCCCTGAACAGAAACATTTATCTCTGGGAATGGGGATGCACTGCAACATTTTATTGCGGGCCACACCTGTTGCAGCCTAATCATAATAACCATGCCAGGTGGAAGGTAACCGATGACTTTTCTTGCAAGGGTTTCATTTTGAGACCGGTGAACTTGAACAATAAAAGCATTCAGAGGGACATTTCTGAAAGGTGAGATTGTTTCTAGATATTGACAGAACCAGGTCTTGACCCTCGCGGGGGCGGCAGCAAGAAGGGAACGCAAATACGAAGAGCTCTCGCCAGTGACGGTTCCGATAAACCACGACACAGCGTTCTTTGTTTCCAGAGGGTCTGTGCCAGCTCAGCAATCCCTTCTTGCAGAGCTGACGTTTTTGGAGATGTTGAGGTCTCACCTTGTTTGTTTTGGTCAAGACTGGACCAGCTTCTCCCCCCCCCACTTTTGATGGGTGCCCAATTCGCACAAGGTGAAGCTTCACCATTCAGCCTCTCTTGGTTGGGTTGTGGTTGATGAAACCGGACATTCTTAAACTTTGCAGTTCTCTGCTGTGAACATTTGCTTCAAAATTGGGAAGGCATGAAGCAAAAGGGTGTTGAACACACACACCCCCAATTAAATTTCAGGAGTAGGGGTATGAGAAATTGAGGGGGATGAAATACAGCAGCCCTTGAACCCTCTTCCCAGTGGTTGACAGCTGCTGTCTGCTTTGTTTGTTTGTTTGTTTGTTTAACATGATGACAAAGACTGGGTTCACACTCAACACGATAAGCCATGGTGGTTTATAAGCCATGTTTGTTTCAGAGTGGCTTGTCGTGTTGTCTGAACCCAGCCACAGTGGCTTGTGCGTGGTTAACAAACCGTGCTGCTGGGTTCACACAGCACGACAAGCTTATCATGTCGTGTGAACCCAGTGATTATGTCACTTCTGGGTAAAAATAATGGTGGGCCCCTAACTTAGAGAAGTATTCTTCAACTAATTACTTCTCCACCCCCAAAAAACTTAAAAATGGGCTCCTCAGTTTTATCACCCACAAACGGGGCAGGAAAATTGGGCTGTGGTGGGGATTTTGCCTATGGGAGACTACTTGGAGGGCTTCTGCTTCGCTGCTGAACTGAACTGAAGCCTCCGCCGTCTCCATTTTTGCAAGGATTTTTTTTTTCAATATAAGGGCATCGTTTGTTTACTTATTTATTTACACCATTTATATACTGCTCCACATCTAAACAGATTCCGGAGTGGTGAACAATAAAAAGATAAAAACAGATAAAAAGAATAAAACAATATGCTAAAACAGAATCAATAAAAACTGTGGCTGATCAGTAAAGATGTTTTCAGGAGGCGCCAAAAACAACACAATGTTGGCGCCTGCCTGACCTCCAGAGGCAGGGAGTTCCAGAGAAAGGGGGCCACTGCACCGAAGGCTCTTCCCCAGGTGGATTCCAATCAGGCCACAGATCCATGTGGAACCACCAGGAACATGCCACCCGATGACCTTAGTGACTGGGCAGGTTGGTAAGGGAGAAGGCGCTCTCTCTCAGGTATCCTGGCCCCAAGTTGTTTAGGGCTTTATACACTAGTACCAAAACCTTAAACCTTGCCCTGTAGCGAATAGGCAGCCAGTGCAGTTCCCTCATCAAAGGAGTTAAATGCAGACACTGGCTGATTTATTTTCACTTCTTTTCCCCAAAAAAATCCCCAACATGGAATATCCCTTTTTAACTACCACACACACACACACACACCAAGCTGATATTTCCTTTGAACTATATTATTTATTGATTGATTTATTATATTTATACCCCGTCTTTTTTCCTGTATGGAACCCAGGGCGGCTTACATAATCCTCCTCCATTTTATCCTCACAACAACCCTGTGAGGTAGGTTATGACCCCCAAGACTTCTTTCCTGGGGAGTCATAACCATTTCTGACCCCAGATTCTCCCAGTCACACCAAAGACGCTGAGTCAGGATGCTCGGCCAGCTGACAATTTCTCATGCATATGACATTGATTTGGAGTTTCTGTTCTGTACTGTAAACAGAGATGGCAGAAAGCAAACGAAGGAGAGGCCTTGAATGGTTTGTTTTTAAGTACCTTTTTTGGGGGGCGCGGGGTAGGCTCAGAGCACAAATCCTGCCCATGCTAGCTGCATAGGCTGCACAGGTTGCACACCATTGCTCGGGTCAGAGCGAGAGGCGGGTGAACGAGCCAGTGGCAATGGGGAAGAGGATGAGGGGCAGAGCAGGGCACGGGGGTTCTTCCAGTGGGCCCGCTGCGGGAGTGTGGGCCCTCAGCAGGCGCTCAACCATGCTGGCTCTGGAGGGCGCCCTTTCCCATTCAGTGTACCAAACCCAACTGGACTGGTAGCCAACTGGACTCCACTGCATCTGAAGGCAGCAGGCTAGATTAGCGGGCACAGGGAACGCCCCCCCCGGCACGCATTTGCCCCCTGAAGTGGCCACCTCGCTCTGCCTATTGGTAGTGCTGGCCCAGCCAACCCTTTTATAGGGCAGGCCCAACACACCTAGTTTATCGTCATCTTGGGGTCACAGTATTCAACCTTTAACTTGGCGCTCAGTAAACGGGAAACAATAAAAATAAATAATTTAAAAATAAATAAATTCCGCTGGTGTTCTCCATTTATAAACCAGGCAAAATGTTCTAGCCTGTCTTTCACAAATGCTTACTTCCTTGTTAAGATATGCATGTTAGCTGTTTTGTGACTTCATGTGTAGTCTGTGGATGTAGAGGCAGCATTGGGGGGTGGCCCACTAGGGCTGGAGCCCCGAATCTTTCATTTGGAGCCCTGAATCTCCAGGAGGCGATCTGCTCCTCCACCCTGCTGCCCACGGGTCCTTGCTGAAATCAAGGCAGAGGGGCCCTGCTGATCTCTGTTGCATCTGATCCCCCTGCTTCACCTCCTGCTGTCCCTCCAAACTTTCTGCCTGAGGTTTTTTCCTGAAATCAAATGCCCTCCTCTCCCCTGTCCATACATCCCTTTTTACAAATAGGGGTAGGAGACAGGTTACTTTAAAGACACACACACACACACACACACACAGAGTGTTGTGCCTCCGGTAGGTCAGACAGAGACCAGCCGGGCCGGAGTGTGTTTGGGGTCGGGCCAGGCTAAGTGCAGGCTGACCCAGCTGGGCAGCCTTACCAATCAGCGCCTGCTCCAAAGGCAGGTCCCAAACACACTCAGAGGCTGGAAGCAATTGTTTGTTACTACAGCTACAGCCAGATGCTCCTGACATTCCCGACCTCAGACTTCTGTACCTTGGAACCTTGGAATGACCTTGACCACGACTTTGCCTGATCCCAAACTGCTTTACGTTTGCTCTATTTTGGAATGATATATTTTTGCTTCGACCCTCGGACTGTGATAACGACCACGGCTTATCTTGGAACTGGACGGATTTACCACACACACACACACACACACACACACACACACACAGACTTTAGAGCATATGTAAATTAGCATATGCAACTTTGTGCTTTTTTTTTTTTGTCCTGTGGGCCTGAGCCCCAGATCTTTTCAGTACCGAGCACTGCCCCTATGTGGATGTAATCAGATCAACTGTTAGGGCTTACACAGCTTTGCACATATTTCTAGTTCCTGTTTCTGTGGTTGAGGCACACTGTACTAGTCTGGACTATGGTGGACCATTAGCCATGGCCTCTTACTTCCTGTTGGGAGTGTGCCAAGTTTTTGAGTTAGAATTCCACCCCTGAGTAAGTCCACTGGACTTATGTCTGAGTAAACAGGCCTTGGTTTGTGCTGCAATGGCTAATTTAGACTGGATCTAGACGTGCAGCAAAATGAGGCGGCAGAGTGAATCGTAGCACTTCAGGCTACATGCGGAGAATCCATATTTTTGGAATGCTTGCCTATGTGGGAGGTGGGGAAAGTTATAAATAGAAAACTAGCCTAGCACAACAGGAAAATGGCTGCCCTAGAACCTCCCTTTCTGATGTGCTAGGCTCTGCTTGCAAGGATCTTTTGTGTGGAGGAGTGTTCAGAAATGTGCCACCTATGTGCAGTCTGAATTGGTGTAGTCTGTTCTATAACATCTTTCTCTAAGCATGGAACAGCTTTGGGATCTGTTTCCCTTTCTGCATGTACAGTAATGCACAGGAAATGGAATCCTACTTAGCGTGCTGGGTACAGCCGGCGATGATATTCTGTGTACATAGCCAGGATGAGGAAGATGATCAGCCTCACACATTGCCTATGAAAGCACCTTAAAAGTTTCAGGATCTGTTTGTGTGTCCATTTTGGTTCAACTCCAGCTGGGGAATAGCTCATAGTTTCAGTGTAGAATGGACTGTAATATCTTTGCAAGCAATTCAATTGTTTTGTTGTTTGTACTGCAATATACTGCACAGCAAGCCAAACACTCAAGTTGCACAAGGACACTGGAAAAACATGAACATGTCATGTAAGATTTAAACAAAGTCTTCTCTTTCAGCAACAATTATTTATTAACTCTGCTGGAGTGAGCTTTAGAACAAAGGTTCCAGGTCTATTTCAATGGAGAGGTTAGGGTGGAACTTGAACTGTGTAAGTTATGTGCCTGTCCATATCCGGATATATATAAAGTTTGGTGTGAAAGAGCGGGTGCAAACAGTAAGGCCGGCCCTGCCATTCAGCAGGGTGAAGCAACTTATTTCAGGCGGCATCAGGGAGGGGAGGCATGGATAGGTGAAGACAGGAATTGATCAAGTGTGCAACAAGATGTTTGAAAGTGTTAGCCCTAGCAGGCAGGCAGGTGCCCTGTGGGCTCCACATCAGGCAGTAAAATATTTGAGCTGGCACTAGCCAAGTGTGTACCTAAAGCAAACTAAAAGCCGGTTCTCAACAGTCTGTCATGGTCTAATGCAGCTTGCCCCAACCTGATGCCCTCTAGATGTGTTAGACTACAGATCCCAGCATTCCTGACCAATGGCTCTGCTGGCTGGGGGGTGCTGGGAGGCCTTATTGGTCTTCCCATGACCAACAGTGTGTCATCAGGTAACGGTACATAAGCGGGCCTTCTCGGTAGTGGCACCCACCCTCTGGAACACTCCCATGTGTGGTTCGAGAGATGGAAATGATGGAAAGCTTCTTAAAAATACATTTGTTCACTCGAGCTTTCCCTGACATGTAAATCGATGATGACCGTTTTACTGCTTTCACTGTGATGCTTTCTCAAAGGTATTATTATTTCATAATACCGTTTTGATATTGGTTTTTGTATTTCATTGTATGTGTTTTTATATAAAACGCCTGGAAATCTTGGGATGTCAAGTGGTATAGACACTGCTTAAATGAATGGGCTGCACGGTCCAATGTGGCTGCCCCTAACCCTCTGAACTTGGAGGATTGTGGGCTTCCTATGGTGGGCAGGAGGGACATAGAGGCAAGAATTGCCTTCACACTTCTTTAGCCCTCCGAAACAATTAGACGGCCGATTCAGCCATCTAACTGTTTTACACTGGCTCGTGAGGAGAGGAGCCGGAAGAACCAGCAGGATTCCTCGTAGGATGGCGGTGCCTCGCCCCTACCCTCCCTGTCCCCGTAATGCCCCCCACCCACCCAGTGCCAGCTCCGAGGTCAATCTTCCATCTTTGGAGCTGTACCGGCTTCAAGGGCGGAGGGAGGGTACTCCCGAGTTTGGAGTCCCAGCTCCCGAGGTCGGAGCTGGGACTCCCAACTTTTCCGACAGCATCTAGCAGCCATAGGATTGCACCATCCAAAAATTAAAAAACAAAATCTGAAGGGACACCCAGTTGTGGAAGGCTGCTGTAGTGTGACCAAGACACAGTACCCAGGGTGGGGCTATGCAGACAGGAGCAGGCTCGATGCGCAAGAACTGCAGCCGGTGGAGGAGTGCCAGGCAAGGAGCAGAGCGAGCGCTCTCCCAAATCAGTCGGTGGTTGTCATTCACTCCAATGGAGGGAAGTAAAGCGCTGCCTTTGGCGACACTGTTGCAGTGAGGCCCGTGGTGGGCTTGAGTTTGATTGACTCGTCTCAGACAAACCTCCCCCAACCTGGTGCCCTCCAGATGTTTCGGACTACAACTCCCATCAGCCTCAGCCAGAGTGGCCAGTGGTCAGCAGTGACGGGAGTTGTAGTCCGAAGCATCGCGAAGGCACCGGGTTGGGGAAGGCTGAAGGTGCAGCGCATCTCTGTGCCTTGCAAAATCTGAGCTTAACCTGCACTCACTCGCATGTTGCCCATCCTAGCAATAAGGATCAGGCTCAAAGCAGAGCAGCTTTCAGAATGGAATTTGAGCATTAGTGGGGTTGTTTATGTTCATACCATTAAGGTACAGATCATGGCCTCACCAAAGGGAGTGAGTTCATAAGGATTTGGCCGTGTCTGTTAAAATTGCTCACATTATCACAGCAAAATGGAAGAACATAGGAGCATAGGAAGAGAGCCCTGCTGGATCAGACCCAGGGTCCATCTAGTCCAGCATTCTGTTCACACAGTGGCCAACCAGCTGCCCACAGGAAAACCCACAAGCAAGATATGAGTGCAACAGCACCCCCCCCGCCCATGTTCCCCAGCCACTGATGTATATAGGCACACCGCCTTTGATACTGGAGATAGCATATAGCCATCAGGACTAATAGCCATTGATAGCCTTCTCCTTCAGAAATTTGACTAATCCCCTTTTAAAGCCCTCCAAATTGGCAGCCATCACTGCATCTTGTGGAAGCGAATTCCATAGTTGAACTATGCACTGTGTGAAGAAGGACTTCCTTTTATCTGTCCAGTCAGTGTCATGGGATGACCCCACTGGGTTCTAGTATTATGAGAGAGGGAGAAAAATGTCTCCCTGTCCACTTTCTCCACATCATGCGTAATTCTGTGCACCTCTATCATGTCTCCCCTTCCTCTCCTTTTTCTAAGCTAAACAATCCCAGCTGCTGTAACCTTTCCTCAGAGGGGAGTTGCTCCAGCCCCTTGATCATTTTAGTTACCCTTTTCGGCACTTTTCCCAACTCTGCAATATCCTTTTTAGGTGCAGGGACCAGAACTGTTTAAAACTGTGGTCACACCATAGATTTGTATAAGGTCAGGATGATCTTGGCAGTTTTATTTTCAATTCCTTTCCTAATTATGCCTAACATGGAGTTTGCCTTTTTCACAGCAGCTGCACACGGGGTCGACATTTTCACTGAGCTGTCCACCACAACCCCAAGATCTCTTTCTTGGTCAGTCACCGCTAGCTCAGATCCCATCAGCTTATACTTGAAGTTGGGATTCCCCCCCCACATAGATTTCATAGATCATAGAGTTGGAAGGGGCCTAAAAGGCCATCGAGTCCAACCCCCTGCTCAATGCAGGAAACTAGAGGAGGGGTCTCCCATCCAAGTAATAACCAGGCTTGACCCTGCTTAGCTTTCCACGCTCAGACAATCTGAGCCCGCGTGATCCACATGTATCACCTGCTTACATTGAACCTCATTTGCCATTTTGATGCTCATTTCCCCAGTTTTGGAGATATCCTTTTGGCGCTCCTTGCAACCCCTTTTCGTTTTAACTACCCTAAATAAATTTTTTTTCCTAACAAAATAACATGCCACTAAGATCAACCACTCTGGCAGAGGATTGGAGGGTTGCCAATGTAACACCAATTTTTAAAAAGATTCCCAGGGGGGCGGGATCCAGGAAATTATAGGCTGGTTACCTTAACATCTGTTCTGGGTAAATTGATGGAAAGCATTATTAAAGGTAAAATTATCAAGCATGTAGAAGGACAAGTCTTGCTGAAAAAGAATCAACATGGCTTCTGCAAAGGTAAGTCCGGTCTCACTAACCCTTTATAGTTCTCCGAGAGTGGCAATAAACATATGGGCATCGTGATCTGGTAGACATTATTACTTGGACTTCCAAAAGGCTTTTGTCAAAGTCCCTCTCCAATGACAACTGAGAAAACTTAGCACTCATGGGATAAGGGAAAAGATCCTCTTGTGGATACGTAACTGGTTAAAGAACAGTAAGCAATGAGTATGAATAAAAGGTGAGTACTCACAGCAGAGGGATGCAAACAGAGGGGTCCTACAAGGATCTGTATTGGGACCAATACTGTTCAACCTGTTCATAAATGATCTGTAATTAGGGGCTAGCAGTGATGTTGTCAAGTTTGCTGATGACACCAAATTATTTAGGGTGCTCAAAATAAAAAGCGAATTCAAAGATCTCCAAAAGAATCTCTTCGAACTGGGGGAATGGGCATTAAAATGGCAAATGTGGTTCAAAGGAAGCAAATGTAAAGTGATGCATGATGTGCTAAAAAGGTGGTGGTGGTAACTGATCAAGAAAGATCTTCAGATTGCAAATGCTGACCCAGGGTGCAGTTGCTGTGAAAAAGGCAAATTCCATGTCATTAGGAAACAATCAAAAACAGAACTGCCATTATCATAACATCCTTATACAAACAAATCCATGGGGTGACCACACTTGGAATACTGTGTACAGTTCTGGTCACTACACCTTAAAAAAGATACTGTGAAGCTGGAAAAAGAAAAGCACGACTAAAATGGGCAACCAAAACGATCGGGCAGTTGGAGCAATTCCCCCATGAGGAAAGGTTACAACAATTGGAGCTTTTTAGCTTAGGGGGGAAAGCGAGTAGTGGAGGGACATGTTAGAGGTGTATACAATTATGCATGGTGTGGAGAAAGCAGATGGGGGACATTTTCACCCTGTCTCATAATAGTAGAACCCAGGGTCATCCAATAAAGCTAAATGGTGGGAGATTCAGGACAGATAAAAGGAAGTATTTCCTCATTAAGTGCATAGTTCAACTGCTACCACAAGATGTAATAGAGTTGGCTTGCTTTAAAGGGGGATTAGACACATTCATGGAGGATTAAGCTATCAATGGCTACAAGTCATGAAGTCTGTATACCATCTCCAGGATTGGAGGTGGTATGCCTCTGTATACCTGGGGAATATGAGTGGGAGGGTGCTATTGCCGTGGGCTTCCCATAGGCATCTCGTTGGCTGCTGCATGAACAGAATGCTGGAATAGATAGGCCTTTTGTCTGAACCAGCAGGGCTCTACTTATGTTCTTATATTCAGTTTGCAGGCTCCTGATCGCTGATTTTGTGTATGCACCAACTTGGAAGTGGGACAAAGCAAGTACCTCAAACGGAACAGGTATCTTTTCCCAGGCAAGGCCAGCCCTCCCATGAGGCGAGGTGAATCCCCCGCCTCAGGCGGCACAGTGGGCAGAGCAGAAAATTGTGTGCTCCCCCACCACACCAAGAGGGCCCCCAGCTACTGCCTTGCTCCAGTGAGGCGGCACTGCACCGGGTGCTCCGGAGAGCCCCGTTGGTTGCTCTCCCATTGTGGCATTAGCCACAGCGTGGGAGCAGAGCAGGCCGGGCTCTCCAGAGCTGTTGCTTGCCCAGCAGCATACAACAGGGAGCCCCACCGGCTGTGCTTTCCTGAAGTGGGGGAGAGCAACAAGCAGGGCTCTCCAAAGCAGCCACTCACCCTCTGCCTCACCGTTATCCTCTCAGGGTGATCCAGAGGTCAGGTGGACTCTCTGAAGAGCTGTGTTGGCCAGAAAAAGCAGCCAGTAGGCTCTTTAGAGAGCCAGACAGGCCCAAATGCCTGGCTCTGAGGGGAGCCCTTCCTCAGAGCCAGGCATTGTGGGAGGGGTTTCATAGATCACAGAGTTGGAAGGAGCCTACAAGGCTATCGAGTCCAACCCGGTCTCCCATCCCAAGTAATAACCAGGCCTGACCCTGCTTAGCTTTCCACACTCAGACCAGGGCCGGTGCTACCATTAGGCCAACTAGGCAGCTGCCTAGGGCGCAGGGCTATAGGGGGCGCCAGAAACGCCTTGGGGGGGGAACAGCGCTCAAGTGGGAAGGGGGGCGCGCTAAATGTCCGATCTTTCCTAGGGCACCAAACTGCCTTGCACCGGTCCTGACTCAGACAAGTTGAGCCAGCTTGAGCCACAGGGTGCCAAAGAGATTGCTATGGGGGGGAGGCAGTGATGTGGTGGCGGCACGTTTGTGCTCTCCTGCCTCAGCTGGTGAAAGAGCTTGCACTGACCCTGTCCCAGGGGAAACATTTATCATACCATAGGGAGACATTTTTCTTCTTCTCTCATAATGCTCAAACCCAAAGGGGTCATCCCATGAAGCTGGTTGGTGGAAGGTTCAGGACAGATAAAAGGAAGTACTTCTGCACAGAGTGCATTGTTAAGCTCTGGAATTCACTTCCACAAGATGTAGGGATGGCCACCAGTTTGGAGGGCTTTAAAAGGGGATTGGACAAATTCATGGAAGATAAGGCTATCCAACGGCTACTAGTCCTGATTGGCTCTATGCTACCTCCAGGATCAGAGGCAGTATGCCTGTGGACACCAGTTTCTGGGGAACTTGGGCAGGAGGGTGCTCTTGCACTCATGTCCTCCTTGTGGGTATCCTGTGGGCAGCTGGTTGGCCACCGTGTGAACAGAATGCTGGTCTGATCCAGCAGGGCTCTTCTTATGTTCTTCTCATGGCTCTTAAATGCGGCTTCTGCACTGCAAGATGCAATTACTGATGCTGCTCCCATAATTGCCACTGGTCTCTGAGTCAGAGATCTTGGAGCATTTGCATTTGTGTTAAGAAATGGTAATGGAGGCCAGTATCACTTCTGCGCACTGCAAATGCCTTTATGATGACGAACAGCGCTGGGCATTTGCCAGTTGATTTCCCCCCTGTAGGTGCTGTTAAGTCAACGGCATGTGAACAGGAGATTGCAATGAACACTTTAATGGCTTTTCTTTTTCCCCCGAGGCCCCTGGAGACTCAGAAGCATGTAGAACAAATATTACAAAGGAAATGCACAGGCTGTACAGAAGCGTCTTTGCAGCCAAGCGCACGATACATACACAAGATAGGCAAATAGCTGCAAACGCTGTTTAGTTCTGCCTTTTGGACACTGTGAGTTTAGCAGCACAGGGGGGGAAAGGTGTGCGCTTTTCTTAAGGACCATAAGCCTTGCTTTTTGGAGGCTTTGATGTGACAAAACAGTGTGTCTACACCTCCCACCCTGTGAAGTAGGACAGGTTGCAAGACACCCTTTGTCTATATTCCCCAGATGTAGGCTGCCACCACCCATGTATTATTACTATATCTTATTAATATTTATTAATATGCATTCATATTAACGGAATATTAATATTTATTTATTATTCATACCCTGGCTGTGTGGGGGATCTAGGCGTCTGGCATTCATCTATGGAGAAGGATAGCTCCTTGTCTCCAAGCCTCCGTCAAACCGTGGGTTGTTGTTGAAACATGGGTTATCGTTGTCTGAACCCAGGCGAGATAACAAACCAGGGTGAACAACCCACAGTTCGCAACCCAGCAACAAACCATGGGTTCTCTTCATGGGTTGTTCATGGTTAACAAGTCATGGCTTGTTAGCGCAGGTGGGTTCAGACGACGACACGATAACCCATGTTTCAACAGCAACCCATGGTTCAACAACAACCCACACTATCATGTTGTCTGAACCCAGTCAATGAAGACCAAGAAAAGATTTGACAAAGTATTCCTCAGGATGAGGCAGAGGCTGGGTAGAGAAATTCAAACTAACCAGTCAATAGTTTGATCTCATGCATCTTCCAGGTGATTTCTACAGTACCTAGTTAACAATAGCTGAGTCAGCCTAGAAAAGGTTTACAAATGTAGATTTGGGGGTGTCTTTAGGATTGCAAACTGAAATTTGCTTACAGTGCAGTCCTATACACAGAAATAACCCCCTTGAGTTCAATGGGATTTACTTTTAAGTAAGTACGTGTCAGATTATAGCCTTCGGTTGCAATCATAAATGCATTTACCTGGGAGTAAGCTCCACTGAACTCTAGAACCTGTTCCCCATTCCTGAACTAGAATGGCGACATGGCAGTCCACTCCCCCGCACATCTGCTTCCTTCAAATCCCACTTTTTCAATGAAGCCTTTGGCTTATCCCCTTAGACCTGGGATGGAAACTTGTGACATTGCTGGATTACAACTCCCATCATCCCTGTACATTGGCCACAGTGGCTGGGACTGGTGGGAACAGGAGTCCAATCTGGAGGGCCACCAGTTCCCTACCTGGGCCTTAGATCTTCACGGGGCCAGCTCCAGGTTCGAGTGGGTTCTGGGCAAAATGCTGTGCGGAAAGGGGGAAGCAGCAACTGGATTCAGACAACAAGATAACCCACACTCAAGAATTGAATATGGGTTGTCGTTGAACCGTGGGTTGTCATTGAAACATGGGTTATCATGTTGTCTGAACCCAGACAAGATAACAAACCATGGTGAACAACCCAGAGTTCACAACCCAACAACCAACAATGGGTTCTCTACATGGGTTGTTCATGGTTAACAAGCCTTGGTTCAGACGACACGATAACCCATGTTTCAACAACAACCCACAGTTCAACGACAACCCACACTTAACCCATACTCAACCCTTGAGTGTGAGGTATCATGTTGTCTGAACCCAGTCAGCAAAAAACCAACAAAGACTCTTTTGCAGCACTTTAAAGATGAAGATCTACTAACATTATATCCAAATCATTTTGTTGTTGTTATTAACAATTTATTAGATTGTTTTCATTTTCCAATACAATACAAATAGTAAACTTTTCCCCTCTCCTGCCCTCATCCCCCCCCCCCCATTAGGTCTTCCCTTCCCTTCTTTATATCATATAGCATAATCAATTTTTTTTAGTTGTTAACTACAAGACTCGTTATTAGGGTGGCATTACCGAAAGAGAGGGCAAAAGAGGACACAGATTTGCATAGAAGTTGCAAGTGCTAATTCACAGTAGATGTATAGATGCACATTTAGAAGTAGCAATTATCATTTAAATAGAAATGCGATACTACACCAGGGGTGGACAACCTGGTGCCCTCCAGCTGTTTTGGACTACAATGCCCATAATCCCTAACCATTGGCCATGCTGGCTGGGGCTTATGGGAGATGTAGTCCAACACTTTTGGAGGGTTCTAGGTTGCCTTCTTCCCCTGCAATACATTAGCGCACCATAGCACATCTGCTGTCCAGGCACACAGACAGGCAACTTCTTATGCTTCTTTGTCTTTAAACCAGACTTAAATTGGGCAGTCCTTCAAACAGAGGATGCCTTCAAATAGAGGACCATTCTCTGACAGCCCTTCAAGTAGAGGACACTGTAAACGTAACACATGGCCACCCTCTTTATTCTACTCCTCAAATGTCCTTACCGTCCTCTTACAGCAGGGCTCTCCAACCTTGGGTCCCCAGATGTTGCTGGCCTACAGCTCCCAGCATACCCAGCCAGCATGGCTAATGACAAGGGATTCTGGGAGCTGTAGTCCAGCAACATCTGGGGACCCAAGGTTGGATGGAGAGCCCTGTCTTACAGATTGGAAAGTTCTGTAAAAATAATTTTAAGTAAAGGCCTAGAAATAATTTCAAGTTAAAAAAAACAACAACAAAGTACAGATTGGAAAGATCAGGGTGAAGTGAATGGGTCATTCCTTTGCAAAAAAAATATTAAGGTAGTTTGTGGTGCTCTCTACTCATTTCATTTGCCCATGCAATTTACTTAAGCTAAGATGATATGTCATTGTTCAGTTGCTACCACATAAAGAGCTCTTATAGTTAAACACAAACACACACACACACACACACTCACACTCAAATGCGCACTGTGGCTTGCTGGAAATCATGTGCTCAGGTGCAAGTAAACACCCCAAATGTACACACGCGATCGCCACATGTCACCTTTATCTAAAAAGGTATCTTGATGCTTTCCCCCACTCCCTTGTTTATTTTCCTTGCAGGAGCAACTGAAACAAACTTCTTGATTGAAGGAGGCCGATGCTGGAATGGCCGGTGCTTCTCCCCTCTAATTTTCCTTCAAGCCAACAGCTCGCCATCTTCTCATTTGGACTGCTTGGGGAAGCTGGCACATTGACACTTCCACCTGTGCATGGACAAAGTAAAGGGCAAAACTCTCTCGTGAAGACTCTTTTGGCTCACACAGTTATGCTGGATAGAGAACTGGGTCACAGAAGAACAGATCTGTGCTTGAGAGTTCCACCCTGGATCCGTCACCAGGTGCTTCTCCAAGACATGGTGGTGTGAACTGCTGCTCCCCTTACATTCCGATTCAGACTTGAAATAATACCCCTCAGGCTCTCCTCTCTATTCAAGGTTCAGGTATGGCCTCCTCACCCCTGTAGTCACTGCTTCTGATATGCCCACACCTGGATTGGCTGAAGAACACACGGGACGGGAAGATGTTGGACCTCAGCTTTCTGACAGAGGAGGAGTATGGGAAGCTGATGAAGGTACTACAGAGGGATGCTGAGCTAAAGAAAAAGGATGGAGATCGCATCAGGTAGGACACCGAGACTGTAGTAAAAGTTTTTGTGAATTCTCAAGAGGTGAGGCTTTTTATGCAAAACTGAACTTGCAATGGATGAGTGGAATCAGCTCAGGTTTTGGAGAGATCCTGGAAGAGAATGTGTGTGGTTTTTCATGTTCTTGCAGTGAGGAGAAGGGAATGATGCATGCCTGACAGAAATGTTGGGTGTGTGTGTCTGAGAGAGAGAAAGAATGGGTGGTGATCCAGAGAGAGAGAGAATGGGTGGTGATCCAGAGTGAGAGAGAAAAAGAGATTGGGGAATGAGTTAGTTGGCATGGGGGGAGAGAGAGAAAGTTTGCCTTCTGTTGGCACTGAAGACTATAGGTTCACAGTCATTGTTGGGGTTCAGACCCCACCTCTGCCTTGTACTCAGCTTTTTGGGGAAATTGCTTGTTGTTTGTGTCTACCCCCACCTCCCATGGCAGCCACCTTGTGGTGGTGCCCAGGACAGTTCCTCAAACTGCCAAATGTGCCCATGGGCCCCAAACAGGCTGCCTGCCCCTGGCCTACAGCCACCTTCCCCAACTGGGTGCCCTCCAGATGTGTTGCACTTCAACTCCCAACAGCTCCAGCCAGCATGGCCAATGGTCAGGAAAGCTGGGAGTTGTAGTTGAAAACATCTGGCGAACACCAAGGTTGGAGAAAGCTGGGAGATGTCCATGCAGAGGGACTTTTCCATGTATTTGGGAATCCAGGCCTTGCAGCAGTTCCCGAACATGTGGAGAAGGCCCTGATGCTTGTAGAGGACAACCCACGAAGGCTGGTGACTCCTATTTTGGTGGGGCTCCTAATCCATTGAAGCTTTTATTTGGAGCTTTATAGGCGCTGTCCATGGTGCTCTGTGGCGGTGAACCCATTTTGGGGGTGGAGTTCAGCGCTATGGATAGTTCCTTTAGAGCTCCAAATAAAAGCTGCAATGGATTAGGAGTGCCACCAAAATAGGAGCCTCCAGCCTCTCCCCTGATGTCTTCTCCCTGACCTGTTATCTTTCTGTGTGCAGGGAGGAATGGTTGTTTTCCTAAAGGAGCGTTCAAGTGTGCAACTCCGCCAACCTGGTGGCCTACAGCTCCAGATGTTTTGGCCTACAGCTCCCAACATTCCTGACTTTTGCTGGCTAGGGCTGATGGGACAGGCTGGAGAAAAGAATAGAACACCATCTGTTGAACTCTAATGACGGGAGTGTGTGGCTTGTGCTGGCATGAGCTGAATCCGCTCAGAATCCAGAATGGAGGACCTGATCCTCTTAGCCCTCTTAGCTCACAAGATCTATGTAGGGTTTATGACTGAAGTAAAAGATGAGCACGGACTGCACGTCTGCCTTTTTTGACCTGTCTGTTTTTTATGTTTTAGCTTGTTTTATGTTGTTTAATTGGTTGTTGTATTTTATTATGGTTATTTGCTGGGGGGTTTTATTATATTGTATTTACTAGTGAACAGACCCAGCTCCGCACGGTTAGAAATATACCGGTATATATTTTTTAAATTATTATTATTTAATTTCTTTACTGCCCAATAGCCAAAGCTCTCTGGACAGTTCACAGCAATTCACAAAACACGGATATAATAATAAAACGCAGCGTAAAATACAGATACAATAAAACACTGCATAAAATACAGATGCAATAAAACACAGTGTAAAATTTCAACATACAAAATTTAAAGCCGTTTAAACCGCTCAAACAATTAAAAATAAAAGCCTTTCATTTGATACAGAGAAGACTTCAGGCAAAGTTACGTAGCTGTCAGAACTGGACACTTTGTGCCTGCCCCATCTGAGGCACGGCCTCTGCCGTGGTGCACCCCTATAACCCTGCAAGGGAGGGGATCTGTCCGCTCTATTCCCCTGATGGGGGGGGGCTACCCCACAGCAGAGTGGAGAGGTCGCCAGATCACTCTGTGCTTTGTAACACTCCCTCCTGGCTTCAAACTATACCAGCTGCAAAGCTGTGTGCTGGTTAGGGAAGTCTAAAGAACACACAGCTCCAACTGACAGTTCCCTGGGGCAGCAGACGCTGGAACTTATCCATCGGCCAGAGAACCAAGGGCCACTGGGAGGCTTCACCCCATGCCTCCCAGGATTAACATCACGGAAAGGGGGAGACCAGCTTGACACCATACATTGGCCAAAGAAAGAAAAGCCTCAGGGAGCTGTTTTGCCCTTCCCTGCCAGAAAAACAAAACAAAAAAAACACCCATCTTTAAGAACCTTGTAACTAAGAACTGGTGCCTGAGTTTTGCTTTCTTCCTCCTCCCTCCCAATCCCCTTTTCCTTTTGTGTCATGTCTATTAGATTGTAAGCCTGTGGGCAGGGACTGTCTAATATTAATTTTTGTAAGCCACTCTGGGAGCCTGTTTTGTCTGGAGAGCGGGGTAAAAAGGCTGTAAATAAATAAATAAATCTGCCATCTTGTGACTGAAGGTGGTACTGTGGGCTTCAAACACAGAGACATTTAAATTAATTTAAATTAATACATTTTAAAAACAAAATAATCCCAAGGTGCACACTCCTAGGGTCCCCTTAATATGCATGCCAAGTTTCAGGTGTCTCGGTTTCATGGTCTTCGCACTATGTTGGTGACAGACAGACATCTTCTATGGTTGTTATTTTAAAATTATTATTGTTGTTGATATGCTTGTGTGAATAGCTTTTATTCACACTCATGCACACTAGAATCTTTGTGATGAAGGGCTGGTTTAGGAAATATCTTCGATAATTTTTTTAAAAGTACATGAACCTTGGCATGAGTTTACTTTTAATTTCTCCTTAGGCGATTGCAAGGCTCACTGAAGGATGAAAAGAAAAAGAAATTTGTGACTGGTGAATGGTTCCATGATGTGAAGGCACAGCGTTTCCAAGAGGAATTGGAAGGGTCAGACCTACTTCGCGCTTCCATCAGAAAGAAAAAGAGTGACTCTGACTGTAAGTACATGAGCGTTACTCGCAAGCACAGTGCAGATTTCATAGTTTCATAGATTCATAGATCATAGAGTTGGAAGGAGCCTACAAGGCTATCAAGTCCAACCCCCTGCTCAATGCAGGAAACTAGAGGAGGGGTCTCCCATCCAAGTAATAACCAGGCCTGACCCTGCTTAGCTTTCCACGCTCAGACAAGCTGAGCCAGCGTAAGCCACAGGCCTGTGACCCTCTGAACCATGGTTCGGAGGGTCAGAAAGAAGCCACAGGATCATAAGAACACAAGAAGGGCCATGCTGGATCAGACCAAAGTCCCATCTAGTCCAGCATTCTGTTCACACAGTGGCCAACAAGATGCCCATGGGAAACCCACAAGTAGGACATGAGTGCAATAGCACCTTCCCACCCATGTCCCCAGTTGATTCAGAAGCAGTATGTTGGATACTGGAAGCGATATATTAGCCATCATGACTAGTAGCCATTTGTTATATTATGCTCCCAGGACTGGCCCACTGTTGCTGCCAAGTAAGCCCACACATATAGGAAGGGCCCCATGGGCATTTTACCAAGGGCCTCCTCAAACCTGTTGCTGGCCTTGCTATAAGATCAGCCACAAAGTGTGTATGCCACTGAGCAGAGGTTTGAATACTCGGTCTACCCGATCCTCCCCTTTTGAGCCAGGACAAGAAAAGAAAGAAAGAAACAGCAGCTGGGGTACCCCTCCCAAAGGTATCAGCCAGGTTATGTGGTTGGGCTGCTTGCTGCCTCTTTCTTCTCTTACACATCCATTTTTGTGGCATAAGCATCACGTCCAATCTACGGAGATTTTATGCACACAACTTGCCTGCCATATCTTTGAAGGTAAGAAAAAATGTCAGTAATAAAACTGCTGCTGTTAACATGTTGTTTCACAGCCTAGTTTTTGTACTGTGAAATTGATTTCAGTATGAATACAAAATAATGGGGTTGTGTTTATACGGAGCATGTTTTGTTTGTATTGCTGTGCACCCTCAAAGGCTTTTGAGTGGAAAGGAAGTGTGGTGGAGATTTTTTAAAAAAAAAAACAAACCCCAAAACTACAGGTTTTGTCAGCAAAATACATCATGCGTGATAGGGCTGATCAAAAGACTAGGCCCTTGCTTCTGTGTATTTCATTTTCCAAAGCCACAATTTATACACAAGCGCACAATCCTTGAATTGTAATTTTTGTAAATGGGAATGGTATCAAGAGGACAAATCTAAATGCACAAATCAACCTGTGTAACATAGTATTTAAGACAAATTCCCAGTTGTGGTCCATACAAACCATGCAGGCATAAGTTCTCAGTGTTACCTTATGGGATTAGAAGATACACGTGTGTGTGTTCACTTTCTCTCACTCTCAGAGAGGACACCAATCAAGGTGTACATCCTAAACCAAGAAAAAATATTACTGGGCAGCTTGTTAGGAAAAGCAACATAAGAAGGTAAGAGCCATGCTGGATCAGACCCAGGGTCCATCTAGCTCGGCATTCTGTTCACACAGTGGCCAACCAGCTGCCCACGGGATCCCACAAGCAGGACATGAGTGCAACTGTAAGGATCTACTCCTAATGATCCCCAACAAGTGTGCATTCTGATGGATCTGGGCATCACAATTCCCAGCAACTGGTGTACATAGGCATACTGCCTCTGATCCTGGAGGTAGCATGTAGCCAGCAGGACTAGTAGCCATTGATAGCCTTCTCCTCCATGAATTTGTCCAATCCCCTTTTAAGCTGTCCAAATTGATGACCATCATTACCTTGTGGAAGTGGATTCCATAGTTTTAACTATGTGCTGTGTGAAGAGGTACTTCCTTTTACCTGCCCTGCCAATCAGCTTCATGGGAAGACCCCACTGGGTTCCAATATTAGAAGAGAGGGGAAAGTCCCTGTCCACTTTCTCCACACCTTGTATTCCTTTTACACGCCTCCATTACTTCTATTATTTCTAAGTTAAAAAGCCCCAAACACTGCATCCTTTCCTCATAGGGGAGGAAATTACCTTGGTCATTTTGTTTGCCCTTTCCTGCCCCTTTTCCACCTCTACAGTATCGTTTTTGAGGTGCGGTGACCGGAAGTGTACACAATATCCCAAGTGTGGTTGCACCATAGATTTGTGTGAAGGCATTATGATCCTGGCAGTTTTATTTTCCAGTTCCTTTCCTAACGATTGTCAGCATGGATCCTAATGATCCCCAACAAGTGTGCATTCTGATGGATCTGGGCATCACAATTGTCGTCATGAATGGCATGCCTGGAGGCCTTCCACCAAAAACACTTATGGCCTTGTTTGAAAATGCGCGATGGTTTCTGAGATGGAACAAATTGGACTTCATGCAGCTTTTGTGAGGTAGTTCGTTAAGGTCGGGCTTGAATCCAAATCCCGCCAGCCAGAATTTGGCACTCTGTTATCTGGGTGCCTTTATGCGTAAAACACTGTGGGATGATTCACGTGATCACGGAGAAGGCAGACCTATTAAGCCTTGGCCAAAATGTTATAGAGTACTGACTGAGCAGCGTTGCCTGGCCTACGGACTAATTCTTTGCGAGGGTGGGAAAACCGCAGAGATTTGGGGTGGGAAAGAAAGGTTAACTGTCAGTTCAGTTGATTCCAGGAAACTAGAGACCTACTAAGTTGTAATTATGAGGGGGAAATCAGTTGTTCTTTGGGATCTACCACTTTCTGCCCTTTTCTTGTGTTTTCTTATTAAATGCAGGGACCCAATCTCCTATACATTTAGCTCTTCTGATTCTGTATCCATCTTCCTAAGCCTTTCCCTCAGCACAAGGAGCTTAAGGTAGCATATCCGGTTCTCCCCTCCAGCGCGATACATCCTCACAACAACCCTGTGAGGCAGGTTAAGGGCTGAGAGATAGTGACCAGCCCACCGTCACCCAGAGAGCAACATGGCTGGTTGGGGATTCGAACTTGGGTCTCCCTGCTCCTAGTCCAACGCTCTAACCCTACTGACCATACTGGCTCTCTTTACTAGAGGTCTGAGGAGAAGGCAAAGGAGAGTGAGGGTTTGGTCTTTGGCCTTCCAATATTACTCTACAATGGACAGTGCTCGTTTGCTTTTGCCATTACACTTCAATGCACACCACTTTGCAATTTCCCATTTAATAGTGTGATACTAAGATATGGGATGGGGTGGGAGCCAGTCAGAGGGAAACACCAATCTCTAACACACTCTTGAGTATTTCCTTTGCTAGGCCCTGACTCAGCAAAAATAAATATTCCCACTGACACCAGGGAGATGTAGCCCTACTGCTCAATGAGGCAGTTAACTTGTGCCACTTCCTAGAGTAGTGTGCAAATGGCCTCTGAAAAATTCTCCACCCTATATGTGGGTCAGGCCCAGCGTCCAGGGTAGGTATGGTCGGGCACCTGCCGAGGGCCCACACCCCAGCAGGGCCCCACTGCCAAGAGCCCCCTAGACTTGTTCCTCCTTTTCACTGTTGTAACCTGCTTGTTCGCTTGCCCCTTGCCCTGGCCCAGACAATGGTGAGTAGGAGGAGCTGTAGAGGCCACGGCCAGCTGGCTCTCTGCCTCTCAAGCAAGCAAGTGGCATCAGTGATGAGGATGAGGAGCAAGAGCAGCTAAGAACATAAGGAGAGCCGTGCTGGATCAGACCAAGGGGTCCATCTAGTCCAGCATTCTGTTCACACAGTGGCCAACCAGCTGCCCATGGGATCCCACAAGCAGGACATGAGTGCAAGAGCACCCTCCCGCCCATGTTCCCCAGCAACTGGTGTACATAGCCATACTGCCTCTGATACTGGAGGTAGCGTATAGCCAATCAGGACTAGTAGCCGTTGATAGCCTTCTCCTCCATGGATTTGTCCAATTCCCTTTTGAAGCCCCCCCCCCAAATTGGTGGCCATCACCACATCCTGTGGAAGTGAATTCCATAGTTTAACTCTGCGCTGTGTGAAGAAGTACTTCCTCTTATCTGTCGTGAATCTTCCACCAATCAGCTTCATGGGACTCGTCCACCAATCAGCTGGAATCTTCCACCAATCAGCTTCATTTTTCTCCCTCTGTCATAATAACACTAGAACCCAAAGGGGTCACCCTTTGCGTTCTACTGTTATGAGAGAGGGAGAAAAATGTCTCCCTGTCCACTTTCTCCAAACCGTGCATAATTCTGAATACCTCTGACATGTCTCCCTTTCCTCTCCTTTTTTCTAAGCTAAGCCATCCCAGCTGCTGTAACCTTTCCTCAGAGGGGAGTTGCTCCAGCCCCTCGATCATTTCAGTTGCCCTTTTCTGCACTGGCATTGGGAAGGTGGACTCACTGAGGGAAGGGGGCCATTGAGGGTGTTTTGCCCAAAGGCCCTCAAAAACCTGGAGCTGGCACTCATGTGGTAGACAAATTGGGGTGGGGTGGGGACCATTTGATCGAACCCACCTTCAGACCTTCCCACACAATGCAGCAAGGTTGTGAGTAGAGACGGAGTGGCAGCCATGGGGACATGGAGGTGGGGTCCATGTGTGTGTCCACGGCGCCCCCTATGTGGTTTATACACACACACACACACACACACACACACACACACACACACACACGTGTTCTCTGAACACCAAAATAATGCATTACTGAAAGGTACTTAAAAATGAAGTAATTCTAAACCTGCCTACATTTTAAACAGCTCAACGGATAGGAATGCTGCTTTTTCAGGTTCCGTTAAAAAAATAAAAATTAATCCATGTTTAGCTACCAACAAGAGCTTCCTTGTCATGTCACTGGTAACTGCTCAAAGGTCACTTGAAGGTATTTGACTGCCAAGCTGAGCTGCAGCCAACATTAGACTTTGATCTCTGGCCCTTCCATTTGCCAGGTGGTACAATGGGACCATCAGCCACCAGGCATGCTGAGAAGGTGAGTCAATTGTGAGACAAGTTTTTAAACTTAATTTTAAGTTTAAGGGCGCAATCCTATGCATATTTCGACAGAAAAAGGGCCTACAAATCCCAGCATGCCCAGCGGCCTTTTTTCTATCTAAACATGCATAGGATTGCAGCTTAACATTTGCCTCATTACCCTCATTGGATTTGCCGATTTGCCTAATTACCCTCATTGGACACGGCTTGTCATGATGTCCAAACCCAGCAAGGTTGGGCGGCCGGTATGGGTAACAGACCACCCAGAACCCATAGTCGGTTCTAGGGTTGCATGCAAGGCAGTGGTTAACAAGGCACCATGGTTTATTAATCACCCTCATGTTGTGCAAACCAGCCCAATGTCTCTGAACAGATGAACCACTGATCGACAGAACCTCCATCCTGTCAGGATTGAGTTTCAGATTATTGGCTCTCATCCAGCCCATTACTGATTCCAGACTGCTTTGACACTTCCACTGCTTCATCAGAATCAAATTAAAAATAGAGATAGAGCTGGGTGTCATCAGCATACTGATGACATCTCACTCCCCCCCAAATGACCTTTCCCAGCGGTTTCATGTAATTGTTTAAAAGCACGGGGTCAGGAGCCCATGGCATAAATGCCATGGGGCTGGGCAGTCGTCCCCCAGTACTGCCTTCTGACATCAGCCCTCCAGGTAGAAGCAGAACCACCATATCAACGTGCCTCCAACTCCCAACCCAGATTGCCTATCCAGAAGGATACCATGGTCGATGACATCAAAAGCCACCAACAGGCCCAAGATTAGCAGGATCACAAACAAGGCAGTTTCTGTATCGAAAAAACCCTGTTGACAGGTGGCTGCCTCCACTTGCACCTTTTCATGCCAGCACTCCCTGGGCCTGGGAGGTAGTTCAACCTGCCCCTCTGATTCTGTAGGTGAGGCAGCTCCCACAGGCAAGCTGAAGGGCTCCATCCACAGGTCCCTGCAGTTCTTCTGCTGCAGATGGGCCAGGCATAGCTTCTCCTGAGATGTTGGAGGTGCCTGAGGCAACAGGGGAGTTAGGGGGCTCCATAGGGGCTTGGGGCATCCTCTGAGGAAGAGTAATCCTGGCTTGGTCAGGCATGACACACACCCCTCCCCAGTACCCAGAAGTTGAGTAATCAATCATCCAGGCAATTGTTGAAAACAAATATGGTGGCCTCCTGGAGCCAGTGTAAGTTTGTATATTTTTTTTAAGATGTCCCAGGAGAAGCTCCACCAGCAGGCTCCAAGAAGGCCCTGGCAGCTGCTGATGCCAGACCTGCTAATATTACTGTTACTAGGATATGTCAGTCAAAATGTACCAGCATAGCTTGGAGGAGGTCACCAACCTTTTGGGTTTGGTTGCAGCATGGCATGACCACATTTTGTGAACTGGAAATAATGATAGCCTTTAAAATCTGGGGAGGATTAGGGTTTGCTTCATAGGTGTGTTACTTAACATATTCTCACCTGGGTTAGAGAATTTTAATCCTGCACATTACTCTGTGTGTGTGTGTGTGTGTGTGTGTGCGTTCACGCATGTGTGTTTGTTTTCATTATTTGTACTGTCTTCTATTATATTCTTCTCCATTCATGCATATAGCAATGCCTTTTGGATGTTACATTCCCTTCAGATATTTTTAGTATTTTGCTGTAGCATTTTTCTACTGTGCCTTTGATTGGTTGCTGTTACTTGATTGTTTTCTGGCTGTTTCTATGCTAGGGTGTTGTTGTTGGTTTTTTTAAAAAAAATTCTGTACACAGTCATCCCCAACCTGATGCCTATGCTGGCTGGGAATGATGGGAAGTGTAGTCCAACACATCAGAAGGGTGCCAGGTTGGGCATGTCTGTTCATATAGAAAGCTGGATTTTGCTGGAACTGATTACAGCAATACCTTGGATTGCAAGTAACTTGGTTTGAGAGCGTTTTGCAAGACAAGCAAATTTATTTATTTATTTATTTATTGACTTGATATACAAGCGACGTCTTGCAATACAAGTACTGTAGTACGGCTTAAATTAAAAATCTCTGTACAAATTTTTTTTGGGGGGGGTTCGTTTTGATATAAGAGTGTTTTGGATTACAAGCACGTTTCCAGAATGAATTATGCTCTCAATCCAAGGCATGACTGTACGTTGTTGCCACTGCATTCCTTTGACTCCAGTTACAGATTGAATACTGTCACAAAGTGGGAAGGAAGCCAAGTGTAAAGCTGCATCCAATCGACACCGACACCCACCCTTCCCCCAAAAGGAAGCAAAAATGGTGCTTCACAGCAGCCGTGCTTGGCTCCCTTCTCCTGGCTTCTCCCACAGCACCCTGAACTTGAAGCTACAAAGTGGAGTTACTACCAGACCTTCTTTCCCAATCTAATTCATCAGTTTAGGGTGAATTAAAAAGGTGCATTTTATCAAAGTTTCATTACGCCATGCTGGCCAACTCGGGGCTCCTCTACACCACCCGGAATTCTCATAGATTTGCGCATGAGAGCGCAAAGGGCTTGGGACTTTGTACGGACTAGTCCCCTAATTCTTGTCCACGGATGAGAATTCGAGCATGCCCTGGAAACACCGCACACCAGAACGTGGGGAACCGATGGTAATGCCACCTGCAAACCGGCTCTGCGAAAACACGCCACCTCTCTGGGTTCAGCCATATCCGGAGACCTTTCCTTCACTTTCCTTCAGGGCAGCAGAGCTAACAAACCCCCGCTTGAAAGCTGAAACAGGACATGGCAGAAGCTGTCAACACCATTAATCCATTCCAGGATTTTAAGGGAGCTACTTCCTGTTTTGAGTCAAAGTCATCTGATCTTGGCAAACAGAGGAGGAGGCCAAGAGAGCTAATAAAAGGAGATCCCCTATTGTTTGCCCTGGCACAGGAAGAAGCAAGGGCTGGGGAGTGCTGTCGTGCCAGCTGAAAGGGAAACAATGCAACCCACACAAATACTGAAGATGGCGCATCGGCAGCGCGGCAAACCAGAACAGACTTTCCCAACCTGGTGCCCCGGTCTTGGGCTGCAGTTCTCATCATTCCCAGCTGGCGTGGATCTAACCCAAGTGTCGACAGTTAGATCAAAACCTCCAATTATTCACACTCATAAAAGATATACAGCAATGACCCCAGCAGGGACTTTTAGCTTTTTTGTCGGCCATTTTTCTTCTCCGCCGGCCACAGCCACATTGTTGACAGCAGCCCTGGCCTGTTCAAGTTACCTGCTTGCTTCCCCCCCTCCTGGTTCAGTGCAAAAATGCCAAATCAAGGGTATTAGTGGGAAAATAGGGTGTGGAAACTCCTTAACAGCAGGGGTGGCTGATGGCTCCAATATCAGCGGGGCTGTGTGTCCCCTCCGGATTTCACTCAAAGCTTTAAGGGAGCTATCATTGGCATTGAACAAATTTTTAAGGTCCAGTACCGCGGACAGCTCCTTTACAGTTCAGAGTAAAATCTGGAGTGGATATGCAGCCCCACTGAGATTGGTGTCACCAGTCTCTGTTGCTTCACAGGGAATCAGAGAGTGTGATAGTTACAGGAAAAAGAATGGGAGGAGTAAAATGTCTGCCTTCACACCAAATTCCTCACATCAGAGCCAGCCCAAGACATTTTACTGTCTGATGCAAAGGACAAGAATGCACTCCCCAAATGCTAAGAACAAAAACCGACCAGGCTGGCGGCTGAATCTTACTTCTAACACGGCAGTGGGGCAGAATCCTCCGTTGCAACGGAGGGCAGGAGGCTAATGCAGAGGGCGCTGGGCATGGTGCTGAGCACACACAGCTCTGATTGTCCCGCAACACCTCACCGCCACTCCCCTTCTCCCAACATCTGCCGCCTGAGGAGGCGGCTGCCTCATCCCACCTAATAGAGCCAGCGCGGCGTAGTGGTGAGAGTGCTGGACAGGGACTCGGGAGACCCGGGTTCACTCAGCAACGAAGCTCACTGGGCGGCTTTGACGCTCAGCCTAACCTACCTTACAGGGTTGTTGTTGTTGTGAGGATAACATGGGGAGGGGGAGGAGGAGCCTTATGTAAGCCGCCTTGGGTTCCTTGCAAGAAAAAGGTGGGATGTACATATAATAAACAAATACGTAATAGTAGGGCCGGCCCTGCCTCACATCCTATATAGCAGCCTTCCCGAACCTGGTGCCTTCTAGATATATGGGACTGCAACTCCCACAATTCCCAGCCAGGTTGGGGAAGGCTGCTGTATAATTTTAGCAGGGAGAGTTCCTCTAATTTTTGCTTTGGAGAAGGTGTGTGAGTAGGCAACAGGTATGCTGCAGCCGACCCCTCTGGCCACTTTTTGGTGGACTTCCTTGTGCAGCGTCCCCCAGCCACCTGCTCTCCAGATGTTTCTGGCTACAATTCCCATCGTTCCTGACCATTGGCCATGCTGGCTGGAGGTTGACATCCAAAACATCTGGGGGGGAACCAGGTTGCAGAAGACTGACCCTAGTAGTGCCTGCTGGTTAATCGGCGGATGACCTAGCACCAGAGGGACTTATTCTATCTGAAGCAAGAGTGTGTTACACTCAGGATCACTTTACTCAGGTCAGTTAGTTACTCAGGGGTGGGCAGTGGCGATGCTAGGTACTGAAAAGGCCCACAGGACCAAACCCCCCACAAATTTGGATATGCTAATTTACTGATGCTCTTAATTCACTCTGTGTGTGTGTGTTTAAAGGACCCTGTCTCCTAAGGACACCCCTATTTGTAAAAGGGGATGTATAGACAGGGGGAAAGAGGGCATTTGATTTCAGGAAAAAACCTCAGGCAGAAAGATTCAAGGGGGGGACAGCAGAAGGTAAAGCACATGTGGGCACAAAGCCAGCTCATCCAGGGGGATCAGATGCAACAGAGATCATCAGGGCCCCCGTACCTTGATTTCAGCAAACAGCCATGGACAGCAGGGTGGTGGGGCAGAGGGCCTCCCAGACATATGGGGCTCCAAAGGAAAGATTCCGGGCTCCAGCCCTAGTGGGCCACACCCTAAC
This sequence comes from Shinisaurus crocodilurus, assembly GCA_021292165.1. Lineage (NCBI taxonomy): Eukaryota > Metazoa > Chordata > Lepidosauria > Squamata > Shinisauridae > Shinisaurus > Shinisaurus crocodilurus. The sequence continues at coordinate 26,942,378 of CM037883.1, forward strand.
ACCCCCTCTGGGGGTGGGCAACTTGTGACCCACCAGAAATTTTGGCCGACAACTCCCTCACCATTGGCTTTGCTGGCTACAGCAGATGGGAGGTGTAGGCCAAAGCATCCAGAGGGCCACATGTTGTCCACCCCTCTCTTAATGTTAAGAGACTTCAAGTATGCACCCTTGCTTTGTAAATTTAAGGGAAATGGGTGATCGACAGGGATAAAATAATAATAATAATAATAATAATAATAATAATAATAATAATAATAGATTATGTACATCATGAAGACTGAAGTCAGTCCACCCCCTGGGCTATTCACAACTTGTCTAGGCCTGTTCATGCCATGCCAATCAAAAGGGTGTTGCTGACCTTGCAGTTCAATTATGCGTTGCATAATATTCAAGCTTTTACTGAAACTTTCCTCCTGGGGACATTTCAGAACTAAAACTCCTGCGTCTCACCTGATGAGCAATGTTGGCAGGCCTTAACTTTAAAGCAATTCAACTTGGGAGATTAGCAGGATTTCCTTTTCTGTTAAAATTTTGTATCCTGCTGTTATTAAAAGCACTCCTACAGCAATTTTTTAAAAGGTGCTTTCAGTAGAACATAATATAGATACCTAAGAAAATAGTGGCTTGGACAGAGGACAGCTAGAATTGAAAGGGAAATGACATGCTTGGCTCACAGCTGTCCAACCAGTTCAACTTGCTTAGTTCTTTGTTTTGTTAAAAGTTCAGCTCTTCTAAGATTGTAACCTCCACAACAGTTGACTCTCCTTTTAAAATGGAGGCCTGATGAACCGCAGAATTTCAGTGATATACGACTGCAGAAGAATTTAGGTGACTTGGTTGAGTTATCATTTTTCTTATGCTCTATGAAAGGGCTCCAATTTCAAATGCACGTTTTGACAGGAAAAAAAAACCATGGCTGGCTGGGGAACGCTGGGAGTTGTAGGATGTTTTTCTGTCGAAACATGCATAGGATTGCATGGCTGAAGCAAGCTGGGAGTTACAGTCCTTTTTTCTGTCTAAACGGGCATAGGATTGCACCCATATTTTTCTTTTCTTTTCTTTTCTTTTTGTGGACTGTACATAGCACAGTGGTGTAGTGGTAAATTTTGAAGTGCAGCTGCTTGCCATGACGGTCCCCACAGGGACACACCCAGGAAGAGTCCAAAATGTAGGCAGTTGTGTTGATCCATACGTGTGTGTGTGTGTGTGTGTGTGTGTGTTGCTGGGAAAATTCATGAGAGCCAGTGTGGCGTGGTGGTGAGAGTGTTGGACTGGGACTCGGGAGATCCGGGTTCTAGTCCCCGCTCGGCCATGAAACTCACTGGGTGACTTTGGGCCAGTCACGGACTCTCAGCCTAACCTACCCCACAGGGTTGTTGTGAGGATAAAGTGGAGAGGAGGAGGATTATGTAAGCCGCCTTGGGTTCCTTGCAGGAAAAAAGGCAGGGTATAAATATAATATAAATAAATAAATAAATAAATAAATTATCCTCCCGCAACTGTGAGGATCTCAGCTAAGCTCAGAGGGAACGGGGAAACCTGGGGGGCATGGAAGATGACTTCAGCATCCCTGCTAATTGGAAAGTCCCTCTGCTTCAACCCTATGAGCTCCACCACACCACACAGTGCTATCTATTAAAGTAATTGGTCAGAAATGTCCTGTATCCTGGGTTGTTCTTTTGGTCCTCACTTGCTCTCCAGTCCTGCCTCGTGGCTTGTCCCTGATTGTGCCTGATTCCTGGTTCACCTCAGACTGCTGTCGATAGCCCGGCCCCGTCATTCAGCCCTGGCCGAGTCATTCAACCGGTCCTTTCAAGGCTAAGCCGTAGGTAGCTGTCAAAGTGCAACCAGCTGTCAAAAGTGGGACCAGGAGTTGTGCTATGGGGTCAGAGAGCTAGAGCAGGGGTCAAGCAGGAGTCAGTGCAGAGGAGCAAAGCCAGGAGTTAAAGATGCTAGAGCGAGGAAGTCTTTTATAGGCCTTCCTGTCTAGGAGGGCCCAATGGCCAGCCTGGGTGGGTGGGGCCAATCCACAGCCTGAGAATACTGCACTGCCGAGGAAGATGCTCCAAAACTGCAGTTCTGCCGGCTCTCCACATGAGCCAGCTGCGCGCAGAGCTGAGGGTTGTTGCTGGTTCTGTCCTCAGTGGCTCCTGACAAGGCCATGGGCGTTTTGAAAGAAGACGAGCCAGGCACTGGAACAATTCCCAGAGGGTGACCATGTTAGCCTATTGCAGCAAAAGCAACAAAGAGTCTTGTGGGCATCTTAAAGACTAACAAATTGCTTCATGCATCTGAAGATGTGGAACATAGTCCTCGAAAGCGTAGGCCAGAATAAATTTGTTAGTCTTTAAGGTGCCACAAGTCTCCCTGTTGTTTTTGAACAGGAAGAGGAGCGTTGAGCCCTCCGGTTGTGCCAAGTGTTGTTCCAGCATGCCTCTCTCCATTATCTGCATTTTAACTTTGCGGATTTAGCCTAGTATTATTAATATGACACATACTTCCTTATGCAAACTGTGGAGAAACGAGCCTTTGGGGGTACACACACGCACCTCATGTGTGAACCGGCTGGGGTGGGGTGTGCATAGTTAGCGTGTGGAGAAAGGGGCCTTTGGGGGTTCCTGCATGCATGCAGGCAGGCACACGCACACACACACATACACACACATGCACACGCCTCCTCATGTGTAAACCAAGTGGGGCCAGTTGAAGGGGCTGGGAGGAAGCGAAAGGTACATAAAACATAGGATGGGGCCTGGCGTCCGGAGGTCTGGAGGAGCCAGGCTGAAAGCGTTCATATGCAGATGTAATTCAAACCCAGTAAGTCATGAGTTCCCTTCCCCCTGCCTGGCCAGGTGAAATGCATGTTGATTGGCTGAGAGGCAGCAGAGCTACAGGGAGGAGGGGGGGGAGGTATATTTCCCAAAGCGTGGTCTGTCTTTGTCTGTCTTTGGATCGCGTGGCTACCGGCTACCCTGGCTATTGGGTGATGGCGGCAAGCCAAAGAGAGGCCCCAAGCCTTTGGGGGGGGCATCAGGATCCGACCCCAGTTAGCTCCTGGTGAAATGAGCTGGATGAGGGCTCTAGTGAAGGCAAGCCTTGTAGGAGTTTACCCATCTCGGACCTTCGGGTAGGTGTGGTAATTCTCCATCGGGCGGCAAGGCTGTGCTGGATTTAACCCTTGAAGAGAATACCCTCAGGTAACATAGGTGTGTGCCTGAGAGATATTAAGGAATCAGGTTTTATTGTTTTGCAGCTTTACTGTGTACTAAAGTGTCTCTCTCTTTATTTTGTGTGCTTCTCTCATTTCCCTAATCTTGTTGTTTAAATGCTACCAGAATAAACCTTGTCTTGGTTTTACCCCACATGGGTTTTGTAGTACTCTGTGAGTTCAGTATCTAAATCCAGGTTACAGAATTAAAGGCGAATCCTTCAACAGAGATCCAAGTAGGATTGCAGACAGCTGAGGCTGGCAATCTGGTACCTTGAGATCTCTGGGGGTCTTGGTTCCTTTGGAGTAGGAAAGGGTGGGGGTGTGGCGGGCCAGCCAGCCCCCCTTCCTCCACACAAACCCTCCCCCTCCCAAACTAAACATAGCAGCCATCAGCACTTTTTACATTAATTAAATGTTACTGGCTCTTTTAACAGATGAGAATAATGAGCATACCCGAGAGAGTCTCGAAGAGAGAGAGGCATCATTGCCATTGGAAGCAACAGATTTGCCCTCCCCTAAATCGGAAGAAGAAAGGTAATTATTCACTAAGGAATGCCACAGATGTGGAACAACCAATGCAAATGAAAGTGGTCTGGGTCAAAGAGTTGGCACAGTATTGCTTATTGATATCATTATTTCTACAGTTCCATCTGAACACGTGGGCACTTTAGAGACTATGAGAGGCCAAAGGGGGGTCCCTGCCCCAAAGAACTTACCATTCAAATTTAGACAACACATGCCAGTGGGCACCATGCACAAGTATTTGGCAAGCACTGAGTATTTGGCTTTACATGGCATGCGCTGTCCCCATGAATGGACTTGGCTGGTATCTTGCTGGTATCTCTAATCTCAAATTGGAGATAACACCGGAGATTCTTCCAGGGTGGATTCCTCTGGGGGTAGAGCTTGGAAGCTGGGTCCCACTGCCTGGAGGAACCCAAGGAGACTTAGCAGGCCAGATGTGGAACCTTCACGGGCTGGATTAGGTCTGAAAGGTGAAGGTTCCACATCTCTGCCCTAAAAGGTGTCTGGTAATATACTTAAGAACATAAGAAGAGCCATGCTGGATCAGACCAAAGGTCCATCTAGTCCAACATTCTGTTCACACAGTGGCCAACCAGCTGCACACGGGATCCCAGAAGCAGGACATGAGTGCAGCAGCACCTTCCCACCCATGTTCCCCAGCAACTGGAGTAGCTAGGCTTACTGCCTCTGATCCTGGAGGAAGCATAGAGCCAATCAGGACTAGTAGCCATTGATAGCCTTCTCCTCCATGAATTTGTCCAATCCCCTTTTGAAGCCCTCCAAATTGGTGGCCATCACTACATCTTGTGGAAGTGAATTCCATAGTTTAACTCTGTGCTGTGTGAAGAAGTACTTCCTCTTATCTGTCTTGAATCTTCCACCAATCAGCTTCATGGGATGGCCCCTTTGGGTTCTAGTGTTATGAGAGAGGGAGAAAAATGTCTCCCTGTCCACTTTCTCCAAACCATGCATAATTCTGAACACCTCTGTCATGTCTCCCCTTCCTCTCCTTTTTTCTAAGCTAAGCCATCTCAGCTGCTGTAACCTTTCCTCAGAGGGGAGTTGATCCAGCCCCTTGATCATTTCAGCTGCCCTTTTCTGCACTTTCTCCAACTCTACTTATCAAATCAAGGTTTTCTCCCAGTATGATTTAGGGCACAATCCTATGCATATTTAGACAGAAAACAGTCCTACCTGTCCCAGCATTCCCCAGCCAGCATGGCTGGCTGGGGAATGCTGGGAGCTGTATGATTGTTTTCTGTCGAAACATGAATAGAATTGCACCCTCCGCAAGAAGTCTGGGGATTGCTTCTTTATATTAAAAAAAACCACACCCCAAAACAATTAATTGTGCATCTCAGCATTATTGTTAGGATAATTGTCAGAAAAAGCATAATGGTATAATGTGAAATTTTGCACCCAAGTGCCATAGAAAACTTGCTCCTGTTAGATTAAAAAAAAAATCCCACTCTTCCTGGCTATTCCCAGTGGGATTGTTTAAACTGACTCCTTAATCTTTGCTGCAAAATTCGGTTTGAACCATAGAGACTGTGCTGGAGACAACTATGCAATGAAAGGCCCTCTGCCAGATAAAGCATGACAATGTTTCAGTTTATTGTTTCCCCGTTTCGTTGACTGAAAAGGAACCCCTCCCCCCAAAAAATCTGCTGCTTGATTAATCATTAATCAAGCAGAAACTGAGATGCTGAAACTGAAACCCTTCGGTGCAGTTTGCCAGACCGCTTATTTAAGAGTGCAACAGCCTCCTGTTGCAAATGAGTCCTTTCCCCTATTAGCCTCATCAGAAAAACGGAGTACCACACTTCAGTAGGTTTGTGGAGAGATGTTTTGGGCCAATCCTGGTTTGAGAATGGCCGACCTCAGGCTCTTCCCCAGCTGGGCACTCCCAAGATCTGAAATGCAGTCCTATACGCACTTATGTGGATTAAGCCCCATTGAACACAGTTTTAATAGGGTTGCACCAACAGTTCTCTGTGTGTTAGTATCAGGTTTTAAATGGGTTGATCGATGGCCATGAAGCAAGGTGCATTCTGACCTTCCTGCATTTTTGTGTCACCTGTGATCAGAAGCATTCTGACTGACCAGTGTTTTTAGTCCTCCACCCATTTTTCCCCCTGTTTATTTTTCCCCCCTGTTTCCTGGGAGCAGCTCTTTCACGGTTTAATCTCTCTCCTCCCTGTACAGGAGTGTGGGAAGAAAGCCTGGCCAGTTTCACTAGCGCAAATCTCCTTTGCTATTCCTCTCCTCCAGTGAAGCCGACAAGATCAGGGGTAGCCTTGTCAGTTTCACCAGTGCTGGGAAAACTTTACCCCTCTGCCCCCTTGGTAGCAATGATGAGGAAGATGAAGAGGAGCAAAAGCAGCTGGTGACCATGGTGGTGAGAAGGGAGGTGTCTTACACAAGGGACCTCAGAAACCTGGAGATGGCACCGAAGCCATGTCATCATGTGGCATTGACGCAGTGATGTCTTTGCAAGTTGGGTGAAATGGAGGCCACCAAGGGGGAGTGGGGTGCTGCCCCTCCACTTGCAATAAGTTTCACACACACACCAATCCCCCCCCCATCACAGCAATGGCCTGCTCCCCACTTTTTCCCAACTGCAAATGGTGTGTGTGTGTGTGTGTGTGTACGCACACTACATTTTGCCCCAGCTCTGTAAAATACATAAAGTTGTTTGTTTGTTTGTAAAACAGCTGTATGAGAAAAGTGATAACAACCCAGCAGCAACAACAAAAGAATAGTATCAGGAGACAGCATCTGTATTGAATTAAAAAAATGTATTTTCCATGACTTCTCACAGGTTGAGATCTGTGTCTTTTGGTAAAACATTGTTCTGTCTCCACAGATCGTGTGACCCTCCTTTGGATTCTGCAGAAGAACACAGAACCAAGCCTAAGCCAAAACTGAAGTTGTCTACCTTGCTGTCCTCTACAGAAAAGGTAGTACATCCCTTGGAAGTGGTATCAAGATTGATCTGGCAGATTCGGGAGAGACAAAAAGAAATCCTCCTACTTTCAAAGTCTAAGTAGAGTATGAAATGTGCAGCCAAAAGATGTGATGGTCCATGTCTTAGGTGTGTCATGACCCCCAGCTCTCAGACCTTCCAATGTGCAGCAGAAGATTCTGATGTAGACGAGGCACAGGCCACTTCCTCAGGGGTAGGACAGTCAGTGCTTTGTTCAGGGCCCTCCTGATCAGCGGACACAGCCCTACCATCGTCCTCTGGCTCAGAGAATGAGTCCCCAATAGAACCTCCATCTGCCCAGCCTTGCAGAAGTCTCAGGCTACAAAATCGGGCAAGGGCCCTAGCAATCCCAGCTCCTCCAGGTCTTGTCAGCACACATAAGGCTGCAGTTGGCTTTAGCTCCCTGCTGAGACAACATCCTCCTATTGTCCTAGTAGGAGAGAGTTCAACTTCTAGCCAGCAGGGCCCACTTGGAGCTATCCAAGGTCCTACTTTCTTCCTGCCTTGATCTTGCTACCAGCTTCCCCTACAAGCCTCAAGAGACCACAGAATGGAATAAGATGGTGAATAGGCACTTTTGTGGAGAATAGGTCATCAACAGCTATTAGTTATGATATCTAAATGGAAGCTCCATGTTCAGAGGCAGTATACCTATGAATACCAATTGCTGAGGGAGGGGGAAGAGGAGAGAACTGTTGATTTCATGCCTCTACTTTTGGGCTTCCCAGAGGCATCTCATTGATCACTGTTGGAAACAGATTGCTGGACCAAATGGATTTTGGTGTGATCTTCCTATGTCCACATGCCAATATCTAGGGCAGCCTTCTCCAGCCTGGTACCCTCCAAGTGTTTTGGACTTTAACTCCCATCAGCCCCAGCTCGCATGGCCAATGGTCAGGAATCCAAGTTGGAGTCCAAAACATCTGGAGGGCACCAGATTAGGGAAAGCTGAGGTTGAGCAATGGTCTTCAAGCTTTTCGGGCTCCAACATGGGACTCTTGTATATACCTGTCTGTTTCTCTTCTGTTCTTCTCTGCTCTCTTTCTCCTTTTCTCCCCACCCTACCCATCACACACACCAGGATTTCCTTCACTTAAAAAATAGAAGTTAAATAAAATACAGAAACAGAAGTACAAAAGCAGTGGTGGTACTGCTAGTGTGTAGCACTTTAGGGCAAGATTCAGCCCACGTGTAGGTCCTGATTTACCAAGTGAAGACCATGCATCTTGAATCATTTAGGACTGTGCCTGTTGGACCTGGCCCCCGACCTGTTCAGGGAGGTTTGAAAAGGGGGTCTGTGCACACACAGCCTGGTGCCCCCCAGATGTTTTGGACTACAGCTCCCAGAAGCCCCAGCCAGCATGGCCAATGGTCAAGAATTATGGGAGTTGAAGTCCAAAACGTTTGGAGGGCACCAGATTGCCAATCATCAACATAGATTCTTCTACACGATAGGGAGGCCTGCATGTTCGGGGTTCCTGATCTTGTCGGTCTATCTATGTCCAGTGGCATGCGCAAAAGCCCTTTCCACACTTTTCTGAATGTGAGGAGGCCTTAGTTTGGATACAATCCCCCTCCACCTGCAGGCATTCTGTATACACGTGGTGGGAAGATCAGACATCACTCTGCTTCCCCACCCTAATGTTGGGGCCCCGTCTCTCCCTCTCTATTCGCTTTATTACAGTAATGCAACAAAAGAAACAAACTTACAGTAGTCAGAGTGTGAGATAATCAGTACATTAAGGAAATGTGGCCTCATGAAAACAAGTTGATCTCAGTCTGAGGGCCCCTCCTCCCTCCCAAACGCAGGTTATCAAAACCCCGCCTTTAAGCGGTTGGATCCTGTTGCTTTGGATCCAACCGCTTAGAACGTTCTTACACTCTTTCATTGATCTTCCCTTTTCAATTGATGCTTTACACTGGGATCAGCCATGCCTATTCCCCCCTGTTGTTCTTTGTCAGGCATGCTCTGGATTCTTACAGTATTCGAGGCTAGCTGACTCTCTTCTACCTCCCTGCTTATCTCTAGTCCAGCTGTCCTTGGCATTTCAGCTGTGAGTTCCACCACCACCTCCTCCTCATCTGAATCAGAATCTGTTCTCATATCCCTTGAAGGCTCTTTTGCAGCAGCAGCAATGGGCCCAATCCCTACATCTAATACTGACTACACCCAAAGGCGTAGGATTCGTGTTGAGCCCTAATAAAGCACAGCCTTTTCCATTTCTGCAGGGAAACCCACCTCTTATTTTTCCTTTCAGAGATCCAGTCTAGAAGACATCTCTCCAGCGGACAGTGGGGTTGGAGTAAGCCCATTCCTGGCTACAAGAAACAACTCACAAGAGTATGGGAAAGGTAAGCTTCATTTAGGTCTCTTCTCAGGTAATTGCTTCTTCAAGGGGAATACTTTGCAGCAGCACATTCCCATAGAAGAAGGAACATGCTGAACGTTGTGGGTTGCAGACAGATGGAACTTTTTAAGAGCAATGATGGTGGCTTGATATAACTTTTAAAGGGCAGTGATGGTGGCCTATGAGACTAAGCATACTTAGGGCACAATCCTATCACTTGTGCCCTTGGTGATCAGAGCCCCACCCCCAACTCGGAGGTGTCCTATCAATCATCCAATGCAGAGTGGGGAGGAGGGGCAGAGGTGATCTTCGCCCTACCCCCTTTTGCCTTCAGGCCCTGCCACCACTGGAATGCAGCTCCTGAGAGGTCCTCCAAAATTAAATTCAGCCCTCCAGCTGATGTGGTGGTTAGAGCAGTGTTCTCCAACCTTGGGTCCCCAGATGTTTTTGGCCTACAACTCCCAGCATGCCCCAGCCAGCTACGCTGGCTGGGGCATGCTGGGAGTTGTAGGCCAAAAACATCTGGGGACCCAAGGTTGGAGAACACTGGGTTAGAGTGTTGGACTGGGACTCGGAAGATCCGGGTTCTAGTCCCCACTGGGCCATGAAGCTCACTGGGTGTCTTTGGGCCAGTCACTGACTCTCAGCCTAAACTACCTCACAGGGTTGTTGTGAGGATAAAATGGAGAGGAGGAGGATCATGTAAGCCGCCTTGGGTTCCTTGCAGGAGGAAAAAAGGTGGGATATAAATACAATAAATATAAAATCAATAAATATATTAGATAAGAGGGTACTGCATTTCCTAAACAATTTTAAAACACCTTATAATCACCTTATAACTGCAAAGCAATTATAATTATATTTAAGTTAATTGAATTATATTTATAATTTAATAATTATAAAGCACAGTTCTTTCAATGAGTCTCTGGGGATTCTGCTTTTTCTTGCAGGTCATGAAATACCCTCAGTGACCTCTGCAAAGCTTTCTGAAAGGGATCTTGATGATTTTTTTTACTCAACTGGAGGGGATGTTCCTGATGCTGCTATAGAAAACCAAGCAGTTCAACTAGCTCAGCGTGAAGAAGATGACACTCCCAGTAAGATACCAGTGAAGAGGAAGTCTAACAAAGGATTGTTCTCTCCCATCACAGATATAGACAATGGAGCTGAGAAACCTGAGCTGGGTCTAGCTAAGAGAGAATCACTGAAGAGCTCAAAATTACCCTCTCTAAGATGGGAAAATGGCCATCCTGTGAAACAAGGACCCAATTATACTATTTCCTCAATCAGTAGCAAAGATGAGGAAATTGGCCTAGATCGGGAACATTTCAAGAACTTGAAGAACTTTTGGGAGAAGGGAAGTGAGTCTGCCTTGGCAAATGATCTGTCTGACAAATTGACAGAAAAGGCCAACAATGCAGAAATTAATGGAAGACCATCCAAACTGAACCGGTCCCTTTCAGCCCAGTCCAACCAAAGCCAAAATAGTGATGACAAGCTCGGTTCTAATATACATCCCAAAGCCAGGGTCCCTTACAGAAGACCAGCCGCCTTATCTTCCAGTGAAGATGAGCCCTCCTATATAGCGCCCCCAAGGAAAGGATCTGGATCTTCTATCCCCAGATCCACCTATGGCAGAAGCAAAGGGGCAATGATGAACAGAAGTAACCACAGTGATGGGAACGGGAAGCAATCTCCAGTGGTGGAGGAGGAGAAGAAAGTGCAGCGTTGCACAAGGAGATCAAAGTTGCCAGTCCGCGTGCCGTCAGTCAAAATCGAGACGCCAACCAAAGAGCATGCTGGGATCATTTTTGAGCCAGAGACACCTGCTGACGAGTTTGTCATGGCTGAAGAAAGCAAACGTACAATGGATTCGTTGGCAGGTAGGGTTCAGATATTGATAGAGTCCGTACCTTCAGAGGACATTGATCAAGTTACCAGTGCTGTGGAAGAAAGCTCTGACTTAGACACTCAAGACAAGCTGGAAACCGATGAGAGGGTGCCTCAGGATGAACATCATAGCGCTGCAGATGACCTGCTGCAAAATGAAGCTGCTGCTGAAGGAGGAGTCACTCAAGAAATGGATTCTTCTGTGCTTTCAGGTACTGACGCGTCTTGGTTCAAAATAGCAATTTTGTGTTGGGCCAGTACAAAAACAAGAAATTTTACAAATGCATCCCACATTGCCAATTAAATATTGAGAATATTAAGTAAAACACCGGCATCAATGAAATATCTAGGATGGTTCACTGTCATCACACACATGTAACTTACAACCAATTGCCCATCAAGAAAACTTGTTGTGGCATTTGGCTGCAACTCCTGCAAAGTACGCCATCCATCTGGTACAATCCTTATCTGGATTTGCCAATAAATACATATTTGGAGGCGGGAGGGGGGGGGATCCAACTGTGCAATTGCCCCTCCAGTAACTGATGGAGAAATTTACAAGAATCTTCCTCTGAGATCAAGCATGTAAGGAGGGAGATCTTCCATGGTTCTCGACCCACATAAACCAAATCAAAAATTTGAAAGATTATTTCTGTATCACCCACCAACAATAGCCAATGGCATACGGTGCATTCAAAGCAGCATGAAAGCCTTCCTATCAGTAAAACTGGACATATCTATTAAACGTGGTTTGCACTGATGTTTGTATTTGAACATGGAATACGACAGGGCAGTTTTCAGATTCTGAAAGTTCAGAATTGGTTTTGATGATGGCGAAATTGCATCGGCAGCCACCATAAAATGGTCTGGGGTCCATCTGGATTTGTCATGTTGGCTACCTTTCTTCTCTGTGGGTAGTGCTTTCTTACAGTGTGACCTGGTTTGCACAACATGATAACCCATCACGGGTAACTATCCAGGGTGAGTTGTCATGTCGTCCGAACCCAGACTGCTTCCCACAGGGTGGCTAGTTTTGATGCAACAAGCCCCGCTAACAGCCCATGGCTTGTTCTAGGGTTGTTCTACCCACAATGGGTCGTTGTGTCATCTAAACCCGGGAGAACAATTTCATCGTGGGCTGTGGGGTTCAGCTAGCGAGCCACTCAGCAAGAGCAGCAAAAAACCCTGACGCGCTTTGGGATCTCGCACTTGCTGCCACCGGTGAGAGCCCCTCCACCGATGCACGAGTGGCACTTTGGAGCGACTGTCTCTGGTTTGCCCCCCTTTGGGGGGGCAGGAGGGTCACAGAAAATTGTACAGCCGTGTTTGTCATTTTTAAATCATTATTATTATTGTCATTCTTTCTCAGGTGCACAAGTGTACACTTACAATTGTCCGATATGTGTAGTCTTGCCCTGTCAATGGTGGGTAACATACATGGAAATAGATACGGTCAGACTGCATATAGGCTAATTTGCACACAGTTGCCAGCTGTCAATTTCCTAACTGTCAATCAAAAAGTAAAGGCGGGAAAGCAGTGAAAGTAGGTGCACCAAAAGGGGGTGGCAACAATATCACCCCCTTAGCAATGTAATCCTCTGGCTTTTAAATGTTGAACTGACAGTTCTCACTGTCCTCTACACTTCCCCGAGTTTTCAACACTTCAACACTTCCCCGAGTTTCCAGCTACTGCAGGAAGGGGAGATATTAACTCCCACCCCCCACCTTTTCGGACCACTTACTGCTGCAGTTGCTCTGTGGGTCCCTGCCAGATGAAAAGGTGGAGAGCACTGAGAACTGTCAGTTCAACACTTAAAAGCCAGGGGATTACACGCTCAATCTTCACTGGGCTGTTTCTAGGTTTCCCTCCACCCTTTTGCTTCCCCCCCCCCCGTTCTTTTTCTAAAGGTTTTTTGTACATCTGCAAACCATGAAGTTTCCCTGAGCTCGCTGATACCATGCCCTTGTGTGTGGACAGTACTGCTTTGACACGACGCACCGCTTGACTATCAGAAACGGAAGCAGTAATGATCCAAAAGCTCTCTACTGGTCGTGCTACTAATTGCTCATGTACAGCCGACTTCTTCTGCCACTCTGTATCACCGGACCATCCTTTCGCTCCACTGAATGGACAAACCCAACTCAAAAAATCCTCCGCCCTCATCTTTCAAAATGGGGTTTGTGGTTGGAGGGGAGGGGGAAGCTGTTGGAAGTCAAAAATCACCCAGCCAGAACACCCAGCTGTGTACACAGGTTCCTGGACCACAAGCCATAATCTCTAGATCAAATAAACAAAGAGAAGGAGAAGAAACCTTCAGTCTTGGTTTCACAAGAATGCCAGTGTCTTTCATTGTTTAATACAGGCCTGTTTATTTTCAATGTATTCCAGAGGGAAATGTACATTGTGTCCCCGTTGCCAAGAAATTGATACGCACCAATGGCTACAGTCTTGCGAAAAGCATGGTGAACCTCTACACGACCACAGAAAGTAAGTGGTAGCCAGCCTCGATCCGGCTGGCTGGCTTTGCCCATCAAGACAAGCTTGCAGAAAAGGTCGGTTGTGGAGTTGAACGCAGCTCAACAGCCATTGATGGTAGCGGTGATATGTCTAATCTATGGGAAAGTTTGTCCGTGAGAACTCCGGAGTGAATCTGACCCTAGGCTGCATATTTCCTGTGGGTTTCCATATTTCCTGAGAGCCAGTGTGGCGTAGCAGTTAAGAGTGTTGGACTGGGACTTGGGAGACCCGGGTTCAAGTCCCCACTCGGCCATGAAGCTCACTGGCTGACTTTGGGCCAGTCACTGGCTCTCAGCCTAACCTACCTCACAGGGTTGTTGTGAGGTTAAAATGGAGAGGAGGAGGAGGAGGAGGAGGAGGAGGAGGAGGATTATGTACAGTAAGCCACCTTGGGTTCCTTGCAGGAAAAAAGGCGGGATATAAATATAATTAATTAAGGCAGAGTTTTGAGGTTTTGAATTTCCGGCTCAATTTGGGGGGCGGGGAGGAAGCGGTTCCTGAGAATGAGGGGGGTTTGTGTGGGACAGACTTGTATAAACAATTATGGAAGGCAGGCAGTTACTAACGGCGAGCAGTGCAACAGCAAATCCTTTTTTTAAAAAACGTCTTGCTCCTGACAGTGGCGTCCAGCGGCCATTTTGTCTCCCGCAGAATGCCCCTGGAATTAAGCCACGACGTGAGATAGCATAATTCCAGGCACATCCTGAGGGAGACAAAATGGCAACCTCGACACTGCAAGGACGTTGGCCACCACAACCAGTGATCAGAAGTTCAAAAAAGAAACTGCTGCCCACCGACCGTAAGCATGCGTCCAAAATGGTTTGCACAAATTCTCCCACCACCCCACACTGAAAATTGGCAAAACAGCCCTCCCATTTTCACCACTCTCCAGAGACAGTGTTAGGGGGCAGCCCACGAAGGCTAGAGCCCCGAATCTTTCATTTGGAGCCCCAAATCTCTGGGAGGCCCTCTGCCCCACTGCCCTGCTGTCCAGGGGCACTTGCTGAAATGAAGGCACAGGGGCCCTGAGGATCTCTGTTGCATCGGATCCCCCTGGATGGGCTGGCTTTTTGCCCACATGCGCTTCCCCCCCCCTGCTACCCCCTCCCCCTTGAATCTTTCTGCCTGAGGTTTTTCTCCTAAAACCAAATGTTCTCCTCTCCCCCGACCATTCATCCCCTTTTTCAAAATAGGGTTGTCCTTAGGAGACAGGGTCCTTTACAGACACACATGCGGAGAGAGACTTTAGAACAGGGCTCTCCAACCTTGTGTCCCCAGATGTTGCTGGACTACAGCTCCCAGCATCCTTTGCCATTAGCCATGCTGGCTGGGTATGCTGGGAGCTGTAGGCCAGCAACATCTGGGGACCCATGGCTGGAGAGCCCTGCTTTAGAGCATATGTAAATTAGCATATGCAGAGTTGTGGGGGGGGGTTGGCCTGTGGGCCTGAGCCCCCGAAACGCCCCTGCCACTTTCACATTTCACACAGGTTTCCACTTTCCAGACCCACTTGTGGGTTTTTGGATAACCAGTACCGGTAAGTTTATTTTCAACCACTAGAGGGAGCTGAATCCATCCATAAATATGTGCAATATATACGGACATTTATTTCATTTTCACTTGTTTTGGCAACCATGTCTTGTTCAGTGCTATTGTCGTTCAAGAAAGAAGATAAAGCAGGGGCTTAGAAATATGTGTGCACTCTCATGCGTTTCAAAGAGTTCTTGGGTTTGTCACAGTCCCTTGACTGTGCCATTTAAACTCCTGCTGACGCCCCAGGCTATTCGGCAGCCAAAAATAAATTTGCTGACTTGTGGCCAATTTGCAGTGCAAGGGTGGGGAGCATGGGAGCGCCGCTGAGGGAGTTGGCAGGGGACGCGCTGGGGGGGGGTAGCTGGGGCCGCATGTTGCCCACCCCTGCTTTATGCTACAGCAGAGACAGATAATGAAAACGTTTTTGTTAAGTTTTGCAATTTCAGAGTGCAGGACCCATTCTTGTGGTATGTGTTTTTTGTTTCCTTTTCTTCTCTCTAGCCTACACTAAGCCTCAAATGCTGACGCACCAGTATCTTGAGCCCGAGAGAGCCAAAGACCTGAGCAAATCCACCCCTCTCCTGCTCTCTGAGGTAAGACTGTGCGGCGGGTTGCCTGAATCATATCTATCGAGTCCTTTTGGCACTCAGTAAATTGGGCAGCAGGTCTGTTCTTTTATTTATTTATTTATTTATTCATTAATTCATTCATCCAATAGCCAAAGCTCTCTGGACAGTTCACATCAATTCATAAAAACACAAATACAATAAAACAACATAAAAACAGCATATAACTGCATAATATTTTTTTTAAAAAAAAAATAACAACTGAAACAATTTTAGTACAAACTAGACCTGTTAAAAGCAGCTGACATAAATACCCCCTCATGCCATTAAATACCCTTAAATGCCATTAAACGCCTGGGAGAAGAGGGTGATCTTAACCTGGTGCCGAAAAGATGACAATGTTGGCGCCAGGTGGGCCTCAGTGGGGAGATCATTCCATAACCGGGGGGCCACCACTCAGAAGGCCTTCTTCTTTGTTGCCACCCTCCGAGCCTCCCTCAGAGCTGGAAGGCCTCCACTGTTGATGGTAGTGTCCGGGTAGATTCAGCTTGGGAGAGGCACTCCATCGGGTATTGCGGTCCCAAGCTGTGTGAGGCTTTATAGGTTAGAACCAGCACCTTGAATCAGGCTCGGAAGCATACAGGTCGTCAGTGCAAGCAGGCCAGAATTGATGTTACGTATATGTTCAGACCTTTTTGTCCCAGTTATTAGTCTGGCTGCCTCATTTTGCACAAGCTGCAGCTTCTGAACAGCCTTCAAGGACAGTCCCACAGAGAGTGCATTGCAGTAATCTGGCTTGGCAGTCAGCGCATTCATCTGTACTTCTGCCTTGTAAGAAAATGGCAGAGCCAGGACCGCTGACTGCTCTTTAAGCACCCATGTGGGCCCTTCCAGGTGTGGTTCCTTAACACGGACATCATCCTGGTTTTGTTAGAGGCCGAGTAATTATAATGTATTACTGTTTACTGAATTGATATCCTGTCCCCATTTACAATTTCATTGTTTTGGTTTTGTCAGCGACCCAGTAATTATAGTGTATTATTATTTATGGAATGTATGGAATTCTGTGGAATTTAGCAGGATTATCTACACACTGACTGGCAGTGGTTTTCCAAGTGTTCCTTCCACCATTATTTTATCCACTCATCCCTCTTTAAAGTTTTAAGTTATACCAGGGACTGAACCTGGGACCTCCTGCCTTTTTTCCAAGGAGCTCAAGGCAGCATACAGGATTCTCTTCTCCTTCCCCCAGTTTATCCTCACAACAACCCTGTGAGGTAGGTTAGGTTGAGAGAGAATAAGAGACTGGCCCAGACTCACCCGGTGAGCTTCGTGGCTGAGCAGGGCCTTGTACCTAGCTCTCCCCAGCCCTGGTCCACCAACACTTTAATCCAGGGGCAGGCAACATGACGCCCAGGGGCACCAATGCGCCCCGAGACACCTGTCTTGGAACCTACCAAAGTGCCTTAATCTGCCTCCACTTTTATTTTTTAATTAACATGTTTTCTTACTGGCAGCTGTAATGATGGCCACCGATTTGGATGGCTTTAAAGGGGGACTGGACGTCTATATGCTACAGCGGCTGGGGAACACGGGCGGGAGGGTGCTGTTGCACTCATGTCCTGCTTGTGGGATCCCATGGGCAGCTGGTTGGCCAACTGTGTGAATAGAATGCTGGACTAGATGGACCCTTGGTCTGACCCAGCAGGGCTCCTCTTATGTTCTTATGATTGCTGTGAAATAGGTTTATATTGGGGCTGAAAACTGTGGCTTCAAAGGAGTTGTTTAGTGCATTGGGCCTCAGCCCCCACATCTGCCTTGTATTCAGTCTTTTGGACAGGTTGCCTGTCCTTTGCCATGCCTCTCACGGCAGCCATTTTGTGGTGGTGCCCAGGACAACAGTTTCTCAAATTGCCTAATATGCCCACAGCCCCAAAAAGTTGTCTATCGCTGCTGTAACCCAACCTTCCCCAATTTGGCACCCTCCTGATGTGCTCGGCTACAACTCCCTTTATCCATTAGCCTGGGGATGATGTGAGCTGTAGTCCAACACTTCAGCAGGGTGCCAGGTTGGGTGGGGAAGGCTGCTGTAACCACTACACCCTGCTGCCTCTCCTAGAGCTCCATGCTGCCAGGTTGAACATCCCTCTTGGTTTGATTTGCAGACGGAATCGGACTACCGCTTCAGAAATCAGCTTCCAGTTCAGCAGGCACAAGAAGAGTCCAAGTATGGGAAGCCATTCCTCTGAGATGGCCTCCTGTCTCTTCGGTAGGTGCCTAACGTGTCCCATCATATTGAGGTTCTTAGGCAGCCGCCCCCAAACTGGTGGCCTCCTGACGTTTTGGTCTACAACTCCCTGACCATTGGCCATGCTGGCTGGGGCTAATGGGTGTTGTAGGCCAAAACATCTGGAGGGACCCAGGTTGGGGAAGACTGGTCTAGGGGAAGATATTGCACGTATCTAGGACTGTTTCTCTCCGCACCCTCCCTCTCAAAAACTACTCCTGCCACTCAGGGGCGGTGCTGGGTACTGAAAAGTTCCGGGGCTCAGGCCCACAGGACCAAGAAAATTGCACAGATTTGCATCTGCTAATGTATGTATGCTCTAAAGTCTCTCTGTGCGTGTCTAAAGGACCCTGTCTCATCAGAACACCCTCATTTGTAAAAAGGGATATATGGATGGGGAGAGGGAGGCATTTGATTTCAGGGGGGAGGGGAATTTCATCTATCTCAAGGAGCGTCTCCAGCAACACCAAGTGGGCCGCTCAACAAGATCTGCCACGGATGGCCTTCTCCTTGTCCCTTCAGCCAGAGCAGCTAGACTGGTGGGGACGAGGAAGAGGGCCTTTTCTGTGGCGGCCCCCGTACTGTGGAACTCTCTCCCGATTGACCTCCGCCATGCCCCCTCTCTGATGAGCTTCCGTCGCTCATTAAAAACCTGGTTGTTCAGGCGGGAATATGGGGTGGGTTAAGATTTTAAAATTTTTATATTGTTTTAATGTATTTTATTGTATTTTTTTTTTTTTATTGTGTGTACATCGCCCAGGGTGGCCGGTTGCCGGCCAGATGGGCGATAAATAAATATTAATAATAAATAATTAATAATAAATAAAACAGGCAGAAAGATTCGGGGGGGGGGCAGCAGGAAGGGAAGCACATGTGAGCAAAAAGCCAGCTCATCCAGGGGGATCAGATGCAGCAGAGATCACTCAGGGCCCCTGTGCCTTCATTTCAGCAAGTGCCCCTGGACAGCAGGGTGGTGGGGCAGATGGCCTCCCAGAGATTCGGGGCTCCAAATGAAAGATTCGGGGCTCCAGCCCTGGTGGGCTGCCCCCTAACACTGCCTCTGGAGAGTGGTGAAAATGGGAGGGATATTTTGCCAATTTTTCAGCTGTGGGGAAGGATTTGTGCAAACCATTTTGGAGGCATGCTTACGGGTCGGTGGGCAGCAGTTTCTTTTTTGAACCTCTGATCGCTGATTGTGGTGGCCAACCTCTGGAAGAAGCAATCCTGCGCCCACAGGCCGCCATACCGTGAGCGTCCCTCTTTCACCCTGTACAGGTGAGCGGCAGCATCCTCAGCGTGTACAGCGGTGATTTCGGAAGCGTCGACGCCCAGGGGCTCGTCCAGTTTGCCTTGGATTACGACGAGAAAAACCGGGAATTCCAAATTTTCGTTTCCCAGTGCCAGGACCTGGCTATCGTGGATGAGAAGAAAGGGAGGACAGACCCGTGAGTGAAGATAAGAACGTCATCGCGATGTCTATCCGTACAAAAGCATCCGTTTAGTGGGCACCACGGCAGGGGAGTCCGGTATCCAGGGGAGGCTGGGGACGCCTATGTCAGTGGAGCGCCTTAGGCTTTGCAGCTTCATTCTGAGCTATCCATGGTGCTGTACGCCACCCCCAAAATAGGTTCACCACCACGGAGCACCATGGATAGCTCCTATCAAGCTCAGAATAAAAGCTGCAATGGATAAGGAGCCCCACCGACACCGGAGTCACCAGCCTCTCCTGGCCAGTATCTGGAGCTAAGATCCTGAACCCTGCAATTGAGGCTGGAGGGAGAACCAGGGCTGTCGCTCCCAATTAATGAAAATGTAGTCAATTCATCATGCGAGGGCTGGATTGGATGATATCTCTCCCCGATGAGGCCCATGCGCACGGAAGGGAGCAAGCGCGCACGTGCTCTCCTTGCTGATTTTGTGTGTCTGCCTCCGACATCCTGGGATCTACATCTGGGGCCGTAATGTTCAAATGCAGGCTGCACCAGTAGGATCCAAGGCACGTTGGCACGGAGTGCGGGGCCAGTTACCGTATTTGATCTGGGAAATCGGCTTGTATGCGCAGTATTCTTGCGCATAGGCTGTATTTGAAAGTTATGGCCACGCACGGGCATCCTGGGACATTGGAAGCAAGAAACTACAACAGGTGTGCATAGAGGGGCAGGGATGCTCCAGTTTCTCTCCATGCAAGAAATTGTATTTAAAATAATTTTTTTAAAAATGTTTAACTCTACTGAACGATAAACTTGGGCAATTTTTTCATCTATAAAAATATTTTAGTCCAGCCTTCCCCAACCCAATGCCCTCTAGATGTGTTAGACTACAGCCTCTATCATCCCCTGCCAGCATGGCCAATACCTCACAGAAACAGCCAGAGGTCTACCAGTAGATCCCAATCTGCCTTCTGCCCACCCCTGGTCTAGGTAGCCTGCCTGCTGCGGGCTTTCATCCAGGTTTGTCCCCGGCTCTACCCTATAAACTGCATGGATGCCAAGCTGACAACCCAGCAGGAGACTGAAGTCGTTTTAGTTGCCGTTGTCAGCTCCAGTTTCTATGCAAGTCCCCAGGGCATCTTGTATACAACGTTAACTGAATGGCAGTCTCTTTCCAGGTATGTCAAAACATACCTGCTTCCAGACAAAGCACGGATGGGGAAAAGGAAGACATCAGTGAAGAAGAGAACTGTGAGCCCCATTTACAATGAGTTGTTGCGGGTAAGGATGAATACAGGTTACCCAGAGATGTTAGTGTGGAGAAAAAGCGTCAGTTTCCTGCACCACACACACACACACACACACACACACCTCTGGGGGCTGGCAAATGCAAAATGTACATAGTTTCTCTGATGGCTCCTGAGTCTCCCCGGTGCCACAGCGATTTGCATGCAAATGCGGCAAAGAGCCACCCCTCCCCTGCCTGGCCCAGATGAAGTTCATCCTGATTGGCTAAAGACACCTGGGCTACTGAAAGGAGGGGTGGGGGAAGAATCTACACTGCTGCTGTGGCTTTTGGGTTTTGTTGTTGTCTGCACGCTTTTGCGGGAGTAGGGCTCTTTTGCTGAGGCAAGCCCTGGGAAGAGGACCAACCCCCAGACAAAGGGAGTGCCTGGGTATGTATATAGTAAAGAACTATAGTTTTGTTGTTTTATAGCTCTACTTGTATGTACCAAAGTGCCTCCCCACCTTTCTCCCTCTTCCCTCATTCCCCACCTTTTACTGTAATCTGTTTACCTTAAATAAACTTTCCTGGTTTTACCCCCACACGGTGTGAGTGGTTCCTCTGTGGTTCCGTGCTAAATCCAGTGTATAGACCCAGGGCAAGGCCCTGAGAGAATCAAGTCAAGACGGCAGAGCTAAAGGCTGGCAGTTTTGCACCTCTGATCTCTGGTCTTGAGTAAAGGACCGGTGGGCAGTCCTTCACAGTTAGAATTTTTGGCACGGTGTTTGTGAATCCAAGATCTTAAGAGAGTGTTTCTCAAGCTCAGCCCAGGTAACATCTGAACAGCCCTGAACAGCCCGATCTTGTCTGATCTCAGAAGCTAAGCAGGGTCGAGCGTGGCTAGTACTTGGAAGGGTGACTGCCTTGGAATACAAGGTGCTGCAGGGAGGGACCATAGCACAGTGTGATAGAGCACCTGCTTTGCAGGCAGAAGGTCCCAGGTTCGACCCCTGGCCTCTCCAGGTAGGGCGTGGAAAGAATCCTGCCCGAAACCCTGGAGAGCCATTGCTGCCAGTCGGTGTCGACAATACTGGGCTACTAGATGGACCAATGGTCTGACTCAGTGCAAGGCAGCTTCCGATGTTCCTACCTGTTACATGAAATACGTCGCCTGAAGCTCTGAGACCATTCACTCAGCGCCATCATGAGAATGGTGACCTTGAGGAGGACTGAAATGTTTTTTAAAATGTCCCTCGACTGATCAACTCCCTTTTCCCTTCTCCGCAGTACAAAATAGAGAAGATGGTGTTGTTGATTCAAAAATTGAACCTCTCCGTGTGGCACAACGACCCCTTAGGGCGGAACAGTTTTCTGGGTGAGATGGAAATAGACCTGGCCGGTTGGGACTGGCGGAATAATAAACTCAACTGGTACATGCTCAAACCACGGGTAGGTGCAGCTCAGTGGATAACTTGCTGAAGCCGGATTTATTTACAGGAAAAAAGTGTTCAGTCATACATTTGTGGGGGTGAGAGCAATCTTCAACGATTTACACTATTTTTTTCTGTTTCTGGAGGTGCTTTTGTTTCCATGTTTCAAGATTTTTAATCCTGAGATAATGAGACTATATTTTAATTGTTTTATGGGCAGAATCCAACGGGCGCTGATGACCCCCCACCAATTCGCTTATGCCTCACCAATTCCGTTGTGCAAGCTGCCCCCACCACTCACACAACGGCAATTTAGCGCTTCCGGGGGAACCCAAAATGAGCGGAAATGCCCTTTCCTAGAAGCAGGCAGGACGGCAGAGCTCGCATAAGGGAGCGCTGCCGACCTGCCTCCTTCAGAATCGAGCATTTCTGCTCATTAGGGGGCCTCCCCTAGGAAGTGCTGAATCTCCCTTGCATGAGCGGTGGGCCCCAGGCCCACGCGCACAACAGAATTTGCCGGATCCACCGCTTGTGGAAGGGAATCCGTGGGGCAGAAACGAATCAACGGGGACAGGACGGAAGTGCCCTGTTGGATTCCTCCCCATGTATTATAAGTATTTTTTTAATATGACTTTCAGTGATATTCACAGGGCAGTTTGCAAAAATTAATCAATTAAAATGTGAATTCAAAAACTAAAAGAAGCTGAAAGTCACACACATCATAAAAGCAGCATAAAGCAGTCAGCGTGATTAAAATGAAGGGGGAAAAAGGCTCTTTGCCTGGCAATGAAAGGACAGTGCAGTACAGTAGGCGCCAGGTGAACCCCTCTTGGGAGAGCATTCCACCACTGGGGCGCCACCACTGAAAAGGCCTTCTGTCTGGCAACCACCCGCCTCACCTCAGATGGCAGGGGGTACCCTGCATGGGGCCTTCCATTGAAAATGTTAAAAGTACGGGTAGTTCATATGGCAGTGGGAGGGGCCATGGCTCAGTGAGTGGCAGAACCCACGCTTTGCATGCAGAAGGTCCCAGGTTCAATCCCCGGCATCTCCAGGTAGGTCTGGGAAAACTTCTGCCTGAAACCCTGGAGAGCTGCGGCCAGTCAGTGTCAACAGTACTGGGCTGAACGGACCAAGGGTCTGACTCAGTATATGGCAGCTTCCTACGTTCCTATATTCCTTCAAGTACCCTGGTCCTAAGCTGTGAGTGGCTTTAATGGTCAAAAAAAGCAGCACTTTGAACTGGTTCTTTTGTCCCTGTGGTGTGCTAGATCTGATCAGCAGCTGGTCTGAAATGCCTGCTGTTGTTTGGTGCACATTTATGCCTTTCCTGGCCCTTTCTGTTTCAGAGTCTCTCGGCCATCAATTGTGTCGACCATCGTGGGGTGATGAATCTATCCATCAAGTATATCCCACCAGGAAGTCTAGGTAAAATTGCCTTGTGCCGTTTTAAGAAAACTAACTTTTCCATGTTACTAGATGGTGGGCTCCCTTGCCATAACCAAGCTCATTATTATATGACCACCAATTTGGACGCCTTTAAAAAGGGATTGGACAAATTCATGGAGGAGAAAAGGGATTGGACAAATTCAGAACTACTAGTCCTGATGGTGATATGCCTCCTCCAGGATCAGAGGCAGTATGCCTCCTAACTATGTACACCAGTTGCTGGGGAACATGGGTGGGAGGGTGCTGTTGCTCTCATGTCCTGCTTGTGGGATCCTGTGGGCAGCTGGCTGGCTGCTGTGTGAGCAGAATGCTGGACTAGATGGGCCCTTGGTCTGATCCAGCAGCATGGCTCTTCTTATGTTCATATGTTCTTATATATGACTGGGGCCAGGATCTCTTCTCGATCAACCCAGTTTGCAGGACACGGAATAATGGGCTCAAGTTACAGGAACCCAGATTCCACCTAAACATCAGGAAAAAATTCCTGACTGTCAGAGCAATAAGACAATGGAACCAACTTCCTAGGGAGGCGGTGGGCTCTCCCACTCTGGAGGCATTCAAGGTGCAGCTGGACGGACATCTGTCAGGGATGCTTTGACCTGGATTCCTGCACTGAGCGGGGGGTTGGACTTGATGGCCTTGTAGGCCCCTTCCAACTCTACTTTTCTATGATTCTATGAATCAGAATGGATTCCCCCCCAGGCTAGAATGCCTAAAACTTTATGTTTCTTTTCCCTTAGCACAGGGGAGGGCAATTTGTGGCCCTCCGGACGTTGGTGGACTGCAACTCCCATCAGCCTTAGCCAACATAGCCAATGGCGAGGGATGATGGGAGTTGCAGACCAACAAGACCCAGAGGGCCACATGTCGCCCACCCATCCTTAGCATGTGCTGCAACTTTTGCCAGACCAGGTTTGCCTGCTCAGCCATGGGGGGGGGTGGAAATTAAGGGGAGCTCAGGGCAGGCATCAGCAGTGGGCCCTGCCAGGGTGCAGCACTGGGCCCAAGGATGCCAAATGCTGGTGCCAGGAGTCTGCTTCAGGGGAAGGCGGCTTCCTACGTTTGGGGCAAAGGCCCTCGGTCAGTGGGCGAGCACATGCTTTGCAGGCAGGAGTTCCCGCGCCCAGTCCCTGACATCCGTGCTGTCTCCAGGTTTTGAAGGAGCCTTGGGCAAGACACCGTCAAAATGATGGACGAAGGAGACTTGCACACACACTTCCGAGTTGACCATTTCTGTTATCATTCATGCCAGGTCGGAAGACTCCTCCGTCTGGTGAGGTACATATCTGGGTGAAGGACACCAAAGACCTCCCACAGTTACGTCCCTCTGGAGTGGACTCCTTTGTGAAATGGTACGTGTGTCATTGGCGAGGTTCTCCCCCGACCCTCCGGTTTATTCATAGCCGATCGGAAGAATCCTTTTACCAACCGGCCCGTGATCTGTAACTCCCAAGAAAGGGTGGACTGTATTCGAAATGTGTAAGCCCTTAACTCAGCCTCACCCAACCTGGTGGCCTCCAGACCGGTTGGACTACAATTCCCATTCCCCCCCCCGCTAGCTGAGGGTGGTGGGAGTTGTAGTCCAACACTTCTGAATGGCGCCATGTTGGAGGAGGCTGCCTGTACTTAAGATGTGTCTGGTCTGAGGGGCTTGAATTAGAGATCTGAGGTAACATAGTGGCTAAGAGAGACTGAATTACAAATCAGAAAGTCTCGCCTCTGCCATGCACTCAGTAGGAGCCTGAAGTGAGCCACTTTTTCTGAGCCTCAGTCCCTCCCCAGTCTGCAGTAAGGGGCAATATTAATACTGGCTTACCTTGCAGGGTCATTGTAAAGGTGACAGCTAGATAATGCACAGGAGATGCTTTGAATGCTCAAAAACACTGTATACGAATGTAGAGTATTACGGTATTAATATTGCAGCAGCAGGGTGGCAGTGGAAATATCTGACAAAACGTACCAAGAGAGCCAGTGTGGCATAGTGGTGAGAGTGTTGGACTGGGACTCAGGAGATCCGGGTTCTAGTCCCCGCTCAGCCATGAAACTCACTGGGTGACTTCGGGCCAGTCACTGACTCTCAGCTTAACCTACCTCACAGGGTTGTTGTGAGGATAAAATGGAGAGGAGGATGACGAGGATTATGTAAGCCGCCTTGGGTTCCTTGCAGGAAAAAAGGTGGGGTATAAATGTAATAATAAATAAATAAATAAATAAATATCCGTTGCCATTCTGCATGACCTGCAATGCCATTTTCCTCTTCTGAAGCTACGTCCTTCCAGACACCAGTAAGAAGAGTTATCAAAAGACCCGAATTGTCAAGAGAGACTCCAACCCTGTCTTTAATCACACAATCGTGTATGACGGATTCCACACGGAAGACCTGAAAGATGCATGCGTAGAGCTGACCGTCTGGGATCATGAAAAACTCACCAATCACTTCCTTGGAGGGATCCGGCTGGGACTTGGAACAGGTACGTGGCTCGCCGGTTTGTGTCATCTGGTTCAACCCACAAACACCTGAGCATAGGACCACCCTCTCCCCCAGCCCTTTCTATGATGATTTGCCACTTCCTGCTTCTTCTTTTTCTTCTTAAAGGCTACAGCTATGGGATTGCGGTGGACTGGATGGATTCCACGCAAGAAGAAGTGGCCTTCTGGCAGGAAATGATGGCGACAGCCAATGAATGGATTGAAGGATCGCTGCCTCTGCGGTCCTTGGCCGGAAAAAGGAAGCTGAAATGAAACTTTTGGCAACCGACTAAGGAAAACAGAGTGTGGATGAGAGACGGAAGAGGATTTTGGACTGCTGTCAAGCATCAAGCCATTTAGATCATAGATTTCATAGATCATAGAGTTGGAAGGGGCCTACAAGGCCATCGAGTCCAACCCCCTGCTCAATGCAGGAAACTAGAGGAGGGGTCTCCCATCCAAGTAACCACCAGGCCTGGCCCTGCTTAGCTTTCCACGCTCAGACAAGCTGAGCCAGCGTGAGCCACAGGCAGAGGCTATGTTTGTGACATCCTTCAAAGAAGCAAAGAGCTAGGTATTATTCCTTATCCCAGAGAGAACTGGAAAGATGTTCTCTTTCTGAAATCACTCCTCATGGAAGAATGACTGCCTACCTTCGTTGCATGCATGTACTACATCTTAAGCGTTTTTAATGAGATTTCAGCTATGTGCCCGGATGGCAGAGAAGAAGAGATGTAAATATTTTATGGGGGTGTGTGTGGTTAAATTTTATTTTATTACTATTTCCATGGTGGTTTCAGTCTTTGTTTTCCTTTGCAGAGGGTGTTATAGTAAAACTGTGGCTAATGCATGTGCACACACTAAAGAAGCATACAGTCTGGTGTAAGTGACACATGAAAAGGCTAGGATACATATGCAGGTGTTGCTTTATGCTGACCCAAAAGAGTTATCCAATTAGCCAGTATACTGTCTATCCCAGGGATGGGCCAAAAGATCAGAGTCTACTAGCAGACAACTGTCCACAGTTTCTGATGGATCACCTAGCGCAGGGGTGCAGAACCTCAGGCCTGGGGGCCAATTCCGGCCCTCTGGGTTTCCCCAAGAGGCCCCACCCCCTTTTCCTCAACTGCCAATCATTTGGTGGTTTCCCAGCTTTTCCGCAGTTTTTTCTCCTCTCTAAAAGGTTGAAGCGCCCCTCCTAAGGCTTAGTGACTGGCAGTAAGAGTTTTAAGCTACAATTCGCTAGCATTTGGGGTCCCACCCCTTTTGCCTTTGGCTCCACCCACTACTGGAATTCGGCCCCCGAGAGCTTCTTCAAAATGGATAGAGGTTCTGCACCCCTGACCTAGGACCTGCTGGTCGCAGAGATTCTTACAAAGAACGTACGATTTGATCTCATCCAGTGAACCCTGTTGTATGTTCTTAATCAAGAAGGAATACTCAGCTCAGGGTCACTTAATATGTATTACATACAAAAAGTGTCATGTGGCCAATTCATAGATCATAAGAGTTGGAAGGAGCCTACAAGGCCATCGAGTCCGACCCCCTGCTCAATGCAGGAAACTAGAGGAGGGGTCTCCCATCCAAGTAACCACCAGGCCTGGCCCTGCTTAGCTTTCCACACTCAGACAAGCTGAGCCAGCATGAGCCACAGGCCTGTATGATTTAATGAATGCCAGACTTTTTTTCGGAACATCGTCTGCCCAAGCACCAGGGTAATCCACAGACTCTCCTTGCTGTGGCAAGTGAATGTGATGAAGTCACAAGTGACAAAGTCTGGCAAGGGATAAAAGTCAAAGAATGATGAAGATAATCAAGAGGAGGCTAGATACGTCTTTCTTCCTCTTTGATGGGGATCCCATTTCATGCTATCAGTTTAAATGCTAACACTTCTTTGCAAGATTGTATGCTTTTTAAATTAAAAGTGAAAAGGTTGCATTTCAACTGGCTGAAGAATCTTTTGTTAAAGCTCTATGTGTTTTACAAGTCGAACCTACGCAGTCGGAAGTAAGCATCACTATGTTCAATGGAGCTTCTATCCAGGTAACTATGCAAACGATGCATAGTCAGGCTCTGTAAACTTAATTGTGAGATTTTATGAGTGGTTCGTCTGTGTTTGTTTTGGAAGCCTGTGTTTTTATGATGGAGTTTTTAACCAGAATGTCCTCTCCTTTGAGTATAAATAATATAAAAGCATGAAATTTATCATACACATACAAACAAACAAACAGAAACACAGAAAAAAACACAGAGAGAAACACACACTGCATCAGGGGAATTTTGTGAAGTTAAAAATGGTGGCTCCAAACCCAATACCACATGAAAATATCATTAATGAGTCAATGTGCAAACCATTTTGAAAAAACAATGTATCCTTAAAGGCAGAGAATAAATAATTATAAAAATAAATATATAGATAATACAACATTTGTCCTAGACTAGAACAAGGCAAAGGGAATATTTGTGCATTACATTCTAAGTTTTGTTAGTTTTTCCAGTGGTTTGTTTAAATGAAGTCCCAGTTTAAGATCAGAAACTTAGTATGAATGATTGGCCACCGTGAGAACAGAATGCTGGACTAGATAGACCTTTGGTCTGATTCAGCTGATTTATTCTTAATGTTCCTAGTGAACGCATCACTGCTGCCCTTCATTATTTTTGTAGCATAGTCAGACATTCATTCCACAAGCAGCATTACTATCCCACTGCTACTTCACTTTTAAAAGTGGGAAGCACTTGATAAGCCTGGAAAGATTCTCGTCAGTGTCACTGTAGGTTTGCAAGTCTTGTGACTAATATAAAAGTAACTGGCCCACATGCTTTATGATCCGGATGTGTAACTTCTATGAATTTTTCCCGTAAGACACAATCATCTCTTAATGCTGCAGGCTCCTAGGTCTGTGAAAACATGTCTTGAAATTTAACTTCTATAGAATAAACCAAAGGACTTTGTGCTTGGTAGTAACTGTTGTATTTGCTCATTTTCAGCCAGCATGGCACCTTAAAGACTAAGGGCGCAATCCTATGCATGTTTAGACAGAAAAAGTCTTACAATGCCCAGAATTCCCCAGCCAGTATGGCTGGCAGCGGGGATGCTGGGGGTTGTAGGCCTTTTTTTCTATCTAAACATGCATGGGATTGCACCCTAACAAATTTATATTCTAACACAGCTAACCTCTAGAAATTGTTACAGGGCGGGGGGGGGGGGTGTGGAGATAGGATCCTGAGACTGGTAGTGAATTCCTCTCTCATCTACCAAGACTGAATGCCCCCTGGTCCACACTGGATTTCTGGCTGTGGCTGTACCCAATGTGATTTCGAAAGAATGGGCACCTACTTCGTCCTTATGTTTCCCTGCTCCGTGGCTTCAGGAGGGGCTCAGAGATCTCTATTCTTCGAATGCAAATGTGGGATCACTACCCCAGTCCACAGATCCTCACATTCAGCAGCAGTCCTGTAGGCCCACACCTGCATGCAAAAAGCTCCCTTGCACTGCAGGCCACCAGCTCATTGTTCTGGAATGTGAGAGTTAAAGCCTTTTCCAAGCCGCTCTCTGAGAACAGAGGAGCCGCTGTTGCAAGGTGACGCCTGGGGGGGGGGGGGGACTGCCCCTTGCAGTTCAATTGATCTAGTGTTTTCGTCTCCTCATGGCGCCTTACAATGCCAAGGAGTGGAGTCCGCATTTCCCCCTGTTGTTGCAGTTTTGGCATCCGCCAGAAGATGGCGAGAGTTGCCACCGGCCAGTTAAAAGGATAGGACTCAAAAGCATCTCCTCTTTTATGGGTGCATACAGAAGTAACATTAAAACCGGAGTTGTGGTCAGTTTTCCCCCCTTGGGGTGAACCTTGCTTCCTTCTGCATTCAAGATATAAATGACTGGCAAACATACCAGCAATTGAAAGGCTGATTCCCTTGCCAGCCTTGCCTCCCTCCACCCACCCTCCATGGGTCAGATTTATTATTTATTATATTTATATCCCACCTTTTTTCCTGCAAGGAACCCAAGGCGGCTTACACAATCCTTCTCCTCCCCATTTTATCCTCACAACAACCCTGTGAGGTAGGTTAGGCTGAGAGTCCGTGACTGGCCCAAAGTCACCCAGTGAGCTTCATGGCCGAGCGGGGACTAGAACCCGGATCTCCCGAGTCCCAGTCCAACACTCTCACCACTACGCCACACTGGCTCTCAGATGGGCTTTCTTTCGGGGGCTTTTCTTCTGTTTTTAAATGCTGCATTCATTTGCAAGTGTGTTCATTTTCTTAAAGGCGCTATCAATTCATAAATGTTCCTTCTGGGAAATGAGGGTTTTGTGATTGGCCATGCCCCCCCCCCATGGCAGCCATTTTTTGAGAATGCCCACAATGCTCTCTCCAAATGTCAAATGTGCCCACAGACCGAAAGAGGTCGGCGACCCCTTATACGCGCTGTCACGATCTTCTTTCTGAACTAGACCCAAAGTGCGTGGCTCCCTTTGAAGCGGCCATCCCTCTTTCAAAGCCAAAGTGCACAGCTTCCTTCCAAAGGTTATCCCATGATGGCTCTAGCCACATGGAGATGTGGTTATCTGTGGACTCTGGCCACGTACTGGATTCTGGTTGGGGATTGCCAAACCGCCAGGCAACCTGTTTCACCTGATTGCACTGCAGGGGTGTGAAAGCACAGCTCAGGCCTGTCGTTGGCCTATGACAGCCTCGAGAAGCTGCTGTGCCCGGACAGAGTTCTGCCTCCTCGCACCACATGGCTTGGAAGTTAAAATGGCGACTCCACGCCACTTGGAACTGATCGCAGCACTGCTGCCTGGTGTCGCCCAAGAAGCCCACTGGGGCTAACCAGTGCTGGAGTGCTGGAGTGGCACACCAACCCCACTAGCGAGCCCTGTACGTCTGGCTTGGTCTTGCGTCCAGCACCCCGGGGAGCTGTCCGTGGTCCTGACCACTTGCGGCTTCTCCCTTCACCATGTCTGGCCGGGGTGGCTGTGCAGGTCCCAACCTGGAACACGAGAGGCCCAGAGAAATTGCTGCTTTCTTACAGGTAGGTCGAGGAAAGCTGGCCTAGGCCATGACCGTGCGCCCAGCAGTTAAAAACAAACCCTTCCTCACATAGTTAGGAGCATTTGACCAGCTAACATGTGGTGGAATGAGCATGTGATGCCACCTGTTGGCTCTCCCGATGAGCATACATGTTTTGCTTTCTGGAGAACAGCCCTGCCCTGCCCTCTCCTTGGTCCATTTGGAGGAGGCAGCCATGACTTAAGCTCGAGACCCCCATACCTCAAGGGCTGTCCCTCCCTGTCTAAACCTACCCAGACCCTGAGGTTGGCTTCAGGGGCCCTTCTCTGTGTGCCCCCTCTGAGAAGCTTAGGAGGTGGCAGGTCAGGTGTGGGCCTATTCTGCGACAGCCCCACATTTGTGGAACACTCTCCCCTCGGAAGCTCACCTGGCACTGACACTGTCATTTTCCAGCACCCAGGCATTTGAACATTAGTTATAGCTCAGTTGTTGTGCGCTGCTTTTGTCCTGTTCATTGTAGGCTGTTGGGGGGGGGGGGGGAGAGATTTTGTCTATTGCAGAAGAACACTTTCCCTGTTGTCTTGTTGTTTTTAGACTATGTTTTTATGGTCTTTGTTTTTATTTCTATTATTGTGCTGATCATGGTTTACGTTGATTTTGGTTCTTTCCATTATATGAATGATGGATTTCTGTATGTGTGTGTGTAACTGTAAATCGCTCCTAGACTGTTTTTCTGTGGTGGGAAGCAATGCATACATTTAATAAATAAACAGTTAATGTAAAATGGAGGGTATGACTGTCTCCTGTCCAAAGGCAGGGCCACATCCCCCCCCCCCAAATCCCAACACATGCACACACACACATACCCAAACACACCCCATGGTGACAAAAGCAGAATGCGAAGAATGGTGAGGTGCCTGTGAAGCAAACCACATGGGTTGGGTTGGAAAGGAGACGGCTGTGCACCAATGCCACACACACCTTTGTCCAGGGTAGATCCACCGCCACGGTGAGAGTCATGCTTTGGTCCCAAACTACTTTTCCCACATTAGCTTGATAAGCACTCTTTGAGTCCGATTCTGTAGCCAACTGTGGATCCACCTGAAAATATGTAGTATTCAACCCTTCTAATATTGTCTGAGATTCGCCCATTGGGCATGAAGCCTGTTTCATCTTTGTGCTCCCACTTGCGGGATAACTAAAGTAAACCATTTGGCATCTTGGTTTAACAATGTTACAGGTCTATAAGACCTGTCTTGCATCCTTATTCTGTTTTAGTAATCTTAGCAGGGTGTTGGAGAGTCTAGTCCCTTTTCGGCCATGAAACTCACTGGGTGACTTTGGGCCAGTCATAGATTTCATAGATAGAATTGGAAGGAGCCTACAAGGCTATCGAGTCCAACCCCCTGCTCAGTGCAGGAAACTAGAGGAGGGGGTCTCCCATCCAAGTAATAACCAGGCCTGACCCTGCTTAGCTTTCCATGCTGACAGGGTTGTTGTGAGGATAAAATGGAGAGGATGAGAATAATGTAAGCCGCCTTGGGTTCCTTGCAGGAAAAAAGGCGGGGTATAAATATAATAAATATAATACATAGCTTCATCCCTCCTGAACTTGCAAACTAGGAGTCCCCTGTACTGACCGAGACCACTGATTCATCTGGCTCAGTTGTACCATCCACCCTGATGGGCAGCGGTCATCTGGGCAGAGCATCACTCACAGCCCTACGTGACCTCAGGACCTTCAGCTGGAAATCTCAAGATCCGAACCCAAGACCTGCTACAACAAAACATGGCCAACTCTCACTGAGTGATGACTCTTGTCTGTCTATTTATTTACAGAATTTATAAACCACTCTAGATCTAAAGAAAAAAAGAAAAGAAAAAAGCAGATTCCCAAGCAGTGAACAGCAAAGAAAAAAGAATAAAAATATTTAAAATCAAGTTATACCAATGAAAGCATGGCTGGTCATTCAGGAAAGGGTTGTTTAAATGAAAATGTCTTTAGCGGATGCTGAAAACAAAGCAATGTTGGCACCTGCCTGGCATCAGCTGGCAGGGAATTCAATAGGGAGGGAGCTACTACACTAAAAGCTCTACTCCAAATGAAATCTAAAGAGACTTCAGGTCCACACGGAACCATATTCATTTATTTATTACATTTTTATCTGACCTCTCTTCCAAGGCAGCATACATGGTCCATTCTCTCCCTCCCTCTCCCTCTCTCTCTCATACACACATTTTATCTGCACAGCAACCCTGTGAAGTAGGTTACACCAAGAGACAGTGAATGGCCCAAGCTCACTCAGTGAGCACTGAGGATGAGTGGAGATTTGAACCTAGATCTCCCTAGTTCTAACCCAATACTCTAACCACTATGCTATTGTAAATGCAAATATGGAATCCGTTTACAGTCTCAAAATTGGCAATTTTATTTCAGACATAGCATTAAGGCAGAAAAGAGAGGCTGGGGGAGCGACAGAAAAGAAAGAGAAACTGGGTCACACTGGTGGCTTTGTTTCACTGTTGTGTCTAAGTATGCAGAACATCAAGATGTCCTGGTCACCTTTCCCACAGATGCCAAAGTCTTTCTGCCACCGCCTGGAAGAGGTAGCTGATAAATCTCTCAGTGCCGCAGATCGCAAAAACCATAATGAGATAATGTAATGAGATTTAATGATTGCCTTAATCCTTGGAATGCTAGTCTGCCAGGGGTGGTGCTAGGTACTGAAAAGATCCAGGGCTCAGGCCCACAGGACAAAAGAAAATGCACAAATTTGCATATAGGAGATGGTTTGAGTGCAGATGGAGAGAGAGAAAAAACTAGTTGATGCAGTCGAACACTGGTGTGTGCCTACAGCTGTGTATATTCAGGGGCAGTGAAGGCGGCAAAGAAACATCTTGCTGCCTCTGTTGAATCCTCTATGTGCCGCGCAGCGGAGCTTTCAGGGTCGTCCGGACCTATTACATGCTAGTCCTAAGGACACTGTCCATCTGTCTAAGGGCTGCCATGATACATTTGCTAGGCACCTCCAGGATAAAATCTCTTGCATCCTCCAGGACTTAAGACTCCAGTGTTACAGCAGCTGAATCAGGGGAGGTATCCAGGGCACAGCCTTGTCCAGTTTTCTTGGATGAGTTTCAGTTGGTACAGTTCAAGGATGTTGACAAGGTGCCTGAACAGGTTTGTGCAACCACTTCTATATTGGATCTTTGCCCCTCTTGGCTTATAAAAACTTCAGACTACTGCTGCCTTGGAAGAGAGGTCAGATAAAAATGTAATAAATAAATGAATATGGTTCCGTGTGGACCTGAAGTGTGGGAGGGAACAGCTGGCTGGGCCAGGGAGGTGATTAACGCCTCTTTGTAAGAACGAGTGGTTCTGGGTCACTTGAAAGAGGCAGTGGTGAGACCACTCCTGAAGAAAACCTCCCTGGACCTGGAAAATCTTGATAATTTTAGGCCGATGGCAAATGCTCCTTTCCTGGGCACGGTCCTTGAGTGGGTGGTTGACAACCAGCTCCAGATGCTGGAGCTGGGGCATGCTGGGAGTTGTAGGCCAAAAACATCTGGGGACCCAAGGTTGGAGAACACTGGCTTAGAGGAAGCAGGGCAAGCCGCTGGGCACACACAGCTCTCTCTTTCCTCCGACACTTTGCTGCCACCTGAGGCAGCCGCCTCACTCCACCAAAAAGTAGGACCAGGCCTGCTAACCTTCACATGGTTGTTATTGTGATTATAGAATATGGGGTGCGGGGCAGTGGAGGCTGGTGTTGCCAATGAAAGTGGGGCAGTGTATCCACTGTGGGGTGTAGTCTGAACTTTAAAGGCACTATCCGTGGTGCTGAACCCAAGCCCCAAAACACACATGTTCAGCACCATGGGTAGCTCCTTAAAAGTTCAGGATGCATCCTGGAGAGGATACACAGCCCCACTGACATTGGAGACACCAGCCGCCTCTGATGGGGCAGGGGAGAGAACCGTGTACAACTACTACAGCTACTTGGAGGAAAGGCAGGGTATAAAATGTGGTAAAATAATAAATTAACGCTTTCTCACAGTTCAAATGGACACTCTAGTAATTTTTTTTAAAAAACGTACTAGTTACACACAGTTATTTGAGTTGTGCACCCCCGGCATCATTTTGGGCCGTCCCTGCCTGCCTGAGTAGTCAGGGCATGGCTTATTCAAAGATTAAAATCAACATAGGGCCTGCTCACTGGTCTGTCTGCACACTGCTGTCCCAAACTCTTAATCTTCCAGAGCAGATACATTAGCCAATTGCCTTTTGTTGTAGAGATTTCTTTTTCTTTGTTGGGAGCTGCGATTTTATTTTTTTTATTCTATTTTTTTTATTTTGGAGGCCGCTTCTTTTCTAAGAAACGTGGTAGCAGCAAAGCCCAGAAGTGCCTGCACCTCTCTTCTGGACAGTACAGTCAAGCTGCTGATGCCAATGATGAGTCAGACTGTTTGGTGCTGATGTTGCTGCCATTTCATCAGTTCTGTGATCTCGCCTGCATCTCTTCTCCTCCACCCCGCCGCATCTCCATCTTTGAAGCGCTGGGCATCTTCATGGCGGTGGGGGGGTGGAAAGGAAGGTGGCTCCTCTCTCTCTCTCTCTCTTTCCCTCTGGAGGCAAACCGACCTCGTGGTGCGGTGGAGCTAACCAGCCGCCCCTGGGAAGCGCCATCCTCTCCGCTTTTGGCCATCTTTCTGTCTGAAGACCTTGACGCTTCCAAGGTAGCTCTGCCGCCCCAGGAAATCCATTTCTCCGCCTGTCTCTTGAGAAGGACCGTGAGGACGCTTGGAACATCCGACCTCCTTCCTCTACGGGAGGATGGATCCCGCTCTGCCGACAATCTCCACACGAGCATCCCGGTCCAGCTGCCAGGATTTTGGGGGGGCCTCGATCCAGCCCGAAGGTCCTACCGAGCACTGAACAAGCCAGGAGGGTCGCCTTTTCTGATCCCGATTGAGGGCGGGGGGAGAGAGAGAGAGAGAGAGAGAGAGAGAGAGATCAACCTTTTTCTGCTACCGAAGAACGACAAGATCCGCCCTCGGAGAAATGGGGGGGCTCGCCTTGATGCCGAGCGGAGCGACGGGCTGAGAAAAGGAAGGGAGGAAACGAGGCGACGTGGTTTTGTTTGAGCGTTTGAACAAAACCGCTGCCGATTTTGGTGAAGGGGAGAGACACGGGGTTGTGTGTGGGGGGGTGAGGATCCACTCTGCCCCTCTGACTTTTCCGTGAATTCGCAGCGGGGGAAATTGTGTGTGTGCATGAGCCAGAAACGCGGAGGAGGAGGAGATCCGCGATCGGCATCCAACAGAGGAAGGCGCCGTTCTCCCAGCAGCGTCCACACGGCCCCCCAAGCGCGCCTGCGACGCACGAGGGCCTGCTCCTCCTCTAGAGAAGGCCTACTGCGGCGATCGCGTCGCTCCCCCCTTCCTTCCTTCCTTGCTCGCTCGCTCGCTCTCCCCGCAGGTGAACAGAACGAGGGAGCCGCGAAGGGCCGGGGGAGGAGGCGGGAGGAGAGCGCCGCCCCGTGGACGGCGCGGGCGCAGCGGCGCGCTCTCGGCCGCCACCACAGACAGAGCCCTCGGGCGCGTTCGGCTCGCTTTGCGGGGCGCCGGGACCGCGTCCTCGACGTGGGGAGGGAGGCCTCCCCGGCCGGGCATGGGCAGCTCGCCTTAGGCTCCGGGCCAGGCGCGCTCCGCCCCTGTGCGTGCAAAGCGGGGCGCCCCGACGGGACGCGCGGAGCGTTTCCGGCACCCGCGCGCGGTCTCCGGGGGCGAAGGCGCAGCAGCCCGCCGAGGCGGCGGCGGCGGCCCCGGCTACCCCGCCGGCGCGGGGCAGACGCAGCATGGAGGCCATTTGGCTCTACCAGTTCCGCCTGATCGTCATCGGGGACTCGACCGTGGGCAAATCCTGCCTGATCCGCCGCTTCACCGAAGGGCGCTTCGCCCAAGTCTCCGACCCCACCGTGGGCGTGGATTTCTTCTCCCGCTTGGTGGAGATCGAGCCGGGCAAACGGATCAAGCTGCAGATCTGGGACACCGCCGGGCAGGAGAGGTTCAGGTGAGGCGGGCGGGCTGCGGAGGGTCAGGGGAGGGTCAGGCCGGCCCTTGGCGCCATGGGGGCAGGCCGAGGGGGCGGGAGCTGCCGCGGCCTCCGGCGGGCTCCCTCGTCGGTTCCCTCTCCTCCTGCTGCTCCATCCTTGCTTGTGTCTGCGCGAAGCGGCCTTCGCCGTGCTCCTGCCTCGTGCGTCGTGAAGAATGGGGGGAGGAGGAGGAGGATGTGGGGCGCGGGAGGCTCGCATCTTGCTTTGTCACGGCTAGGATGGAGTTGCGAGCGTGCGAGGGGGGAGAGGGACCCTCGCTGGAGCCTTGGGTGTCAGGGGGCGGTGTTAGGGGGCGGCCCAGTCTAGGTCTAGGGCTGGAGCCCCGAATCTCTGGGAGGCCCTCTGCCCCACCGCCC
Source organism: Shinisaurus crocodilurus (assembly GCA_021292165.1). Classification (NCBI taxonomy): domain Eukaryota; kingdom Metazoa; phylum Chordata; class Lepidosauria; order Squamata; family Shinisauridae; genus Shinisaurus; species Shinisaurus crocodilurus. The sequence continues at coordinate 26,979,727 of CM037883.1, forward strand.
TGCTGTCCGTGGGCACCTGCTGAAATAAAGGTACAGGGGCCCTGATGATCCCGGTTGCATCGGATCCCCCTGGATGAGCTGGCTCTTTGCCCACATGTGCTTCCCCTCCTGCTGCCCCCCTTGAATCTTTCTGCCTGAGGGGTTATTCTGAAATCAAATGCCCTCCTCTCCCCTGGCCAGACATTCTACAAATAGGGGCGTCCTTAGGAGACCACGGCCTTTACAGACACACACGCAGAGGGAGACTTTAGAGCAGTGCTGGCTGGGGCATGCTGGGAGTTGTAGGCCAAAAACATCTGGGGGCCCAAGGTTGAAGAACACTGCTTTAGAGCATATGTAAATTAGCTATGCAAAGTTGTGTTTGCTTTTTTTTTTGGTTCTGTGGGCCTGAGCCTCGGATCTTTTCGGTACCTAGCACCACAGGTCACAGGTCTGCCCACCCACTAAAAAAAAACCCCTTCCCTCCACCCATCCTTCCAAACACAGCTGTGGGTCACATCCTGTGACAGGAGGTGCCAGGGAGGGTCGCATGGTGATCCCATGCCGGTGGGCCTTGCTTGGGGTGGTGGTGAGGAATGAGCCCCGGTAGTGCCACAAGGCCAGGTTTCTTCAGGCGAACGTTCCCAGGATGCAGGTGTGTGGGCCAAAGCAACCAGTCTTGCTTTGCAGGCAGTGGTGCAGCCAGGGTTGGACCTTCGGGGCCAAACTCTGGGGCCTTGCAAGCACAGCTGGTCCCCAAAGGACTATTCACATGGTGGCAGAAGCAGCAAACTCCATTTCGATTCCTGTAGTCGTTATGAGGCTGTGATTTAAGTGAGTTTAAAATGTGAAATTGCACCTGCGCAGAGTTTTGTTTTCTTTGTTGTTGTTGTTTTAAAAAAATCATGGTTGGCAAACTTTCTTTTGCTTGTTTATTGCTCTAACTAACATATCAGGAATGTAGAAGCAGCGGTAAAGCATGGAATGGTGGTTAGAGGGGGAGAAGAGAGAGGTCAGTTGTGTGCTTCGCAACTGAAGTACATAGACGTGACTGTCTAAAGACGAGCCCCTTAAGACCATTAAGCCCAGGGTCTAAAATGACGGAGCTGCGCCACTGATCGCAGGAAAGAGGTGCACTGACCTTAACGACGGAGAAATAAAATTCCTCTGGGCCTGCCTCGCAACAGAAAGCGAGGGATCTCTTTCATCTGTAGGTGTCCCCGTGTGTGTCAGGACACTTTGGTGCAGCAGCACCTGCAAACGAGAGGTTTTCTCCTTTGTGGGCACTCTAAGGTGGTACAGCCTCCTCCCCATGAGAGGACTGTACCACATGCCCCAAAGAACATCTGGGCCTGTTCTTAGTGTATTCAAATATTTGAAGATGCAAGGCCTTCAAAAATTATGAGGCCTGGAGGACTTCAGCTTGCAATCCTATACCCACTCGCCTAGGAGTAAGTCCCATTGAATGCAAAGGGATTTACTTCTGAGTAGACATGCATAATACTGACGTTGGGGCCTGCCTTGCTTGCTTGCTTTCCTTCTGACTACTAAAATATTTGGCCAATGCATTTCCAAACTTTTCTCTAACTAACCCTGGGAACTAAAAATATGATGTTTGCTTGTCTTGGGTTTACAATAAGCGCAGGCGGCTGCACCAAACTGGCTTGACGGAGCAGCGTGTGACCTGCAGGCTGAAGGCTGCCCAGTCAGCAGATACGTGTGTTACCCTTTTTTCCTGCCACATGATTGATGGATGCTTTTAAGGCAACGCAACCATTTCTCTTGCTAGCAATAACATTTTTATCCTACAGAAATTCCGGTGCTTAATTCTGGCCCTGCACAAAGAAAGGAAGACATTTGTGCATTGTCACACTTTTTTAAAAAAAAAAGCAAACTGGATGGGGGAAATCTTTCCGGGTGGGGATGTATAATTGTTTCTCTATGCATGCTGACCTCACTATCTCACGTGGGGTGGGGGGAGTTATTTATTTCATTTATACCCACCTTTCCTCCAAGGAGCTCCAGGATGTATACATGGTTCTTTTCCCCATCCCCTCACCCATTTCACAACAAGCCTGTGGGGTAGGTTAGGCTGAAGTGACTGGCCCAAGATCATCATCCAGTGAGCGTTTCATGGCAGGGTGAGGATTTGAACCCAGGTTTCCCAGGGTCTGAGTCCAACACTCTAATACAGCCTTCCCCAACTGGGTGCCCTTCTCCAGATGTGCCCCAGCCAGCATGCCCAATGGACCTGATGGCTGGGGGTGATGGGAGTTGTAGTACAAAACATCCAGAAGAGGGCAAATGGTTGGACAAGAGTGCTCTAACACTGTTATACCACACTGGCTCTCAACGTTAGGGCTCAGTGTCCTCAAACCTAAAATCTCTTAGCCAAATAATAAATCCTGACCTGTTAACAACTCACGTGTTGAAAAAGGCACATCGGGTGGTTTCACTGGTTCCCAGGTCTTACTTCCATGTTTTACTTAGGACAGTGGCCTTCTCCTGTGGCTGCTCCTTAGCAATGGAGAGTCGGAGACTCAGTGGCCCCGAACATGGAGGTGCCGTCTAGCCATGATGGCTAATAGACTTAGCCTTTACCACCTCCTCTGCCGCTGCCTCAAATTCCTCAAATCCCTTTTTAAAGCCATCTAAGCTAGTGACCATTGCCACATCTTGTGGCAGTGAGTTCTGCAGATTACACACTGTGTCAGAGGCGGTGTTAGGGGCTGGCCCACCAGGGCTGGAGCCCTGAGTCTTTCATTTGGAGCCCCGAATCTCTGGGAGGCCAGCTGCCCCACCACCCAGCTGTCCATGGGCACTTGCTGGAATAAAGGTACAGGGGCCCTGTGGATCTCTGTTGCATCAGATCCCCCTGAATTAGCTGGCTTTTTGCCCTCATGTGCTTCCCCTCCTGCTACCCCCCCCCTTAAATCTTTCTAGCTGAGGGTTTTTTGTGAAATCAAATACCATCCTCTCCCCTGTCCATACATCCATTTGTACAAATAGGGGTGTCCTTAGTAGACAGGGTCCTTTACAGACACAGACACACACTTTAGCGCATATGTGCATCAGAATATGCAAATTTGTGCTTTTTTTTTTGTCCTGTGGGCCTGAGCCCCGGATCTTTTTGGTAGCTAGCACCACCCATGCCCCATGCCAAGAAGTTCTTCCTCTTGTCTGTCCTAAATCTCCTACCGGTTGGTTTTCACTGGATGGCCCCTGGCATGCTGGCTCAGCTTGTCTGAGCGTGGAAAGCTAAGCAGGGTCAGGCCTGGTTATTACCTGGATGGGAGACCTCCTCCTCTAGTTTCCTGCATTGAGCAGGGGGTTGGACTTGATGGCCTTGTAGGCCCCTTCCAACTCTATCAGAGAGGGAGGAAACAAGGTCCATCTAGCCCAGTATTGTCAACACTGACCGGCAGCGCTCTCCAGGGTTTCAGGCAGGATTCTCTCCCTGCAGATGCCAGGGATTGAACCTGGGGCCTTTTGCATGCCAAGCAGGTGCTCTACCCACTGAGCGATGGGCTTCCCAGCTGCTCTCTATCCACTTTCTCCACACCCTCACTGGTGCAGCTACGAAGTTTCAGACCCCGGACATCATGGTTTTACAGGGGGTGGGGGCAGCTTTCAACGGTCATGTGCAATACTTCAGTTGAGAAGCGCATAACTAATATTTCTCCCCGCCGTTCCGTGCTTTAACGCCTTCCACACATCCCTGGTATGCTAAGAGCAACAAAACATAACAAAGGCAGAAACGAGCCTGTTGCGACCCTGATTAAAAATAAACCAATTCTGAGCATGTGCAGTTCCGCATCTTCAACTCACTTACGGTAAATCATGACTACAGGAATAAATGGGAGTCTGTTTCTGCTGTCCTGATGCTAAACACAGCTACCATTTTGTTGCAGGAAAGGATAATACATTAAAGGTGGAAGCCTATGCAAGTTTAGACAGAAAAAAGGCCTAGAATTCCCAGCATGTTCAGCTTGGAAAAAAGGCAAGTAAGGGGAGACATGATAGAGGTGTACAGAATTATGCATGGCGTGGAGAGATGTGAAGAGGGAGACCTTTTTCTCCTCTCTCATAATACTAGAATCCGTGGTCATCCCATGAAGCTGACTGGTGGGAGATTCAGGACAGATCAAAGGAAGTCCTTCTTCACACAGCACAGAGTTAAACTGTGGAATCCACTTCCACAAGATGTAGTGATGGCCACCAATTTGGAGGGCTTCAAAAGGGGATTGGACAAATTCATGGAGGAGAAGGCTATCAATGGCTACTAGTCCTGATGGCTACATGCTACCTCCAGGATCAGAGGCAGTATGCCCATGTACACCAGTTGCCGGGGAACATGAGCGGGAGGGTGCTGTTGTACTGATGTTCTACATGTGGGTTTCCCGTGGGCAGCTGGTTGGCCACTTTAAGAACAGAATGCTGGACAAGATGGATCCTTGGTGTGATCCGGCAGGGCTCTTCTTACGTTCTTCAATGTTCGGTCCTTTCCTCCAACCCCGTGATCATTCTGGTTGCCATTTGCTGCACTTTCCCCAGCTTTTCTATATCCTTCTCAAGATGCAGCCATCAGATCCGTGCATGGCTCCCCAGCATTCTCATGTGACGGTCTAGCACTGCCCCCGCAACCAGCCGACGTGGACAATGGCCCTGCTGGGTGGGGATGGTGGGAGTTGTAGTCCAACCCATCTCGCGGGCACCAGGTTGGGCGGAGGCCGCTGTAGTAGCTGCATGGCGTGTGAAACAACGCTCCCGTGATCATATGAACCATTTCTGCATGCGGAACGGCCCCTTTGGGAGGTCACTGTGGCAAGGGGCCTGCAACACCCAAGACCTCCTCCTGACTCGAGCCTCCCCAGGTAAAACTTCGAGAAATTGTTAGGATGACTTGGCTAGCAGAGTCTTTGCAGATCAGTTGAACGGAAAAGGAGCCCAGTGTAAGAAACAGGACAACCCTGCTGCCCACTTTTAAGCATGCAGCAGGATCTCATGATAAACTGTCTTTGCTGGGCTGCCCCACTTCAGACTGCAAGCAGAGGTTAGCGTGTTTGATTGAAAGCCAGTGCGGTGCAGTAGAGTGTCGGTTCAGGACCTGGAAGACCCAAGACCTGGAAATCCCCACTCGGCATGAAGCTCGCTGGGTGATCCTGGACAAGTCACTCTCTCTTAGCCTGGCCTACCTCACAAGGTTGTTGTAAGGGGGAGGGACCATGTATACTGCTTTGTGAAAGGATGGGATCTAAATGCAATTGATATTGCATCTCTGCCCGCCCCCCCATCCAACTCCCCTCCTTGCATGTAGAAAGCTAGTATGTCAGGGAAAGTTTCAGCTGAGCCTTCATCCTGGTATGCTGCTTTGTTTCGTTTTTGTGGGCACTGGAGCAGCATTGAGACCGACAAGCTCCTGCTTGCAGCCTGAAGTAGGTATCGCTAGGATGGCCGGGTGTCCTAAGTAACAGAGGACAATCCTCTAATTGAAGGGCTGTGAGAGGACAGTCGTCTATTTGAAGTGCAAGCCTGGTTTAAAGCTAAAGAACCAGAAGGAGAGCAGCAAGGGGGGGGGGGCTCAAAGTTGCCAGTCGACAAATTAGCATAGGCAAATGTGATGCAAATCAGCACCTTCTTTTTCTTCTGCAAGTATAAACTGCAGCTGGATAGCCATTCCTCAGCCCTCTAACCTTGGGTCCCCAGATGTTTTTGGCCTACAACTCCCAGCATGCCCCAGCCAGCTATGCTGGCTGGGGCATGCTGGGAGTTGTAGACCAAAAACATCTGGGGACCCAAGGTTGGAAAACACTGCTCTAGCCTAAGAGATACATTGGGCGGCCATAGTTTGCCACAGTGCATCTCTTCCCCAAGCAAATGTTCCCATAGAGAGGGTGCCCTCCAGTTGTAGCTCAGGGGTAAATACAAACTCCATGTTAGGCATAATAAGGAAAGGCACTGAAAATAGAACTGCCAAGATCAGACTGCCATATAAATCTATACTGCGACCACAATTAGACCACTGTGTACAGTTCTGATCACCGCAGCTAAAAAAGGATATTGTAGAGTTGGAAAAAGGGCAGAAAAGGGCAGCTGAAATTATCAAGGGGCTGGAGCAACTCCCCTACGAGGAAAGGTTACAGCAGCTGAGATGGCTTAGCTTAGAAAAAAGGAGAGGAAGGGGAGACATGACAGAGGTGTTCAGAATTATGCATGGTTTGGAGAAAGTGGACAGGGAGACATTTTTCTCCCTCTCTCATAACACTAGAATCCAAAGGGGTCATCCCATGAAGCTGATTGGTGGGAGGGTCAGGACAGATAAAAGGAAATACTTCTTCACACAGCGCGGTTAAACTATGGAATTCACTTCCACAAGATGTAGGGATGGCCTCCAATTTGGACAGCTTTAAAAGGTGATTGGACAAATTCATGGAGGAGAAGGCTACCAGTCCTGATTGGCTATATGCTACCTCCAGGATCAGAGGCAGCATGCCTATGTACACCAGTTGCTGGGGAACATGGGCAGGAGGGTGCGGTTGCACTCGTGTCCTGCTTGTGGGATCCCATGGGCGGCTAATTGGCCACTGTGTGAACAGAATGCTCCCATGGGCAGCCGGTTGGCCACTGCTGGAACTAGACGGACCTTTGGTCCGGTCCAGCATGCCTCTTCTTATGTTCTTACAACCCAGTTCTATTTGGGGAGTTGGCACATGGTTGGTTTGAACGTGATGATGGCCAATCCCTTTTCTCGCCACCAGTTCAGCTGAGATTTGTAAAGGAGGAAACTGGAGAAGACTGGGACGTTTGTTTCTCTAACCATCACACTTGGACAATGTGGCCCATGGAAGGCAAGCTGTGGACAAACCAAAAGCAAACAAGTGGGAGCCATTGGTCAATTTCTAGGGGACCCATGGAACTATCAAACAAAACTGACAGTGGGGTGGATCATCTTTGCATTGTCTTGGGTAGTGTGGCTTGCAAAGTCAACTCCCATAAGCCCCAGCCAGCATGGCCCATGGTCATTAATGCTGGGAGTTGTCCAAAACATCCATCTGGAGGGCACCAGCTTGGGGGAAGGCATTTGCACCCATTGGCTATTTCGAACAAAAGAAAGCTCTTTGCAACTAGCTTTCCCCTCTTATAATGATCTTTATTTCCTCGCTTGGGCTGTCATTCTCTTTCAGATCCATCACCAGAGCCTACTACAGGAACTCAGTAGGTGGCCTCCTCCTCTTTGACATTACAAACCGCAGGTCCTTCCAGAATGTCCACGAGTGGCTAGAGGAGACCAAAGCTCACGTCCAGCCCTACCAGATCGTCTTCGTCTTGGTGGGTCACAAATGTGACCTTGACACTCAACGGCAAGTCACCAGGCACGAGGCCGAGAAACTCGCCATCGCCTATGGCATGAAGTACATTGAAACCTCCGCCCGGGATGCCATTAACGTGGAGAAGGCCTTCACCGATCTGACTCGGGACATATACGAGCTTGTGAAAAGAGGGGAAATTACCATCCAGGAGGGCTGGGAGGGGGTCAAGAGCGGGTTTGTCCCCAACGTAGTACACTCTTCTGAAGAGGTGGTAAAATCGGATAGGAGATGCTTGTGCTAATGGCCGAGTCAAAGCGAGGAGAGATCACACTGAACTTTACTAACCAAAACAAGCCCTGCTATCTGAACTTGGTACGACAGAAGAGAATGTGACAGTAGCACAGCAAGCCCAGTGCTTTGGATCTTGGAAGAACAGAATCACCGTGGGGGTTGTGTAACCCCCATTAAGTAGGAATGAACCCAGATGCATGCTTATATAGTAGGAGATGGAGCAACGTAAGACAGAAAAGATCCTGTAGCGGGTAGTAAGTGTCAGGGGATTTTACGTGCCCTGTTTTAAATGAATCTGTCATTCAGTGCTTTGTGTTGAAGCCACAGTCCAGATAGCCGCTTAATAGGAGATGTATTTAGAGCAGAGGAGAGAGAGAGAGAGAGAGAGAGAGAGAGAAATCTTGGCTTCTGTCAATACTATATTTTTAGGAAGATTAAAATGTAAGATGGTTTGCCATTCTTCCGACAGTACCTTGACGGTTAGTGCAAAAAAAAAATAAATTTACAGATTCGTGCCCATCCCTGTACCATATCAATGAAACCGCTTTTAAAAGGGAACGGGAAAGTGTTAATCATTTAGGACCATTAAAAGACAGCCCAATAAACCAACCACACACACATATTTTTCCTTATCAGGCCCCGGGCAACAGCCTGATGAGGAATCGGATGGCTCGACCATTACTTCTTTAATATTAAGCTGGCAATGCTACCAGTTTCCGAGTTTTGCCGTAAAATCCATGATCAGTGCTGGAAAAATGCTCAGTCACGTGCGACCACGCATTCTTTCAAAGGCGGGGCTGTTGCCCTTATTTGGATGGGGATGCAGCCCCTGCCATCATCACCAATGCCTCACTGCCTTAGGGCAATTTTAGGCCAATTAAAAATAAGCACCAAATTTTCCTAAAGGGTGGAGATCTTTTTTTTTTTTTTTTTTTTTTTTTTTAAACCTTGTTGAAAAACTGAGTTCAGAAGAACCATCTGAAGGTGAAGGCAGCAGTTTGAAAAGAATGTTCTGCTCCTAGAACATTTCCGTTACCAGCAGCCACAGGAGAGGAAGGCAACTAAAGAAAAGGGTGTGAGAGGAGAAGTGCCAGAAGGATCTTTCTTTTTCTTTTTAAAGTAGGATTGAGTACAGAGCTGGCCTACGCAGCTTTAAGGAAGGCTTCGTTTTCCAGGTTAGAGCATCAGTCGGTGGGATTTTGCTTTAAAGCAAGCAAGATGTTCAAGTGAAGGAAGGTACCCAGTGCAGCTACTCCTGACTGAGTACCTAGGGAGAAATCAATGCATTAGCAAGATATACAGTGACGTTCGTGTGTGCAAAGAACATAAGCTTACCTAATTTGCGTAACAGACTAGAAGGAGATTAGACAAGTTTGACTCCTGGAAGCAGGAAAGAACAGAGGTTACTTGTGTGTCTTTTCAAGGTACTGGTTTGCGCAAGAATGTTTCCTCTCACTTTTTAAAACCAAGATTAATCTGCATATCTTCAGATGCATTTCCACACTTGGCATCATTTACATATGAGTGTTTGGCAACACACCAAGGCCATTGTGATAGGCGAGAGTGTTTGAATTTAAAATGGGAAGAGAGTGTGTTGGGAATCCCTCACAAGTGCGTTGAGATTTCAGAAGATTGACATGGGCAAATTAATCTTGGGGGGGGGGGAGGCAATGCTCACCAGTTTATTTCCACAAATCAATCCAGTATCTAGTTTTGCAATTTATACTACCAGTGTCTTTCTTGAAGCACGGAGAAGTGGATAAGGGCTGTTTTTTTTTTTTTTTTTTTTTTTAAGCCGTATATACTCGACTTTAAGTCGGCCCTAACATAAGTCGGGGCCCCTAATTTCACCCCCCAAAACTGGGAAAACTTATTGCCCCCCAGTATAAGTCTAGGGTGGGAAATGTACGAGGGGAGACTCCCGCCGCCACCTCCAGACACCCCCCACCCCCGTACCTACACCCGCCGCTGCCGCAGCCCCTCCCCCGCCGCAGCCGTGCCGCAGCCCCCCCATGCCACCCCCACGCTACCCCCAGACACCCCCAAGACACCCCCCGTCACCGTACCTGCTCCCGCCGCCGTAGCCCCACTTCGGAAGGGGAGGGGCGCGAGCGATCCTCTTCCCGCCCGAACCTGCGTCTTTCGCGGCCGGCCGCCTGGCCGGCCGAGCTGGCTGGCTGGCTGGCGGGGGCCAGCTCGGAGCGCGGTGCCATCGCGCTGGGAGAGGGCGCACGGAGGCCCCCTCTCCGCCGCTCTCCACCAGACACCAGATCCAGGGGGGTGCCTGAAGTTTCCTTCCCCCCCGCCGGCGCCTCTCTCTCTATTTTTCTTCCGGCGGGGGGCGGCGTTTGCTTTCCTCCCTTCCTCCGGACAGTCCGTCCTTCCTCCCTTCCGCTCAAGCAGCGCCCGGGTGGACCGTCCGGCGGAAGGGAGGAAAGCAAACGCCGCCCCCCGCCGGAAGAAAAATAGAGAGAGAGGCGCCGGCGGGGGGGAAGGAAACTTCAGGCGCCCCCCTGGATCTGGTGTCTGGTGGAGAGCGGCGGAGAGGGGGCCTCCGTGCGCCCTCCCCCAGCGCGATGGCACCGCGCTCCGAGCTGGCCCCCGCCAGCCAGCCAGCCAGCTCGGCCAGCCAGCCGGCCGCGAAAGGCGCAGGTTCGGGCGGGAAGAGGATCGCTCGCGCCCCTCCCCTTCCGAAGTGGGGCTACGGCGGCGGGAGCAGGTACGGTGACGGGGGGTGTCTTGGGGGTGTCTGGGGGTAGCGTGGGGGTGGCATGGGGGGGCTGCGGCGCGGCGCGGCTTCGACGGGGGAGGGGCTTCGGCGGCGGCGGGTGCAGGTACGGGGTGGGGGTAGGGTGTCTGGGGGTGGCAGCAGGGGTCCTGGGGGTGGAGGGGGGTGCCTGGCGGTGGCAGCAGGGGTCCTGGGGGAGCGCTGACCCACTTATAAGTCGAGGGGGGCATTTTTCAGCACAAAAAATGTGCTGAAAAACTCGACTTGTATTCGAGTATATACGGTAATTTAGTTAACTATGTTGCGTATGTTTTGGGCTCAGATGACATCTGGTCATGTGATAACAATAATTTTGCAAATGGTCACATGACATTGACGGTGAGCTCAGATCACAGGCTGTGGCTCAAGCAGGCTATTGAAGACTTATTTATTTACTATTTATTTATTCAGTGAATGAGTGGCCCGATAGCTGAAGCTCTCAGGGCGACATACATCATAAAAACAAATATAATAAAAGTAGTGATAAAACACATTAAAATACTTGTTTAAGTTTTAAAAGCAGCAACAATAAGTTAAATTAATATAAAAGGAAGAGATAAATATCAAAGCAGATAAAACAGGGGTGGGTAACACAAGGCCCGTGGGCCACATGTGGGCGCCCTGCCCTCTTCTGCAGCCCCCACTGCCAGCAAAAAGAAAAAAATTAGTGGTTTGCCATTGAAATTTGGCAGCAAACTTATGGAGCCTTAGAAAGACCAGATTTAGCTTGTTTTCAAGACTCTAGCAGTTTGCCAATAAATTTCGGCAGCAAAGCACAATTTTTTAAATTTATTTTGTTGCTGGCTCAGTAGCAGCAGGAGTGTGGCCTGGGGGAACTGGAAAGTGGCCCCCAGACCGCCACAAAGTTGCTCACCCTGAGCTAAAACATGGGGAAAGATTATTTAGGGCACAGTCCTCTGCATGTTTGGGCAGAAAAAAGTCACGCTGGCTGGGGAATGCTGGGAGTTGTAAGACTTTTTTTTCTGTCTAAACATGCAGAGGATTGCGCCCTTGAAATGCAGCATTGGACATATTAAACATAAAACAAGCAGCAGATAAAAATTATTTAAAATGCCTTTTAAAAGATCTGGGACTTGCAAGGGCAGCTGCAGCGGGAGTCTGATATAGGCGGCGTTTCGTCTCGGGTACAGATGGGTCTTCATAGATAAACCGCCCAGAGAGCTTCAGCTGTGAGGCGGTATAGAAATTAAATTAAATGAATAAATAAATAAAAACGGGGAAAGGCCACCAATAAATGTAATTCAACCTGATTTCCACTTTAATGGGAGTTCTAGTTCATGTGGGGATTATAAAACAGGGATACAACAGATGAGGGAAGAAAGGAATATCACACATATTATTATCCTTTCAACTTTTTTATTTCTATAAAAAACAAACAACACAAAACATATAACAATGATTAACAATTAACAAAACTAAAATGGACTTCCGAATTTTTCTACAGCAAATATAGGTAACAAATAATTTCTCCACTCGATAATCAAAAAAGAAAGGCTCTCTTTTTTCTATTGTCACAAATTTATCATCTTTTTTTTTTCTGTTGTCAGTTCATCATATTATTATTCCACAAAACCACAGATAAACAAATCATTGTTTCCAACCCGTGCAAAAAGTCAATTAGAGGTTTCCACTCTGCAATAAACGTAGATGTTGTCTTTTCTCTAATTAATGACGTCTGTTTGGCCATCTCTGCCAGCTGCACCATCTTGACCAACCATTCCTCCACTGTAGGCAATGCTGGAACATTCCATTTTTGTGCATACAATAGTCTTGCTGCTGTTGTCATATATAAAAATAAAGTTCCATAGCTTCTTTCCAACTGACTATCCATTATTCCCAAGAGAAAAGCCTCTGGTTTCAATTGAATGTTAATCTTAAAAAAAAAGTTGAATTAATGAATTTGTATCCAATTTTTTTTAGCTTTATTACATGTCCACCACATATGGTAAAAAGTTCCTTCTTGCTGTTCACATTTCCAACATGCACCCAAGGTGCCTTTATACATTTTTGCCAATTTCTCCAGGGACAAATACCAACGATACATCATCTTATAAAAGTTTTCCTTAAGACTGGAACATAATGTAAATTTCAAACCTTTTAACCACATATTTTCCCATTGTGTCATTAGTATACTATGTCCAAAATTTTGGGCCCATTTTATCAAACATTCCTTCACTTGTGCTTTCTCAGTCTCATATTTCAACAAGAGTTTATAATTTTTTGCAATAAGATGTTCATCATTTATCAACTTTAAATCTTTCTAAAATCTGTAAATAAGTAAACCATTGACATGTGTAGCCTTCTTTTATCAATTCCACTCTTGATTTTATTTTACATTCACCTTGAGAGAATTCCAGTAAATCCCGGTATGTCAGCCAATTATATTTACTTGACATTTCTTTTCTATGATGTGCTTCTTGAGCTGATAACCACAATGGTACTCTTGGACACAGCCTGGATTTATATTTGTTCCATATTCTCAAAATGGCACATCTAACATAATGGTTATTAAATTCTACATTCACCTTAGCTTTTTTGTACCACAAATACCCATGCCATCCAAATCTCAATTCGTGTCCTTCTAGTTCTAATAGTCTACTATTTTTCAGCAGGATCCAATTCATCCATACTATACAACACACAGCAATGTATAATTTCAAATCTGGTAAACTTAAACCTCTTTCTTTTGCATCCTGTAAAATCTTATATTTAACTCGTGGCTTTTTCCCTTGCCAAATAAATCTAGATATATCTTTCTGCCATTGTTTGAATGGTATTTGTGATGTCACAATAGGAATAGTCTGAAACAAAAATAACATTCTAGGTAATACATTCATCTTAATTGTGGCTATTCTCCCCAAAAGTGACAATTGTGCTTTATCCCATCTTACTAAATCTTTTTAAATTTAGTTCCATGACTTAACATAGTTATTTTGAAACAGCATACAATTCATATTTGTCAAGGTAATACCCAGATATTTAACCTTCTTTTCAATCTTAAAACCTGATTTATTTGACCATTTTACTTGTAATGTTTTTTGTTAACATCTTTCTCTTCAATTTATTAACCTTAAAACCCACTACAGCACCAAAATCTTTCAATTTAACCATTAACATTTCAATCCCCTTTAGCGGATCTTCCAAAGTTAATACCAAATCATCTGCAAAAGCTCTCAACTTAGAAGACTCTTTTTTAATCTTTACACCTCCAATTCTTTCATCTTGTCTTATATCTCTATTAAATATTTCAAGCACCAAAATAAATAACAAAGGTGACAATGGCCAACCTTGTCGTGTTCCTCTTTGTATTCCAAATGGTTTTGTCATATCTCCATTAATAATTATTTGTGCTGTTTGTGAAGTATAAATCGATTTTATCTCTTTTATAAAATTCCCTCCAAAGTCCATTTCCTCCAAAACCTTAAAAAGAAACGCCCAGTTCAAATTGTGAAAGGCTTTCTCTGCATCTAAAAAAATCAATGCAGCTTGCTTCTCACACACATATTATTGTCAAGGAACTGGATTAGTCATATTTAAAGGGACATAAGTTAGTTTTGCCTAACTGAAGTCCCATTAATTTCCATGGGTCTTCTCTAAGTATGACTAAGTCTTGATCTAACTCATCATTAATACTTCACAAGTGTTCAGGTTGAACCCAGACATCAAAAGAAGTTCTGTAGGTATAGCATGGGAAGATCTGGCCCAAATCTAAGCTGTATCTAGGCCTAGAGACACGAAGGAACGGAAGCGGGAAGGGAATGGAAGAAAACTGTCTTCCATCTAATTAAAAGAGGTTTTAGTCAATAATTTGCGCCTCAGTTGAATAGCTGGTCAATTAAACCTTAATAAATTTGCATATGGGAAAAAATTGCTGTAATGAAACAGTTTATTTTAAGAGTGCTAAGTTGACGTTATGTTCATTGCCTTCTAGGAAGCTTAATTTCTCAACTTTAGAAGCACGAGTTTCCTGTTTCTACGTGATAAAGTTGTGATTTTCATAGTATGTGGTTTTCATACTAAGACCAAATAAGGTAACATTCTTTTTTTATTATTATTTTTAAAGACCAAACCACAGTGTTGGTCGTTCCCTTTTTATTTTTTTTAAATGCCTATTTTCCAGGTGTTGAAAGAGAGGCTTAAGCACTTTACGTTGCAGAAGCGTCCAGCTTCATCTCTTGTACCGGCTGCACGCGTGATCACTGTCTTGAGTAGAGCAGAAGAACTTAGCACTTGCTAACTTCAGAAACAAAGGCCCCACAGTACTTGTTCATCTGCTGTTAAATGCTATACAACGTATTTCATACAAATCTGTTGGACCAAGTTCCAAAGGAAGTTGGTCACACTACAGTACAATTTAAATAAATGGGACATAAATTAGTCCCAACTGAGGGTGCAATCCTATGGCCAGTAGACGCGGTCTGGTTGCCCATAGGAAAAGTCAAGAGTCCTCGCTCTGGCCTCATAAAAGCCCTTCAAGGTCGCAGCAGGGACTCCGCCTTCGGAGGCCCTTCCCCCCGCCCTCACAGCCGGCATGGTTCTTTCTGCGCCAGCTGCGACTCCAAAGATGGAAGACTGTCTTCGGAGCAGGCGCTGGGGGCGTTCTGGAGGCAGGGAGTGGAGGAGCAAGACACCACCATCCTCCCCAAGAATCCTGGCAGTGCCTCAGCCCTTCCTTGTCGTGCGCAGGGGAATTCAGCCGTCTAAATGTTTTGGAGGGTGAGAGGAGTGCCGAGGCAGTTCTAGCCGCGTGATTCCCGCCTTCCATTGCATGCCCATAATCCTCCAAGTTCGGGGGGGTTACGGGCAGTCACATTGGATGGCACCCTAAGTCAACGTGTCACTTCCTTAGCGGCATAAGTAGCTTTCTTGGGATTGGGGCCGTCTATCCAGCCAAATACTGTCTTGACTGGAATCAACTTTCTGAGGTTCAAGGCAGGAGACTCTTAAGATCTTTTAAATTGGAGATGCTGAGGTTTGAACCTAGGACCTTCTGCATGCAAAGCATGTGCGCCAGCACTGAGCTGCATCGCCTCCCCTTCACATTCTGCCAGTGCAATCTTAAGTATGTATACTCAGGAGTTAAATCCAATGGCATTCTTAGAGACTTCCTCCCTGGGCTGTTTAGGATTGCAACTTCAGCAGAGTAAAATTTAGGTTCCATAAGCAAGTCAGCATTGCACAAATGTAAATTCTCCCCACCCAAAAAAAATTCCTTTAAAAAACACACACACCGACTTCAAACCATTCTAGCAATATTATCTCTCTCTTGGGGACATGGCAGATGATGGTAATCTTGCATAGCATTGATCTAAGATCATGCTAGCACACTCAGACATTTTAAAAGAAAAACCTAAGAGGAAGTAAAATCAACTGGAAAGGATATAGATATGCACCTTCGTAATTTGCCAAGCAATGGTTTGTTTTTCCAGATTCTCAGATGAATTGAGATGATGTGTGTTTAAGGTGGCTGCTGTTATTATTTTTAAAACAAAACAGGTTTGAACATGGATACTCGGGCTGCACTCTAAGCAGTGCTTATGAAAAAAACACAATTAACTCCAATAGAAAATGCCCAGAAACAGCATCACTTTGTATCAAGGTCTGTCAGCTGCACAGTGAGAGATCTCATTTCTCTTTTCCCCACATTTGCTCTTTTGACTGTTCAAAAATGGTGTCCTTCCCCAGATTAAATAAAATTATGCATATAGAAAAGTTTGCTCATATCTGGCGTCTTTAATTTGTACTGTATCATGTATTAGAATTACAAAAGAAAGTACAAGGTATAGGAGATATAAAGTTTTAAAAGCATATAATAATTCTGATCAAAGCCCGTAATCTTTTTCTAATGCCTTACATTTTTAGGCAGCTTATACAAATAAGTGATGGGATGGGGAGGGGGGTTGGAATCCTGTGTAAAAAAATAAAATAAAGGGGCTTAACTTTGTAAGATGAAAAACCTCATCATTTTCTTAACTGGTTTTAGTGTTTTGACTACTACAAGAGAAACTGGAGGCTAATAGTTAAAAGGAAGCTTTTTTCTTTTCTTTTTTTCTTGCTGTCTGGCAATGGAGGCAGAATAAAAATAAGCCTATTTATTGGTTAGTTCACAATCTCAGTCTGCATGCTGGGTTAAAAATTTCTCAGAACCTCCAGATTAAAATGATACTGTACACTTTTCCTAGCTTTCTGTTATATGCACTGTAATGAAATGTGACAAAAAATATGCTGTATTTAGCTGTGTGTGAATGAAAACTATGCTTGTATCTAGCAAAATGGTTTATGTGATTGTGACATTCAAAACTTGTAAAGAAAAATCCATGTTTTTTATTTCCTCCTCTGCCATTTTTCATCAAACATCTAGTAACAACTCTGTATTCAGCAACTGTGGGGGGTGGGGAACCCCCAATACAGAGTAGATGAATAATAAATATACACACTGTTTATAACAGAATCCACTGGCATTTTTAAGCTGAAGATATGCCCAGGTCCTGTTTGCTTCTTGTGATGTTGCATGTTTTCCAATGGTTATTCTTGTGCCAATCCATGATGAACAGATTGCTCTATGCAGACAGGACAGTCAGATTTGATCATTGCCAAGGCTACAGTGATATGAATTAGAGAACCACAACTAATTCCTGTATTACACATAGCTGACAGTTTACCTGAAATGCATGAAAACGTTGGACCATGTATTACCTTCGATCAGGGGTACACAACTTCAGGCCTCAAGGGCCAAATCCAGCGTAACAGATGGCCACCCTCCCTTCCCCCGGACCATTTGGTGGTTTCCTGGCTTTTGTGCAGCCTTTTCCCTATTTTAAATGGTTGGAATGCCTCTCCTAGGGTTTTCTTACTGGTAGTAAGAGCATTAAGCTAAAATGTGCTGGTATCTTTGGCCCCAGCCCTTTTGCCTTTGGCCTCACCCACTAGTGGAATGTGGCCCCTGAGGGCTTCTCTGAAATTGAATTTGGCCCTCTGGCTGAGAAAAGGTTCTACACCCTTGCCATAGCTGTATTGCTCTTCTGCGAGATCATTTGGGAGTTGCACTTTTGAGAACGCGAAATGGCTGTGATGTCATTTGGGAGCCCAGCCGAGAAATATTTGCCGACAAATGTACACTCTTGCCAAGAACAGGGCTGGTGTCTGCACCCAGGCAGGCAGGACTCATTGTCAACACCGGCCTTGGGTCTCCATTTTTAAAAATGTTTCCAGTTTATATGTCTTAGCTGATGTAGCACTGCTCCTGGGCATTGTGGGGAAGAAAAAGGTGCCATTTTAATTTTCCACAATGCCTTGGAGCAATACACCATCAGGAGCATTGCAGGAAGTTCAAAGAGTGGTTAGACTCCAGCAACTGGCACTGGTCAGAACACAACCCCTTCTGCTGTCTATTACAGTTAAGCCCACACAGGCCCACCCATGGAAGAGGTGGCCCCACCAGAAAGCACTTTGCCCAGAGTCCCCTCAAAGCTGGCCCTGGCCCTCGTCAGGGAAACTGGTCAGGGGAGGGTAGAAGACATCAAGGCCTATAGCATTTTGGTGTCAGGAAAGAATTTCTGGAATAGTGTGAAGCATGAAAAGCCCTCTTCTCTAAGTTCAGCAAAGTCAATCAAGCCTTCCCCAAACTGGTGCCCTCCAGATGTTTTGGAATACAATTCCCAGCATTCCTGACCATGCTGGCTGGGGCTGATGGGAGTTGGAGACCAAAACATCTGGAGGGCACCAGGTTGGGGGAGGTTGGAAGACAGATGGACCATTGACACTTGTTCTAGCCTGATACAACCTTGCACAATCATGGATTGAAAAAGATAAGAGCTGCCACTTGACTAATGAACTGATGCAATCCTATGCATGTTTAGACAGAAAAAGTGCTACAACTCCCAGCATTGGCTGGCTGGGGAATCCTGGGAGTTGTAGGACATTTTTGTCTAAACATGCATAGGATTGCGCCCTTAGTGAATTGATTAAATTGGCATATGAGCGAAAACAACAGTTCTAACCCCAAAAGTGTATTTTCTTTTGTTTTTAGATGATGCATGTAGCCGTAAGCAGCCTCTTAGGAGACATTCCTACTTTAACGAGATGGCTGCATCATGTGCTTCTAGGTCATGCCCCGGGACCACGTGTGTGCATTTGTAAGCACCTAAACTCTTTCCCTTAAACTGAAGGGTTCGGATCCTAGAATCATCACACAGTCCCAGGGCACTGCCTGCAGTTCAAGCATAATGAAAGGATAATCTTAGAAGAGGCATCATCCCAACTGCAATACATATACCGTATATCCCACCTTTCTTCTGTGGAGCTCAAGATGGTGTACGTAAGGTTCCCAGAAGATCTCCCCTTGCAGTACAGTATCACTACATTGCCTTTAAAATCTACCTGCCACTGAACAGCAGAGCAGCCTCTACCACTTCCTATTTTTGCCAGCTCACACAATATTTTCGGATAGTTTTGGAGGGTTCAAGGAGGCCCCAGGTTTCCATGCCACAAGGGGCTCATGGGCTACCTCAATTCCCCCTCATTGCATTTTTCCCGGTTGTTTGTTGAAAACTAATTGCAACCAGTTACCCAAGAACCAGGGTGGCTGAACCCATTCAGAATTCATAAGGAACAATCTAAGCAACCCCCATGTGTTCTGGTCCAAAAGACATTATTTTAGAAATGTAGGTGCCCTTATGCTGAAAAAAAACAGGCACAAGAGGTTTCTGCCATAAATGTTGTTAAGTTTCACTGTTTTAATATAATGAAATAAAAGTACAAAAACTTTACAGGTATTGTTTATTACATGAGACTAGAACACAGTTAACATTTGCTTTTAGTTCTGAAGTGAAACCTGCATTGTCAGCTACACCGCTAATTTGACTATCAGGTGTGTACTGCGGTCTCAAGGAAGAGGGGAAGTGTCAAGGCAACACATTTGCGAAGCTTCCTAATAAACAACATGGGAATAACGTTGAACCTGATAACAACTGAAGCTAGGCTCAAATACACCATCCATGTTTAAATGCAGGTTTCACTAAGTGTCTTTGCAAGCATTAAGACATCTGAACGAGACAGAAGGGATAGCAAGTGTGCTGACCAAGTACAGCAGGTTGTTAGCTTCTGGATGCCCCCCGATTTTACAAACTTGGATGTGTAAAAAGCGTATTTATGCAAACACAGAACTGAGTAGGGACCACATATAGGCTGCACCGCTTATTCAATTACGTATTTAATCAAAAAGGTCAATTGTGTATGTATCTGTGTACATACCTGTGTGTGAGTACCTAAAACCAGTAATTGTTCAGAACAGAATTAAATGGGAAACGTTGAATGGCAATAAGATCATGATTGCAATGAATACAGATTGTATTGTATTCCCCATACTGCTACCACACCTTCTGGGTGTCTTCCCAAAACCAGATTTTGTTGACTTCCCTCACCAAGCATAGATAACAATGAACAACGCCTTGCAAAAGTATAGTGACCTGCTAAAATGTCCTAATAATGCACTTCACATTTTAAGACAAACCCTCTGGGAAGGATTTCCCTGTGACATTGTTATGGCTGAAGAGGCAGAACTCCTCGTGGCTCGCTTTCCAAACCAGCCGTGATTTCATGAAGCATGCATGGAACCAAATAGGGCTTGCAAATAAATAAAGACGCTCACCATTATTTTAGGCTTTTATGTAACTGGCTGAAGTGATTAAATTAAACTCAGCCCACTGTGGGCTGAGCCAAAGGGCTGTTTTAAAATAAAAAAATACTTTGAAAATCAAAACTGCATTTAAAACTGGCAGAACTATGCTTTGCTTTTGGAAGGGTCATCCTTGTTTCTTCGTTTTACATCCCAATTATAAACTCTAGCCATATCTGGAGGTGTAGTTAAGGAAACTATTGTTCAAGAAGGTGAAAGAAGCCACTTGTGCCCCTTCATTATTTTGTCTGTGTTACATAGTTAACAAGGGCTTACTGATTCCTGAATACTAGACACTGCTATATTCATACCCAGCTTCTACATGATGCATTTGAAACAGGGTGTGTTTTGAAAACTGATGACAAGCAACACTATGTGGTGCTGGAAGAAAAGGAGAACCAATGCCAAGGATTACAGGATTACAGTTCCATCAACATGGAGCTTGAGCACAAAGGCTTTTAATTCCCAGCATCTGCGACAATACTAATGATCTGAAATTGCAGGAACTTAAGGCCAGCCCACACAAACAAGTGGCATTTATCTTCTCCACAAAAATGAGTGCTCAGGCACACAAACATGTAAATAAAACGTTTGTGAGAGCTGGCTGCACTCATGGGGAGAACAGACAGCTGTTCCTGTGATCATGATCGTAACTGCCCTATTTGAAGGCATGGAAATGACTGCAGTCAGCTCACATTAGCACGCCTTCATATAGTTATGTACCAGAGCACACACTTATGTGGAGAGAATAACCAATGCTTGTTTGAGTAAACTAGCTCTCAACTGTGGGTAAACACAGACCACATGGCCACTTATCAACTTGTAAGGAAGATTTTCTTACTCTCCACTTCTCCAGATTTCTGACCGCAGATATGTGGTAAAACTCCTCAGTTTGGCAGACAACTAGCTCTTGATGATATGGATGGAAATTATCCTGTCCTCATTGCATTTCTAGAGAAAACTCCTAATTCTTTTAACAAGCAGCACAACAAGAGGATAGCACCAATTAATACAGGTCAAGCAAGAACAAAGCCATTGCTGGATGAGTAATCCAGGGATGGGCACCTTGCGGCTCTCCAGATGTTTTGGCGTACAACTCCCATCAGCTCTAGCCAGTATAACCAATGATTAGGGATGATGGGAGTTGTAGCCCAAAACATTTGGAGGGCCACAAGTTGTCCATCTAGAGTCATCCAATGCATTTTAGACTTTTTAGAAATCCTTCGTGGAAAACATCCCTTAAAAAACATAAATACACAGACAGAACAAACTTCCTTATTTATTTGATGTACTCTCCTGAAGGAGAGCTAAAATATTGCCTATCTGCAGCTTCTTTTGCTCACTTCTTCAGAGAAGAGCCCTGAACCTTGATTGTGTCATCAACTGGTAGGAGCCAGAAGTGACTGACCACGATAAACAGATTACAGTGGCTTGGCTCTCACGATCATGACAACTTAAAAAAGCCATGTTGGCTTGTCTAAGCTATGGCACATGCCAAGCACCAATTGCCTAATTACCCACTCGGACGCAGCTTGTTGCATTATCCAAACCCGGGCAGCATGGCTTGCTTGAGGTGGAAACAACCCTCAAATAACCCATGACCTGTTGTTGGTAACCGACACGTGCTGCGGCTTAAAGAAGCCACTGTGGCTTGCTTAAGCCACAGTGATCATACGAACCAGGCCAGTGGCTGGGTTCACACAACACGACAACCCCAACTCAAGGTTGGGTGTGGATTGTCGTTGAACCGTGGGTTGTTGTGCTGTGTGAACCCAGCAGTGCTAACAACCCATGAACAACCCACAAAGAGAAACCATGGTTTGTTGTTGGATTGTGAACGTGGGTGGTTTGTAGTTAACAAACAATGGTTTGTTAGCATGACTGGGTTCACACAACACAACAACCCACGGTTCAACAACCCATACTCAACCTTGAGTATGGGTTGTTGTGTTGTGTGAATCCAGCCATCATTTTTATGTGGATTTAAGTAGTAGGCTGTTTTGGGAGCCCATCTTGGCTGAAAAGCTGGGTAGAAATATAAATATTTGCACCTGTTATTGATTTTCTCTTCTTTGACCTTAATTGTTTCAGCAAGCAAATTAGCGTGAATAAAGTAAATTAACAAGCAGAGAGAGATACAGGGAATAAAATTCTGAACCAAAAGTTGAATCCCTAAAAGGATACTGACTTCTGTAGTAGTGAATTGATCCCTAAGAAAATCCAAATCTTCCTCTAGAGACTCAAGGTTTCTTGTGGCCGTTGAGAGATTCTTTTCTAGTAATGCCTGGGCTTCATCAATATCATATTCCAGCATTACGTTGGCCTAAAAACAAAATTTAAGTTGAAGAATCTTTTATGGTTTTTGAAATTAGTTTTAAAATGAAAGACTGGTTATAACGCCAAGATCCATCTTGAAGACACTAGGTTTCGTTTTGTCTTTCCCTTAGAAGGTAATTCCATTGTACTCTTGGCCAAGCTTAAAACAGCAACAGTGAAGCGCAAATTTAAATGCTTGACACATTATATTTAAAATTCTGGCCTTGGATTTTTCATCAGTTTTGGTCACAAAATTAATATGGTCACAATAGTTTACAAATAAGTAGTGCTAAGAGGAAGAGAAAGGGTGAAGGAATCCATCATGGTGATGGACACTGGTGATCTGGAAATTATTGCTGAAAACTTAAATCAACAATTCATGAATCAACTAGCCTCCCTCAAAACAGTTTTGACTGATACATGGAAGGAGCCGATGTCTCCCTTAGAGAACAAGATTGAATTATTGACCTCTAAATTAAAGGCACAGCAGAAACTGCCTCAGTGGCTATGGATTTAAGTCTTTTACAAGACAAACAATTGAACAAACTACAAAGGGAGAACCGAGAAATTAAATCAATGATGGCAGAAGCTGAGAACAGAATGAAGAGGGCTAATATGCGCCTACGAGGGGTTAAAGAGGGTGCTGAACGGGACAGTTTATCTGAATTTATTGTTACCTGGTTTAGGACGTCAATCCTGACATTGGAATTGTCAGTTGATGATTTTGAGAGAGCACACAGAGCCCTCAGGATTAAACCCAAACAGAGTGTCCCTCCAAGAGACATTATAATTTGTTTTGCAAGATTTTTTTTAAACAGCAGGAGGTGTGGCACTTTCTTAGAGAGTTGGGTAAGATCTGTTATGAAAATCAACCAGTACTGGTGTTACAAGACCTTTCCAACGAAACCCTATGTAAATGAAAAGAACTGAAACCAATTACACTCAGGCTACAAGAAGCTGGCATACGATACCGGCTTTCAGGCCTTTCTTATATACAGGTCTGTGGCTTACGCTGGCTCAGCTTGTCTGAGCGTGGAAAGCTAAGCAGGGTCAGGCCTGGTTATTACTTGGATGGGAGACCCCTCCTCTAGTTTCCTGCATTGAGCAGGGGGTTGGACTCGATAGCCTTGTAGGCTCCTTCCAACTCTATGATCTATGAAATCTATCTATGAAACATTGGGATGGATCAAGGATCAGCCTTCCACAAGAGGAAGGGACCTTCAGTGAGAGGAAGAGCTCTGCTTGCAAAAAGGTCCCTCCTCCCAATTTTGGGGATCCCGCTCCACACCAAAGCTCACCCAATTCTGTCCCCTATGTAACATTCTCAGGGGGCTGAAGGGGCTGCTGTGGGACAGAGGGGGAGGGAAAGTCCACTTCTTCCAGTGCAGCTGATCCAGCATAAATCTGGATCCAATTCCCAAATTAAGAGTCCCCAAAAATTCCAGTGATTGGAAAGGGTAATGATGCCTTTGGAGTACAAATGGAACAAAGTCAGGCCAACTAAATTCACAAGGCCGAATAAGCCACATGACATTCCAACCAAGTTTGGGGCTAGAATAAATCCAGCATCAGAACTGATGCTTTAAATTCTAAACCTGTGTATACATACTCCAGAATTACTTACCCCCAACCAGAGACAAACTTTATCTGTAGGAGGAACGGAAGCTTTACAGTAGAGGTTATCTGCCAATAAAAATCTGGTTTCCATCAGGTTTGTAGATTCCTTTGGAAAGGAAAGATAACAAGTCAACATGGCTACAGCACTGGCGTATGGATAAATTACTATTAATAATCTTTTACACCCAAGAAAATGTTTTAAGGTCACAACCTGTTCCTTGGGACTATTGATCTGGGATTGTAGGGAAGATAAATATCCGTTGAACTTGTCAACTAATATATGGTTTAGAGCAGAAGTGCGGAACCTCAGGCGCAAGGGCCAAGTCCACCCCTCCCCAGATGGCCACGCCCCCTTCCTCCAACCTTCCATCATTTTGTGTTTCCCCCTTTCTAATAGGTTGAAATGGTTCTCATAAGGCTTAGATACTGGCACTAAGAGCTTTAGGGCGCAATCCTATGCATGTTTAGACAGAAAAAAGTCCTACAGCTCCCAGCATTCCCCAGCCAGCTATGCTTTTTTCTGTCTAAACATGCATAGGATTGTGCCTTTGAGCTACAATATGCTGGTATTTTTTTGTATTTTTGGCCCCACCTTGTCTTTGGCCCAATAGCCTGTGCCCGCACCCACCACTGGAATATGGCCATCGAGAGCTTCTCTGGAGCTGAAATCGATGGCAGAATAGGTTCCCCAGCCTTGGTTTAGAACTATTAAAATTAGTTAAGCAGTAAGAAATTTACCTTTTTCTTTTGCATGTGTTTTAAGATTTCTAAAGTCTGCTTAATTTCAGGAATTTGATTTTTTAACCTGTGAATAAAACACAGATGTTTAGTATTTATATTTAAATCTAAATTTTGGAAAAAACTTTCGTCCAACATATTCATATCATTTCCAAACTAGGAATCACTTTGCCTGAGACTTGTTGATGGCATGGTCAGTTTCATTTTCTAATTTTTCTCCCAGAGATACTTTAACTTGTTTAGTAAAACAAACTTGTTCCGGGAAGCCTTCTCTGCTCTTCAACCATCAATGTAACTTTAGTTTGTTTTCAATGTATTGTTTTTGTTTCTTTTATGTTTTTGTCTTTTTATTATTCACTGCTCCAGAATCTGCTTCATGTGGAGCGGTATACAAATACTGTAGATGATGATGATGATGATGATGATGATAACTTCTACTACAAGTAAAGTAACACACAGCAAAAACCAGATGTGGATGCAAATATCTAATTCTTTCACATAATGGCCCCTTTATTACCAATTGTTTGCTATATATATTTTAACACAGAAACAAGTACCTACTACAAACATGCCATGCCAAACGCTCTTACATGCTAACCCTTTCAGGCACTGTTTACAACTTATAACACAATGCTGACATCACAAGTCATTCCAACATATATCCTACCAATGCAGCAGCTCGTGGCAACCTTTGTCACCAGGATGGATAGCTAAATGGAACCACAATGTTCACAGGCAGAATGGCTTTGAGTACCAAGTGCTTGGGATAAATGGGATGGGGGTGGAGGAGAGTCTGGCTCATGGGATTCCCAGTGGCATCTGATTGGCCATTGCTGGAAACTGGATGCTGCAGTAGATGGACCTCTGGTCTGATCCAGCAAGGCTCTTCTGTTCTTATGTGAGTCTAGGGTGGTTTGGAATGGCTGGATATTTAGATTTGAAAGTAAGTAGGAATTCTGAGTTGCAACTGGGATTCTATTTGGTATTCTTCATATTTTAAAGTAAATACAGAAACACACTTAAATACCAATTTTAGTATATTTGCTTGCATTTTGCTTTTACACTCTTATCCCACCATGAGCCTTCAGGAACATGTTAAAACAATATTGCTATAAAGGTGTAATGGAAAAGATTTAAGAGAATTCAACTAGCCACTCTAGTGGCATTTCAGTCACCATTCATCCAGCTAAATCAATTCAACTCCACCTCCGTAATATTATTTGGTAGTAATCTGCTATCATGGAATTGCCCTTGACAGGCAGAGTAATAAGGTAGGCCACTTTGCTGGGCAAGAACAGGATGCTACAACAGACTATAACTCTCATAATCCCCAGCCTGCAGGGCAAATGGTCAGGGATGATGGGACTTGTAGTCCATCAACATCTGGGAACACAAGGCTGGGAACCACTGAACTATTACCATCACCGTGCACCACCCCCAACTGAAAGAATTAAAAATATGTTAGCGTATATGGCTTTACTAAGATTAAAATTGAACCAAAGCACTGCTATATCAGCTTCTCTGCTACAGCAAACAAGAATGAAGACAATAGAGGCAATCACAGGTTACACACAAATCTTTTGAATTTTAGCCAAAAAAAACCCATCATCTGCGTGATGATTTGGAGAGTCACATTCTCAACTTTAGAACAACAACACCTACCTTCTTTTCTTCTGCGCAAGGTTAAGCTCCATAAATTTATATTTCTGATACTGTTCGTCCAGCTTCTTCAGCACTATGTCTGCCGTCTCATTTCCTGGCTGTTTCATAAAAGAATCTACATCTTCCTTCAAGTAAAATAAAACACACACACACATTAAGTTTCAGTAACTCCAAAAGCGTTAGTTCAGAGAGCCTTGCAAATAGTCGGGGACAGTTGGCCAATACCGTGTCTGCTTTGCCATCTCCCATGGCTGGCATCAGGGACTGGCATGATCAGGTATCTGTCCCAGCAGAAAGCCCACCATAGAAACTCCCTTGAACCTGCTCTTCCTCACCACTTCCACCTGCTTGCTCATGTACCTTCTACCTCTAGCTCAGAGGGAATGATCTAGCAAGCAATGGTGGAGGGGAGAAGCAGGAGCATCTCTCTGTCTGGCAAGTGAGCAGGTAGTAACAAGTAGCAGCAGTTGGCAACAATAGAGGAGAGGAGGAGGGACTACTGAGGGTGTCTTCCCCAAAGGTCCCCCCAAACCTGAACCTGGCACTGTGTACTTCCCAGCTGCAAGATGGGTAGCCATAGCAGTGCATTGGAGCTGTCTGCATGTAACAGCAGCAAATCGTGGGTTAATTAACCCACGATTTGCTGCAGCATGTGCCAGGTGTGTTTTGCGGCCTTTTTGACTATTCAACCCTTGATTGTGCCAATCAGGGCTCACTGCATGACATTTGAACTGGACAATATAGGTTAATCATAGGTTAAACAACCCACAGTTGACCTTACAACAACAACTACTAATCGTAGATCAACTGTGGGTTGTTTAACCCACAATCTATAGGTTCCAGGTCTGGATATCACATAGCAACCTGATTGAAGGTTGAATATTCAAAATGACTACAGAACGCAGCCGGCATGTGCTGTGGCAAATCGTGGGTTAATTAACCCACAACTTGCCACTGCTACATGCAAACTGGGACGTTGTGTTTCTACAGCACAGCAGAAAGGACAGGCTAAGCTGCTCCAAGTCTGGGTGCTCTGTCTCTGTCAGGTGGGAATATTACCTACGGCACACCGCCATGCTTCCCCACCATTATACAACAGAATACTGTGACAGCTGCATGTATACATATGATGTCTCCTGGCATAGACAGCGCAAGCTTAGACCACAACAATGGGGCTATTGCTCATCTCCTGGAGGCATATTTTACTAAAATGTAGAAGTGAAGTACTGCACTTCTACTGTCCTTGTATGCAGAAGATAAGGAAATTGCCACCAGTTCTGCTCCTCTCACCTCCCTCTCTCCATCTGGGTAAAAATGAAGAGACAAAGAACCATGACTACATTTTTTTCCTTTCAGTATCAACCCCAATAAACAGGTTGCCTAAGAAGGGCAGTGTGGCCAAATACACAACTTCTCTCCACACATACTGTGGACTTCACAGAAGCATCTTGCTGGCAACAGGTTACTGGTTTACCTTCAGTCTGATCCAGCATGGCTATGCTTTACAATTAATTAGATAAATCCATGATAGACAGGACTATGTGCAACTATTTATTTATTTATTACATCTAACTATCAAACAGGGAGTAGTGTATTAATTAACAAGGATGGAGGAGACCCAAGTTCAAATCCCCATCCAGCTATGAAGATTACTGGGTGACCTTGGACCAGTCACTAGCACAATCGCGCCACTGAACATACCTCACAGTTGTTGTTGTAAGGATAATATTGGGGAATGGAGAGGATCATGTATGCAGTTTATACGTGTAATACATAAGAAGAGCCATACTGGATCATACCAAGGGTCCATCTCATCCAACATTCTGTTCACACAGCAGCCAACCAACTGCCTGTGGAAAACCCACAAGTAGGACATGAGCACAGTAGTACCCTCTCAACCATGCTCCCCAGCTACTGGTGTACATAGGGATATTGCCTCCAATGCTGGAGGCAATATATAGCCATCGTGACTAGTAGCCATTGATAGCCTCATCCTATAGGAAAACATGATCGCCGGATCGTCACCTTAAAGTGGTGAGTGGGCTTGCGTGTTCCGATGAACCCTGTGAGCAATGTACTCCCAGTAGGGTCACCCATGGTGGTAAGGTCCGGGGAGAGGAACCAGACAAAGAACGATCCAAAACATAAAGTCCTCAACGGCAGAACAGGCAGAAGATAATTAAACCTAAATTACAATGGCTGTAAAGGCGGATGAAGGCTGCAGCAGAGAATGGTTTTCCAATCGTCATGGTAACCGTGCCATTGGATCATTGCTGTACTTGTCAAGTTTGTGTGGTGATTCGTTTGTGCACTGATCTCCCCACATAAAACAATTTCATGCACAGGCGTCTTCCAACCCAAACAAACAAACAACAAACAAAAGAAGTCCCATGGCGACTGGTGACGGGGGCAGGACTGTGAATCCGGAAGCCCCTAGTCATGGACCAGCACATGGGCGGTGGATGCAGATTCAGTCGCCCTGTTCAAGGAACGAGGTAGTTGAGCAGCTCGGCAGCTGTATCCATGACTGAGCAGCCCGATTTAGGATCCACTCTGCTCACCCCGTATGGGGAGGGGGTTAGAAAAGGTGCCCTAAACATAGTCTACCTCTTTCTCCCAACTGGATTACCGCGTCCAGTGGAGTCACCATTTAGCGGTCGAAAAAGACGTTTGAATTTTGGAACATGGAATATACGGACATTGCTGGATAACATAGATAGTGAACGCCCCGAGTGTAGGACTGCTATTATTGCAAGGGAGCTGAGAAGGTTTAGAATTGACATAGCAGCACTTCAAGAAACTCGAAGGGCAGGAGAGGGACAGTTGAAGGAAGAAAAAGGAGGTTATACCTTCTTCTGGAAAGGACTACCTGAGCAGGACCGACGAATACATGGAGTAGGCTTTGCCATAAAAAATGAGCTAGTGAACTCTTTATCAAAAGTTCCTACTGGCATTAACGGACGCCTGATAACTCTTCGATTAAAGCTCGCCAATAACCAGCAGGTAACTATTTTGAGCGCTTATGCGCCAACATTAGATGCTGATGAAGACATCAAGGAAAGTTTTTATACCCAGTTGGACACTCTCCTGTCAGAGATACCTAAGGAGGATAAAATTATCCTCCTGGGTGACTTTAACGCAAGAGTCGGGCGTGACTTTGATTTATGGCCAGAAACTATTGGAAAAGACAGAGTTGGTAATAGCAACTCGAACGGAATTTTACTTTTGTCTAAATGTGCAGAGCATAATATCACTATTACAAACACGCTCTTTCGACAAAAGAATAAGTTTAAAACATCATGGCAGCATCCTCGGTCAAAGCACTGGCATCTTCTGGATTATGTAATTGTCCGTGTTAGAGATCGCCGCGATGTACTTCTTACTAGGGCCATGGTGAGTGCCGACGACTGCTGGACAGACCACCGACTAATCCGGTCCACTATGGTTATCAACATTGCTCCCCAACGTAGGCTTCAAGGAAGGAAACCAAGGCGTAAAATGAACATCCACGCCCTTCAAGATCCTATTAAGCAAACTCATCTTCAATCATTTCTTAAGGAACATCTACCTACGGAACCTCCTGATAACACTGAGGACCATCTGCCAAGAAAAAAATCTATGCCAGTCAAAGGCTGAGGTCCAACGAAGAACAAGAGAACTTAAGAACACTTGGTGGAAAAAGAAAGCTGAAGAAATTCAACAACTTGCAGAATCTCATGATGCACAGGGCTTTTTTAAGGCCACAAGGGCCATTTATGGACCAAAAACCTATGGTACAAACCCTTTACAATCAAAAGATGGCACCAAACTCTTAAAAGACAAAGTCTATTGCACTGCGTTGGAAAGAGCATTATTATGATCTTTTAAATCGTAAATCTAAGGTGGATAATGAGATTTTTTTCGCAAATCCCGCAAAGGCAGATTAGAGAGGAACTTGCAATACTCCCCACTTTGGATGAAGTTATAAAAGCCATTAATCAAATGAAGAATAACAAAGCTAGTGGACCAGATGGGATTCCTGCTGAAATCTTTAAAGAACCCCCCCACACACACGAACTTGTACAACATCTTCATAAACTCATCGAAAAAAACTGGATAAGAGAAGAGATCCCAGAAGACTTCAGGGATGCCATAATTATCACCCTCTTTAAGAAGGGTGATAGAACAGACTGTGGAAACTATCGGGGCATTTCTCTCTTAGCTACCACAGGTAAAATATTTGCTAGGATTCTCGCAAACCGTCTTCTATTTCAGAAGATATCCTCCCTGAATCTCAATATGGTTTCCGCCCCTCCAGAGGGACTGTAGACATGATCTTTACTGCACGTCAGCTCCAAGAAAAATGCCGGGAGCAAAATCTGAGGCATTTTGAGGCATTTTGAATTGGCCTCCTCACTCTGGAGGCATTCAAGGTGCAGCTGGACAGACATCTGTCAGAGATGCTTTGACCTAGATTCCTGCATTGAGCAGGGGGTTGGACTCGATGGCCTTGTAGGCCCCTTCCAACTCTACTTTTCTATGATTCTATGATTCCAAGAAAAATGCCGGGAGCAAAATCAAGCCCTTTATATGGCATTTATTGATTTGGCTAAGGCCTTTGATACTGTAGACCGAACGGCTCTCTGGACAATCCTTATGAAAATTGGATGCCCCAATAAATTTGTGAATATCTTGCAACTTCTCCATGACAACATGACGGCAACGGTTTTGGACAACAACAGCTCTTATGGTGCTCCATTTAAAGTGGGATCAGGTGTTAAACAGGGATGTGTTATCGCCCCAACATTATTTGCTATTTTCATCGCCATGATTTTACATCTTGTCAAGGGGAAACTTCCCACTGGTGTGGGAATTATATATCGAACAGATGGAAAGCTTTTTAATCTTTGTCTGAGGGACTGAAGAGCCAGTGTGGCGTAGTGGTGAGAGTGTTGGGCTGGGACTCGGGAGATCCGTGTTCTAGTCCCCACTTGGCCATGAAACTCACTGGGTGACTTTGGGCCAGTCACTGACTCTCAGCCTAACCTACCTCACAGGGTTGTTGTGAGGATAAAATGGAGGAGGAGGAGGATTATGTAAGCCGCCTTGGGTTCCTTATAGGAAAAAAGGCGGGCTATAAATATAATAAATAAATAAAATCTCAGTAGGCTGCAAGCAAAAAGTAAGTTAATTACAACCTCCGTTGTGGAACTTCAGTATGCTGATAATGTGGTCTCTGCACATTCAGAGGATGACCTCCAAACTATCCTAACTGCTTTTGCAGAAGCATATGAAAAACTTGGCCTCTCACTTAACATCAAAAAAACCAAAGTGCTTCATCAGCAAGTGCAAGTTAACCCTTTGGTGATGCCATCTATCCAGCTTGGCGGGGCAATACTGGAAAATGTCAATCATTTTCTCTATCTTGGCAGCTATCTTTCTGTTACAGCTAACATTGACAGTGAAATCCAGCATCGTTTGAGCTCCACAAGTGCCGCATTTTCTCGAATGAAACATAGAGTGTCTGAGGATTGGGATATCTGTAAGAAGACCAAAACGCTGCTTTATGAAGCCATTGTATTACCAACTTTATTGTATGCCTGCGAAACATGGACTATCTATAAACGTCATTTCCACCTCCTTGAAAGATTTCATCAACGTTGCCTCTGAAAAATCCTGCAAATTACTTGGGAAGATAGGTGAACAAATGTCAGTGTACTGGAAGAAGCAAAGACTACTAGCGTTGAAACAATGATCCTTCAACGCCAACTTCAATGGACCGGTCATGTTGTTCGAATGCCTGACTGCCGTCTCCCAAAGCAGTTACTTTATTCCCAACTCAAGGATGGAAAGCGGAATATCGGTGGTCAATATAAGAGGTTTAAAGATGTTCTTAAGGCTAATCTAAAAAATTGCAATATACGGTAAACATCAAAAACTGGGAAGCTCTGGCCCATGAACGATCTAAATGGAGGTTGGCCTTTCACAAAGGCTCTATGGACTTTGAAGAAGCCCGAGTGCAAGGTGAAAGGGAGAAACGTGCTAAGCGAAAAGCACGTCAAATGAATCCTTTACAGCACCATCTTCCATCTGGTAACCTGTGTCCTCACTGTGGGAAGCTGTGTGGATCTAGAATTGGCCTCCACAGTCACTTACGGATCCATCGCTAGAGTCTACACAATTTTTTAGAATTTCCTCCTTTTATAATTTTCTTTTTGTAATTTTATCCTGGAAGACAATCTTAGTCGGTCACGAGTGATCGCCTACTACATGAAAACAAGACATAAGTAATAATTTACTAGTAATTTATAATAAAAAGAAATGTAAATAATTAGAAATGTAAATAAGTAATAAGCAAATGATAGCCAAGAACACAACCTCCATATGAAAGACAGTCCACCTCTGAATCTCAGTTGCTTGGGGGAGAGGGCAACAGGAGGGGCCTCCCCTACATTCCTGCCTTGCTTTGCCTGCTGGTGATCTTTCTCTAGAGGCACCTGTCCTGGCAGGCCACTGTGTGAAAAGGGATACTGGACAGGATGGGCCTTTTGGTCTGATCCAGCAGGGTTTTCCAATCTGTCCCTCAGACAAAGAAATAAATACATGGCAGGCCGGCAGCCAATCAGCAGCGATCAATAATGACAGCTAAGAATGGAGCCTCCATGCCAGCACAAACAACAAAGAGACTTGTGGCATCTTGAAGACCAACACATTTATTCTGGCATAAGCTTTTGTGAACACTGGGCAGATTCGCACAATCACGGAAGGAAAATAAGCAAGGGTGGCTTATTTTCCCTCCCCACGCGTGCGGGACACAAGCTGCCTAATTAGCATAATTAGCCTCCCTGGGCGCTAGTTGCCAGGACTTCCAAACCCGGCGAAAGTGGGAGGGTGGGGTGGTTTAAAAGCCACCCTGTAACCCTAAAACAAGCCATGGGTTTCAGGGTGGTTTGTAAACCACCTCAGCCAGCCACCCTCACTGGATTCAGATGTCGGGACAACCCGCACCCAAAGTGAGTAATTATGCTAATTAGGCAGCCCACTTCATCGGATGCAATGTCCATGAAAGCTTATGCTAGAATAGATTTGTTAGTCTTTGTTGTTTTTGCTGCATTTCCGGATACCCCTTCGGAAATTCATGCCAACAGTCAGGCACCTTTGAACACCAGCTGTGTGTGTGTGTGTGTGTTGGGGGGATACACACAGTGACAGCACTCTCCCAACCACATTCTTGCCTCTTCTGCTGGTGATTTTCCCCTAGAAGCACCTGGCAGGTCACTATGGGAAGCATGATGTTGGGCTGAGCAGATCTTTTAATCTAATCCAGCAAGGGCTCCCCTTATATCAGCCTTCTCCAACCTGGTGCCCTCCAAATGCTTTGGACTACTATTACCAGCATTCCTGACC
The DNA here is from genome assembly GCA_021292165.1 of Shinisaurus crocodilurus. Classification (NCBI taxonomy): domain Eukaryota; kingdom Metazoa; phylum Chordata; class Lepidosauria; order Squamata; family Shinisauridae; genus Shinisaurus; species Shinisaurus crocodilurus. The sequence continues at coordinate 27,013,490 of CM037883.1, forward strand.
ATTAGCCACGCTGGCTGGGGTTCACACGAGTTGAAGTGCAAAACAGCTGGAGGACTCCAAGTTGGGTACAGCTACCTTATGTCCTTGATATAACAAAATAACTGCATGGCAGACAGGCCTATCAGCAGCCACTAAACATTTATGCATTCTTTATTTACTACATTTCTGTATTGCCCAATAACCAAAACTCTCTGGGCATTCCCTAAAAATTAAAACCCCAAAATACAACATGATAAACATAATACAAAACCCTTAAAAGTTTAAAACCAGAATAAAAGCCAGCAGCAGAATAAAGACCTAAAAACACATTTAAAAACCTGGCCCTGAAAAGACTACATCGTAGGCACCAGGCAAGCCTCTCTGGGGAGGTCATTCCACAATTGGGGTGCCCCCACTGAAAAGGCCCTCTCTTTAGTAGTCAGGACCTCCAAGAGGAATGCTTCAGAAGAGATCTTAGGGTGCGGGCAGGTATATGCGGGAGAGGATGACCCTTCAGGTAGCCTGGCCATAAGCTGTTGAGGGCTCTAAAAGTTAACAGCAGGACTTTGAACTGGGCCCAGAAACAGACCGGAATATAACAGCAACGAATGGAGCCTCCATGCCAAGAGAGCCGGTGTGGCGTAGTGGTAAGAGTCTTGGACTGGGGCCCGGGTGAACCAGGTTCTAGTCCCCACTTGGCCATGAAGCTCACTGGGTGCCTTTGGGCCAATCACTGTCTCCCAGCCTAACCTACCACACAGGATAAAATGGAGGGGAATTGTGTAAGCCACCTTTGTTTCCTTGCAGGAGGAAAGACGGGGTATAAATGTAATAATAAATAAATAAAGGTGCAGCTAGTCCTATTTGTCATGCCTGTTTATTTGCCCAAGTTCCTAGCAGCCCAGCTTGGAAAGGAACCTCCCCATTCTGTGTGGCGTAGCGGTGAGAGTGTTGGACTGGGACTCAGGAGATCTGTGTTCTAGTCCCTGCTCAGCCATGAAACTCACTGGGTGACTTTGGGCCAGTCACTGACTCTCAGCCTAACCTACCTCACAGGGTTGTTGTGAGGATAAAATGGAGCAGTGGAGGAAGAGGATTATGTAAGCCGCCTTGGGTTCCTTGCAGGAAAAAAGCCGGGATAGAAATATAATAAATAAATTCACAAGCAGTATACCACTGAATGCTCTTATGGGTTTACTTATGAGAGCCAGTGTGACATAGTGGTTAAGAGCGTTGGACTGGGGAGACCCAGGTTCCAGCCCCCACTCAGCCATGAAGCTCTGGTGACTTTGGGCCAGTCACTGACTTTCAGCTGAGTCTACCTCACAGGGCTGTTGTGAGGATAAAATGGAGAGGAGGGGTGTTCTGTAAGCCGCCTTGGGTTCTTTGCAAGAGGAAAATAGACGGGATATAAATGGAATAAATGAACAAAATAAATAAATAATAGGCAGTCTACCTCTGCAAGAGAGGCATCCCCGCCGCATCCTTGCCTTGCCTACTGCTGGGCTGGGCCTTTCCCCAGAGGCGCCAAGCGGGCCACTATGAGAATAGGATGGTGGGCCTGCTGGGCAGGGCTCTTCGCAGGTCCCTCCAGGCTTGAACCCCGGGACCAGTCAGAAATCCAGCGCATGCGCGCTCTCACACAACACAGCTCCCCACCCCATTTCCCTCCCCATCAGTGCTCGAGCCCTCCGTTCTCCGCCCGCCGCCTCAGGCCCAGTTTCTACCGGCGCTCTCTCCCTCGCCCTCTGCGGCCCCTTCCCCGCCCGGTTCGGCCCAGGCCTGCCGCCCTCCCTAGCTTACCACGAAGACGGCCTCGGGGATACCCAGGTGCGCCCGCTTGCCGGCCCCTGTGGGGCCGTCGCCGCAAACCGCCTCGCCGCTGGTGGCCGCCGCCATCTTGGGGAGGAGGAAAAGGGGAGGAGGAAAGAACACGGACCGTACTCAGCCGTGCGCGCATGCGCACTTAAAGGAAAGGGCGGGGGAAGCGGCGTTCGCGTCGCCAGACGACGGGGCGGGGCCAAGTGTCTCTACTGGTTATACGAGAGGCCGTGATTGACTGCCCGAGGGAGGGAGGGAGTAGGGTGGAGTCGCTGCAGTAGCAGCTTTCTCTTTTGGCGCATGCGTAGTTTCAGTTTGGGAGGGTTGCGCCTTGTTCAGTCAGAAGCCCTGGGGAGTCTAGTGGGTGGTTTACTCTTGTGTAAAGGGTGCAAAGAAGTGCAGCAACCTATGCCGGGGCCGTAGCTTAAAGCCGCTTTTCCCAACCTGCCCCCCTCCAGATGATGTGGGACTACAAGTCCCATCATCCACAGCAAGCTGGCTGGGGAGGATGGGACTTGTGGTTCAACATCATCTGGAGGGGGCCAGGTTGGCTCAGAGCTGGGCAGATTTCAGGCTTGTGGGATCAACTTTTTTTTTCTTTTTTAAACTAGGACCCTGAAATCCACCCACTGGAGCCTGGTGTGAAAGACAAGCACACAATCCTTAAATTGTAATTTATGGAAATAGGATCAAGAGGACAAAACCTAAATGCATGAAACAACCTGTAACATAGTATTTAAGACAAATTCCCAGTTGTGCTCCATGCAAACCCTGCAGGGATAAATTCTCAGTGTTCTCATATGGGATTAGAAGATACACATTTGTGTGTTCACTTTCTCACTCTGAGGACATCAATCAAGGTGTACATCTTAAACCAAGAAAAATGATTGCTGGGCAGTTCGCTAGGAAAGCAACATAAGAAGAGCCATGCTGGATCAGACCCAGGGTCCATCTAGTCCAGCATTCTGTTCACACAGTGGCCAACCAGCTGCCCACAGAAAACCCACAAGCAAGATATGAGTGCAACAGCACCCTCCCACCCAATTTCCCCAACAACGGGTGTACATAGGCATACTGCCTCTGATCCTGGAGATAGCATATAGCTATCAGGACTAGTAGCCATTGATAGCCTTCTCCTCCAAGAACTTGTCCAATCCCCTTTTAAAGCTGTCCAAATCGGGGGGCCATCACTACGTCTTGTGGAAGTAAATTCCAGTTTAACTATGGGTTGTGTAAAGAAGTACATCCTTTTATCTGTCCTGAACCTCCCACCAACCAGCTTCATGGGATGACCCCAGTGGGTTCTAGTATTGGGAGAGGGAAGAAAATGTCTTCCTGTCCACTTTCTCCACACCGTGCATAGTTTTGTACACCTCTATTCTAAGCTAAACAATTCCAGCTGTTGTAACATCTTCTCATAAGGGGAAAAGTCACAGCTGTTTGTGTTGTGGGAAGTAGTGTTAAGGCAGCCTTCCCCGGAGCCCTGCAGATGTTGAGAGTGTAATGACACATCCTGAGCCACCATGGCGATTGGCATCAGCTTGGGGAACACATTTGGTTGCACACATCTGGAGGAGGCCAAGTTGGGGAAGGCTGGGTTAAGGGCTTGTGTTGTGTCAATCTAGTTCATGCTAGGCAAATTCAAAACTTCGTTCTCATGCCCTACCGCAGGGATGGGGCATGTGGCCCTCCAGATGTCGTTGGACTGCAACTCCCACCATCCCTCACCACTGACTATGCTCATGAAGGCTGATGGGAGTTGTAGTTCAACAACTGGAGGGCCCCATGTTCCCCACCCCTGGCACTGCTCTAACTTATCCTGAGCATATGCAACAGAAACAACTGCATATTGCTTCCATTTACCCTGCCACCCCTTCCCTCTCCTTCCTCTGTTGCTACCCTTGTATCAAAGTTCAGGTTTTAAACCAGATTGTAAGCTCCTCAGGGCAGAAACCTGTCCTTTTGTACTCTGAAAAGTGTCAGGCACACCAATGGTGCTACATAAACAAATTATATTATTTATGTATTAACAAGAGAAGCAGCCTTTCAGAGAAGGAAAAATGTAATTTACCAGAATTGCCAAACACTGCTTTTTGAACATTGGTCTAAGGTGCAATCCTATGTATGTTTAGACAGAAATAGCTCTTACAACTCCCAGCATCCCCCAACCTGGCTGGGGGATGCTGGGAGTTGTAGGACTTATTTCTGTCTAAACATGCATAGGGTTGCATCCTTATCAACTTAAGTTCAAACCTAACAGTAGGATAATGCCTTTACTAGTTCCAAATGAAAGGTCACCAAGACTTTGAACTGGCTCACTTCTTTGTGACTAACAAAAAACATTATCCTTACTTTTATTTTTGGAATGTTTACAAGGGACCAATAGGACTACCTCAACCATTAACGACAAAGTGTTTTGCTTGGAAAAAACCCCTTCCATTCATTAGCCATAGCTGATCATCCTTAAATTCACGCTGGTAATGAAGAAAATTGTATATACTTGAGTGTTCCTGGTTAACCAATATTTAATTGCCCAAAATTAAATATTGTTGTTTCTGAATAGATATTAAACACACACTCAAGACACTTTGCGCCAAAGTTTATTTTCCAAAACCTGTTTCATTAACAAAAAATGGAGGACTCTATGCAACAGTCTCAACCACTTCCCTGTTTTATATACTGTCAAGTCATGAAGTATCAGAATTAAAGTGTTAACATAGCAGACCATGTGCTTCAGCAAAGTAAGGTGTTTGGGTGGGGAGAGAAGAGGGGAAAGAGACAGGAACTGAAAATTTCCTTTTTCATGGCTAAATGTGTCGTGTTCACATTCTGCGACTTTTGAAAGGGAAAGTTGATAGGATCAGCCTAAATTAGACCAAGCAGACCTGGGTAAGAGGCATTCTTTTGAGTAGGTGAAATAGAAAAAAGCACCATACACTCCATTAAACTACATTTCAAATATGAAATAAAAACGTCAACTGAGAAAAGCATTTCAAATACAAAAAAAGTACAAAAACATTTGCAGAAATCCATACTGTATTTCCAAAATGAAAGACGAAATACATTCATTCAGTAACGTCTTAATGCCGAGACAACTTGGATTTTCACCTGTACTTGGGTTTAGTTACATTTTTACAAAAGACTTAAAATATGCCTTTCTAAAAAAAAATAAATTTAAATATCAGTTGTGGGATATTTATTGAACCCTCGATAAACCAATCTACATTAATTTGATGCTTCACTATACCTAAATGTACCAGGAACACATATTTTCAGTTGATGAATCATAGTGGTGTATTAAAAGAATCTTGCCACAGATGGGAATAGCCATAAACTTTTATTATACTGGCTGAATAAATTTCTTTGCTACAAGGGTATTCGTGCAGCATTCAACGATTTTGCAGTTTGTCACTCAGGTAATGTGGCAGCTATTGTTGGCCTCTGCATTTTAAGAACTTCGGATAGTTCTCAAACTGAAAAAAAAAAATAGTTGTAAGACTTGTTCTCTTCATCTCTATCTGTAAAAGAAGCCAACTCTGCAGCTGCATTCAATGTTATTTTTCTGAACGCAGTCTGCCTGACCTCGTTGAGTTGAAGACTTAGCTTATAATGTAGCTTAACTCTTACCACCAACGCTTCCAACCATTGTTAGTGATGTAGATGTACATTTTGTAAAATCTGGCTCAAGGGGCAGACACTATTGGTAGCACTACACTAGCAACTTAATGTTCATCTCTGAAACGTCATACTGCCGCTTCTGCCACTACCCAGTGAATGGTGCTATCATATCACAAACTCCCCGTATTTGTTGCTAAACAGAACTAGTGGGCTACTCTTCTTGGCTGGACTAGTACTTTTACACCTGTGCAGACTGAGCACTAATTAATGTAAGGTAGGTGCTCTCCAACTGCTATAAAGGTTGTAGGATGCACGTTAACTTATGCTGGCTCAGCTTGTCTGAGTGTGGAAAGCTAAGCAGGGTCAGGCCTGGTTATTACTTGGATGGGAGACCCCTCCTCTAGTTTCCTGCATTGAGCAGGGGGTTGGACTCGATGGCCTTGTAGGCCCCTTCCAACTCTATGATCTATGAAATCTATGAAACTCAGGTTTATTGGTCTAACAGCTCTTTTCCTTCGACTGACTGCTCCGGACCAAACTAGATGGTGTGTGATCGCATTTTATGCATCTTGGTTTTTTTTTTTAAAAAAAAATTAAATAGCAGACAGAGTTGTGGGGAATCAGGGCCACGGTGCACAGTAGGAGGGGTGTAACCCTTTCTCACATGCTGTAACAATGACACCCCTCCCCTTACAGTATTTACTCTGGGACAGAAGTTGCCATTGGTGCTACTGACATTTCTCCCAGTAACAGCCTTAAGCACAGAGGGGTTTTTCATCAGCACTGTGGTGTGGAGGACTAACCCCTCCCACAGTCTTCTGCATGTCAGTCTTGACCCTGATCTCGCCTCTCCCCCCACCCCACCGGTCACTCTCTTTAAAAATAAACACATGAAATGTGATCATACATGTGTTGTATATCATTTAGTTTGGCCCTCCGACTCCATTCTTGATGGATTAGCTGTCTGGACAGGTCGTTCAACTATGCAATGCTGACCACGAGTGAATATAAGGCAGCAAGGGCTGGACCTGCACTGGCCCGCCCATATGCAAAGCCAAACTTGCTGGGGGACAGGACGGGACACTGTACTGTGAGCTTGTTCGCAAGAGCATTTGCTTGCCAAGCTCAGCACTCTGGGTTGGATCCAGGCTAAGCTAATTTCACACAAGTCCCACTGATTTTGATGGGAATTGGTTTTGATGGTCTTGACGAAATTGTCCTATTTCAATGGGGCCTAAGAATTACCAATCTGGTCTGGATCCAACCCTATTTATTGTTTTGTGAGTACAAGGGACCCAAAACCTATTTGAAAACCGCTACTAAACCTTCAGCCTACTATGGTTTGTATCAGGGCAGGCAACTTGTGGCCCCTTAGATGTTCTGGCCTATGCTTCCCATCAGCCCTAGCTAGTATAGCCAATGGTGAGAGATGATGGAAGGTGTAGGCAAAAATATCTGGAGGGCCACAAGCTGCCCAAACCTGGTTTGTAGGTTGTCTCTACCACCATCAAAGTCTTTCTTGCATTTCCAAATACAGTGCTGGGGGGGGGGGGGGATCCTACTACAATTTTCTATTCAGATACAAGATGCAATTTAAATCAAATTTTAAATACAGATTTCAAATATATGGATCTTCAATACTGCCCAGCTCCGAGAACAGGTATACAAGAATTTTAAAGTCATCCTAAAACAGGAAACTTCTTTCAAATAAATAGATATCCATAAAAAGGCAGAAACCTATTGCATTGGGGGTGGGATGAGAGAATATAGGAACAATAAGATGAAACTACCAATAAGAAGAACAAAACCAGGTAAACAGATGTGTTTAGCACCTTCCCTTTCCCCTTCCAGTGTCAAGAGGAAATCCCAGCCAAGTGTTTGATATAGGAATACATTTTCATCAAAAGATTTACCAGTTTAGAGAATACTAAAGAAGCGTAATAGGGGGAGAAGAGAGACTGCACTGGTTATTACAATCTTTTAAAATAAACATGTATTAGATGGCTATAGGGGGAAATGAACTACACAATACATACTTAAGTATTATATGAGTCAAGTCAAATTACATCTTCAGAGTCAAAGCAACATTTCTATTTCTAAGTAATTTCCAGTAACTGCAGCAAGATCATGTACAGTTTTCCATTACTCAAAATATAATCTTTAAAATGGAAATAAATGACCAGTACACAGTGCATTTTGATGTTGTCCTCAAAACGCAGGCTACTTAAGAAAAAATGTTTTCCCTTTTATGTACAAATAAAAGCACTGATCCACAGTGCATTCTACTCTAAATTTGTACCCCACCTTTCCCTACTCACACCAAAAACAAAACAAAAACCCCAGACCCAGGTACACCCTGTATTTAGTTTTAAAGTTGAAGACAACAGTTTACCCCCCCAAAAAAAAAGTATGCTTGCCTTTAAAAAAAAACCCTCTATACACGTTCTTACCATACGCAGAGAACTTAAATGTCTTTTCTGACATTTAAAAAAAATTAATGTGTATGTAGAAAAAAAGAACATCAGCATTAGAAGAGACATTTTTAAGGATGACAATATTACCCATTAATATCAACGCAACGTATTTCTTCTTCTCAGGGCCAACTAAATATGGTAGTGGCCATATTTGTTATTCATGCCTCAGTTATTCAGTGGGCTGGGCTAGTGTCTGATTTTAACATCAAGAGGCGAACACCAGTAAGGGGAAATGAACCCTCCCACTCTGCGGCCTTCACTTCATGTTGCTCCAGTACCTCTCTCAGCCCAGTTCATTTAATTAAGGGCGCAATCCTATGCATGTTTAGACAGAAAAGAGTCCTACAATTCCCAGCATGCTCGGAGATGTAGGATTCCCCCCCCCCCCGTCTAAACATGCATAGGATTGCACCCTTACAATATCAGAGCTGAGGTGAAGAAAAAGACATTTGGGCAATAGAGCATGAGGAGGGAAAGCCACAGAGGGGGAGTAGGAGCAACCCTCACCTGTGGATGTCTTATATTAAAATCAGACCCCACCTCCAACTGTACATTAACTAGGTCAGAGATGTGAACAACAAAAACAAATGGCAACCACTATCACATCTAAATTGGTCCTTACAGAGTGCTCTGTGCGTACAAGAGCACCTTTCTCCAAACTGCCAGTGTTGGAATCTCACACACGACTTCCTAGAAGCCACATGACCAAATCGCCATCCCTCTCAGCCTCTTTAAGAAAGCAAGAAATCAAACACATTATATATAATCAAACTGTCATTCTTCCCAACCATTTCAAGACAGGATTCTCATCATTTTAAAATCCTGCTTTTTAATTTGCTTTTAAATCCCAAATTCCTACATTACTTGTAAGGGGGAATGTAGAAAAGTGTTGTTGACCTATAAGTGTGTGTATGTGTGCTCTCTTCTCCTACTGCTCATAAACACTGTCTCTGAAATATCTGTGGAAATTACTGGCTTGCCCTATTAGCCCAATTATAACAAGCTATCTAGCAACCCAGCTAAACCCAGGACATGCCAATCTAAGATTGAGGCTGCAATCCTATACACACATACCAGAGATTAAGTCCCACTGAACTCAATGGGTTTTATGAGATAATCTTGTGACAAGGAAACCACAACACTGCTCCACTTGCAAACATTTTAGGACCACAAGCACACAGTTGTAGTCAATGAAATTAGTGGATAAAAATCCTACATTAGTGGAGGAAATCCTACATTAATGGATGAATTAGTGGAGGAAATCCTACATTAACTAACTATAAATGGTACTAAAGCATCTTAATATTCCCAGTATGTTCACAAGGAAGGAGTTGATCAAAAGTTGGTTCCTTTAAGAAGGCAGAAGTAGGTTGGGCAGCATCTTGTTCTTTCATGAACAAACCAACTCAAGGCTATCTTATGTAGCATAACCCTTCGCATGTCTACTCAAAAGTAAGCCCCATTTAACTCAATGGGATTTATTCCCATGTAAGTGTATATAGGATTGCAGCCTAAATCTTAGATTGGCATGTTCTGGGTTTAACTAGGATGCTTTTTTTTAAATAGTTTGCCTTATTCTAATAAGTATATAAAATAGGGAAGGGGCAACTGTCGAGTATGTATGATGGATAATTTACTGGCTCTCCCACCCAACCCCCTTCATCATTAGATACATATAATCCAGCATCTCCAGACAGTTCAATTATAACACCACTAATATCACTGTAAACAACCTTTAGCCAACTGGAAGTTGAAAGCAGTACAGCTGCCTGTACTTTTATCATTCCTGGCAAGAACATACGTAAAATTCCAGCCACAGTAATTTCAATAAAGTTAACAGTGACCACCACCTATCTAATAGGGTCAGCTATAAAAAATGTCTTGCAATCTTGCAGCAAATAACTGCATGCTACACCCATCTCTATAGACAGAAGGGCTCCAAATCTCCAGATATTGCACATGGAGCAGTACAGGCACTTGCAGCCAAACTGCTCCACTGATGCAATTCCTTAAGGACATCTACCAGATTGACTGTAAGCACCACCAGCAATGACCGGATGCTGCTAGGCCCCTGGCTCCACTTCCTCTGTCCTCTCTTGTGCCAACCTAAACATGAGGCAACAGCAACACTCCGGGATTTACTGGCTGGCAAGGAGACTCAGAGTCCTCTCACCCCTTCTACATTAAAGATCTAGCGAATGATTAAGATTGTTTAAATATCGTTTAGAGAAATACAGACTAAATATTACCTCCCGAGTTTCAATGCTAATATTTACAGCTGATATACACCTACAGACAGAAACCTTTTGCACCAGATGCCATTGCTCTATTGAATTAAAAAAAACAAACAGAATTGTTTATTGTCTAGGAAGAGTTCATGTGTTATGAAATTCAACTCCATGGTTATAGGATGAAAATGTGAGTTTCAAATTTAGACCTGTTAAGGATAGGGTGGAACACTGAAGTTGATAGAAATCACACTAGTATAGTAGGAAACTGTTCTTAAAAACACTTCCTCAATCTGTTACAGGTTTAGAATAATGTTATTTGATAGGGTCTACTGGACACCCTCATGTTTATTTAGGAAACACTTATTTCCTAATGCAAATTGTTGAAAGGTGTGGCAAGCATAGGGCACATTTCACACCTGTGCTGCAGGAAGAAGTTATTGTTGGTTGTGCAATCATCACTGGTTACGAAGATTGCAAGCATGGGAAGGTACAAATACTCCAGAAAGTTGTGCGTGCTTAGTGCAGGTCGCTGACCTATCAATAAGTTAAAGGATAGGGTACACAGAAAAAGCTATAATTAAATATGGCCCACCTTTATGGATTATACTGCAATTAAATAAAAGAGAATCGTAAGTATTCAGGATTTATACATCACTATGTTGTGATGGAAATATTGTGATTATTATTACTATGCTTCGAGTCATAATTCCATTAAAACAAATGATTAGTATATAATATTGTATACTATAAAGCACATAAAACATAAAAAGACACTTCCATCTGGAGAGCTGAAGCTTCCCTCTCTCTGAGGAGTTGGGTATTGCATGAAGTTTCCTGCTGTAAGATTGCAGCTAGTAAATGTAATAAATTAAACATAGTTAAACTGAATGATTAGAAAATAATCTCTGGGCATTAAAAAGGTTACTGCTTATTTTACAATCTCAAATTTTACATGGTCAAAACCTCTGAGATCAAACATTTCTAGTTAGTTATTATAAAATCCATGTCATTTAAAACACATGTACTGGTCTAAACTGGATTGAAAGACCGAAAATTGGTTGGAAGCAAGATTATACAATCCTAAATGAGGATTAGCTGAATTAACTCACTAGAATGTCTACTAAAACAAGGCCCATAGGTAAGCTGCTCCAGCTTGTATAGGGCCATAATAAATATTGGTTTTGGACAAACCTGGAGAGTACATTAAAGCCAAAAGCCCTTGAAAATTCACTTTCCACATTTAATTACATGCATCCAGTTTATGTCTTTGCCAGTACATGTCCAAGATTTGGTCTAAAACATTTTTTCCACTTGCAACATTTAATCCATACAAAGTTAGTGGTTACAAATTGCAAACACATATGTAAAAAATGATTCTTTTTTAAAAAATCATGTTTAGTTTGACAAAACAAGTATATCCTTTCCGAAGCAAGCATGTTTTTTTTTGTTTTTTTTTACATTCTTGGCACAATATTAACAAACACAAAAGACACTTACAAAGAAAAGACCAGTTTCCTAGAATTTGACACAGCCTGAACCACAAAAGTACTTTTTGTTGTGGTAACCCCTTTCTCCAAGGAAAAAGGGCCACAACTTGGCAAACACTTGGAAGAGCGAACTCAAGTGCTGCATTTCAAAATATTTTAATGACAAAAATGGGGGGCAAGCTTTATGAAAGAAAGCTACCGTATGTTGGCAATAATATATATCCTTTTTGCTGTTATTGCTACTGTAATGGGCTGAAGACAATAAATTTATCGCGGCAGTGATAAAAAGGGGGAAACTGTTTTTTGTGTGACTCTTCTTCAGTTAAAAGTGACCCAAAAAAAACCATGTTCTTGCAGTCTCCCCTCATAAATAAGCCCAGAACTCCATGTGTCAAATTACACAGTAATTTTTAATGTCATCATCTCATGATTGGGGGGTGGGGGGTTGAAAGTCACGGACCATCAGGCTCTATTATCACACTTCTTATGCTCTCCCTACAGTGCAATAATATCTTTTGTATCTTCAAGGGTAATTGTCTTTTTCAATACAAAAAGAAATTTGCGCTAAACTTCTTAAAGCAGTACAATATTTGCATTTTGAATGTGTTACAAAGGAAGAAAAAAAGATTCTGCAGCATTGAAGAAATTTTGTACTTAAAGGTTTACAAATATTTACACTCCCCCTCCCCCCCTCCAAAAAAAGTTCCTTTATGTAGTGACTGGGCTTATTTTTTTTCCTTTTGCTCCCTCATCCACAACAAGGGCCACAAACTATGCACAAGGGATGGAGGGGTTCAGGAATACAATTTTCCAGTTCTTAAAGTGCAGCACTGTAACTGATGAACAACTAAGAAAATGCCCTGCATCTTAAATAAAGGGCAAAAAGCTTCCCAGATTCACTGCTGCTGGCTGCCTACAGACTTTTTCTGGGACATGAAGGCAAGCCTAGCTAGAGTTAGAAACGATGCTGCTATCTGTACATAAGAGGCTGTATGAAGAAGTGCAGCTATCATAATCAATGCCGGGATTGCACAGACTACTCTGTAACATACTGTTTTCCTCAGACTAGGGTCAGGCACCGAGTCTCCGCCAAAGCATAGGCCTATCACTTGGCTAGGCAACACTCTGCTGTAATGCCAATTGACTAGTTCTCTGTTAATGGCCTACATTGAGTTAAAGTTGATTCACAGCATTTAAAACTCACAGTACAAAATTTGTGAATTAGAAGAAGCTAGGTTAACATGAGAAAAAGTGGTCAGGTTCCACGCAATATTGGCATCTATGATAATGCAAGACTTATTTTTATCAGAGTACTTTTTATATCAGGTACTCCTTAAGAGTATCTGAAAAGTTTATTGCTCAACTTCATTAAGTAGTGCCATAATTACATCAGCCACAGAGTTCAAGGAAAAAATAAATAGAAGTCTTATGCCCTCCACTAGTTTACTAGAGGGTAGCTGTTGGATGGAAATGCTGCAAAGGATTCCCAAGTACGCTCTTCTTTAATAAGGGAAAGTCAGGAATTTCTTTTCATATTTTGCTGACTTTCATCTTCAAAATACTTCAGCTTCCCACTGAAAACAGTCTTACACTATCCAAAACCAAACATGATTTCATAACATAGTGACTGTTATAACAAGAATCTTTAAAGCACAGCAATTCAAAGTAATTTATATTGTACGGGGAGCAGGTATGTGCCCTGGTGAAGACCGCAGTTTAAAAGTTCCGTCTTCTTTCTACCAATATTTGGTTGTCAAAGTGTCTTGCTGCTTTGGCAGTTCTACATAAACTGTATCTGTAACATAAGAAATCAAGTTGAATTAAAGCCATTAAATATAACAAATATGTTCTACTCAAAAATCTCACTAGAACTTATTCCTATTTTCTGACTGGGAGTGTGGGCAAAGTACTTAAGCTTCTTAAGGTGCAATCCTATGCAAGTTTAGACAGAAAAAAGGTCTACAACTCCTAGCATGCCCCAGCCAGTATGTGCCCTTAGGGTGCTGTGAACTACAAGATATCACGTCTTAACACCTAAACATTAATCACAATTTTAAAAATCCATTACTTTACAAGCTCCAGTAAAATACACAAGTGCATCTACTATTAGGCAACCCATTTTCCCTCCTGTTTTCAACTATAAGACAAAATCAGAAGCTGCCATTAAATGAACAGATACAAACAGCTGGTTTGTTTCCTGCTAGCAACAGTTCTAAGCACAGTCAGGTGCTTAGATACCACTGCTGAAGGAGCCCGTAGCTACTCTTTGTTATAGAAAAAGGAGATTTTTAACAAACTTTTTAAATTTATCCTTTATATATATATATTATTTTTTATTAAGAACACATACACACACAATACAAAACAAACAACAGAATGGACTTTCAATTTTCTCTACAAGTATAAGTAACAATATTCTCTCTTACGCTATAATTACAAAGAAAATTCTCTTTTTTCCATTGTCCAATTTTTTTTCTTCTTATTCATCAAACCCACAAGTATACACTTCATTTTTTTCTAAACTACTTTTTCTGAATTTATCCTGAAAGGTTTTGGGGTTTTTAAAACTCAGACTGCACAAAAGCATTCTGCTGCAAGTTTTGAAAAGCTGGCCTGTAGAATGGGTTCCATTTTCTACATGTATTTCGTGAATCAATGTCTTACTTTAGCCCAGGAGTGGGGTGGGAGTTGTACACATGCACGGACACATACACACAGAGAGATACTCTTCAAAGACATGCAGCCTGCAGGTTGCGCACATGTGCTCTAGCCTTCCATATGCCCCCTTTGTCCTATTTCCCCATAACTCCCAGTTGCCATCTCCTGCATCAGTATTCCCTTTCACAGTGTATCATCAACCTAGCCCTTTCCTTTGGCTCCTTCCACACACAAATGCATCATAATCTCCCATTCTTTTTTCTTTTAAAAAAAAAAACCTCCTGTAACCCATCCTACCTGTCTACCTACCATGTATACTCCCTTCTACCTTTTGCTTCCAAACTCTTCGAGTGTTCTGATCACTCCTACGGTCCCAATTTTCTTTCTTCCAGCTCCTCTCTTAACTCTACCATCTGGCTTCTGTCCTCTGTATTCCAGCAAAACTGCCTTCACTAAAGTTAGCCAGCCAGCCAGCCAGCCAGCCAAAAAGCTGTCTACTGCCTTCGTCATTCCTGCTACCTTTAATACAGTTGAACATCTTATTCTTGACTTCTTTCCATGTCTGTTATCTCTATCATTCTGGTCCCAGCTGGTTTTCCTTTTACCTGTCAGATCATTTGTTCAGTTTTTCTACTTGGAGAGGAGATGGAGTGCTCCAGTGCAGCCTTCTCCCACTGTGTCAGGGTCCCCTCCTATGCTCCCCCACTACACTGCCCCTTGGTGACCTCAAAGCACATGACTTTGGTGCTACCAACATGATGATAATACCCAGCTTTGTTCTCCACGCCAGACCTTTCCCCTTCTATTCAGTGCTGTTATATCCCTGTTCATCACCCACCAACTCTATGACCCTCAGCTGCTCAAACCATCTCTTGCTCTCAAACTATCCTTCCCATTCTCCCTTGATGTTCCTTATGCCTGGAGCTCCCTTCCAGAACCCATACATGGAGTCTCCACCCATGAAGTCTTAGTCCTCATTCCCAACTCTAATACTGCCCAAGTACGTTTTAACTGGATTTGCTCTCATTGATCCCCTTCTTACCCTTTCCTTGGCCTGCTCCATACACACCCCTCACTTTATTACCCCTGCTTCTCCATTCCCCCCTACCCACTTGTCTCCAGCATTGTGGAAATTTAGACTGCAAGGTCCATGGGAAAGGGAGCTCTTTCTTACATTGCTTTATAAACACTATGTCTGTTAATAGGAGTGTGAATCTGGAACAAGGTAGTGAAGTTCTTCATTGGGAAACAGACACATTTCATGGGGAAAAACACTTAACTTGCTATTGATAGGATTAATTAGCTCTGTTAGGGAAGATGCTTCTCTCAACATTCAAAGCATGGTTTGGTCAACATGGGATGTGTACATTTCTTGCTCAGAAGCTCTCGACTGCTAACCATTGTTCTCTAAGTTGGTTGCTTCTTTCCTGCAAGCTCACATATGCAATTTTAATACATAACCTGAATGTTGATTCCTGTACATTAAACCAGGATATAAGCTGTTGCTGTTGAGACCACCAGAGGGAGAGGAAGCAGCAGCCGGGCACTGCTCTGTCGTGCCTGCATACAGCTCCAGCCGAGAACCCCCTCCCTCCTGCTATCAACTGTCGTTGCCGAGACCATCAGAGGGAGAGGAAGCAGCAGTCCCTCCACTGTGTCCATGACCTGCTGAAATTTGCAGCTAAGAATCTAGAGCCTGCCCTGAATTTGCTTTTTTCCTCCTTCCTTTTGTGTTGTGTTCTTAGATTGTAAGCCTGCGGGCAGGGACTGTCTTAAGAAATATCTTTATAAGCTGCCTCGGGAGCCTTTTTGGCTAATGGGCAGGGTAAAAATGATACACACACACACACACAAATAAACTGGCACCAGAAATGTGGAAAAGTGTGAACTGTCTCTCTCTCACCAATGTAACTCTCTGAATATAGTTGACCAAGCTTTATCTGAAAACATCTGAATTCTCAGTCTCCACCTGCTTGCATTGCATGTCTAACTTACAGTCTTTTACAAGACTCTAAGAGAATATACTGATAGCCTTTCCAACACACCAAAGGCTCTACATAAATAGCAGTGACAACATACCTCAAGAGCTAACATGAATGGAATAAACCTTTTCTTAAAAATCTGAACACACAGAACGCGTCAGCCAACAACTTAAGGAACATGCAATGTGGAGCTTGTGATAAGATACCAGTATGCAAAAACTCTAAAAGGTCTCATCTTTACATTAAGGAAACACCAACCTGTGTTCCAGAGATAGGTGCAAAGGGATTTGTTGGCCTTAGACCTGGTTGGGTATAAATCATCGGCTGCGGTGCCATAATAGGTGTAGCTCCCATCTGAGTAGGTACCTGGATGATGGAAAGACGAAGACATAAAGCCACTGACTGGCCTCCCAGCTTGAAAATGACGGCTTAATCCAGAAAGCCATGTATGTGCCAAACAAATGTGTGCAGCTGAGCCTTCAAATCAGGTTTCTTCTCCCTTTCAGCAGCTTCCCCACAATAAACTGCTTAAGCTCTTGAGTCTGCGTGTGAGAACTACCCATGATAGGTTGTTGTATCATGCGAACCTGGACCAATTCTCACAGAATGGTTTGTTTGAGGGCAACAAGCCATCCTGACAACCTATGGGCTGTTCTAGGGTTTTTTGTACCCATGATGGGTTGTCGTGTTGTCCAAGCCTGGGCGACTGACCCCATCGTGGGTACTGGGAACCGACCAGCGACTCGCTTGGCAAGACCGACAAAAAAAACCTTGTCCCCCTTGCCAAGCTTGTCCAGACACCTGCCAGTGCAAGCTGCCCCACAAATGCCTAAGCAGCACTTTGGGGCAACTGGCACTGGCTGGATGTCCTCCACCGCAACATCATGGCAGGGGATGTCAGCTCACCACGCTTTTTCTGTCCCTTTACCCCGCCCCCCCCCCCGGAGATCACTTGCACCTTTGGTTTCCCTTGACAGCTCATCTTTTTAATTTTTCCTTATATATTTCCTTAGCCACAGCGAAAGCTTTTCAGACCATTCTATGATGTTAACCATAACAGGACAATCAAAGAATTAGCTGTTATAGAGTTTGCTGGCTTCTGCAAATCAAGTTATACAAAATACTAAACAGATTATTTACACACTGTAATACAGAAGTATAGACAAGTGAATGATCTTACCATTCCATACACAGGCACTTGAGGCGTATTCACTGGGTAGGTTACTGGAGCAGGTACCTTTGTGGTAGAAAAGAACAAAAACAAGAAGAGGTAGCACATGTAACAATTTGGCTACAACCTCCATTGATAACATTGAAAAAACGATATAAAACACATCATATTTTGTAAGTACTTAAAATAGATGCCAAACTCATAGGAAAATAACTTACATATCCAGGATAAGGTACTCCATTCTGGCAGAGCAACAAGGAGCAAGGATAGAAAATTATTGGGTATGGCAGGAAACCAAAAGTAGAATGACTTTAGCGAGGAACAAGACAAGCTAGTCTTGAGGACTAGTCTTGAGTAGCAGAAACATCCTGAGCAGAGGGGAAGATAGAACACCACCACCCTTGTCTCCTTTGGAGCCTTGAGAACTGCACCAGAATGAGAAAGTGGGTGAGGAATGGGAGTGATCAGCTGCTGCAGGCTGTAAGAAATCTGGTTGCTATTTCCTGCACTTGGCACTTTTGGCGTAGCTATTTGCAGGTTGTATTGTTTGTTAATGCCTCAAGGCACTGGAAAGGTTTGGCTTATTTGGGGCTGGCTTACACTTTTCTGATAAATAATAATTGGTATTGTGCTGTAATTGTTGATGTTTCTTATTTTGAAATTAATTTTAAATCTTATTATGTTAGTATTACATAGACCCTATAATGACCCAGCTGCTCAGCCACTCCAATTGCAGATTAAGCCAGGACACAGGACACACTCTGTAACAGCAACAGGTCTATTCTACCTGTTTATTTACTTATTTAAAGTAAGCACTACAGAGTATACATTCCCTAGATACAGTCCATGTGCAGAGTATAAATGCATAGCAAGCATTAGTCCAGTGGAGAGAAGGAGAACTTCACCTCACCAATACAAAGTGTTACATTGTAGCAGTTGCAAGAACAAGAAGAACACAAGAGCACAGCTAAAGTTCTTCCCCTTAAAATGGCTTCTGTCTGAAACAGTTCACTACGTCAGAGAAAACAAACACGTGACAGTTGGTTTGTTAAGTTCCCAGAGATCTTTTCCCAGGCTGGTCCAGGAATAGCCTCCTGACTTAGACATAAACAGAACTGCTTGAGACAGCCAATGTTCCCAAACATACTAAAACGAATGCTCCCAGCTTGCAGCTGATAACATAACACAACACAAGCCCCTTGCATGAAGCTAAGCAACTCTTTTGAATCCTGGTCAATATTTTCATCAACCAAATGCATTGAAAATACACAGGGAATTTCATCCTGAAGGCACCAAAATCGCTATCCAGGCATTCAACAGCTGACTACTATTTATATGTTATATAAGATGCACTGTAACCTTCAATTTATTTAGTGCCCAAATCTTCTCTCTTAATATTCTATAATTTCATGCCAACACCATAACTGTATACAGTACTTTTTTTCAAAAAGTGGAATATTTACACGAATGCTTGGAAGATTATAAAACCATGGGGAAAGGCAAAACGCACACAAAAATTAAAGTTCAGATCTTTCAGTACGGAAGACGTTACCATCTGTGGAGCAGGAGGAATAGGGACAGTATTCCACGTAGTCGAGGTGCTTGTTTTTGCTTGCCAGTTAGTTCCACCAGTAAGTTTCCTCTCTGTAGGCTGATTCCACTGCATATCAGATCTAAAAGTGAATTGCACAGCCTGAGCTGAGACATACGGGAAACAACAGAAAGGATACTGCAATATGAAAGGCTGTTCTGCTAGCCACTTATTTCTTTTACCTGCCACTTTCATCACATTCCATGCACCTTGATTTTGAAAAATATTACACATACCAATTGCTAACATGTCTACTTTATTTAATTCACAAACTGCACCCTCAATTACTTCACCGGTTACTTCAGGAAGTGCTTACTTCAGCAAATAACACCACTAAAAATGAGTCTGGCAAGTAGGGGAGCCAAGCGTCTTGCGAATATCATACGTTACACTGGGATTTTTCCACATCAGAAGCTGGTCTCGCAAAGCAGCTTGCAGATGGTTCAGGCAGATTTTAAACCGGGGTGTTGAACCTCAGGCCTACAGGCCAAATCCGGCCCTCCAGTATTCCCAGATGGCCACACTCCCACTCCCCCTGGCCCCACTTCCTTTCCCCTGACTACAGATTATTTGCTGGTTTCCCCGCTCCTGCACGTTTTCCCCCACTGTAAAATGTTGAGATGCCTCTCCCATGAATTAAGTTACTAGCAGGAAGAGCTTTAAGCTAAAATATGCTGGTATTTTTGTCCCCGCCCCTTTTGCCTTCGGCCTCGCCCACCACTGGAATATGGCCCCTTGAGAGCTTTTCCAAAACTGAATTTAGTTCTTGGGCTGAAAGAGGTTTGACCGCCCCTGTTTTAAACCATGCCAGCCATCCCCCACTACCCCAGTCAAAAGATAAATTTTAATAGCATGGTTATAATTCACATGAACCAGAAACAGCCAACAGAAAAGCAGTCGTACTTTTTTGCCTTCTTGGTGGCACCCTACACCCCCCATGTGTGAAGCAGCAGGCCTCAAAAGATGCTCATCAAGCTTTAAAAAAAAGAGACTGGGGCCACAGCACCAACAAGCAGATCCTATGTCTGATTTGTTTTTAAATCCAGATTGCATTCTGTATTCAATGAAATTCTATTTTAAACATCTTTTACTGCAGAGCTTCTTCTATACATTGTTTGGTTATTAATTATAACATGGTATACATTTGTTAACTTTTAAATGTTTAGCATTCCACATGGGATTTTTTATTGTAATCAAAAGAGATTTGCAGCATGGCAAAAGTTATGTAAGCTTTATTCAAATGATAATACTATTAATGAAATCAGTTGAGATAGACAGATATATAGACATCTCACTTTTTGGATGGTGTTCCTCCAAAGCCAAGATCTGTAACAAAACACATCAGAAGCATTTAATAAAGAATTTGGATTCCTTTATATAATAAATATCTATTATATTTACATATTTTTAAAATGAAGGCATTGCACATACTTCCTACTAGGTTAGCAAGCGAAGAGTCAAGGTCATCAGCCAAAATCTTCCCACTTTGCTGCCCAATTAAAGCTCCTCTCTGATTTTGTGTTGGTACTATTGGTTGTAAAACCTCATCTGTAAAATTAAAGACTGGGTAGAAAGGGGAGAACAGAAAATATTAAGAATGTTTATTAATTCTCAACTATAATTTCAACTAAGATAGAAAGCAGGAAATGTACTACCATCCAGAAATCCCCTACTCTGAATAAAACACACACACGAGAGATGACCTGTACATGCAGAAACTTGCTTATGCAGGTAACATCTGCATCTACACTGGGATGTTCACCGAAATGTCTGGATGAGTCTTTCAAAGAAGCTGAGCCCACTAGTTATTATGAGCGACACACTGCTGGATGCTAGCCATTATTAGCCTTGTCAAAGTTTTATGTGTAGCTTTCATTTCAAAAGAGCTTAAGGGCTAAATAAGATAAAGCTTAAACCCCACATTATTCCTGGAAAAATGGATCTTAAGACAAAATTCAAATGAGCTGCCGGAATGATTCAGATAGGAATTTTGGAGAGTTATCTTTAAAATGAACGTGTATAAAATCTTTAACACAAAAAAAATCAACTTCCCCTTTGCACAGGACTGTTTGACAGCAGCTCTTCCTTGGAGATTTAAAATCAGAAAACAAAAAAACCGCACACAAATATAACTTTCGCTAGGGGTGGATTTCTGTTCCATGCCCCACACCAGTACCAAAAAAGAGGAAATGTTCAAGAATGGAAAAGAGAAGGAGTATGCTCCAAACCAGGAAAGTCATATGGTCCCAGGAGCTCAGATATGTACTCTGCTGTCTAATGGAGCTTACACATCTATTTCAAATGAAGGGATCTGGGCATGTATATCTTTGCATGCACAGATTCAGTCCCTCCTTTGAAATGGACACAAGATTGAGCATTGAGAAATTGTGGAAGAGGGTGCATGCGAGCACAACAAGAGCAACTTTTCCGGCCAGTACAGCGAGCAAGCTACTTCTTGTACAAACGCCTTCACAAATGTTCACCGAGCAACATCTTGCTGCAGGCAACCTAAAAATGCCCAGCTGGCCTTCCTATGTAAAGTTACAAGAGTCCTGCCTTTCGGAGGAAAATCCTGGAGCCCTGGATTCTACCTCCTGAGCTGTCCTCTAGAGCAGTGTTCTCCAACCTTGGTTCCCCAGATGTTTTTGGCCTACAACTCCCAGCATGCCCCAGCCAGATCCTGTCTTGAAGGGTTGTTTCATGGCAGCCAAGCCCAATGTTAATATCAAGATTATTTGTCTTTACAATATGGAAATGAACCAGTGATATGAAATAAGCCATGCTGTCATCTACTAACTAATTCATAACTGCTATTGTAGCCATTTCTATAGACTAAGTATAGTGCATGTATTATTTCAATGGACTTCCATATTTTAAAGTGAAAATTAAAATGTTGCACTTTGGTGGGGGGAAAAAGCATCCCTCCTCGGCCTTCTCACTATTCCCAAGGTATGAAATTAGCCAACATATAATAGAAGTTCCGCTCCAAATGTTTTGAAATGAGGTTTGCAAGAACTACATACAGTAATTGTATTTTGTTTTTCCAAATGCAAGATATACCAGGATTTACATAATCCACAATTTAAGTTCTGTACAGCACAATCCTTTGCATGTTTACTCAGAAGTAAGTCCCACGCTGTTTAGGGGGAGTGACATCCAGGCTAGTGTGCAGCCTTAAACTTGCAACCACTCCCCCCTCCCTTTTTAAAAAACTTACTTACCCGTTGAAATCCGTGATCCAGAAGGCCATATTGAAAAATAACGCCCAAAAGATAAAAGAGAAGGACAATTATAATGTGCAGTAGCTTAACAGGGCACAGAGTTAGGTACTTGTTCTCTGGGGAGGGTATTTCTACACCACAATCAAATACATTCTAAGATACTTAAGACTACCCCAAAACACAAAATTAAAGCTACGAAAGTGCACCAGTTTAAAAATGCTAACACATTACAGTGAATAAAGCCATTTGATACACAGCCTAAGCAAAATTCAGTATGATCCATCCTCTCCATGAACGGACAGCATGTGAAGACAGCAAGTGAGGGGTGAGAGACTAGGAAGTAGAAAAAGAGAGATTGATCCAGCCTATTCTCCCCTCTTGTGGCTCAGCCTCAGCACCTAATGGATATACTCCCCACAAATTTCCCACATCCCAAGCTGCTGAGCATAGGCTGCTCTCACCAGGAGTTGCTCTGCATGTAGGCCTGAATTATAACATGCGTTCAGGGAGGGAAGCCATGGCTAATCCCCACTTGACAGCTTTCCATCCTCCATAAATGTGGAGCCTTGGCCCTCTGCCCTCCACGTACAGAAGGAAAAGATCATAGCTGCAGTTTGTAAAGCACCAAGGGCTATCTAGGAAACATGCTGAAAGACTGCTTCTAAATGTCTGTATTCTGAAGGCACAAAAGCCTAGCTTGTGTAACATGAGCAAACACTAGCAGATGGCCCTATCATGTTTCAGTTTCTCATGAGATGAGAAACGGCAGTTTGTAAAATGCTTAGATTATAGGGAGATCTCAAGTCATTCTCAAGAACGGAAATGAAAATATTAGCTGACAAATAGATGTATTGCACAATAAATTAGTTTAAGCACACACTGCATGAAATTCTATTTTTGCTCTTCCAGAGTACAAGTAGGAATTATCTCACTGGTGCTGGCACAGACATTGATGAATGGAGGATCTTTAAAGTTTAAAAGTCAGGGATCAGAGCCTAAAACATGATCTGGGCTGATGAATCATGTGTCATAAAAGTATTTCAGAAGTCATGACACTTTAACATTTGCAAATTTAGTTTGAAAAACCTGTAAGAGATAGTAAATCATTTTCCTTTCTAAAGGAAAAAAGTTTAGAATTTAACTCATTCTGGCTGTGTGCAGGCAATCTTACCTTGGCTTATTAAGCCAAGATATGAACAAGCCTTGGTCCTCTGCAGGCAGCGGTTCGATCCTCCCTTTGCAATTAACCATAGTTTCCCATTACATCCAGACCATGGCTAACGGCTTCTAAACAAACCAGGATATGAAGCCATGGTTTAAAACTGTGAACTGTGGTTTCCTGGCTTTTTACCCCACTTGTGCAAAGTGACTATATAGCAGGTGCACAAGGCTCGTTCGCATCTCAGCTTATTAAGCCAAGATATGATCGTCTGAATGCAAGCTCTGAAACAGACCTACAAGCTATAGTCAAGAAGTGTTGACATTGTCATAAACATGAATTGCTATTAATCTTATTCACCCACAGAGTTTACTACCACAAGATGGGATGATGGCCACTACCTGTCCATCACCAACCATTACAGATGCTATTTAGCTACTCTACTCCCACCCCAACTGAGTATCAATTGCAGGGGATGACTACAACTTTTATACCAGGGGTGGGGAACCTCAGGCCAGGGGGACAAATTCAGGCATCCTGGGGTCCCAATCCATCCACCGGGGTTTCCCCAGTGGCCACACACCCTTCCCCTAACCACTGAATGTTTGGTGGTTTCCTGGCTTTTGTGCAGTTTTCCCCCATTCTAAAAGGTTGAAATGCCTCTCCTAAGGCCTAGTTACCGGCAGTAAGAGCTTTAAGCTGCAATTAAGCTGGCATTTTTGGGATTTTGTCCCTATCCCTTTTGCCCTGTCCACCACTGGAATGTGGCCCCCAAGAGCTTCTCTGAAACTGAATTCAGCCCTCGGTCTGAAAGACGCTCCCCGCCCACCCGTTTTCTACCTTCCTGGTAAGTATATGGCTGGCCAAGATGGGCTTTCCTCATCCAGCAAGGCAATATTTTTTTAATATACTGACATTGCATTAAAAATTATCTTATAAAAAGGCAAGTATTGGCTTCACTGATCTATAGAACTAGAAATCTAGGGGTAACTGTTGGCTTTAAAAAGACACAGAAGCAGAAAATTTGATACACATTAAGTAGCTTTACCCGTCGCAGTTCTAAACTCCGGCACTGAGGACTTTCCACCAAATACAGCATCAAAATCCACACTGATGGTTGAAGAGGCAGTTTTCTGTGATGCTGAATGAAGAGGATATCCTACAAATGTTTATAAAAGTATTATTAGAATTGTCATAATTAAACAGTTCTGCAAGCTGTAAAAGAAGTTCAAGAAAATAATTGCTATAAATATTGCAAGGATAAATATGTGGAAATATATGGAGCTTTATGACCAGTAAAATAATTTTCACAGAAAAGACTAGATTTAAAGAGGGGCATCCAGCACCTACTGAATTATGGAACTTTAGAAACCCAATTGTGTGCACCCCCACTTTTCTTTTCTTTTTTAAAAGTACAATCACAAACCTACATCAAACGTAAAACACGCAATATAGTATATCACTTTCATTCTAAATTAAAATTGCCACAGTCATCTGTTTAATTAGGAGTTGCAATATAGTTTTGACTTAAAATTAAGAAAACTAAGGCAGAAACCAAATATCAATAAAATTAGATACTGGGTCATTGTTAGTGTCTATTTGGAAAGGAATTAATTAGAGGATGTTTTACCACTAAACAGTTCCACTGTTTGTTTGGAGGCAAAGGAGGAGGTCACAAAAGGGGTGGTACTTTTTACAGCTTCTTCGACCGGCTTCATATCAAAGAGGTCCAGGTGGGGTGGAGACCCAACACAACCATTTGTAGATGAGAAAGGTCCTTTCAAATACAGCATTAGGTGGTAAGAAAGAGAAAGAAGAAAAACCAGAAGACAAGTAGTACTCGAGAGAAGACACACTGCACAGTCACAACTTGGTGAATTCAGAGATTCAGTTACAAGGATTTAAAACAGTTTTGTGCATGGTTGTTCTTTGCTGGTCTGTTCACCCAGGTTAATTTTATTAAAATCCATACCAGTTTGGTCTTTTGTACAAAAGGCACTCAGCTTTGAGTACAAAAGGCACTCAGCTTTGAAAACCGAACTCTTACACTGGAAAATACTTCTGAATCTTTGAACCCATTTGGATGCCATTTGCAAATCCAATATTAGGCAAGCTTGGCAGTTACAAAGTTGTACTTAATGTTTTCAGGAGATTATCCCTAGCAAGTTTGGGGCAGAGTATGTATGTGTCACTGAAATACATATAATGTTTCAGTGTGAAATGGAACTAATAAGCAGTGACAGCAAAACTGAAGGTTCCCCAATAACCTCAGTGGAAGAGAGCTGAACTCTGTTGAAATAGATGGGTGGTTCTCAGCACATCATGCAGTTCTTTCGTTGCTAAAATGTATTACTGTGTCAACAGTTTTCAGTATCTTTTTCCCTCCTTAAATTTAGACAATTGAAAAGAAGTACTATCGTCTTTAGTTTTACAAGTATTCCAATAGAAATGACTACATAATATAACATTTAAATCACATGGGGAGAGCGATCCTATAGCCCCCTAGACAGCATCTAGGGGGCCATAGGATACTTTGGATTCCCAGATCTGAGGTCGGAAACAGAGCTCTGACCTCAGAGCTGGGGATCTATGCTCCAATTCCCCCTACCCCCCCTTCATAGCTGGCACGGAAAATCAACCTAAGAGAGGGGGCAAAGGGGGTGGTTTGGGAGATGGGGAGGGGAGGAGACTGAGGCTGCCAGGATACAATGTATCCTGACAGTGCTCCAGTCTCCCCCCCCCCAAGCACCACAGCTAGACAGCCAAAAACTGATGTCTAGCTGAACTGCAGAGTGGGAGGTTAGGGAGGCGAAGATCGCCTCCGCTGCTCCTCCCGCTCTGCACTGGATGCTTGTAAGCTTCCGAGTTTGGAGGCTTACAAGCATCGAGGGTGCAATCGATAAGATTGCGTCCTGTGTGCTTTAATTTTCCCCCTTCAAATATTTCAGGTCAAATATTTGTATTAGGACAAAAAATTAACATGGGGTACCTTTTTTTAAAAAAAGTTGTTTACTAAATGCAAGTAAAACAAACATGCCAAATTAGATATCTCTCTAGGGCAGGGCTCTCCAACCTTGAGTCCCCAGATGTTGCTGGCCTACAGCTCCCAGCATACCCAGCCAGCATGGCTAATGGCAAGGGATTCTGGGAGCTGTAGTCCAGCAACATCTGGGGACCCAAGGTTGGAGAGCCCTGCTCTAGGGCATCAGAAAATTTACAGATAAATTAGCCAACTTTGCATAGGATTTCTTTTCCAGAAAATTTCCAGATTCAACGATTTCTGAAAAAAAACCCATCACTATCAATTGGTTGTTCAGATGCTGCTTCCCACCCTCACCTCTAGACGTGGTAACAGCAAATGTAAAAAATGAATGCTGAAATTGGAAAATTGTGCACTCAAAATGACAGGATCTGTCACTTCCACCTGCAGCTAAAGAACTGGGGATGAAGCATCTGAACCAGATGTATGCTACAGATTTCACTATGTGTAGAATCGGAGAGGGGAAGAGGGGGGAAATGCAGTGTCCAAAAAACCCTTGCTTTGAGAAAGGAGCTACAATAGGACACTTTAACCCCCTGCCCCTTGAAGCTTGGGACATGGGAAGTCTGCAACACAACAGCAGCTAATGTTCTAGCGCAGTCAAGGCTCAGGTGCAACAGACTTTGAGAATTCCATCCCCACTTTACATTTAAAGCAGACTCAGATTGCCAGTCAGGGATGCATTCATGTTGGCAGAATACAAGCTGTATTCATTTGTGTGCGTGTGTGTGTTTTTGTGTATATGTATACATATATGTACACACATTAAGCACATTACTAATTGGAATGCTAATAAAATGAAGCCATTCAAGTTATAATTACAAGCAGAAGCCAAATTTATAACTGCAGAACTCCTTGTAGACCAAACCTCTTACCTCAAGTAGTTCCAATGAGTTATGCACACAAATATTGAAGTCACCAATGAAAAGTGGTACCGTTACATGTATTTACAGACCAAATATGACCCCCTGACTCTTTGTCCTAGTTACACAATCTTCATTTACTATGGAAAACAAGTTTATAACTAGCTAATCATTCAAAACAAAACAGCAGGAGCTGCCTTATCTCATGTACTCTCAGTCAACACAGTTTGCTGAAGTTTATGGCTCTAATCAAACTAGTCAGAAGAATAACTCTCAATTCCACAGAAGCAGGGTATGTGTACTGATAAACTAGGAAAGAAGCAAAGATAGATTCATAGATCATAGAGTTGGAAGGGGCCTACAAGGCCATCGAGTCCAACCCGCTGCTCAATGCAGGGAACTAGAGGAGGGGTCTCCCATCCAAGTAATAACCAGGCCTGACCCTGCTTAGCTTTCCACGCTCAGACAAGCTGAGCCAGCGTGAGCCACAGGCCTGATAATCTGACATATTCCTTATAATGGGGGGGCCGGGGGAAACCAATTTAGAGTGTAGTAATAATTGCTATGATCTGCTCCATGTTTCTCTGCCACAGCTATTAATGAAGTTAAAGAGAATATCTGGATTTCATGGCAACAAATTAGCTGTGCAAGTATGACATAATTTGAAAAGAAAAAGACAATTAACTCCCAGAATTCCAAGGACCGTAACAGTTCTGTTTAGCTACAACAGTTAACTTACCTCCCCAGGCACTGCTTGCTGATGTTGCTATGGCTGGAGTACTCTGTACGGTTGGAACAAATGCGGGCTGAAGGTCAAAGAGATCCGTAGAAAGGTTGGGCATGCTGAAAGTTTCAAGAAGAAGAATGTCACCTATATAAAGGCCCTGCTTAAGCAAGGTAAGGCCTTTGGTCTCCTATGTTACTGCTCCTTTTTAGTAACTGGTTTTATTGAATCATTTTACTCTGCAGCTACTTTCAATATTTGTTCTCTTGCTTTATTTATTTTTATTATTTAACATTATATTTGTAGGCCAACTTTAAAGGTGTAACCCTCCCAAAGTGGCACACAAGATAAAAACAAACAATACAAAAAATAAAACAAAATAAAAGATTTTTTTTAAAGGCCAGTGAAAACAAGTGAGTCTTCAGAGCTTTTATGAAGACCTGCAAAGAAGGGGCCTGCCAAACACGTGTGGGAAGCTTATTCCAGAGGCACGTGGCTATCTTTGCTTTTTTATGTATAGGGCTTGACATTCTGTATTCTGTATATTAAATTATTTATTTTATTTTTATTTTATTTATTATATTTATTGTATTCATATCCCACCTTTTTTCCTTCAAGGAACCCAAGGCGGTTTACATAATCCTCCCCCTCCTCTCCATTTTATCTTCACAACAACCCTGTGAGGTAGGTTAGGCTGAAAGTCCATGACTGGCCCAAAGTCACCCAGTGAGCTTCATGGCTAGAACCCGGATCTCCCAAGTCCCAGACCAACACTCTAACCACTACGCCATGCTGCCTCTCCAACAAAATTATGTTTTTTGTTATAACCTAAAGTCTAAACAAATAAACTTAATCTTTAAGTGTAAAGCAGTCTCTGCTGGCTGCTCCACCTTGGCTTGCCAGGAGCAGCAATCGAGTTTCTAGCTAATAGCATTTTCCCTCACTGAAACAATGGCACTGGGGAGGGAGAAAGAAAGAAATTATTTTAGGGAAGCAGTCAAAAATCTAAAGATTGTGTAAGTTTGTGCAGAGTTTGCATAATGCCAAACAGTACAGAGTCTGATAATCAGCTAAATCATCCCAATTTTTAAAAAACTTGTTGAGGGGAGAATGGATTATTAAACACTTGGTAAAAAAAAAATGATGCAAGTGAAATCAAATGCTTCTGGGGTGAGATGAATGAGAGAAGAAAGGATAGAATGTCTTTTGTTTTATATTTATTTATTATATTTATACCCCACCTTTTTTCCTGCAAGGAACCCAAGGCAGCTTACATAATCCTCCTCCTCTCCATTTTATCCTCACAACAACCCTGTGAAGTAGGTTAGGCTGAGAGTCAGTGACTGGCCCAAAGTCACCCAGTGAGTTTCATAGGCCGAGCAGGGACTAGAACCCGGATCTCCCGAGTCCCAGTCCAACACTCTCACCACTACGCCACACTGGCTAGTGGTCAAGTAGCACTGTGGTCAAGTTTCTCTTCAGCAAACAACAAATGAGATTCTACAATGCTTATGCAACAGAAGTGCCTGCCCTCTACCCCAATTTCCACAAGATGCCCAGGGTTTCCACTTGTAATACATAAATACATAATACATAAATCTAGAATGGAAAAGTGAAACAGGAAAGCAGACAAACTTCTGTTGAGTGTCTGGGCTTAAAAAGCATACTCAAAAGTTAATAACCTTTATTTCTTGTTTTAATTTAAAGCTATATTTAGGTTGCCTTTAGTGGTGGAACCCTCTCAGGTAACCTTTCCAATGCCAAGAAGTTGTTTTAACATGAAGAATTAAGCTCCTGAGTCCTGACTATAGGTGCTTTGTACCTGCTCTGGTATTGAAATATCCCTCACCTATTGGTAGTTGGTGCGGGCGTTGCAAAGAGGTCAACAGTAGCATTGGTATTCACACTCTTCCCTGATAAAGTGCTTGGAGAGGCAGATGTAGGAGTAGAATTTGACACCACAGAAATCTCTCTCAATCGTTGTTCCTACAAAATAGTTGTGCAAGATAGCATTTACTAAGAAAATTAAAAGTTTACATTGTGTTATTAAATGCAAGTGCACTGGAACTGAAACTTAACTGTCTTGCAGAAATTAACCCACATGCCCATTCTATAGTGTATTACAGGGAAATCCAGTCAAATGCCACTGCTTGACTCTTTTCCACTGAAACCAGTGGGATTGGCTTATTCATGACTTCACTGGAGGACCAAAGTTAAGCACTCAGCCAAAGCTAAGCCCTTTCAAGTCCCACTGATTTTGATGGAGATTGCTTGGCTGTTTCTCCACTGAAATCAGTGGAATCTGAAAGTGATTAACTCTGGCTGGACTCATGAATCCAAACTTTATAAAATGCACTGACACAGACTCTATGCTGTGGTAGAAATGAAGACTAAGGCTACAGCATATGGTCAATGATCTCAGCAATTCTGAAAACACACACTACAACTCACCTAATGAAGACAGAATCCACAAACTTAAAATTACAAGGCAAAACAGCGATGCTTATACCAGCACAGACAGGTAAAATGGTAACAGCTAAGGCCCTTCTTTCAGGGATCTATGAAAGGTTGCTGCCAGATCATCTTCTACATTTTAGGCCTGCTCATATCTGAGAAACCCATACCTTCAGCGCTTGCAGTCTAGCTTGCTCCTCCTCCAACGCCTGCTGTTTCTCTCTTTCATCCATTTTACTGAAGGACATTCCTGTGTTGGCAAGTGTGGAAACTGCACTGGATAGAGTGCTTGCTCTGAAATTTTTAGAAAATAAAAGACATACACACTTAACATCTTTCAGCCTGAAGAAAGCCTCAAGCATCACATAGATATTTTCTTAGGAAGGGAGAGGTGGACAGAATTCAAACCACACAACTTTAAACTTGTCCAAATCAAGATGCCTAAGATAAGAATTGAAGAGGTGTTAACCACTGAGAGAACTTTAGCTATTGGGCGGTATAGAAGTGTAATAAATAAATAAAATAAATAAATAATTTTACAATCTATGCACAGTTATCTGAGGAAGAAATCCCAATGAATGGAGAGGGGCTTAAATCCAAGTAAACACGTATGGGATCACATTGTACATGTGGAAAAACATGTTATCTCAAAATACCTATGTTTAAAGTGCATACTGCATTTATTCATAAGCCAAAAAAAACCCCTGGACAATTATTGGGAGGAGGGTGAAAACAGAATTTGGCCATTTATTTATTTACACCATCTGTGTGCCAGTCCCATAATATAAATTTCTCAGTGTGGCAATTGTGGTAAAAATAAGTTTAATGGCAAAGAAAATGTTTATGACTGGGTTTAGATAGAGCTTCTACTAGAAACTCCCTGACATGATTCCGCCAGCCAGATTGGTTGGGTGGGGTGGGGTGGCGGCAACCTGGCCCCCGGACCAGAGAAGGTTCCTTGCTGCTGTACTAGATCCAGCTTGTCTGGTCACTCAAAATCAACCCAAATAAAAAAAAAATTCAGTGCCTCCAAATAACAAGGACAGATCTCAAAAGGCAGGGCAATTCCACATGTGTAACATCTAGATGGCTGTGTGCATACACATGGCCATCTTAACATGCAGATATTATTAGTAAGACATTCAAGTGGCAATTCTTTGAGGAATTCATGAGGGATTGGGGAGGAAAGGGGAGATGAGATGGGGCATTCCTTTTTTCACCCCAGTCTCTACTCCCTACTGCTTCCCTCCCTTCCCTTAATGGTAGATGAGAGCTGCTGATGCTTTGGGACTGTGGCAAATTTTGCTATTCAATACATCTTCCAGTCAAGTTTAATAGTCTGCTTTACATCGGTGCTTGGAGCCATCACCCTCTTTGGCAGCCAACACCATTTCTGTCAGCCATATGGACGGGGCAGTGTAAGGCCTAGAGCGTCTGGCTCTAGGCCTTACTATTCAAGAAGAAAAAATCCCGCTGCGTCACTAACCGCCGTGAGTGACATAATTTGGCAGAAAGGCGGGATAAAAATTTATAAATTAACTAAATAAATAAAGATGTTCTGTCAAAGTAAGAAAACACAGGCCTATAAAAGAAATGGGAACATCCTACACTCTAACATAACAAGAATCAACACCCAGATTGCAGTCAACCTGCCAATTACCTGCTGGCAGCTGAAACTTCCTTTGTCTTCTTCCCTTCCAGAGAAGCCAGATGCTGTTCCAGTGCTTCAAGCAGACTGCTGGGAGCCTAAAGTTAAAATTCTCATCAAATGCATGCTGGATGTTAAACTTTTTTTTTTTACATTTTTCGGCTCTGAATG
Organism: Shinisaurus crocodilurus; assembly: GCA_021292165.1. NCBI lineage: Eukaryota > Metazoa > Chordata > Lepidosauria > Squamata > Shinisauridae > Shinisaurus > Shinisaurus crocodilurus. The sequence continues at coordinate 27,045,782 of CM037883.1, forward strand.
CCAAAGAGATCACTTCTGATCTATGTTATCAGAGCAAGATGCTCACAAAGAGAGGAAAAATAATGGCCTCAGAACCTCCATTTCTACTTCCCACCACAATTTAGCAGCTGCTGCCTCTCCCACTTCTAAAAGCCACAGGGGAAAGATGCCAAATGTAGTCTTAATTGCTATAGGAAGCAAGCAAACACTAGCAACATAGGCTGCTGCCTTATATCAGGTCAGACTATTGGTCCATCAAATCCAGTATTGCTTACTCTCAGTGGCAGCAAATCTCCAGGATCTCAGGGGTCTTTTGTATCGCCTGCTACATGATCCCTTTTAACTGGCTATGTCAAGGATTCAACCTGGGACCTTCTGCAGGCAAAGCACTGCTCTACCACTGAGGTACGGCCCCTCCCTTAGTTCCTTCTTAATTTAGACAGAGGATTTGTTAATAATTTCTGTCACCATCTTCCAGATGAGTGGTTTTCAGTAACTATTCCAGAAAAACCTGGAGTTCCTCAATTACGAAAATCAGTCATAGCATACAAAATTCCCTGAAAGACAGCGTGTCCACTGCTACTGAGCCGAGCTGCTGTGCAGTTGCAGAAAGTATTGCTTTCGACTGGCCTTGTTGGCCCACCCAAACGTAGTTGCCAGCCCCCACCTCCTCCAGCAAGGGGAGTATGGCGGCCTGGGTCACGTTGCCTTCAGGCGCCCCGAGCGCCTCCACACAGCAGCACCCAACACCCACCCAACAGACTTTTCCAAGGGAAGGGCCAGTGGGAAGAGTGCCGGGTTGGGCACCTTCAAGCAGCAGAGTCCAACCCTCCCCCAAGCAGGAAAGAGCTGCAGAGCTTTTTTGTTTTTTGGTTCAACCATGCATGGTCCAGGCACTCCAGAGGCCTAGGCCACCCAGCCACCAAGGGATACCCAGCCTCCTCCCAACTTTGAGGCTAGGGAGGTGGCAGGGATTGCCATACAGCTGCCACCTTCCTTGGCTGGCCGTTCATCATGCTCATGAGAGGGCAGCACCACATTCACCATGGCAAATGGAACTGTTGAGTCTTGGTGGTGTTTTAGAGCTCACACAGGCGTTCTGGGACAAATATGCAAAGATTCTGCGAACATAATGTTGAGAAAAGGGTTCCCTGAAAGTAGAACATCTGAAAACCCAGGCTCAGTCTAAAATAAAACGTAGCCCTGCCAATCCCATAGTGAAGTTTTCCATTTACTATGCTGGCATTTTAGAATCTATTCCTCAATTAAATGTTGCTTACATTTATTTGTAAAAAAAAAAGAATAATCAGCTCACAATTCATTAACTTCTACAGCAGAGGGAACGAAAAAGAATCAGAAGATATGATGTGCACAGCAAAAGAATATCAAATTCATTTAAAAAATTATGTACGATTTGCACAAGCTATCTGGCTGGCATCTCATTTTAGAGGATGTCCTCTCTCATATGTACAGGTACGAGGAATGGATTACATTTCCACAAAATATGGCACATGCAGATAATTCCAGAGAAATTTGACTACTTTGATTGGCCAATTTAAGTTCTTGGGCTGGGGCGTGAGGGGGCTCTGAAGGCCTGCCAAGTCTCTAGCAAGGGATCAAACTGAGCACCGAAGGACAAAAGGGGGGGAAAATACTATTTTGATCTCTTAAGCTTTAATCAGCACTAGAGGTAAAGTCAAGACAAGCAACTGAGTTGTCAAGTTCACACTGACACTGAATATGGGAACAGAGTGGTAAATAAAGAAAGAGGGGAAGAACAAAAGAACAATATTGGCAAAACTAATTCTGTACATAATAGGAAGATGCCCTTAGGCAGGCTTGCCTTTTTGTTACTGACAATATATGGGAGTTGGCTAAAATGTTATCTGCCTAAGTTGAGTAGGGCTGGGTTTGGACTTCTCTGCCACTGCTCATAGATAAAAGCCACCACACCAAGCAAGCAGTTCCTCACAGGGTTCTTAGGAGGATAAAATGGGAGAATTCCATGAATGCTGGTGTGACTTCCTTGAAGTAAGGGCACAATAATGGTGTTATGAATAAAAATGAACAAAGGCGCTCAAAAAAGGGAAGGCTGATATAGCAGTGAAAGTATATATTGTTAGCACTTCCCAATTAATCTCTTCAAAGTACTATAACTAGTTAATGTTAAGCAACCAAGAAGAAAAAAAGAGTTACAGTATTTTTCCATGTATAAGACTATACTTTTTCCTAAAATTGTTAGACTAAAAATTGAGGGTCATCTTATACACGGAAGTAAGCCGAGGAGAGAACCACGCGGTTGCAAAACTGCCCAGTGGGGGGCGTCTTATACATGGGGGCGTCTTATACACGGAAAAATACGGTAAGCTGAGCTTCTCAGGAATATGTTAAAGCCAGAAACAATATAGCTACAATAGATTACTGAGACCTCACTCAGGGTTTTAAGTCTATAGCAGAAATCCTGGTATGATAACTAGTCTGTACTTGTGATGAAAATAGCAAACAAGGAGGAAAGATTTGAAAGGCATCAGCAAAACAGATAAATGATGGAACAGTTGAAGGTATATGCTAGATTTCAACATTTAACATACTCCAGTTACACTTTCTAAGGGGGAAAAGCACAGCTTAACCAAAAATTAAGAGTGAACAGGAAATACATTTATACACTGGGTGCATTCACACGTCATGCTGACCCACCCTGGCAATAAGCCAAGGTGGGTTGGCTGTCGTGCAAACAACCCATGGTGTGCCTGACAGACAGTCCAGCTCACTGTGGATTGTTGGTCCTCACCCTTCCCCTCCCCCCCCCAGTCCTCCCGCAGGTATCCCAGAGGACACTGTAGGAGGACCGAGTTGCCTCCCCATTCCCCGCTGCAGTAGCAAGCCACTTCAGGCTCCCAACAGCTTTCCCCCCCCTTTAAAACTGTATTTTTCTTCAAATCGTGAAAGCAGGCTGTCCCTTCAAAATACCCCAGCGGCACCTTGGAGGGACTGCCTGTGGTTACCAAATATATTTAAAAAACATTATTTTTTTTTGTCCCTCTTAACTTTCACAAATATTTGCGGAAATAGTTATTTTTCAATTTTTTTGCCCACATTTGCGCAACTGCGGGTGTTCGCAGTTGCACAGGTGTGGGAATGGGGAGTCCCAGGTGGGCAATGTGCAGGGGGGCACCTGTTGGAGAAGTCCAGAAGGTACGACCCCTGGGCATTGCCCCACAGAGGCAGCAGGTAAGTTTATTTTCTCCCTTTGGTTACATCTGACAGCTGTCGAATGGCGAGCAGTCAAACGTAACCAAAGGCACCAGTGATCATAGCTTGTGAAAAGGGGGTGGCATATCATTCACCCCCTTTCACGGCAAGATATGGGGGGGGGGGGTTGGACTCTTGTGTCCCAAGGGTGCCCTCACCTTTGTACTTGTTCCCGAGATTCTACCGTCTTGGGAGGATGCAAAAGTGCGAGCCGCCCCATTTTGCTGAAGTAGTTATCTTTGACAACTGTCAAAGGTAAAGCTCCATTTTCCAAGTTGGATTTAGAAAGGGTTAAAAAAAGATTTGGGCAGAAAAGTATACAGGTTTATATACACTATATACCTGTATACTTTCCTGCCCCCCCCCCCCCCAATGTCCATAGATGACAAAATGAGGATCGCAAAAGCCGGCTTGACAGCCAGCTCTTGCAATCTAAGGGGGGGGGGGAGTTTAAACTGGGGGGGAAAAGCAGCTGCAAGCCTGAAATGGCTCGTGATCACAGCAGGCAGGGGGAGCCAGTGTCAGCTGCTCCCAAGTGCCGCTTGGGCACTTTTGGGGCGGCTGTCACTGGCGGTCACCTGGGTACCGCTTTGCAAGAGCAGCAAGGGATTTTTTGCTGCTCTCGCCCAGCAGCTCAGTAGCCGATTCCCCATACCCATAATGGGGTCAGTCACCCGGTTCAGATGACACAACAACCTATCGTGGGTACAACAATCCCTACAACAACCCATGGGCTGTTGGGGTGGCTTGTTGCCCACGAACAAGCCACCCTGGGGAAATCAGTCTGGGTTCACACAACACGACAACCCATTGTGGGTAGCAACCCACAATGGGTTGTCATCTTGTGTGAACCCAGCCATTATGAACTCGAAGGTGGATGTGTTTTGGGTGAATGAGTATAGTGATAAGCCAAGAGGTATACTAATACGCTCTCACAGAGCTCTCCTTTGCAACACCTGTTCCAACAGCCATAGACATTAATAAAGGTTCCTCTCATGTACACCACTGTAGCCTTGATTCACAATAGCTGCCACATTAACGGCTTGAAAGAGAGCCTATACAGCATCAATTCAACACCTCCTTGAATTCTTTTTAAACAGAGAAGGTTGGATCCAGACTGTTAGTTGCACTTAATCTGGATCGAACCTATTGAAGGTTGCCCAAACACTCATATTTTTATTTTCTTTATCCGTATTTTGCTTAGAAATCTATGTTCTTCTTTCCCTTCCATATCCTGCATTATTTAAATGGGGCTCCAGAACAACATCCCAGTCCTACAATGCAGCTGTTCCCAGTTCATCAGAGTTAAGGTTCAATGAATGCACAAGTCTTAAGGAATGATTTTTCTGGGGGATTAATACTGGGATCAGGAATCTCAGCATTCATTAAAAATGCACCCAAACAAAAAAAATCTCAAAAGGGAAATTACTCTGGGGGCATGCAGCCCAAAGAACTACCTTGTCTCCACCAGGCACCCCAATCTGCAGCATAGACAAGGAGCCTGAATATTTGACAATGCAAACTGCAGGTAGTGGGGCTGTCTCTGGTCCCTCTGGGTGAGTCAGGCAGAGAATGAGGAGAGCTAAGCAGCCAGTAGAGGCTGGGAGAAGCAGTGATATGATGGAGTCCGAATGGGTAATGTGGGAAAGGCGGCATAAGAGGCTAAGCATATGTGGGGTAAGAAAACAAACAGAAGGGGCTGGAACAGTACAAGAACACTGATACATATCAACACAAATTAGAGGGATCTACAGAGGCATTTATGGAATGGTATAATATCTGCACCATACGAATTATCAAGAGTTCTGTGCTGGCTAGCAAGAATGACTTTTCACTCTATGGAACTGTTCTATATGCATCAATTCATATGGACATACAAAGCTGCCTCACACCAACTCAGACCGTTGGTCTCTCTATCAATCCACCCCTGTATTGTCTACACTGACTAGCAATGGCTCTCAGATCCTTCCTAGCCCTGTTAACAAGATTTATAACTGGAGATTGCTGAGGACTGAACCTGGGACCTGCTCCATGCAAAACATGTACTCTGCTGCTGAGCTACTGGCCCTCCCCAAACCTTTATGGCCATAAATACACTTCTGCATACTGGGCCCCGGGGTGTACCACCACCAGCAGAGATCACAGAATTGTATTTGGTTTTCATAACCAATCAGGAACCAAAGAACAACTTTAGATGTACCCATTTATGACTTCTCCTTTGAACAGCTGATTCCCCTTCCCTCCCCAGCACCCAAAGCAAAATCCCTTGATGGCACAGGAACATAGGAAGCTGCCTTATATCCATCTAGATCAGTACTATCTACTCAGACCGGTGGTGGCTCTCTCAGGCAGAGATCTTTCCCATCACCAGCTACCTGATCTATTTAAACTGGAGAAACCAGGGACTGAACCTTAACTTTTTGCATCCAAGCATGTGCTCTACCACTGAGCTGTAGTCTGTCTCTAAGGGGGTGGGGGTGGGGTGGGGAAATGTTTGAGAAACAAGCCTTGTTGAGCATGTGAAAGAAGTCACACAGTCCTTTATATCCTGGCTGATTAAATTAGGGGAAATGATAGTTATTTGAATGAAAGAGGAATTCTCTTATGTCTTGACATGGTACACCATGTGTTTCGGGGGAGGAATCTTGTTGTGATACGGGAAGAAGTCTTTAGTAATAATATTCTCCAGGACAGCCCAGGGAAAAATAAAAGACTACTTTAAAAAAAACTTGTTATTGATCAACACGCTACTTATGCAAACAAAACAGGTCACAGGAAAAATGACATGTATTTCCATATATAACATATATGGAAGAGAATGACTTCTCAGAATGTATAGAATGGAATACTAACTGTTAAAAATCACAAGGGGACAAAGGACTTGGGTTAAATTAATATGAAATGTACACTGACCTGAGTAAGATCTGGAATGTCACCCTGATCAATTCCAACTTGCTGGGTTCACAAAAAAGGGAAAAAAATGTACATTACTACATGCAGTGGCAATGAAAAGAAAGAACTGTGGATCTGAATGTCTACATAAAAGCTAAGGGATCAGGGAAGACATGGAGAGCTTTCTGAACTGGTACAACTCTAAATGCTACTTTTAAGCTGAATTTCATATGGAGATCCTGCAAGACATTTCTTAAGTAGTATTAATCTATTTCAGATACCAGAAATAGCCATAAATGGTTTGTCAGAACTTTGACACCATTTGGAAAACGCACATTCAGTAAATACTTTTTGTTAAGGGCTTTGTTTAAAACAGACAATAGAAACTAGACTTTCAAAATATTCCTTTAAATGTACACAGTTTAGGTGATATTTACATTCATCAATCAGATAAAACCTATGTTTGCAGGAAATTCTGAAGTTAGAATTGTGACCAAATGCACTTATTACTGTACCAGTACAGAGAGCTAAATGAAATACTGCTGATGCTACTGAGTTTATTTACCTCTGCCACTTTGAGGAATTCTGACAATTTGGTCATTCTGGCTAAGAACTTTTTGTAAATATCCAGACCTTCTTTGCACTGGTTCTTCTTCATATCAAAATACTTTTCTGAAGCATGAAATTCAAAGAAAAAAACATTTGTAAATAAAAGACTGTAACATAATATTTTTTAAAAATGGAGTGATGGAAATATACTTGCAAGGAAGTCTATTTTTTATACTTAAAAGTTTATGCCAGGGTTAAAGAAGTCCCATATTTCTGATATATGTTTTACTTCTTAAGACAACAAAGAATTGCTGGATGTCCGTAAACCTGGAATTTGTGTGTTACATTTTAAAGTTCAGCTATCTGCAATGTAATCAACCTTTAGGACTTTAAGAAAGCAAGACATAACATTATTTTCAAGAAACAGATGTGTTCAGCCACCAGTAAATGAACAAGATGCCCACTATTTCCAAAATTTTAAAATGCTTAATTATTTCTCCCATACCAGCATTTTCTATAGTTTACAAATGTAAAATGTAAATGTTAAAAGCAATCACCTGCTCTGGCAATTGCAGGGTACTGCTGTGCACAGGGAGAAAAGAGAGCTGATCCAGAGAGATCAGCTGAAGGTGTTGGATGCTGCATAACAATCACAGAACCAATGCAGACTGGGAGGTGGTCTGTTATATGCCCTTGCTGTCAACAGATAATGACTATCTGCCTCTGTACCTGTACTTAAAACAATCATGTGTAGTAGTGGGATCTCTGAATCAAACCTAATATTCTAAGGCTCAGTCTTTCAATTATCCTTAAAACACAGCTAACTTCCCTCAATCAGTAGGAATTTTTTAGATGAACATGTACTTTATGCTGCAATTCTAATGCAGACATAAGCAGAAGCAAGTTCTATTTAAGTCCCAAGGATTTCAACATGATGTGTTTAGTGTCAGGTTGCCAGTAGATACAAAATCAGAGCCAAGAGGTTCCACTTGAACAATTAACCAACTGTACTGCATCAGTTTTCCATACTTTCGTGACAGGTCTGTAAGGAGTCACTTCCCTGGTCACCTAGAACGAGTAAAAATTGCCTATGGATGACCAAATTGCCTGCAAATGGACAGCTTTACAGAAGTTAGGTTTCACTCCTTTTAAGGTGCACTCCTATGTACATTTAGACAGAAAAAAGACCTACAACTCCCAGTATGCCCTAGCCAGCTGTTTTTTCTCTCTAAACGTGCCTAGGATTGTACCCTTCGACTACAAATTACTCATAGTGGCATAATAAAAGCCTAAGAGTTGGTAACATTAATCCAGCAATGTGCATGGCTGCTTTATTATACTGTTGATCGTACAAACCTACACTTTAGGACATTGTCCAAAAGCAGGGTATAAGTATAGACATAAATATTAAAAGCATACATTTAAGTAGCTTTTGATTATTTCTAAACCTGTGTTATTTATTTATTGCATTTCTATACTGCCCAATAGCCAAAGCTCTCTGAGTGGTTTAGCAATAGTAGCATTTAGCAGACCACTAAAAACAGATTAAGGCGTTACCCCACTGACTCAACCAGATGGAAAATGGATTCAATTTTAGGCAAGTATCTTTCATTTCCATCAATTCAATTGCTTAACATTTACCCTTTGAAGATGTCACTAACTGCTTTACAGTTTACTTGGCAGCAGTTGCAGCCAAGACCAATACATGAATCCACCAATATTAGCCTAGTTTACTCCCAAAGAGCCTCACTGACAGAAGCAGGAGCTGCACAGCAATGCCTGACGGATCACTGAAGCTCAACTATAAAGATACCTCCTACAACTATGGATAAACACAAATATCTAAGTCAGCTATTGCTACTGTGAGTTTCAGAACAGGCCTAAGTTCTGAAGTTTACTGAACGTGTTTGGGTTTAGAATACTATAAGAACCCGATTAACAGGGCAATTATATATATGCACTAACAACCAAGCTTCCATATTTTCCAAACAGTCAGAACCTTACTGTGTAAAGCTACCCAAGTCTTAATTTCACAAAACATAATGAAAATAGATATAAAGCACTTTCTGAGCATAAGTATCTACTACTGCTATCATTGCCTCTAAGATTTATCTATCTATGTATCTTTGTCAAGTCAAAGCTAGTTTGGGATAATATTTTAGGCATTTATGATAAGTCACAATGGTACACACTAAAACACAGAACACGCTGATATTTTTAAAGAAGTGTTTTTGCCAGGTTTTTCTCCACAATATCAGATAAACTCAACAAAAGAAAAGACATTAGAGACACTGCAGCTTCTGCAGCCATTTACTTCAGTCGATTGTAATGTATCTCTCCTGGACATTGGCTTAGCTGTTGAATTATTCTGGAACGTTTATGAACATTCCAGCTGGCCAGTACTGTAAAAATATTTTTTAAAAAGATTTCTGGCACACTAGGGCTAGAGACAGAAGGGGCTGCGTACTGTTGGTGGAAAGGAGTGCAACGAAGAAAGTAGGCGGGACTATCAAAGTGTTGAGTCAACAGTTAGGTGTGTGTGTGTGTGTCTGAGACAGAAAGGGGGGAGAGAGGGACTGTGATGGCGGAGAAGAACAAACAAGTAGGAAAGAATATGAGGAAGTGAAGGGGGAATGGACACAGAAGTTATTACACACAAAACCACATCCATATATTTACACACACATCCACTTTATAAATGTTTAACCAATTTTCATTTATTGTTTCACATACCCAACAGGTTAATAATCCCCTCATTATAGGCTGCAAAAAGCCTAATGGAATCTTTAAAGAGGAGCATGAAGGCAGCATTTATTACACCATTCGTTAGTTCATTTGGGTTTGCCTGTGTAGAAAGCAGAGAGATTTTTAGTAGTTAGAGCAGCAGGGAGCGAATCACAACATATTTCTTCCCCCTCCATAAACCAAACAGTGGATTATAGCAACAGAGGGCAAATTCCAGAGCTTACGTCAAAATCAAGAAGTGCATCGAGCTGATTCTGGATAATTGGAAGGGTTTTCAGAAGTTTCTCGGTATTCATTGTTCTCATCACACCATCAATCCTTCAAAGACATAATGGAAAATAAATCAGAGGTTTACAAGCATAGAGCTCAGCACTATAGATTACAGCAGGGGTGGGCAACTTCAGGAGGTCCGAAGGCCGTTTTTGCTGCACACACACAGCCGCCCATGCACAGATACCGAAACAGAGCGGGGGGATTAAAAAAATGTAAAAAGAAAAAGAAAAAGGCATCCAGAGCTGCTACAGAGGTTGCATAGCAGTTTAGGCAGCCTTTTTTATGTGTGCAATTTTTTTTCTTAATTAAAACTTGGGGGGGTCTCCCTCAATTTCAGGAAGTGGGGGGGCCACACTGGGGGCTGCATGTTGCCCACCCCTGGATTAGAGAAAATGAAGGCTGTGGTCCTCTGCACACTTGTATGGGAGTAAGAGTAAGCCCATCGAAATCAATGAGACATTAATCAATATGCATAGAAATGTTGTGATATGTATCACATTACCAGCTGTAGCACATTGTTTACACATGGTAGGGACAGAATGGCGAGGTAAACAGGTTTATTATGTCTTACTAGAAACTGTGGTTTCTGGACTGTGAGAACTGTATGAGCTAGTCACATGGTTTGTATGTTCTGATGACGTGCTAACTTGTTTTCTGTCTGAAGCCATCTTAGAGAGAGGCAGGACTGCTTTCTCTCTTCTTCTTTGTTCTTCTTGCTGGGCTTTTGTCACTGCAACAATGTAACACCTTTGCTGAGGTGGAGTGAAGCTCAACTTACTCCACTGGATGTAATGCTTGCTATGCATTTATACTCTGCACATGGAAATGTAACTAGGAAATGTATACTCTGTAGAACTTTACTTGCTAAGTGAATAAACAGGTAGAATTAGACCTGTGGTGTTACAGAGTGTTTCCTGACTCCATGGATTAATCTGCAAACGGGGAAGCTGGAAGCAAGTTGGATTACAGGCAGGCTGGGCTGGCATCTTCACAACACGCTGCACGCTGCGAAAAGGGGGGAGCTGAGATCTGGAAGATCTGTGTGTGGAATAACAGGCCTCTGCTAGCACACAGACAGGATTTTAAATCTCCCATGCGCACACGCACTCTGCTGCTCACGCACTCACGCACCAACAAGAAAAGTGTATTTCAAATCTGTGCATTAGCTTATTCAATTCCGTTAAGGAGTATTTTAATCCCCTAAAAGATTTTAACTTCTACTAATATGTTATGCACTATCTTACACTGACTAGTACAATACCACCAACCACATTATGTGATCAGATTCCAAATTAATAGAACAAGGTATTTCAAATTTCACATTCAAATGTGGGTATTTTTTTCCCTTTCTTGCTGCAAATTTCCTGAAGACTGAATTCGATTCTGATAATTTGGTTCCACCAAACATTTTGAGGACCACCTAGCTATCACAACAGAACAGTATGAAAACATGTGGAATTCTCACCCCCTTTTCATTTTGGTGAAATCAACTGCTACAAGTCTATAAGAAAGTGCTTTTTCATTCAAGTATCTGCTGTATCGTCTGATGAAGGTAGACATATCATAGCCTGGAAATTAAAAAAAATAAATCAATTGGATATTTCATTCTTCTGGTACTCTTTTCACTTTTTTTATTCAGCGTGAATTGTGCTCCAAGTTAATTCCAGTTCCCTGGGTGCCACTTTCCCATCTTTTCCATTATTACACACATTTGAAGCTAGTAGCATAACTATCATGCTTCTAGGCATTAGCAAATTGGACAAGGTTTCTTTGAATGGTGACACTGCCTCATTAAATGAATAAAAGCCACCCGATTTTGAACCTGTGAGGCTTTCTCACAGATTTTGCTTCAAAATAAGTTGACATAAGTTTACACTGGCGTCTAGGAATATTTATTTAGCAGATCAACAATTAATTAGTATTTTCTCAACTTGCATTATCAAAGCCATTTTACCAAAGTGTATAAAATTTCAATCCAATTTTTAAAATTGGATTTTCTTTATTTTATTTTTAAATTATTTTTAAAAACTGGTTTAATACACCCAAATTTAACACAAACATGCTAAAATCTACATGTTTATCTTCAAGGTGAATCCTGAACAAATAGAAGAGCAGCTTTTAAATTAAGGATGGGGAACCTCCAACCCACAGGCCAGATTCAGGCCCACAGGCTACCGCATCCAGTCTGCCGAGGACTTGGACATCCCCCTCCACAAAGGCCACCCCATCAGAGAAGGGAGAGGGGGCAAAAAAGTGACTGAGTTGTGGACTTAAGGAGTGTTCATCATGGCAGCAGCTAAGCCGTTTTTGCTTCTTCCTTGCCTTCCCCAGTCGGCGAAGAGGACAGGCTAGCGAAGCCAGTGCGCAACTCAGCCAAGGAGCAGTTCCTTGTGGCGCCCACTGCTCACTATCCCAATCAAGTCAGCAAAAAAGCAAACGTAGCCAGTGCACAAGGTCAGCTGGCGCCTCTATCTAAGACAGGGGTGCAGAACCTCCAGCCTGCGGGACAGATCTGGCCCACAAGGTACCCCAATGTGGCCTGCAGAGCCTCCTGGGGTTCCTCCAGAGGGTGGGGCTCAGCCTCCAAGCCCCACCCCCCTTGGAATTCCTTCGAAGAGCATCCCCGTTATTATGTCTGATCTGAGAGAAGATTACAGCACTCAGGGGCATCCCTGTGGGGATATGGAGTGGCAGGTCTTGGCCCAAGCTGGGGTGAACAGCCACTCTCCCAGCGCAGGGCCAAGTAGCTTCACGCAATGTCCAGCATTCAGAGGAACTGGGCAGACAGGGACTTGGCTGCACCAGGAGGAGCAGCTGCTCCTCCCGGCACCAGCTGAGTCCGTTTCTCCATGATGGGAGGAGCCACAGAATGCCATGCCTCTCCCAGCACAGAGAGAAAATGGAAGCGGGGTCATGTCAGGGGGGTGGTTCAGATGATAATTCGAGTCTTCATAAACCCTGAAGCATGGTTTATGAAGTCCTGAACGAGCACTGGAGCAGAGTGCTCCCCTCCTCACCCCTCAAACTTGGTCTCAACACACATCATGGCTTCACAAATCATGGTTTATAATCCTTGAATGATTATCTGAAAGCCCGTTCATGTGGGCTCAGGAACTATCAAGTCATCACAAGCTGCTACAATCCAGGAAAGGACATTCTGTACATCATCAGGATCATCCACAGATTATGCTATGCCCACAATCTACCTGAACTCTGCAATATGTTCAGTTCTCAAATTATGAATATTTAGGTCTCTGAGCAACCAAAAAGCATGTAAATTTATCTTCCATTAATTGAAATTTAACTTTTTCCCAGTAACTACCAGCCCTTCCTTTCTGGAAAGTTCTGGACACTTATAGAATGATCTTATCCATGTTTACCGGGGAGTAAGTCTTGCTTTGTTCTAACATGACTTACTTCTAAATAAGTGTGCATGGGATAATAGCCTTAAACCTTTAATTAAGTAATTTTGCTTAACCTTGAACATGTACAGAGAGAGCAAAACAGAAATATGCATCTTGTCTCTAAGCAGATGGTAATTCTGCAGTGGATGTTGGCTGCATGATGAAAGATTTTAGATTATGTTCTTAGTCAGTATTATTTATTTAAACATTTTCTATGCTGCTCCTTCATCACCAAAGATGATCCCAGGGTGGTTTACATCATTATAAACACAACATAACAGTAAAATTAGACAGTGTAACAGCTGCACTGCAAACAAATATAATTGTTGTAGGAACTAACTAGAATACATGCTCATTCAGGAAACATGAATTTCAAAATGAGAAACTTGGTTTAAATCAATGATTTAAAATCTCCCCACCCTTTTTGTAAGACTCAGGTCACTCTCAATAGCACTCTAGGGCTGTACCCCTAGACATGCTTAGTGTGGCATAAATTCCCTTTAATTCAGTGTGATGTACTTCCAAACATACTTATGTTGGATTAATCTACAACCATATCAGATCTGATGAAGGAAACTGCAGTGTACATTTGAATGCAAATATAATATTTCCTTAGCACTGTGGTCGGCGATGAGGCCTTCCAGATGTTTTGGCCTACAACTCTCCTCACCATTGGCAATGCTGGCTAAGGTAGATGGGAGTTGTAGGCCAAAACATCTGGAGGGCCACAAGTTGCACACCCGCCTTAGTACTCAGCAACTTCAACACAATATGGAGCGGTTTAACAGACTCATTTTATACGGTTGAATTCCGAACACTCCTTCCGTCCATAAAAAAATATACAGATTGAAACTTGCCTCTTAGAAGAAGAAAAAAAATCCTTACCCTGCATGGCACTTTTATCCAGATAGTTGTTGAGATTAAACAATGTATTTCGAGATGCCAAGTATTGGATAAAGCGCTGTTGGTGAAAAGAATCACATTTGAGATTACTTCAGTTGTTTTTTCCCCCATAGACATAAACGTATTAGAGAAGCTAATTTTGAAGCAACTCTGTAAATGACATATAAACCGATCAAGAAAAACCCAATACTAAGACAAGCAAGTTAGATCTACAGATATTGCTTTGCAGTCATTGTTCAAGAGCCAAAAATGGAACTGAGTTATGCAAGAGAGTCCAATGGGTAACAGTCTGCAGCTACCCTATTTTACAAACTCTGGTGTGGTGAAAAAGGAAATGACAGCAGAATTTCTTAAACATTACACCTTTGCATACAACTCATTTTGCATGGACCTTATCACATCATGGCTCTGAAAAATGCACACACTATTCTGCAACTATTTCCAGTGATACGAAAGTAAAATCTCTACCTACAAGGAAGAAGGAAATGTAGGCAAATACACCCTCCTCCCTTCACCTCCAATACTCATATTTGCTGTAAGGCAACATGACTAAGGAACTATTCACTCAGTGTTCGTTGGGGCTCTTCAAGCAGAGGAGTGAGGGAGAGAATGACCTTTCAGGTTGCATACTCTCATCCCCACTCCTCCCAGTTTTCCCTCACAGGTGGTAGGGCTTACCAACCATACTAGAGAGGTCTGAAGTTTATTTGAGTGCAGGATCTCCCCTGATGCCATAAGAATGAACCCACTATAAAACAAGGTCTGCCCTGTTTTTCAGATTAAAGTGGGATCTTCTTCTCATGTGCTTCTTAACTTCTCCTCACAGTAAGTAGGGGTGGATAGGAGACCAAGTCCTGCTCCTACTGTGAGTAGAATCCCAAGGGTTCAGTAATGAATGAACAAGCTCCAAGCACATCCTCTAGAAATGGTTGATATACAATTGTGCAAAAAATCTGGTAAAAGTGAAAAAGGTGATTATCTAAATTCACCCCAAACTGTATAGGTAACTGTGCAATAATTATGGGGTGTGTATTAAGCTTATTCTGCTTCAGACACCTGCAGGAATAGTATAGCCAAATTATACTCCTGTGCCACTGAGTGTGGCGGCAAATTGTGACTGTCCAGCATCTCCTACAATAGTATAGCAGTTATAAGCTATACCAGCATCTCAGTGTTGGCAATTCATTTAATACACTCACTAGTTTAGCAATTTGGGTTATTTTAAGAGAGGGCCATCCGCTACGTTTAGGGCGCAAGCCTATGGGATTGCTGCCTGTTAGACAGAAGCCTCAGAGCTCAGAGGCTTCTGAAAATCCTATGCCCTGCTGGGCTGTTGCTAGCAGGGAAGGATGATGACGATGACGATGACGATGACGATGATTTATTACTATTACTATTACTATTTGTATCCCGCCTTTCTCCCAACACTGGGACCCAAGGCAGAGGATGGAGGTGATCTCACTTCCTGTTCTTCCCATTCCTCAAAACAAAACCACCACCCCCTAGACAGGCCTCTGAATGGGGACGGGCGACAGAGAAGCCATAGGATTCTGCATATCTGGGCTTCCTCTCCTCTCCCTGCCCACTGGAATGCCCCATTTTTTGACCTCTATGAGTTCATCCAAGGTCCCTGTTGCAATCTTGGAAAGCAGCCGGCATGGTTCTTTTCCCCCCTTTTTTTAAAAATTTATTTTTTTTAATGTATTTTATTAAGTTTCTGCTTAACAATACACAAATTAAACAGAACTATAAAAGGGGGGGAATTAACTAAAAGCAAACAGACAAAAAATAATTGTACACCCATGTTACATCAGTTATAAGTAGTAAAGAATAACTTAGGTTGTTACTGAGTTTAAGCTTATGAGGGGCGCGCTTTTGGCCTAAATAGTTTAATTAAACAGCAACTGTGTAAAATCAATACATTTTTCATTTCATTATTCTTTATAGTATACACAAGGTTTTATATTGTGAATGAATATTATGTTGATTTTCCATCCTATTCCTATAAACAATAAAATCATGCCAAATCGCATAAAATGAATCATGTTTACTTTGACCCCTTGCCACCTTCAGCTTATGGGATATTTTTTTCCATTAAGGCCGTTTGCCATACCATATTATACCAATAATCCAAGCCCTGAAAGCTGAAGCCCTTCCAAAATCTTGCAATTGTGAGCCTGGCAGCCACGAGTAAGTGGGTAATTAACTCCTTACTATTCAGATCATTTATTTCTCCTGAAAAAAAGATTTAATAATGCCAGAGTCGGTGAATGTGGAATATGTTGATTCGTAATTAAACCAATCTCTGTTATCACCACTCGCCAAAAGGGCTGAGGTTTTGCACAGTCCCACCACATATGCAAATATGTACCTGACTCTTGGTACCGCCTCCAACACTGTGGGGAAGTTGAATGAGTCATAAATGAGAGGTGCCTGAGTCAGGTACCAGCCGTGAACAATTTTCAAAGACTTTTCTCTGGTGCGGGCTGAGATTGATCTATAGCAATGTTCTCCAGCCTTGGGTCCCCAGATGTTTTTGGCCTACAACTCCCAGCATGCCCCAGCCAGCATAGCTGGCTGGGGCATGCTGGGAGTTGTAGGCCATAAACATCTGGGGACCCAAGGCTGGAGAACACTGATCTATAGGGGGGCTTATTCCATAAATCTTGCCAATCGCTATTGTCCACTTTAACCTTCAAATTCACTTCCCGCCAGGTTTTTTGTGGGGAGCATATATCAAATTTAAACTGTAAAAGTTGTTTATAAATAGCTGAAATTGATCCCCGAGTCATCTTTGTATTCTCAGCTATTATATTTTCAAACCATGTGAGACTTCTAGTAGCATCTTTCTTCACCTGAGAAGGACTTAAAAAGGATCAGAGTTGACAGAATAAAAGTCAGGGAAGAGCCACTTCACCCAGCTTTTCTTTTAACAAATCCATTTTTTATTGGTTGACCCTCATGAAAAAAATTGGTGGATGCAACCCTCTATTTTTCCATTTGGCCAAGATTTTAGGTTCTGGCTTTGTTACGAAAATTAGGGTGACTTTCCAGTGGGAGTAATGGAGACAGCCCTGGGGAAAGTCTCTCTTCCCATCTTATCCAACTTTGACAGGTGTTCAGAGTGTATCTATTTTGAATTTAGATGCCTAAGATTCTTTTTTCTGCTTAGACGTAAATAATCACCTAGATATTAAAGGGAGATATTCCCTTTAATACTGTGTTCTCCAGTGATACACACTCCTCTCCCTTCCCTGTTGCGATCTGGGAAAGCAGCCGGCATGGTTTTTAGCATGACAGCTGTGAGGCGGTAGGAGGCGGGCTCTGACATCGTATTCTCCCTCCCAATGTCATAGGAGCATCTACGGCCTTGGGAATATACCATAGGAATGCTCTCTAAGTCTTAAATGCAACTCTTTGCTTTCTAGTGAGAGAGAGACTGGATATATAATTCATATTTGTGTTTCTGAGTTGTTCTATCACTCCGCCATTTCAGAGATCACCGGCACTTTATTTGAACCCCTTCCTACCATTAAACGTATTACTCTGTCGCAAATGACTGCTGCCTTACCTCATTTCCATACATCATGAGGTGGTGCGTTGTAATTAGAGCTTTGAACACTACTACCCAGCTACTGTTCGCCGTCCTCTCAAAAAGCGTGTCTGCCAGTTGTGGGATATTTACATTCATCTCATTTGTGCACTGAATTAGATCTAAAACACACAAAAAGATGCTTCAGTTAAGATAAATGTGGGAATTAGAAATAGTAGGATACACACACACGCATACACATACATATATATCATACGTACACGTATAAGTATTTTGTAGGCATTAGAAGTAAAGGGGAAATATGTTTATGAAGCCTCTTCTGAATCTAGCTTGCAAGTGCATCTCCCAGGTATTTTTTCTTCCTTCACCCAACTTTCTCCAAGTTTCACCCATTTTCTCTTTAACAATACATATGCACTCCAGTGGAGAACATTTTGTATCTGTTAAACTATCCAAAACAAGTCTCAAATACTGCCTTCCTATTTCACATATTTTACTATCAAGTTGCTTTCTTCTACCTTACCACTTAGCTTCTTTTACTGATAAAGACAATACTGCAAGTTCACTGAAACCAATCTTCACTAATCTGTGGCTAAGTTCAGCTCTGTACCTTTTCTGACATCCATCTTTTGGTTAAAAATAGGCCCATAGCAAATAATCCCAAGAGAGTGTGAAGCATGGATGTACCGGTAGGTGCCAAGTACAAGGGTGTACCACATTAATAACCGAAAATAAAGTATATGCCTTGGGAAAAATAAATGTATCCTCTAGCTAAAAAAAAACAGAATGGGATGTGCTATCTAGACAAAGCAGCAGCCTAAAATCAACACATTTGGCCAAAAGGTAATGAGAAAGAAAGGGTTTGCCCCTTCCCGCATCTCAAAAAGTGGATAAGAACTAAGCTCCTAGATGGTAGCTAGAGATCATGCAAAAGGAGAAAGAACATTAGAAAACTTTTAATATGGGAAGCAGTTGCATAGGTTGGAAAGACTCACACAAAGAAAAAGCACTGATACAAATCTTCTACAATAGGACCTTGAGCAGTGCTGAACTGTCACCATCTACCCAAGTGCATGTGAACACTAGCTCTTGGTGCCCCTGGGCAAGAGTCACTGAATGAAGTAGCCTGGGGAAGCCGGTGGGCAGGCCAGAGAAACAGCAGTGCACTTTGCCTTATCATTACACACACACACACACACATTTTTCTACCAAAACAATATGGTGCATATTATTATTTGGCCCTTTGTAAAATTTAAAAACTCATGCAAAGCTTCACAATCTGGACCAAGTTCTTTCAATACAAGACACAAACATTTTAAAAAAACCAAACATTAACGAATTTATAGTAAGCTTTCTGACTTACCAAAATTGTATCTGCATTGTAGCTCACCTAAATTAATCAAGAGCTTTTAACTTTCCAAATACATGGTCTTTATTGCCTAGTTACATATTAGCCTGATCAATGCCCTTCAAATGATCACCTACTAAGCTTAGCAGCTATGAAATGTGAGTAAACCTCCACGGGCAGCTGGGATAAAACCTTTTATAACTACAGTATTTATTACTGAGCAGTTCAGCCATGATGGGTTTTACACAGGTATTTTGTTGGCATCACCCAAGCACCTTGTTTAGTATCTGTAATTCTTATGGGAAGGCTGCACGGGCAAGGGATTCGTGGCAGCTAGGAGCAAAAGTATCCTGACGGTAGAGAGCAAGCTACCAACACTTGATGTATTTAAAGTTCAGGACCTGGGTGTCCTCTACTGTAACATAATTAATAGGGGTTGCCCTCATGCAAGTACACAAATGATGGGAACTCCAGATAAATACATATTCCTTCCTGAATTCCAGGCCACCATCCTAGTCAAGCAATCCACAAGGGTAGTCTAAATCGGTCATTCTTAACTTGGTGGGAAATATGGTCTAATTCTGAAGCACCCTCACCTCCAAATAAATCAGCAGGTTAAAACACAACCAGGTATCCCTCCTGGTTTCGTTTGTTCTGTGAACCTCCATTTGTCCCAAGGAAGCATGACTTCTGTAATGCTTATTCAGCCAGACCAAATTTAATCAGGAACCTTCTAATGGAAGACTCCTGTTCATTCCAGGAACCAAGCTACTGTTGTTTTTTTGTTTAACCCTGTCTTGAGTATCCCCGAAGTCACTGTCTCCTTTGTGTCTTTTTGACTGTGCCCTATAAATGTCCTTGAGTTCAGTCCTTCTTTAAAATTTCAGTCATGCCTTGGATTGAGAGCATAATTCGTTCCGGAAACATGCTTGTAATCCAAAACACTCTTATATCAAAACGAAATCCCCCCCAAAAAAATTGTACAGAGATTTTTAATTTAAGATGTACTACAGTACTTGTATTGCAAGACGTCGCTTGTATATCAAGTAATAAATAAATAAATAAATAAATAAATATTTAACAATTTGCTTGTCTTGCAAAACACTCTCAAACCAAGTTACTTGCAATCCAAGGTATGACTGTAGTTCTTCAAAGTAAACAGACACTGGGTGCGGTCTCACATCACACCAATCCACCCTGGCAATAAGCCATGGTGGGTTGGTTGTTCTGTGCGAACAACCCAGGGTGCACCCAACAGATGATTGGGCTCATGGTGGGTTGCTTGCCCCATCCCTCCCCCTCGATCCTCCTGCGGGTATCCCAGGGACACCATGGTGGGATAAACTTGTCTCCCCCTCCCTGCTGTGATTCTGAGCAGTTTTCAGTTTACCATGGCTTCCCCCCACTTTTTCGGAGAGCCATGAAAGCCAGCTAGAGAGCCAGCTTTCAAGATCCCTATTCCAACAGGCACTGACAGCCTCTTCAAAGCGCCCATGCAGTACCTTGGACAGGCTGTCAGTGGATGGCAAACCATTAAAAAAAAAACTGCATACACAAAGTGCACAAATACATTTGATCATCATCATCATCATCATCATCATCATCATCATCATCTATTATCATTACTACTACTACTACTACATTAGCCATGGTTGGGCAACTGCGGAGGTGCGCAGCGAGTGCGGAAATTTGAAGTCTCAGCTGGGTCAATGTCCTGGGAAGTACCTGCTGCCAAAGTTATGGAGCAATTACTACAGGTGCGCAATTTCCCCTCCATTTATTTCCCAGGCATTAAATCTGTGTATATTTCCCAGTCCAAAAAATTGCGCAAATATGCCTGACAGCTTTTTTTTTTTTTTTAAACAACCCTTATAGAGGCGGCAGTCCAGGTCTGAGCAAATGGGGTGCCAGCACCAGCGGTACTTACACCTGCCCCCCAGATGGGGCCGCATTCACCCCATCCCCTTTAGCCACCTTCTCAGGGTATTTTTGGTTCTGTTTTTAACTATCAGGGACCCACAGTAACCGTGACAGTAAGCAGCACTCTGAAAACGAACTGCGAAAAGGGGAGGGAAGTTAAATCTCCCCTTTCTGGAGTAGCTGGAGGGTTGGGGAAGTGTTGAAAAGGTGGAGGGCACTGAGAAGTGTCAGTTCAACACCTAAAAGTGACAGGATCACATTGCCAAGGGGGAGATATTGTCCCCCACACACTTCTGGTGCGTCTACTTTTGCTGCTTCCCCCCACTTTTCAGTGCTTTTCAATTGACAGCTCAGCAATCAATTGCTGGTGGTGGGTTGGTTGTTCTGTGCGAACAACCCAGGGTGCACCCTGTGCATTTAGCCTATATGTATATGCAGTCTCACCCTGTCAATTTCCATGTATGTTACCTACAGAAACATACAACGAAATTGACCAAGAAAGCCTACACATATCAGACAGCTGTCAGAGTGCACTTGTGAAAGACCAACCAAAATAATTATTATTTTAAAAAATTACAAACACATTTGCCCAAGTTTCTGAGGCTGAAAAAAATAATTTTTTAAAGAAAGGTTCTGCCACAAGGGACACTGGGATACTGGCTGGAGGACCGAGGGGAAAGGAGGGGAGAACTAGATGTGGTAAACCTGACTGTCTGTCGGGCGCACTGTGGGTTGTTCTGCAAACAACCCACACTGCGTAGCTTATTCAGAGTTGCTTAGTGTGTTGTGTGAACCCACCCAGAGTGAAATGGAACTAATAAATAGTGACTGCAGAACTGAAAGTGCCCCAGCAACGTCAGTGAAAGAGAACACAACTCTGTTGGAACAGATGAGTGGTTCTCAGCATATCATGCACAGTTCTTTGGGTTGCTAAAATTAATTAGTGTGTCAACAGTGTTCAGTACCTTTGGTTTTTTCTTAAATGTAAACAATGTAGGGTAAGTACATGGTACAGTCATGCCTTGGATTGAGAGCATAATTCGTTCCGGAAACGTGCTTGTAATGCAAAACACTCTTATATCAAAACGAAATCCCTCCCAAAAAAATTGTACAGAGATTTTTAATTTAAGCCGTACTACAGTACTTGTATTGCAAGATGTCGCTTGTATATCAAGTAAAAAAAAATTAAATAAATATTTTAAAATGTGCTAGTCTTGCAAAACACTCTCAAACCAAGTTACTTGCAATCCAAGGTATTACTGTATTGTCTTTAAATTTATACAAGCATTGCAATAAAAAATTCTACATAATAGAATATGTAAATCACATTAACTGTGCTTTAATTTCCCCCCTCAAATATTTCAAGTCAAATACTTGTGGTGTACTGGGACAAAAAATTAACATGGGCTACTTTTTTTTAGCTTTGTTGTTTATTAAATACCGTACAAGTAAAATAAACATGGTAAATTAGATCTCTCTAGGACATCAGAACATTTTCCGATGCAAACAACATTTCCCTAGGCAAATAACCCTATGCAAATTAATCTAAAATGAACTTAAAATGATAAACATGAATCATATCCTTTCCAAAATTATTTTCTGGCTTCATTTCTTAAATATAAAATGTGTCATCTATATATATAAAAGAAAGTGTCCTGACTGACTGACACATAAACGCCCAGCTTTGTAAGGCAGAGGACATAGGTTGAAAGGAGCGTAGTAGTCCTTGTATTAGTAAAGCTGGAGATTAATTAGATAAAGCACACTGAGTACAGGTCAAATACTACTTGTGCTGTATTGGGACCAAAAACTGACATGGGTACTTTTTAAAAGCTTTGTTGTTTACTAAATACAGGTAAAAGAAACATGCTAAATTAGATTACACTCGACTAGGGCATCAGAAAATCTTTCGATGTAAATTAGCCTATACAAATGAACCTAAATAGGAAAAAGTTCCTATTCAACATTTTCCAGAAAACTCACATCACTATGTAGAGGTTCTTGTCAGCCTGTGGCTCATGCTGGCTCAGCTTGCCTGAGCGTGGAAAGCTAAGCAGGGTCAGGCCTGGCTATTACTTGGATGGGAGACCCCTCCTCTAGTTTCCTGCATTGAGCAGGGGGTTGGACTTGAGCAGGGGGTTGGACAAAATCGCCCCACAATCAATTATGCAAATCGGCCTCACCTCAGAATTCCTGCAGGAGCCAATAGGAGCAAGTTATGCAAATAGCCCATACGACTCTTAGAATGTTTGTATGAATTCCTGCAGGGGCCAATAGGGCTGGGTATGCAAATCTCCCCTAGGCCATTTAGAATGTTCTCTGAGGGGGTGAAAAGGGCGGGAAACTTTAAATAACTGCCTGACTGAATGACTGCTGGCGTCGTCACATAGGCTCCATCACATTTTTACGGATCCACCCCAAACTTGGCACGCATACTCTCCATCACCCAAGGACAAAGACTGGTGGGTTCAAATCTCCAAAAAACCCTCGCTGCGCCTGTACAGTCCAAAATAGATGAGAGCCAATGGCGTCACTTGGAATGTTCGCAGGGGCCATTCAGGAGCGGTTATGCAAATCGCTCCAACGACATATAGAATGTTTGTATGAACTGCCACAGGGGCCAATCAGGAGCGGATATGCAAATCTCTCCTGTGTCAAAACAGAATGTTCATATAAACCACAGCCGGGGCGGAGCTGGGATTTCATGGTGTAGTCCCGGGGGGGGGGGGAGCAGGGCTTTCATTGTGTAGTCCCGGGGGGACGGGGGACAGAGATTTGACTGTGTGGTCCCGGGGGGGGGGGGAGCTGGGATTTCATTGTTGTGTAGTCCCGGGGGGGGGGGGGGAAGCTGGATTTCATTGCGTAGTCCGGGGGGGGAGCAGGGATTTCATTGTGCAGTCCCAGGGGGGGGGGAGCAGGGATATCATTGTGCAGTCCTGGGGGGGGGGGAACAGGGATTTCACTGTGTAGTCCTTGGGGAGCAGGGATTTCATTGTGCAGTCCCGGGGGAAAGGGAATAGGGATTTAATTGTGTAGTCCAGGGGGGGAAGCAGAGATTTCATTGTGCAGTCCCAGGGGAGGAACAGGGATTTCACTGTGTAGTCCTGGGGGAGCTGGGATTTCATTGTGTAGTCCTGGGGGGGGGAGCAGCGATTTCATTGTGTAATCCAGGGAGGGAAGCAGGGATTTCATTGTGTAGTCCCAGGAGGGGGGAGCAGGAATTTCATTGTGTAGTCCCGGGGGAGCAGGTAGTCCCGGGGGAGCTGGGATTTCATTGTGCAGTCCCAGGGGAGCTGGTAGTCCCGGGGGAGCTAGGATTCCATTATGTAGTCCCAGGGGACCTTTCCTATGGAGCGATTCAAAACAGCGGTCAGCGACCTTAAGGAATTTCAAACAAAGAGTGCCTATAGGAAAATGACAACCCATGCAAACTTGGCACGGTCACTCTTCATCACGCGAGCAAAGCCGCGGGCAAAAGCTAGTAAATATATACCGGTAAACAAGAAGATGACCTATTCAAAATTGTCCGGAAAAACCACATCACTGGTTATAGCGCCATTTAAAAGTTTAATAAATAAGCAAGCAAACAAACTGAAGACTCAGTTCTGAGGAATCAATCAATTCGCATTTGATTATATGAATGTATTCAAAGTATCCCTTTGGATTTCCTAGTAAATCACATTGATTTGTATACACTCCTTAATTTGTCAAGAAGCACAAAACAGCACAAGTTGCATTTCAGAAGAAAATACAGTATAATAATGATCAGCACAATTCCACATGTTTATCTCAGGTTCTATCATGTTTTTCCTAAGATTATAATGGTATTTTCATCCAGCCTCCTGCACAATGACAAGCTACATTAAAACAGTATTCCTTAACAAATACTGTGTCTTCTGTACCAGTCTCAAACACACTGAAAATACTCAACAACTCAAAATACTGGTGAAGCCAGTGAGGTGTTTCCCCTTCTTTTGGGGTTTTTGTTTCACTGGGTGCTTCTCACACCACAGACCTTCTGCAATCATGTCATCTGTCTCAAAGATTTTCCTCTTGACTTGGGGAGGCTCACAACTCCAAGAATACATACTTTGGACTGAAGCTGAGCCCAGACAGAATTTGCTGAAGCAAATTTAGCAGCTAGCTAAAAGACTGAATGAGCCAGCAAGTGTTTAGTAAAGAATGAGCTTTGCCTGCCGATCTCTGAATGTGCTTGCTAGATAGTACTGGATAAAAACAAACAAGATCTAGAAAATGCATTTTCCCATTTCATTCATAGATTTCATAGATCATAGAGTTGGAAGGAGCCTACAAGGCTATCAAGTCCAACCCCCTGCTCAATGCAGGAAACTAGAGGAGGGGTCTCCCATCCAAGTAATAGCCAGGCCTGACCCTGCTTAGCTTTCCACGCTCAGGCAAGCTGAGCCAGCATGAGCCACAGGCTGACAAGAACCTCTACATAGTGATGTGAGTTTTCCAGAAAATGTTGAATAGGAACTTTTTCCTATTTAACTTTTTCCTATTCCTATTTAACTTTTTCCTATTCCTATAGGCTAATTTACATCGAAAGATTTTCTGATGCCCTAGTCGAGTGTAATCTAATTTAGCATGTTTCTTTTACCTGTATTTAGTAAACAACAAAGCTTTTAAAAAGTACCCGTGTCAGTTTTTGGTCCCAATACAGCACAAGTAGTATTTGACCTGTACTCAGTGTGCTTTATCTAATTAATCTCCAGCTTTACTAATACAAGGACTACTACGCTCCTTTCAACCTATGTCTATGATCTATGATCAAACCGTTTAATCTAGGGATGCCTTCTCTGAAGAAAGACGAAAGCACATAAACAAGCAAAACATACCCTTTTAAATCCAATATGTATAATGCACGTAAATGTTCTTGGGAACATGCAAAACTTCTAGAGATCCCATTTATATACAGTATATACCTGTATACAGTATATACCTGTATACTTTCTAGGAAAAAAATACATGTTTAACCACTTAGAAATCCCACCTTAAAAATGGAGGTTTCCCTTCAGCTGATCTGTCAGAGAAATTGCTCCCATAAATGGGATCCCTGGAAGTTCTGCATGTTCCCAAGATGCTAGCAACACGATAGCCCATACTAAACGGTTGAGTATGGGTTGTTGTTGAACTGTGGGTTGCTGTTAAAATGTGGGTTATCGTGTTGTCTGAACTCAGCCGAGATAACAAACCATGGTGAACTACCCAACAACAAACCATGGGTTCTCTTCATGGGTTGCTCATGGTTAACAAGCCATGGCTTGTTAGCACAGCTGGGTTCAGACAACACGATAACCACGGTTCAACCACAACCCACAGTTCAACAACAACCCACACTCAACCCTTACTCAACCCTTGAGCATGGGTTATTGCGTTGTCTGAAGCCAGTCAATAGATGTATTAGCCTGAAGAAAATGCAGAGTCCCATCTTTACTGGAATACAGCTCTCACCATTAGGTTTTCACAAGGTAAGAGAGAACAATCTCTACTCATCCATCTGGACTAAGTCCTCCATGCAGCCTAGTGGCAAAGTAACTGCATGTAACAGACCTGTACAACTCGTTCCCCTCCAAGCCAATGAATCTCACATTTGCAATAGCTCACTAGGGTTTAATAAACTTCCTGTTTCTGGTGCCAGCCTGGGACTACACAAACAGGCAGGACACAATACATGGCTGGCGGGGAGGTGGGACTGTGTTTGGTTTGGTGGGTCACAAGTTGTGCAGGCGTGACACTTAAGTAGCAGCTTCATTTATTAACAATTTAGACTATCTGGATAAACTGGAGATCATTCAACGCAGAGGTATGCTACACTGCTTTACCAGAATGTCCAGCTATTCAAATAGAAAAAACTAGAACCACCAATAAACAACAACAGGAAGTGAACTCTTCAGTGAAGATTATGTCAAGTCAAAGTAAGAATAAACTGATCTATTCAAGATTAACTGACTGTCTTCACAGAAAAAGAAACATGTTTAGTCTATTACGCATTTTGTTATTTAAGTAATTTCCAGTCTCATTATCATGCATGCTTTTGTAGCTTTCCCTCCACTGAAGTACCGTACCTAACTGACAATGTAAGAACATAAGAAGAGCCATTCTGGACCAAACCAAGGGTCCATCTAATCCAGCATTCTGTTCACACAGTGATTCACACACATGGCTGAGGGAAGCTGAGCAAGAGAATACTGAACACGAGTCTTCACAAGTGGAGAGGAAACTGACCTGCTTGAGCCCTTAACAGCTTATAACAGACTTCCCCAAGCTGGTGCCCTCCAGATGTGTTTATTTATTATTTTTATTTATTTATTATATCTATACCCCGCCTTTTTTCCTGCAAGGAACCCAAGGCGTCTTACATAATCCTTCTTCTCTCCATCTTATCCTCACAACAACCCTGTGAGGTAGGTGAGGCCGAGAGTCAGTGACTGGCCCAAAGTCACCCAGTGAGTTTCATGGCCGAGTGGGGACTAGAACCTGGATCTCCAGAGTCCCAGTCCAACACTCTCACCACTACGCCACACTGGCTTGTGTTAGACTACATGCTGGCTAGAGATGCTGGGAGTTGTAGTCCAACACATCAGGAGGGCACCAGCTTGGGGAAGGCAGGCTTATAGTATTCTAGAAGCAAGAAATAGGATTGGGGAGGGGAGCAGGGAATAGGGAGACCTCCTCCTCACACTATACTCTCCACCGCCACACCCTGAAGCAATAAAAACACTCAGATTCAGGGCTGGCAGACAGCCCCAAACCTCAGCCCTTTAGCACTATATAACACAGTGGAAAAGAAGAAAAGTCGTCCCCTATGAGCCGTATAGTGCTGCTCGCGGCTCCTGTTCCGGGTTGGCAAGAGTGGTTCTCAACCTTGATTTCCCAGACGTTGTTGGGACTCCAACTCCCATCAGCCCCATACAGCATTGCAAATGGTATGGGGGTGATGGGAGCTGTAGTTTAATAGCTCCTTGGGACCACTGCACTGAAGTGTGGGGCTACATGGGACCCTATGTGTAGCTTCCCTTTTCCAGCTCAAGAGGTGGGGGGAAGAGACCCTCGAGAGACACTAAAACCGCCCACCGTGCAAGTCCAAACCTATAAACCTGCCTTCTCAAATGGTAACAAAAATACAGTGATACAAAGAGGATCCTTGGAGCTTTTCCAGTATCACAACAGATGCCTTCTCTGAAGAAAGACGAAAGCACATAAACAAGCAAAACATACCCTTTTAAATCCAATATGTATAATGCACGTAAATTATAACCACAACAGCCTCCAACTCATTTTTACCTATTCTCATTAATAATCTGACAGACATGGGCAAAGTAATATCAGCATTTTTTTAGCCTCTGTCTTCTGCTCTGTTACTCTCGGACGAGGGGCAAGTATTAAAATAAAATCAACAACTGAAAGAAATTTCACAGGCCTAGCAGCGCTTAACATCACCACCTCCTTAAAAACATTGACCTTATGTATTCCCAAATGAGCTTAGATTTCATGTGCACAGGGATCTCAGTATCAGTGTTGAGTGTTCCCTTATCAAGAAAATATGCTAGTATACCCTTGCAGATACATGGCTAGTAGGGCCTCTAAAGCCATCTAACTTGGTCAATTCTGCTTCCCTCCTAGTTGAAAAGCCTATTATTTGGGTGCAGGTTAAGAGCCCATCTTTAACACACACACACACACACACACACACACTGCTTCCTCCATGGAGCTCAGGGCAGTATGCATGCTGTTGTTGTATTCTTACAACTGTCTTAGGCTGAGACTCAGTGACTTGGCCCAAGGCCACCCTGTAAACTTTATGACTAAGTAGGGATTGAAACCCAGGTTGTCTTCAATACAGGCTCAATATTCTGTCCACTACACACCACCACACTGGCCAATACAAAAAGTACAATACCTTGAATTTCTCCATTTGTAAAACACCAGCACTGCCAATACTCTTAGCTCAGCAAGTTATGAATACCTAGATAGCATCGGCATGAACTGTTCTCCTAAGTGTGATCAGCAGTAAACATTTTCATGCTGCCAGGATATTTATTTATTTGAAATATTTTTATGCCACTCCTCAGCCCAAAAGGCTCCCAGAGTGGCTTATATATAATCAATTAAATGACACAGTCCCTGCCCGCAGGCTTACAATCTAAAAAGACACGACACACGATGAAAAAGGAATGGGGAGGGAAGAAGGGGGAATTAATTCTGGCAGGGCTGGTGGAATGGCCCTGCGCTCCCTCTCATCTCCCTCTGTACAGCCCACTGGAATGATACGAGCTCACACAGGCCATTGTCATCTATAAATGTGGGTGGGCCCTTCTGCTGAGTAAATCACCGTTTCGTAAGACACATTTATTTATTTATTTATTTATTTATTGAGAGTTGTTGGTCACAAAATACAGCAGAGAGGTTTCAGCTGGGAACTACTGCCAACAGAATAACCCACTTGCAAACAGAAGCTAGACTGCCATCAAGGACCATTTCCGGATAGAGAAGGTTGATGGAGAGAGAAGTTACTTTAGTTACAAAACCAAAACAGCTCTCCCATCTACTGAGAAGTGGTAAGTAGTTGGGAAACAGAGTACACTAAGGGCACAATCCTATCATGTTTAGACAGAAAAAAGTCCTCCAACTCCCAGCATTCCCTAGCCAGCATGGCTGACTGGGGAATGCTGGGAGTTGTTGGGACTTTTTTGTCTAAACATGTATAGGGTTGTGCCCTAAAGGGCCACAAAGGGAGTATCTGCAGTCCATCACATATGCCAAAGAACAAACAGTACCACCTTAGATTACTCCAAGAACTTTTTATTATTTGATACAGCAGTATAAGTTAAGACTCCAGTGCAGAGCAGGCATGATGTACATCATTCTACTACACTGAAGACAAATGCTGAACAAATATCAGCACAATTAATGTTGAAGTGCTTCCTTCCGAATATAAAAATGTTGTAGTTGTCTTACACATTCAAGACCGATGCATTTTCTTTCTGTGTAGAGAAACATGCCAAGGTAAACTTTAGAAAAATCTATTATTATTTTAAAAATCAGATTTTAAAAATTTAAATCAGATTTTTAATGTTATTTTTAAAATGTAAATACTAAGCTCCTCTGAAGAATAACTCAGTTAATATTTAATAATCTGAATATAAGCATGGTAGCCCTACACTTAGTTAATCTCGAAACTAAACCAATGCCCCCACCAGATACACTGAGTTAAAGGAAGCTTTTCTATTTAAATGAATACTCAATCTGATCATTTCTCAAATATGATTATTTACACTCTTCCTAGCAAACATAGGCATTTCATTTTTACCTAATAAAAATAACCTGCTCTAGTCTGCCCAGTAGCTATCAGACCTTGCTTCAACCCATCAGTCATGTACATTTAATTTTTGTTTGCTATTTTATTTATGTGAGCTTGGGGTGGGGCAAAGGAAGAGAAGAAGAAGAAAGGTGTAACACTGGAAAGAAGAAGGAAAGAAGTTATCTAGTGTGCAGGCAGCCTTTACCCCCATACTTATCACAAACTATCATGGCTGCTGGTCATAAGAAAGACCCTATATGGGAATATTTTAAAAACACTTCCTTTTTAGCTAAAAATGGAAAGCATGTAACATGTACACAGTGCGACAGAGATGCATGAATGAAACAAGAGTGTAAATACTTTACTGTACATTAAGGTTTAGCAGTCAGATTTACACCATTGTTTAGGGAATATGAAGAAGTATTTTATTTCAATCAGCTTTTTTTCTGGCTACTTTAAATAATTTAAATCACTGATTTAATTCACCTTGACTTAAATCAATCCACCCTAGAACTTGCAATCCTTAACAAGTATAAAAATCTTTGCCATGTTCCAAGTACCAGTAACAGCTCATGGTATGAAAATGTGTGATACGCCTGTATGGGGCCTGAGCTGGAGCACTTTGATGTATGCAAAAGACTTTGCATCAATTTTGCTGGGCTTCTGATCATGCCCTCTTTCTGCACCTAAATTAGGGCGAAATCCCATCGATTGCGCCCTCAATGCTCATAAACCCCTGACCTCAGAGGCTTACGAACATCCAGTGCAGAGCGGTAGGAGCAGCAGTGGCGATCTTCGCCTCCCCACACCTCCTGCTCTGTCCACCTGAGGCACTTCGGAGGGGGAGGGAAAGAGGCTGGAGCGCAGGCCCCGGTCTGCTCCAATCCCCACCCGCTTTACCCAGAGGTTGATTTCCCAAACCTGGAGAGGCAGCCAGCACAGTTCTTTCCACGCAGGCTGCAGGGGGGTCAGGGCGCAGATCCCCAGCTCTGAGGTCGGAGCTCTGTCTCTGACCTCGGCTCTGGGAATCCAAATACAGTCATGCCTTGGATTGAGAGCATAATTCGTTCCGGAAACGTGCTTGTAATCCAAAACACTCTTATATCAAAACGAAATCCCCCCAAAAAAATTTGTACAGAGATTTTTAATTTAAGCCGTACTACAGTACTTGTATTGCAAGACGTCGCTTGTATATCAAGTAAAAAAAAATTAAATAAATATTTAAAAATTTGCTTGTCTTGCAAAACACTCTCAAACCAAGTTACTTGCAACCCAAGGTATTACTGTAATCCTATTTATTTTATTATATTTATACCCTACCTTTTTTTTCCTGCAAGGAACCCAAGGCGGCTTACATAATCCTCCTCTCCATTTTATCCTCACAACAACCCTGTGAGGTAGGTAAGGCTGAGAGTCAGTGACTGGCCCAAAGTCTCCCTGACTACTTTTCACTTATTGCCCAAGATACCATTCTAGCTTTCTTCTTACTCCAAGTATAAGCAGCATATTCCTGTTTTAGACATTTCAAGGAATAAAGAGATCATATATTCTAGATACTGCTATGTGCCGAAGCAGACACCGGGGGGGGGGGGCGACTTTGTATTAGCACAACACCAGTGACGCACAGGATATATGTATCAGCTGGAAATCTTTTCTTACCCATATCGACCCTGTGTACCAACAACCCTGAAAAATAGTTAAGAGATTATACAGCTTCTGTAAGTGCTTGCTCACCTCTTTACTACCAACACCACAATGATGTCACTGAACTTCACATAATTCCCAACCAATGGTCTCCCTTTCATTGTCCCCATTAAATAAAAAGCATTTTCCAAAGATGAGAAACAGTGAATTAAGCAGTATAGATTTTTTTCCTGCACAGAAACATGATGTACAAGAAATCACACACTCCCTTCACAGCCGCTCATGAACATCATGATGATGGCAGGCTGTAGAAAGAATGCTTGGCACTTGGCACTCCTCAGTGCAGTGAAATTACATTATAGACTCCTATGCATGTCAACTTAGAAGTAAGTCCCATTGAGTTCAATAGGGCTTACTCACTTGTAAGTATGTATAAGGGTGCAGTCAAAATTTGTTTTTGTTTTTTACTGCTACTTTCAAAGCTACTGAGCAACTTTATAGTGACACCACTTCCTAATTTCTTGGCACAGCCTAGCTTACTGATTTTAAGTTTACATCTGAACTTCAGTCTATTACAGGAAGCAGAAGCCACAAGGAAAAAAAGTCTTTTGATGTCATAGACAGAAAATATCTTGGGGCTGTAATGATTGCAAATGAGATGCCCAAGCAATTCTCAAATACTCAAGCAACAACAGATCTGTTAAGTCTTTAGGTGCCACAAGACCCTTTGTTGTTTGCAGCAACAAACTATGCTTCCAAAATCAAGCAATTATAATGTTCAGTTAATTTTTACTTCCTTTCATTTGAAAATTATCATGGTTTAGTTAAAGCCTCATGGTTGGCTGGGAGGATGCTGGGAGTTGCAGTCCAACACATGTGGGGGGCACCAGGTTGGGGAAAGCTGATTTAAAGGATTCAAAGCACAATCTCACAGTAGCATTGCCTATATCAATGACAATAGAGGCTGCATAATTCTTCAAATTTCAAAATACTTCTGCTTTTGGAAAGACCTAGCTTTTAGCACCATGAAAAGATCCCATTCATCTGATGGGATTGGATAGACACAAAACAGGCCTTTAGCCAGAAATGATGGGTGAGGGGAGAGCCACTAAGGATACAATATGGGAGTCATCACAAGTCAGTGTAAAGGATCAAAAACCCAAATACAGCTATTAAATAATTTCAAATATATATTTTTTTCAAATACGTGCTCACATTCTTGTCAGTCACTACAGTGCCTTCATATTCACCGGCCAGAACACTGGAAGCAGATAATGCTTCTTAATAAGCAATTACCGGTAGGTAAAATTCTGCCTGCCTCCTTTTCTGTACAGCTCCATAAGTAAAATCTAGATATTTGCTTTTTAATTACGTATTTTTTTGAAAATATAAGAAGGGCATCTAAAGATCCCTAAGGAGTGCAGCCAACCATAGCTATGGCCTGCAAAATATAAAGCTGACATATCTGAAGAAACAAGACCAAAGAGTACATCAGAAGTAAAGCAGAGCATCCACACAAAAGTATATTACTATAGAATTAAGATGATATGGTTCCTGCACTGCATAGTAGCTGGACCCACTGGAAGGTTGGAGGGATGCAATCCTAATGCTGAGTTGTAGTTTTTGCCCGTAACAACAGGAAACATACCAGAGAAGAACAAAATGTCCAATAAATGTTTTGCAATATATACCAACATAACTACATTTCAGGTCAGCATGTTCCTCCATGTCAAGAGATTCCTGGGTAGTCAATGTTTTATCCACACTTGTCTAATAAGTTATGAACCAAACTGCATTAATGAAACAATATTGCTGATCATATGTATACCACTTTAGAGTACTTCAGATGCATTAGTTTAGTAATCCTTGCAACAACCACATAAAGTAGGCTAAAATTAGTCCAATATTGCAGATGAAGATTGAGGCCAAGAGACAGCAGTTTCTCCCAGCAAGCCTGTAGCTTGGAATGCAAACTTTCTTCTTTCGGGACAGCAGTTTTTAACCATATGTATAAAACAGGGCTGAACAATTGAGATTGTTTAACTGCTAAGCTCCATCCAAGTAACCAGAACCACAATATCTTATCTGGTCAAAGTGTTAACAGGAGGTCTTCAGACCTCTGAGGCATCAGGTCAAGAATGTTCTTTATTTGGAAGCAGATTCCATTAGGATGAGAATCACTTGCCAACATTCACTCACTGACCTCTTAGAGGCATACCGTATTTTTCCGTCTATAAGACGCCCCCATGTATAAGACGCCCCCCACTGGGCAGTTTCGCAACTGCGCGGTTCTCTCCTTGGCTTACTTCCGTGTATAAGACGACCCTCAATTTTTAGTCTAACAATTTTAGGAAAAAGTATAGTCTTATACATGGAAAAATACTGTATTTTAATTTCAGTTATTTGGAAGGCAGTGTAAATTTTGTACAGTCAAAAGATGGGAGGAAAGAGCAACAGAAGCAGAACTTTTAACTCTGCTTTATTCATTTTGGATTTTTTTACAAATTACCTGCAATGATTAACATGGCATAGGTAGACCCTATTCCAAAAGAATAACCAAGTACCACTAATCTTGTGTCATAAAAGCATGACCCTTACACTCTCCCTTTAACCTCCTATAGCATGTGTTGGGTCAAGACCCCAAAGTGTGCAACAACCTAATGTTTTTATTTACTGAGAAGGGAAGAAAGAATTATCAGGTGCAGAGAAAGACAGGGTTTCTCTCTCTCATAGTTTTACAGCAAAGGTGGTTTCAGCAGGTTCAGCTTTAGTCACCCATGCATGGCAAGCTGCCCCTCCTGAAGTTCCCTCTTGTACAGAACTGCTAAGGTGTCCTCCTGTCCTCTTTTACACTTGGTCATCCTAGGAAGAAAAGGAGGACATCTGAACACAGGAAGCTATCTTACCAGCTGAATGCTGTCAGGCTATCTAGCCCAGACTTATCTACTATTGACTGGCGGCAGCAATCTACAGATCTCAGGCAGGAGTCTTTCCCATCACCTGATACCCTACGCTTTAAAAAAAAAAAGATAGACTGGAAATGAACCTTAGGACCTTCTGCATGCAAAACATGTGCTCTGAAATACAGTCATCCCCCCCCAAAGACAGGCGTATACAATGAAGTGGGTCCCATGATGCAGGTTGGGATTACAAAGTGGATCCTTGATCTGATGAGACTGAAGACTACTCCTGTAGAACTCAGAGGCTGTCAACTCCAAGACCCCGCCCCCTTGCCACTACATTTTGACAAGTGTTGCAACACTGGCAGCAGGATCCAACTCCTACTGCAAATGCTTCTTATGTGACTTACAACCAAAGCCACAACAAGCTATCAGGTAATAGCAGAAAGTGATGGAGAGGCTAAGATAACAAGCATGTGTCCTCACCAAGAATGCCATTGCTCCACAATCAAGGACTAGATGTGTCAATGGGAGTCATCAAGGAGCAGGAGCAGGAATCCCCAGTGGTGGTGGTGGTGGTGGTGGGACTTCCCTGCTTGCTTTTTGTGTTTGTCCCCCTGAATATGAGTTTATCCTATTCAGTATGGTGGTTATATTTCAACTGCAAAATAAACTTATTCTGCCCAGCTGGTGATTTGTGGTTTAAGCCCCACCAAATGGATTTATCCTGCCTGCCTTGTTAATTCCATTTTAACACCAAAAATGAACCTACCCTGCTTTGCTCACCTGTCTGAGTATAGCCACCCACCACTCACTGCCCCCCCCAAAAACAACCAGCCCCCCCTGAATCAATCCTACCCAGTTTGATGGTCATGTTTCCACACAAAAACCAAATCTATTCTACTCAGAGGGACATGTGTGTTGAGCAGCCCAATCCTAGCAATGTCTACCGAGAAGTAACTTCAATAGGACTTACTTCCAGGTAAGCAAGTCTTAGATTCCAGCCTTGAGTCCCAGAACCCAACCTGTCATGCCTGCCTTGTTGGTCATGCTTTAACCCACCCAGCTCCACATATATATCTATAGAGATAGATACAAGTGAATTCTTCCTGCTTTGCCAGTGGTGTGGCTAACCCTCTCCAAATTGCATCAATACTTGCCTAGTTTGATAGTTTGGTCTTCACCCCCAAAATGAGGTTTGGGTCCCCGCCCCCCCCTTGCGCCAGTGTGTCTTTTAAACCCCGGTGATGACCTTTCCCTGCTCGGCTGGCCCTTCAGCCCCGGCTTTCGCCCTGAAGCCAGGCAGGTAGGTAAGTCACCCCCGAGGCGGCCGCCAGCCGGGGCTATACCACCACCATCAGCAGCCCCAGTCGCTGTCAAGCCCCCCACCGCCCCCCAGCCTTCCCGGCTCGGCGGTGCCGACTCACAGTCGAGGTGCTTCTTCTTGGGGCCCATGACTTCGTGGGTCGTGGCCTTGCAGACGGCTTTGGCGATGGCCGAGCCGGTGACACTGTGCTGCGCCGCCGTGATCCGGTCGGTGATCGACTGGCCCGACATGACGACGAGGAGGAGGAAGAGGATGTGAGGAGCGGCCTCGAGTCTCTTTCCAGCTCGGCTTTGGCCCCAGAAGCAGCAGCAGCAGCAGCAGCAGCAGCAGCGAGGAATTCCCCGACGCCCGAAGCCCCTCAGCAGCAGCAACAGCCCAGGAGGAGGAGCAGGAGGAGGGCGGCGAGGGCAACGCGAGGGCGGGCAGCGGGACGGCAGGAGCAGGAGGAGGGCCGGTCACCGCCCCGCCGAAGGGAAGCCCTGCCCAGCCGAGCCCGGCCCGGCCCTGCTGGGGCCGCTAGTACTGCGAGGTTCAGCCGAGGCCAAGCGGAAGGGACTCCCCGCCCTCAGGGGACCCTTGCGCGGTGGCGGCCGACGCTTCCCCAGCTGGGCGGGCCCCGCTTCTCCCGTCCGTCCGTCCCGGCTGTGTCCACCCTCCCTCGCTGGGGACCCCCTTCGCCTTCTTCTTCTTCGCCGCCGCCGCCTCCACGCGCGCGCGCCGCTCTCCTTCCCCCTTTCACGTTCCCACTCCCAGACAAAATGGCGGCCGGGCTGCGGCGGCGTCAGGTGACCCGGCGGCCACCATGGCTGGCTGGCTCGCTGGCTGGCTGGCTGCCGCCCCCCGCCGCGCCCGCCACTCCCCTTCGCGCCTGCCCTGCCCCGCGGGCCACGCAGCATCCCCGCCCCGGCCGCCCACTGGCTGCTGACCGGCGGGAAGAGGCCCCGGGCACAGGCGCACCTGAAGGGGTAGGCCAGAGGTCCGGCTGGTCCAGGGATGGGGTGGCGTTTGGCCTTCCTCCAGGCGTTCCGCACCACGACTCCCACCAGCCCCAAGTGGTCAGGGGTGATGGGAGTTGTAGTCCAAAATGTCTGGAGGGGGGAGCACAAGTTGCCCACCAGGGCACAGGGAGGCGGCCGCCTCAGGCGGCTGTTGTGGGGAGAGGGCACGCAGAGGTGAAGGAGGAGAGAGAGAGAGCTTGTGTGCTGCTGCAGGACCTGCCCTGCGCTCGGTAAGGTAGCCCGATGCCCTCAGGGGTAAGGGACGGTGCTGTCTCATCACCAGTGTGGAAGAAAGATTCAGCACTGGACTGAGTGTTGGACTGGGACTCGGGAGATCCGGGATTCTAGTCCCCGCTCGGCCATGATGCTCACTGAGTGACTTTAGGGCTAGTCACTGACTCTCAGCCTAACCTACCTCACAGGGTTGTTGTGAGGATAAAATGGAGAGGAGGAGGGTTCATGTAAGCCGCCTTGGGTTCCTTGCAGGAAAAAAGGGATGATGATGATAAATAATAGCAACAACACATCTGGAGGGGCTACAAGTTACCCACAAGGCTGGCCCTATTATTAGGCAGAGTGAGGCAAGTGTTGGGAGATGGCAGGAAAGGTGTTGAAGGAGAGTGCTTGTATGCCTCACGACCTACCCTGCAGTGCCTAAGTTAGCCGGATTCCCTCAGGTGCCAGGGACGATGCTGTTCTATCACCAGTGTGGAAGATTCAACTTTCAGCGAGTCAGTGTGGTGTAGTGGGTAGAGTATTGGACTGGGACTCAGCAGACCCAGGTCCTAGTCCCCACTTGGCCATGAAGCTCACTGGGTGACTTGGGCTCGGTCACTGACTCTCAGCCTAA
Source organism: Shinisaurus crocodilurus (assembly GCA_021292165.1). Taxonomy (NCBI): domain Eukaryota; kingdom Metazoa; phylum Chordata; class Lepidosauria; order Squamata; family Shinisauridae; genus Shinisaurus; species Shinisaurus crocodilurus. The sequence continues at coordinate 27,083,644 of CM037883.1, forward strand.
CCTACCTCACAGGGTTGTTGTGAGGATAAAATGGAGAGGCTGAGGGTTGTGTAAGCTGCCTTGGGTTTCCTTGGAGGGAAAAAAAGTGGGATAGAAATATAATAAATAAACTGCCAGTCCAGTTGGCTTTCGTACATGGAATGGGAGAGGGCGTCATCTTGTTCTTTGCCTCAGGCAGCAAAATGTCTTGGGCCAGCCCTGTTGCCCACCCCTGATCTAGTCTACTTCAGCATGCTGTTTTGCACAGTGTAAGTACAGTAAAATGAAAGGGGGGGGAGTGGTGGGGTGGGTGGGTGGGTGGGGAAGCACCTCAGATAAGAAGGCAAAAAAAGAGCAAACTCGGCTGCTGATTAGGGCCAAAACAAATAGTTTTAAACCCTTTTTTTGTCCTAATCAGCTTCCTGGATTTGCTCTTTTTCGCCTTCCTGTTTCCCACAGTGGCAGACCAGATGCCTCTGGGAAGCCCACAAAACAGGGCATGAAGGCAATAACCCTCCCTTGCTGTTCTCGTACAACATGCACACGGAGCAACTGATACTTCGCGTTTCCCCCTGGAAATTGCGATTTGTTGGGATTCTGCCTCTGAACATGGAGGTTCCATGGGGTAGTAGCCACCGATGGGCTTCTCCATGACACTGCCTTACTGGGGCAGGCAACCCGGTGCCCCTCCAGATGTTTTGGACTACAATTCCCACCAGACCCAGCCAGCATGGCCAATGGTCAGGGATGATGGGAGTTGTAGTCCAAAACAGCTGGAGGGCACCAGGGTTGCTTTATACTGATTGGCAATGGCTTTCCGGGGTTTCAGATAGGGGTCTTTTCCAGCTCTACCTGGAGATGTGGGTGATGGAACCTGGGACCTTCTGCATGCAAAGTAGGTACTCTCCCATTGAGCTATGAGCCAGCCCCAAAATCTACCTAAAGGCACAATCCTATGCAAGTTTAGACAGAAAAACACCCTACAACTCCCAGCATGCCTTAGCCAGCATGGCTGGCTGGGGTATGCTGGGAGTTGTAGGCCTTTTTTCTATCTAAACTTGCATAGGATTGTGCCCTAATCCTTTTAAAACTATCTAAGCTACCATCACCACAACTTGTGGCAGCAAATTTAAGTGTTTTGTGAAAAGTCCTTCCCTTTGTCTGTCCTGAGTCTCCTGCCAGTCAGTTTCACTGGATGACCCCCCCAAGTTCTAGTACTGAGACGGAGAAAAACTTTTATCTCTCCACTGTCTCCACAGGTCCACACCATGCATAATTTTTATAAATATCTCATATTTCAAGTATACGGGATCTAATTTGGTGTGTTTTTTCTTCCTAGTACCCCAAGATCCACCAGCTGGATCCATATAAAAAATTGTGGCTCATCTGATTCATGTTATGTTGTCATTTTATTCTTGTTTTATGGGTTCTTGTGTTGTCAGCTGCCTTGCTTTGTTGTTGTTGTTTTAGACAAGCAAGATAAAAGTAAACATATAAAAGAAAAGCATTTGTATTACCCATAGATCTCTGGTAACAGTTACCCATGGATAATTTCCAAGGAGCATGCATGTCAGTGGACAGTTTCCAGTGATGATATACATGTTGAAACAGTATTAATATTGTTTGGTGACCTCAGTAACCTCTTAACCGTCAAGGAATACGGTGTGTGCATATCCAAGACAGAGCCTTTTCAGCTGTGGCACCTTCCAAGGGAGATCTGCTTAGCCTCATCTATGCTCACTTTTAGACAGGCAGTAAAGATTGTTTTATTTCAGAGAGCTTTTTTGGTTACCACCCTGAATTCTATGCCACTGTTCCCTTTTCTTGGTCTTTGAGGCTGGGATGAACAAATCTGCATTCCCCCCCGCCGGCATTTTTTCATACTGTCCCATTTCCACATCAGTTTGTGATTTTTATTTTTAAGTCTGCACAAAAATTCACATGGATTTCTGTATGCAGTTTCCCCTGAAAATACACACATATATTTTTTTTCCAAACACTTTCCCCTAGTACAAAATGGGGAACCTGAAGCCTACTGATCCTTTGGTCATTTCGTGGGTTTTGTGCGGTTTTTTCTCATTCCAAAAAGTTGAATTGCCTCTCCTGAGGCTTCATTACTGGCAGAAAGAGCTTTAAGCTACAACAATATGCAGGTAATTTTTGTATTTTTAGCCACATCCTTTTGTCTTTGCCTCCAACTCTTTTGCCTTTGGTCCTGCCCAGCACCGGCATACAGGCTCCGGAAAGCCTCTCCAAAATTGAATTCAGCCCTCGGGCTGGAAGAGGTTCCCCACCCCTGCTATTGGGCCTCAGAAGAATGGCAAACTAGATTTTTAGAATTCCTCTCTTGTGTGCAATGGTTCTGTAGCTGAAGGTATATTGGATGTTTCCATGGATCCCACAGGGAAGAAAATTCCCCGGGTAAGTAGGGAGAAATGGTCATATGTGAAATTTGATTGTAAATCAGTAGGTGTTACTCTCAAACCCTACTCAGATGTCTCCTCTAGCCTTTGGTGCTTGATCCAACCAAGACTTACCGTATGTATCATAGGTAACAGGCAGAGTAGGTTTCAGTTCTAACCGGGATGCTTTTGGACGGCTGAGAGACACAAAAAGAGGCATTAAAGTGCCAGATTGAGCAATACTCCTATAGAATTTCAAGTCAGTCTTTCATTCATACAGAGCAGCCATTTCCACACTTCCTCTTCCTTGTTGACAGGACATGTGATTTTCATCATACATAAGCTTTGAAATTGAGGGATGGTTTGAATACAGTTTTTGTGCCAATTAAAACACATTTGTTGTAATGGCTTGCTAATGAAAATTCACATAAACCAGTTTCAGAATTCTTCTCTGCTCAAGGATGTCATAGATTTAACAACTTCATTTTCTTAACATGTTAAAATCCTGTATCGTCAGGCAGCACCTAACACATACCCTGGAACCACGCAGTACAAACTGTTTCACATCATCTTGGAAAGTGAGAGTTCTGTGTATTGAATAAGGGAAATGGGAAACCCCAATATTTTCAAGATTAGACTAGTATAACGCATTCTTCATGGGGCTGTCCTTGATGACGGTTCAGAAACTGCAACTGGTAAAATAAATAAATAAATAATACCACCAGCCACCTATTGACAAGAGCAGGTTGGAGGTAATGTATGACACCTATCGGGATTGGTGACTGATTTGTTTCTGGGCCTCATTCAAGATGCTGTTTTTGGTGTTTCAAGCCCTTTGCAGTCAGGGAGTACCTTCTCCCATATGGCCACCACCACCCCTACGGTTTTAAGAACTGCTCATGAGGCACTGCCCCTGTTCTTGGTTCTGTCCACTAGGGAGACACAAATGTCATCTACCTGAAGGAAGGTCTTTTCTGTGGTGGCTCTGCAACGTTGGGATTTGGCTCACCAAGATGCCTACATTATTTATTTATTTAAAACAGGTGGGTTGGTGGTTGTTTTTTTACCACACTCCAGCCTCCCAGAGTCTCCCAGAGCAGTTTGCATAAGATCAATGACAAGCAAGACAGTCCCTGCCCAAAGGCTTAGAATCCAAAATAGTTTACATGGTACAAAAAGGGGGGGGGGAATGAGGACAAAGAGGAAAACAAACAAATTGAGGGTGGTTAAAGAGAGAGGGCTCCTAGTGCTGCTACTAATTAGAAGGCATTGTGCAGCTATTCCATTGTTTTCTTTTCAATGGATTTTCTGCAGCATGTTAAAAGATAGAAGAAGCGGTGGTGGGAAAGTTCAAGATATCACCTTGGAGATGCCATATAAAATTCCATGAATGAAGCAGGGTTGTGACACAATGGAAGGGTTTGCATGACATGATAAGCCACCCTATCCAAAATGCACCCGACAGATGATCGGGCACATCGTGGGTAGGGTGCCCCCTCCCTCCTCCTCCCAGGGGACACCACAGGAGCACCGAGGTTTCCCCCAATGCGTGCTGCCCTCACGAGCTGTTTCAGGCTCGCTGTGGCTTGACTTCTGCTATTTAAAACTTTTTTTTTTTTTTGAGATTGCAAAAGCTGCTGTCAAGACGGTTTTCACGATCCCTGTTAGGGCAGCTATGAGCTGCCCCTCCAAGGTGTCCCAGCGGTACTTTGGAGGGGCTGCCTGTGGTCACTCACACTTTAAAAAAAAATTGAACCAATTATGTGCACAAATAATTGCGCTCATTCCCCCCCCCCTGCTGGATTTGTGCAAATCTGGCGTGGCGGGGTAGCATGGGGGGACCCTGGGGTGGGTACTGGTTGAATCCAGCAGGTACCCCACACTGTGCAGCGCCCACTCCAGGTGCAGGTAAGTATTCCTCCCCCTCTTTGCAAGCCTGTGACAGGTGTCAGTCAGATGCTGACCTGTCATCAGAGGCTTGCAAAGCCCAGAAAGGTCCTTATTTGCATTGCAAAAAGGGGCATCCCCCCCCCTTTTTGCAGCGGGATCCTCAGGATTTTGGTGGGGGGGGGAGGATCAGGTAAACGTAGTACCCCCTCAGTTTTGAAAGTGTCCCCCCCGATGCCAGTGTATAAGGATCCACAGTTCAGAAATGAGTTTGCTATTCGCATGTAGGATAAATAATGCAGATCGATGCTGTCCAAGGGCACAAATCCTATGGCGAAGGCCATAAGCCCCTAAACATGGAGGCTTACACTCATCCTATGCAGAGCAGAAGGAGTGGTGGAGGTGAACCTCACCTCCCCGTCTTCCCACTCTACATGTTCCGCTAGCTGGAGCATGTCAGAGGGGGGAGGGAAGGAGGCTAGAGAAGCCTCAGAATAACTCATATCCTGGCCTCCTCCCCTCCCCGGCCCCCAAAACGCCCCCTTCTCCCCTTCTCTAAGGTCACTTTCCTGACCTTGGAGAGCAGCCGGCTCAGTTCTTTCTGCGCCAGCTGCAAAGGGGATGGGGTCGGAGCTCTGATTCCCAGCACCGAGGTCGGAGCGCTGCTCCCGAACTCGGATCTGGGAATCTGATTCTGAACTATCCTATGGCCCCTCAGACATTGCCTAGGCGGGGCCTTAGGATTGTTCCCTAAAGCACTCTGAAAATGACTGAAAGTGGGCGCATGGGCAGCAAAGAGTGGCTTAGGGCAGGTCTGGGGAGCCAGCACCTCTGTAGACGTCGTTGGACTCCCAGCTCCCATCATGCCTGACCATTGCCTAGGATGGCTAATGGGAGTTGGAGTTCAACAACGTCTGGGGGGGCTACAGATTCCCCAGTCCTGGCTCAAGTGAAAGTATTAATCCTTTGTGCCATTTTAAAGTTTTTTTTAAAGAGTGATCGCCGCAGACAGGTGCAGTGGATTCGTGCCTAACAAATGCTCATGCTCCAATGACATCTTCACTAAAGTGCTATCATGCGTTAGGTCTTTCCCGCTTGTCGTTCTTTACTATGGTCACCACCACCACCAGATAGGAAGAGAACCCGTTCTATAGTTCTCTGTGAAAAGGAAAGAATGAAAATAGTTGAATGCAATGGCCTGCATTTATTTATTTATTATATTGATACCCCACCTTTTTTCCTGCAAGGAACCCAAGGTGGCTTATATAATCCTTCTCCTTTCCATTTTATCCTCACAACAACTCTGTGAGGTAGGTTAGGCTGAGAGTCAGTGGCCCAGTGGCCCAAAGTCACCCAGTGAGTTTCATGGCCGAGTGGGGACTAGAACCCGGACCTCCAGAGTCCCAGTTCAACACTCTCACCACTATGCCACACTGGCTCTCATGCCATTCAGTAGCAAAGAAATGCTGAACCGGCCCACAGAGAGAGAGAGAGAGAGAGAGAGGGCAGTTACAGTCAAGTATAATAGTGGTTTTATGATATGGACACCTGTCCATTAGTGCTTGGTTTGAGACCAACAACGGGCCATCAAACCATTACCAATCAGATAGTAATGATATTTGGTGGCAACGAAGCTGGATTTCAACAGCAGAAATGATAAGCCCCATAATGCATTGTCGGTTCCCTTTGTAGTTATAATAGCCTGGATATCGACTAATGAAATTATATCCTTCTGCAGCTCATTAGGAATGTAAAGAAAGTAACTTGCAAGTGGCATCTCATCCATTCCCACTGCCTCTTTCTCTCATTCCTCCTTTCCTTCTGTTGACCCACCTTTTCTTAAGCATAGAATCGTTACAACCAATTTCCCTTAATAATAGATCAGTGCCAGCTCCCAGTTTTGGAGGGCCCTTGGGCAAGTCACCTTCAATGGGCCCCCTCAGTGAGCCTACCTTCTCACTGCCATGGTCACCAGCTGCTCTTACGCCTCATCCTCTCTCTTTTCCCTGCTAGCACTTGCTTGCTTGACAGGCAGAGAGCCAGGGAACGAGCAGGCAAGGCACCTACTGCTCCTCCTTCGCACCACCAGCAGCGTGTCTGGGCCAGAGCAAAAGAGGCAGGTGAACAAGCAAGGTGGCAATGGTGAAGAGGAAGAGCAACTCCAGGGGGACTCTTGTCATTGGCCCCTCAGCAGGTTCCCAACCATTCCTACATTTGACACCCTCAGCAAAGTACTCTCTGGTAGGCAGAGGCAGTGTTAGGGAGTGGCCCACTAGGGCTGGAGCCCCGAATCTTTCGCTTGGAGCCCTGAACCTCTGGGAGGCCATCTGTCAGAGCAATAAGACAATGGAACCAACTACCTAGGGAGGTGGTGGGCTCTCCCACTCTGGAGGCATTCAAGGTGCAGCTGGACAACCATCTGTGGTTAACAAACCATGCAGCTGGGTTCAGACATCACGACAAGCCACTCCAAAACAAACAGGGCTCACAACCCACCATGGCTTATCATGTTGCATGAACCTAGTCAACGTCAACAGTGTTGGGCTAGATGGACCCATGGTCTGACTTGACAGAAGACAGCTTCCTGTGTTACTCCTAATACAGTAAAATAAAGTCTAGCCCTAGACCAGGCCCACCTGGGATCTCAGTCTGGCCCTCTGAGCTTCCTTGGATAGCCACACCCTTTCCCTGGCTCCACCCCTTCCCCCAATCATCGATGATTTGGTGGTTTTCCAGCTTTTGTGCAGTTTCCCCCCTTTCTAAAAGGTTGAAAGTCTTCTCCTAAGGCTTAGTAACTGGCAGTAAGAGCTCGACCGGGATCCTTCAGTCAGATCCTTCAGAGGGTAAAGAAAACAAAGACACATTTGAGGAGGATTAGTTCCAGTTTATTGCATATATAAATTGATTGGACATGTGTAGAGGCCCACCCTCGATACATGGATCATCATGAGGAGGACTGATCCATTACCCATCACCATCATCTTTGCCTGCAACGAGTTCAGATGAGCCAAGTGGACAATGAGTAAGCCTACAAAAATAAATAAATGAAAAGATCCAACCTCTATAACATGACATAACTTGTATATTGAACCAAGAGCTGTGTAAGTGCAGACCCAATGTTGTACGTCAACTGTTTTGACTTTGTGTTTTCTTTGTTACTGTTGGTTGAACAATAAAAAGTGTTTTTAAAAAAACTCTGGTATTTTCAGCCCCACCCCTTTTGCCTTTGGCCCTGTCCACCACTGGAATCCACCCCCACCCCAAGAGCTCCTCCAAAATTGAATTCTGCTCTCGGACTGAAAGAGGTTGGACCCCTGCCCTAGACAGTAGTTAAAGATAAGAGAAACAACCAAATTAAAATATGAACAGCAAGAATGAAATGCAAGAGAGCAGAAATGACATTTAATAAAACCTTGAAATCTATGAAACATCTTCTCCATTGTGCACATCCTTAGTATCAGTTACTTTCCTTTATTTTGTAGATTAGCTGGGGACAATCCTGCAAACTTGCTGGAACCTGTCTTCCCTTCGGCTGCCCTGAATTTCTCTGGCATTGTTCTCCTGACTTTTCATTTTCAAACAAAATATGAATTCATAGCCATACAATGATCCAGTGGGGGGTGAAGTCTATGTGGAATCACTGAAATACGAGTTGAGTATGACCACATTAATGAAAAAGGATAATGTTGTTAATCAGGGATGTTGAAGACTCCTTGGTTTCGAGTCACAAGTCTTTGGACCCGAGTCTTCAGTCCGAGTCCTTGGTCCAAAATGGTGACTCACGAGTCACTCCCAAAGCTGACTCCACGAGTCCCTGTTAAAATCAATGGGTTTTTTTCCCAACAAAATAAGGCTACTTCAGATGTGTGGCTTAAATAAATTCTAGGCACAAGTGTGCCTTTTTAATTCAAAACTCTGCAACTGATTTTGGCAAGAACAGACCAGGCAGACAAACCGAAAATAACCAGGCAGGCAGAGGAGGCAGGGAATTCCAGACAGGCAGGCAGGCAGAGGCCTTTGTCTTGGACAATTCAAACTGTGGAACTGGTTAAGAAGAGACCAGGCAGGCAGAGGAGGCTGGGAACCCCAAATAGGCAGGCAGAGGCAGCCAAACCCAAAATGTCTGAAAGGTTGCATTTTAGGAAAATGATTTTAAAAAATAAACTTGCTGTACTTCCTGAAACCTATCCATGTTGCATTTGAGGAACACGATTTTGGAACATGAGTCCTTGGTCTCGAGTCCCGAGTCGAGTCTCGAGTCCCATTAAAAATACTGGGACCCGAGTGACTCGAGTCAGAGGGGGGACTCAGTCCGACTCACGAGTCGAGTCCTGGAGTCCGAGTCCCCATCCCTGTTATTAATTGGTATACATCTTGGAAAGGATGCTTCTCTCTGACCATATTGAGTCTGTGATTCACTAGCTCTGTTCCCTGGGAATTAAAGGAAGCATCAGGCTAAACATCTCATAATTAGAAGTACTTTGTAGAACTTGCTCTGCCTCTAGGCAATCAGAGAGACCTCATTTAAATTCCCTTTGTAAGCCCAGTAACTTGGCCTAAAGGAAACCTTGAGTTGTATGTATCCCTTAAGTCAGAGGTGGGAAGAAGGCAGATCAGGATCTACTGGTAGGTCTCTGGGTGATTTGCAGGGGATTTTATTTATTTATTATTTACTTATTACCTTTATATCCCGCCTTTCTTCCATCATGGAACCCTTCCATCAAGGACAGGGGTGTAGACTTCTCAGTTTCGGGGTGGGGGTGGGGCTAAACAGCTGGTTGCCTGGAGGGGGCTTTGCCAATTCAAGCCCCCCCCACCCCCATTAAGTTTATGCCCCTGTTCTCCCCCTTCTCTTCCCCCCTCTTTCCTACACACTTTCTCCCCCTCCCTCCCTCACACACACACACACACACACACTCCCTGGAGGTAATTTAGATTGCCCACCAAACACATAACAGCTGGTTGCCTGGAGGGGGCTTTGCCAATTCTGGGAAATCCCAGAAGGGGCTTGAGGGCCCCTCCCCTGTAGTTTACGCCCCTGATCAAGGAACTCTTTCTTCCATCGTGGAACATGCGGTCCCCAGGTTGGGAACATGCGGTCCCCAACCTACCTCACAGGGATGTTGTGAGGGTAAAATGGAGAGGAGGAGGATGATTATGTAAGCCGCCTTGGGTTCCTTGCAGGAAAAAAGGCGTGGTATAAATATAATAAATAAATAAATAAATAAATAAATTAAAATAAAATGTCTTCCCTCCAAGCACTGACCAGACCTAGACCTGCTTCGCTTCAGCATATGCAGAAGGTTCCAGGTTCGATCCTTGCCATCTCCAGTTAAAAGGATGTCAGGTTGCAGAGCTGAGAACGACCTTGTTCACCTGCCTCTTGCTCTGGCCCACAGAATGGTGATGGTGAGAAGGAGAAGCTGTAGCTGCTCCTGCCCACCTGCTCCCTGGCTCTCTGCCTGTCAAGCAAGCAAGTGGTAGCCGTGACGAAACGGCCTGTGCCAATGGCCGTGAGAAGGTAGACTCACTGGGGAAGCAGGCCCATTGCGGATATCTTCCCCCAAGGGCCCTCAAAAACCTGGAGCCAGCACTGGGACACATCGTACATGTCTACAGGTGTGGGAGCTGGAATTGGCCATGACAATGAGACAGCCACCTTAACTCTCCTTGGAAGAAGAGTGGGATATAAATGCACCCAGTTCTGCCCCTCTGTCTTCCATCCGGTCTGCAGCGCTGGGATACTTTCTCCACTCCCATTATTACTGATGTTCAGGCTGTGAGTGCCGTTGCTTTTGTAGCCAAAACAGCACCACCCATGCACAAGAGGGAGGAATTGGCAGCCTTGGGAGGAACCCCCAAAGTTTGCTGGGATACAAACCAATCTTTAGGGAGAAAGAAAACCCTCTGTGGGGGAAGGGGGGAACCCAAAACAGCACAATAAAATGATCGAGGGGCTGGAGCAACTCCCCTTTCCCCTATGAGGAAAGGTTACAACAGCTGGGACTGTTTAGCTTAGAAAGAAGGCAAGTAAGGGGAGACATGAGAGAGGTGTAGAAAAAAAATATGTGCATAGTCTAGAGAAAGTGGACAGGGAGACATTTTTCTCCCTCTCTCATAATACTGGAACCCAGTAGGGTCATCCCATGAAGCTCATTGGTGGAGGGTCAGGACAGATAAAAGGAAGGACTTCTTCACACAGTGCATAGTTAAACTACGGAATTCACTTCCACAAGATGTCCTGATGGCCACCAATTTGGAGGGCTTCAAAAGGAGATTGGACAAATTCCTGGAGGAGGAGAAGGCTATCAATGGCTATTGGTCCTGATGGCTATATGCTATCTCCAGTATCAGAGGTGGTGTGCTGGGGAACATGGGCAGGAGGGTGCTGTTGCTCTCATGTCCTGCTTGTGGGTTTCCCATGGGCAGCTGGCTGGCCACTGTGTGAACAGAATGCTGGACTCGGTGGACCCTTATGAGGACTGAATGTGCTCAGTGGCTATGGAATGCTGACTGATTGTGGGAGGCGGGGGACCAGAAAACAGCGAGGGGAGGAAGTGGAAAAGAGCGGAGTGGCTGGAACCCTGAACAGCAGCGCTCCTCGTTGTGACATTTTGTTGCAAGGACAGCATTCCGGTGCAACAATACTTCCATGGCTGGTTGAACATGTGGATGCAATGGGGGGGGGGAATTAAAAAGGGGTTTCTGTGAGTTGTGCTTAGCAAGACATCTAGATTTATTTTATTTAATTTAAAATTATATTTATATCCTGCCTTTTTTTCCTGCAAGGAACCCAAGGTGGCTTATATAATCCTCCTCCTCCTCCTCTCCCATTTTATCCTCACAACAACAACCCTGTGAGGTAGGTTAGGCTGAGAGTCAGTGACTGGCCCAAAGACACCCAATGAGCTCCATGGCCTGAGTGGGGACCAGGACCCGGATCTCCCCAGTCCAACCCAGCACTTAGCAAGACATCTTAGATTTGCATTTGGATGTTCACATTTACATGATAGGGAGATTGGGAGAGGGGAGACAGCATGCGAAATAACACAGCATAGGAACCGGCCCTATGTCAATCACTGAATAAATATTCTTGTGAACACTAAACAATAATGAAACGCACATTCCACGGTGGACTGGGCAAAGATGCAGGGGAAGTAATGACCAAAAAACCCCAACGACAACAAGACAAATATAACGAGCTTCCAGAAAACTTAACCAGAGCATCAAGTTTCAAGGCTGAATCCAGGAGTACACCTAAACTGTGAGCCTGAGTCTTGTGGGGAATGCAACCCCATCTAAGACTGGTTGAACCCCTATTCACTGGTCTGCCTTTTAGCTGGTCAGAAATACTTCTGTCTTGTCTGGAAAAAGAGAGTTGGGGGCCATCAGCATATTGGTGACACTGGAGCCCCAAGCCCCAGATGACGTCCCGCAGCTGTTTCAGGTAGGTGTTTAAAACATGGGAGGGGAGGGGCAAGATAGAGCCTTGAGGGACACCGTTCAAGGGTAGAACACATGCTTTGCACGCAGAAGGTCCCAAGTTCAATCCCCGGCATCTCCAGGTTGGGCTGGAAAAATTCCTGCCTGAAACCCTGGATTGCTGCTGCCGCCAGTCAGTGTCGACAACACTGGGCTAGACAGACGAACAATGGTCAGACTCGGGATAAGGCAGCTTCTGATGTCCGTGTGTAAGAAATGCAGGATAAAGCTTAGGAGACTGAATGAGTAGTAAGCAGCTAAGAAAAACTAGAAACTTCTCTTCAATGAACTTGGTATCACTGAAGGGTGGAGGTAAAAACAAACCAAAAAAAACACCAACGAACTTGTTAGAATACACATGATAGAGTCTGTGTGTTTAAAGGAGATAACAGTGAGGAGTAGCTTTTCATTGAGAAGAATGGTTGTACTGGGATAAGGTCTCGGTGCCCTACAAGAGCACTCAAACAGCCATTTTCCCTCTATTTCTGAGGTTCAGGGGGTGCGTGCCAATCCTTATGTAGCCAAAATGGCACCACCCATGCACAAGGAGGCGGTACCTGCAGGCTTGGGGGAATGCCAAGCCTGCAGAAGTTCCCCCCCCCAAAAAAAAGTTTTGGAAAAACTTAAGGGGGAAACACCCCACCACACCACCCCCCAAAAACCTCCACACGAATGAGGACTGAGCATGCTGACTGACTGACTGACTGCTGACTGACTGCTGAGAGGCAAAAAATAGAAATCAGAAGTGAGGAGGAATGGAATGGAATGGAATGGAATGGAGGAGTGTCATGGAAGAAGGCATGGCTGGCTGGAACACTAAACAGGAGCCATCCGTACTGCAACACTTCGTTGCAGGTCCCACTTGTGGTGCATAATGGTGAAGCTGAAAATACATTTTGGCCGCAATGTTAGATACACTTGCTGGCTAGGGATCTGGCGGGCACCAGTTTAGGGGTGGCTGCTGTAGGCTGTGTGTGTGTGTGTGTGTGTGTGCTTCGCCGTAGTGAAATCCGCCCAGCCCATTTGCTTTTGCTCTGCGACCAAAGCTGGGTTATATTAGTGACAGTATCAAGCACACACATCCACACTTGTATCGAGATGACAATGAAGGCTTTGATAAAGCTTCCCAAGCCAGATTGCATCTGGAACCGCTCGCCTGGAATAGCCTCACTGCAGAGAATGGGATCTTTTCTCCTGTCAGTGGTACTGCTCATCGGAGTCCTCAGCACTACGAAACAACAACAAAAAAACAACACCCCAAACCTCAGTCTAAAGCAGGAGAGAGTCTGACAGGTGCTCCCTTAGAAAATATTTGCAACAAAGTCTTCAGGGGCCATTCGCTTTCCATTTCATCGATCGCGTTAGAAAAATAAAGCTTTCGTTGCAGGTTTACCTTTGCTAGTCACTTGATGGGTATTAGGTCGTGCCTGCACATTTCCATGTAGAGATCTACATGGGAGGCCACTTAATACAGAAGCTGGCTCCCATTTCATATATATGTGGGTATTGACAGTTCTGAGAAAATAAGTCTCCCAGCGTGTAGTTTCATTTGGCTTGCTTGGTTACAAACCCCAAACTATAATGGAAACCTATGAGGCTACAGCAGCAACTCCATTTGGGTGGGAAATGAACAAAATATCTGCCCAGAACTTAGTGGCAGGTTGCTTTCTATGAACTAGTCTTTAGGCATCTTCCTTTAAAAAAAATATATTTTATTTCTGAAGAAAATTATAACTGACAGGCAAGGCAGCCTTGTACATTTTATACTTTGGGGGTTGGAAGTTGGCTAAAGAATGATCTGATTGATTGCTGGGAGCAATGGAGAAGGAAGGAAGGAAGGAAGGAAGGAAGGAAAAAGAAAGAGAGAGAGAGAAATATAGGCTATTCCAGGCAGTTGGCCACATACAGATTGTCCTGCAATTGTCCATCCTGTCAATTTTTCCTAGAATGGCCAAACTATAGAACATTTGCCACAATACGGGGTTGTGTGTGTGCCAGGGAGAAAATCCTGGAGGGCTGGAGGGCTTATCTGGGGTTAAATTGACTTTTCAGCACCAGGCAAATACCTTTTTATTCTCCCAGGCTTTAAAAAGAATTTTAACTGCGGCTTCTATTATTTGCAATATTATGTTCAATGATGCATTTTAAAAATCATTTCCCCCATCTTTTAGCTGCTTGAAGAGTTATTGTTTCTATCACTGTTTTACTGTATTTGCTTTTATTATATATGTCACCCTGGGAGCTTCAGCTGTAGGGTGACTCATAATGATGATGATGATGATGATGATGATGATGATGATGATGATGATGATGATGATGATGATGATGTAGTATTGACTACCCCTGATCTAGAGTGAAGGGCAAACAGTGACAGTCTTAAAATGCTGGCTGTCTCCATCAAAAATCATTGTGTTTGAGATGACGCAATATAATAGGGAAGTTCAGCCTGTGCTGTTACATCTGTGATGGCCCATCCATTCATGCCAATCATCACTTTATGCATCCTTCCCCAGCCTGGTGCTCTCTGGACTGCAACTGGCCAATGGCCAATGCTGGCTGGGAATGATGGGAATTGCAGTCCAACACATCTGGAAGGCACCAGGTTGGGGAAGGCGGACTCAAGATAAATCGGGCTTGGCTGTGTTTTGCTCAGCCAGGTGAAACTCGATGTTGCCTCTGAGCATTCGCTGTGGGTCGTGTTCTTGAGCTGATAGTCTCCCCAGCAGCGCCGCACGTTGACACCGTTCCACTGTTTGACAGCTGTGTATGTTGAGATAATGATGAGGTGCTTATCTTCCCAGACCAAATGATTCCAGAAAAGATGCTCGTGGAAAGATCTGCACTGTGCATAAGGTTTGCTTCCTCCCCGAGAAGATGTAGAGACACACGGCCTCTTTACATAATTTCGGCTGTGTGACACACATTTATAAATGGCCGAGCGCTGACAGCAAGCCATGGGGAAAGCCAATAGGGAACAAAGAATCAGTCATGCCAGTTTGAAACCATTCAGATGACACTCCTTAACCAGCTACCATCAGAATAGTCCAAAATAGTCTACGGCAGGAGTGGCAGAAGGTAGATTGGGGATCTACTGGTAGATCTCTGGTGATTTGCAGTAGATCGCCAAAGATTTCCAACTCCCAATTGTTGAATAACAGGGACAACAAAAAAACTCCCCCCACTCCTAAATTACCAGGCTGCTGAAATCCAGAAAGCTTGGGGGGGGGGGGGGAACAAGAGTAGATGTTTCTGTGAAAGGATTTGTGTGAAAGACCCTTCTCTTGGTAGTGCCGCCATCAGAGGCACGTCTGGTGGGAATACCAGAGAGGGCCTTCTCAGTGTCCGCTCCAAGGCTTCGGAACTCCCTGCTGGGGGAGGCTCGGTTGGCTGCCTCTCTGTTGTCCTCCCACCAGCAAGCAAAGACATTTTTATTCAGGCAGGCCTTTGGCATATAAGCTGGTCTGCTGCTGAAGGGGTGTTTTTCAATTGCTGGCCCTGCTTATTTCTTTGATTGCTGTGATTTTAATTGAGTTTTTAATTGATTTGTTTTTATTCTATGTTTTAATTCAGATTTTGCTTTAATTCAGATTTGATTGCTAGCTGCCTTGAGCACCCTTCTTTGGCAGAAAGGCAGGATATTAGTTAATTAATTAATTGGTGGGCAAGCTCCAGTTCTGGCACTGAAAATGAATTCTGGGACTGAGCACGTACAGTGATACCTTGGATTGCAAGTAACTTGGTCTGAGAGCGTTTTGCAAGACAAGCAATTTTTAAAAAATAAATTTTGACTTGATAAACAAGCGACGTCTTGCAAGACAAGTCGTAGGGATGTAACCGCTCGCCTCGAGCGGGCGTAGTGGGCCGAAATCGGCCCTGCTCACGCCCGCCAGAGACTTGCTTTGATATAAGAGTGTTTTGGATTACAAACACGGTTCCGGAATGAATTATGCTCGCAGTCCAAGGCATTACTGCACTCAGATGCACCGTGTTCTGCAATTCTATGTCCCCGAGCCACTATTTTGCACCTGGCTCTGGCTGGTGGACCTAAGGGTTCCAGTGAAAAGCAAAATCAATCCAGGAAGCCTAAGGTTTGCCCACCAGCAGCCTATAGGCCTCCTTGGGTCCTTCCAGATGAAGCTTTCATCATGAGAATGCTCATTCACAGAATTTTACAGGGGGCTCCATATTTGCTCAGAGGCAGGATATCCTGCCCCTTAATTCTCAGAATCCAACTACGTACATATTACATAGTTTCTTCTTCTTTTTTCTCTTTTCCGGTTGGGATGGCTCTGGGGCTTAGGGGAAAAATTCCCCATTGACACCAATAGGGACTTTCACCCATAGTCATGGCGGGGTGCGGGAATATTGGTGAAATCATGTTCGGGGAGGGATATAGTCAACCTCTCCTTCCTGTGTGCTGGTCCCAATAATAATCCCCTTCCCGATGGTAAGACAATTAAATAAAAATGTACTGGAGAGCCAGTGTGGCGTAGTGGTAAGAGTGTAGGACTGGGACTTGGGAGATCCGGGTTCTAGTCCCCACTCAGCCATGAAGCTGAGTGACTTTGGGCCAGTCACTGACTCCCAGTCTAGCCTACCTCACAGGGTTGTTGTGAGGATAAAATGGAGAGGAGAACCTTGTAAGCCACCTTGTATTACAAGGGAGAGGAGAACCTTGTAAGCCACCTTGGGTTTCTGCAAGAGGGGGAAAAATTGGGACATAAATGTAATGTACCACTACTACTACTAATGAGTAGGTTTGGCTCGGTCTCTGTCTTATGGATCTGGCTCTGATTGGTGGCTCTCAGAGTTCTAGAAAGAAAGAAAAAACAAAGCAAATCCTGCAGCTCTGAAAATTGCCCACCACGTCATGTCCATTTGGTGTGGCATGTCCAGTTGCTATGACACCTACACGCACCATGTTCCTTTCCTTGGGCTTGCCGTCTTCCCCGCAGTCACAGAGCTGCAACTTTGTTTTGCTCTCAGCTGGTGATCTTTGGTGAGGCTTCATTCTGCCTGCTCCGGCCACAGTGGGCTCTCGTGCTCAAACTCCATAGCAGGGGTGGGCAGACTTCAGGCAGGCAGGATCCACATTTTACTAGAACCTCGAGATCCACACCAACCAGAGACCAGTGCAACAGACATACACACCTAGAATTAACAATGTTCTCCTGGCCTGAGAACACAGAGAGCTGGGCTAGAAGATGGACAAGTAGTCTGGCCTGGTCTTAGGCAGTCTCCTCTGTTATATAGCCAGGGTAGGGGACCTGCTGGACTCCAGTTGTTTTGGACTGCAACTCCCATAATCCTTGACCGGTAGCTATGCTGGCTGGGGCTGGTGCATACTGTAGTCCAAAACTCCAACTGAGGTTGCCTGAGGCTGTAGTCTGGGGGTACGTGATGCAGTAAACATGCTGAAGCTAAGGCTAAATCTGGTCAGTGCCTGGATGGGAGACGGCTTAGGTCCCCCCCTGTATGCCATTCGGAGTTCCACTGAAGAATGGTCAGATATGAATTAATTAAATAACAGTGCGATCCAATGTGGCTGCCGACGTGAGCATATTATGCCAGTGCTTTCTCATCTGCACTGGCTGCCAGTCTGTTTCCGGGCCCAATTCAAAGTGCTCGTAACTAACATTCAAAGCCCTAAACAGCTTGGGGCCAGGGTATCTGAAGGATCATCTCTTCTCATATGTACCTGCCCAGACACTAAGATCTTTGTCAGCAGTCCTTCTCCTGAGAGCCCCTGTCAAAGGAAGTGAGGCAGGTGGCTACCAGGAGGAGGGCCTTTTCTGCTGTGGCACCCCAGTTGTGGAATGAGCTCCCCAAAGAGGCTCGCCTGGCGCCTACATTGCACTCTTTCCGGCGCCAGGTGAAGACTTTTCTATTCTCCCAGGCATTTTAATCATTTTAATCATTTTAATCTAGTAGTTGTTTTTAACTCTGTTTTTATAATTTGAACTGCTGCTGCTGCTAGCTATGCTGTTTGTTTTTAATCTGTGGTTTTAAATTTTATATTTATAGTGTATAGTATTTTATGGTTTTAACTGTTGTAAACCTGCCCAGAGAGCTTCGGCTATTGGGTGGTATAAAAATGTATTAAACAAATAAATAAATATAAATAATGCATGAACAGCCTGGGTGGAGCAAAGAGGAGCTGTATGATGCAGGGGTGGGGATAAAGCAGTGTTCTCCAACCTTGGGTCCCCAGATGTTTTTGGCCTACAACTCCCAGCATGCCCCAGCCAGCTACGCTGGCTGGGGCATGCTGGGAGTTGTAGGCCAAAAATATCTGGGGACCCAAGGTTGGAGAACACTGGGATAAAGGAAAGAGCCAACAGCTCCTTTCAACACAGTTTGCCCCTTCATGTGAGTAACATGGTAACAGGACTTCTAAGTCACAAACATCTAGCTGAAGGAGCTTCCTACAGATTCTTTTGTTTTCTTAGGTGTTGGCCATTTCACAGGCATTCTGCTCTGCATCTGCTCTCCAAGTTTAACTTGCACACGGACCTGTCAGATATCTGGCCTTTTCGTTCTCTCCCCCACCCCCCTCTACTAGGAAAAAGGAAGTGAATATCACATCAGGAAGTGGTTGGGCAATTGTATTGCTAAACCCATAAGTAGAGCAGATGTCAACCGAAAACATCTCGGCTTGGCTGATGGATTGGCTTCCCCTGCCTGCCACACTGTTTGCAGCCTGAAGTCCCCTTCCCGCAAAAGTACGGTGCACAGCCAGGCCGAGACATAAGATTCGTCGCAGCTAACATGCCTTGCGAAGCATGCGCTGCAACAAGTGCTGTTATCTAACAGTACCAAAGTTCTCTTTAAAGGTCAGCGTCAAGCGGGTAGGCATGGTCGGGCACCTGCCGAGTTCCACACCTCAGCAGGGGCCCACTGACAGGAGCCCCCTGGACTCGCTCCTCTTCATCATTGCAACTTCCTTGTTCACCTGCCTCTCGCTCTGGCCGAGAGAACAGCGGTGGTGAGGAGGAGGAGGAGGAGGAGGAGGAGGAGGAGGAGGAGGAGGAGGAGGAGCTACAGCAGCTGGTGGCAATGGCAGTGAGAAGGAAGGAGGGAGGGCCCCCACTGAGGATGTCTCGTCCAAGGGCTCATAAAAACCAGAAGCCCATGAAGCTTTAGGATGCTTATGCTTAATGCCTGCACGACACGACACGCATTCCAGCCCCAGCATGTGGCTCAAATGAAATAGGTGGAATGAATGACCACACAGCCCTTTCTTAGATCCTCTTTATCTCTAGATCAGCAGGTCTCCCTCCTATCTCCAGAGAGACCATCGACAAAGTAGTGAAAGTGGGTACTTCTCGTGAAACTCTAAACCACACCCCTGGAAGTCCTGCCCTGCTGCCCCCCCCCTTTGGAGACTGGAAGTCCCGCCTTAGCCAGAAGTCCCATGCCCCAGAAGGAGGAGGTCAGCTGATCGGGTCATGTCACTGTCAGGGTCACCTGACAGGGGCCCTATGACCCCTCTATGAACTTGCCATACCACTGTGGACCAACATGAAGAGGTTTTAGAGCCCTAACAGATGTGGGGGTGATAATGGCCCCACAGGGGCCATTTTCAACCGCTCTCTGGATTGGCCCAGTGGGGTCATGTGACCCCTCTATGAACTCGTCCCATCACAATGGGCCAATGGGAAGAGGTTTCAGAACCCTGACATGAGCAGGAACCCTGGATTGGCCCGTTTTTCTAGAGTCCTCCCCACCAGCTGACCTCCTCCTTCTGGGGCAGGTCTTCCGGAGGTGGGACTTCCAGCAGGACCTCTGGTCTCCAAAAGGGGTGGGGCACTGGGGCAGGACTTCCGGGGGTGGGGCTTTCAGCCAAGGTGGGACTTCTAGTCTGCAAAAGGTGTGGGGCAGCTGTCAAGGGGTGCGGTTTCGAGTTTGACGAGAGGTGCCCACTTTCACTACTTGTCGACCTCCATCACACACAAAACATCAGTCAGAACACCCTGGCTAAACCTTGCTCAGTCGACCAGATGTCAGATTCTGTTCCCCTGGTCTTGGCTGCTGCTCTGGTCTTGTCAGACAATCTGAGCCATCACGTTTAGGTCACGCCATGCCATTTTGTTGGCTCTTACAATTTCTCAGTCCCTCCCCTTTCACACCCCTGAGAGCATCGATATATTCGTCTATTTACAGTGTGCAATCCTAACACGTCTACTGACTCAAATGCTTTAAGTAAGTTTTAAGGTTCCACCCTTAAAGGCGGCCTTAAAATAATTCTAAATACATACATACGTAAATAAGGACTTCTGGAAAGATCCCTCTCCTCCGAATCCTTAAGAGAGTTGCTGGTGGTCAGAGTAAACAACACTTGCACACAAGTCGGCTAAAAAGAAGGGGGGGGGGAATCTGGAAAAAAATTGTGCACATTTGGGGTGCAATTTAAAAAAAGGAAAAAAAAAGAAGTGGTGTCGTACCGCTTGGGCACTTTAGAGGGGCTGTCCACTGGCTATCAAATTGGAGATCATAAAAGGCAATCTCTGAAAAAAGAAAGAAAAGGTTAAAGGAGGGGGAGTGGAGAGCCAAAACAATGGAACCCGTGACACCAGTATTCTAGAGCAGTGTTCTCCAACCTTGGGTCCCCATATGTTTTTGGCCTACAACTCCCAGCATGCCCCAGCCAGCTACGCCCTTTTCTGTCTAAACATGCATAGGATTGCAGCTTTAATGGGACTTAAGGGTATTTGATGGTGGGATGGGCCATTTGTGTCAGCTGCTTTTGACAGGTCTGGTTGTACTGGAATTGCTTTGGCTGTTGGATTGTTTTTTTAAATTTTGTATATCGGATTTTAAAAAATGTTTTAATGCTATTTTTATTGTATCTTTTTTGTGAATTGTTGTGAACCACCCAGAGAGCTTCAGCTATTGGGCAGTATAGAAAGGAAATAAATAAAAATAGTTTGCCTTCGGCCCACCCACCACTGGAACGCAGCCCCCGAGAGCATCTCGGAAGTTGAAAGAGGTTCAACTGATTTTGAAAGAGGTTCACCACCCCTTGGGGTTACCAGCTCCAGACAATGGGAGGGTTCCTCAAGCACTTTTGCTTAGAAGGGAAAACTTGGCCAAGCCTGGCTTCTCCCATCCCTGTAGCACTGGGATAGGGAAAGCTGCACCTGATGCATTTCATCCTTCTAGTCCATTAGGCCAACTCCAGACCTGAGGGGTGCTTTGGTATTGTATTTCTAGGTCAATTATAGTCAATATTTCTAAATTTGCATATGTGCATATAAATCAGCTCATTCAAATTTTATGCAAACTAGGGGTCCTCTCTTGTCCTCTTTTTTGGTGATAAGTGGCCACCTTAATGTAGATGGGGTGATGTCAAGGGGGGGCGGCGGGGCGGGCATTTTAAAAGGAGAACATGCTTTAAAATCTTAAAGCAGAAACCTCATTCATCCACCTTCCCCCCCCAAAAAAAAGTTACAGCAGTTGCTCCTAGCAAGACTTTCTTTCCATGACTCACACAACAGATGGCAGCATTATACAATAGGAACAGCTCCGAATCACTTCTCCAAATTCTGTTGACCATCTCGTTTCTTGGCCAACGCTCTGCCAGTGGTTGTCTGATGGGGGTGGGGCCGGGGGGGACTAGAGCAATTTCCCCCGGGGGCCCCAAAAAGCAAGCAGGACACCCAATATCATATCCACGCTTTTTACTGGCTTTGGCTGGTACGGAAGCTACGGCTGTTCCTGGATAGGAGGAGTCTGGGCCACAGAGATCCATGCATTGGTAACCTCAAGTTTGGATTGCTGCAATGCACTCGACATAGGACTTGCCTTGAGAAACTGCAGCCAGTGCAGAATTCGGCAGCTAGGTTGCTGAGTGAGACAGCCTACCATGAGCATGATACACCTTTGTTCAGAGAACGGCACTGGTTGCCAGTATGTTACAGATTCAGGGTGATTTCATTAATATACAAGGCCCTAAACAACTTGGGACCAGGCTACTTGAGAGAGCGCCTTCTCCTATATATCAACCTGCCCATTCACTGAGATCTTCAGATCAGGGCCTCCTGATTGTCCCATCACTTGCACAGGTACATCTGACGGCAACCATGGGGAGGGCCTTTTCTGTTGTGGCACCCCACACCTTTGGAATTTTCTCTCTCTCTCTCTCTCTCTCTCTCTCTCACACACACACACACACACACGCAATGTGACAGGCGTCATCTTGGATGGCATTTAGATGCCTCATTGAACACTCATCTGTATACCCACGCGTTTGCTATTAATGCCTAGCTTAGTCGATTTTCCTTGTTTTTCTTTGTATTTTATTTTAATGGTTGTTTTAATGCATTTTGTACACTGCCCTGTCATTTGATCTCGAAGGGAAGTCTAGGAATAGCTTAAATAAAAAATCCTGTGAATTACTTGGGAAGTAATTTATTTTATTTATTTATTTATTTATTAGATTTATTAATCTAATAAATTAAATGTCAGTGTACTGGAAGAAGCAAAGACTACTAGCATTGAAAAAATGATCCTTCAACGCCAACTTCAGTGGACCGGTCATGTTGTTCGAATGCCTGACTGCCGTCTCCCAAAGCAGTTACTTTATTCCCAACTCAAGGATGGAAAGCGGAATATCGGTGGTCAATATAAGAGGTTTAAAGATGTTCTTAAGGCTAATCTAAAAAAATGCAATATAAACATCGAGAACTGGGAAGCTCTGGCCCATGAACGATCTAAATGGAGGTTGCCCTTTCACAAAGGTTCCATGGACTTTGAAGAAGCCCGAGTGCAAGGTGAAAGGGAGAAACGCACTAAGCGAAAAGCACGTCAAACGAAACCTTCACAGGACCATCTTCCATCTGGTAACCTGTGTCCTCACTGTGGGAAGCTGTGTGGATCTAGAATTGGCCTCCACAGTCACTTACGGACCCATGGCTAGAGTCTACACAATTTTTCTTTAGAATTTCCTCCTTTTAAAATTTCCTTTTTGTAAATTTTTATCCTGGGAGACAATCTTACTCGGTCACGAGTGATCGCCTGATGATGATGAAATAAAATAATAAATAAATATCTGCCCAAGGCCACAGTAAGTGAATGGCTTTCTTTCTCCGGGGGAAGGGAAAGCCACCCTCTACCCTTAAAGGGAAACCACCTCTGTATGTGCCCCAGGTGCCATAAGCCCTCTGAGCAGCCCTGGCTCTGTAACAAAAACCACTGTATCTCCATACTGGGGAAAGCAGTGCTTGTTGTATTTCTGCAGTGGCGTAGTGAAGCCACGGGGATGCAGCAATGATGCCTTTTTATTAGCAGGGATGCTGACATCCCTTCCCCCCCAGAATTCCCTGTTCCTTCTGAGCATAGATGAAATCCTCACAGTAGCAGGGGAGAAATTAAGGGCTTCTCTACATGAGGGGTTTAACCTGCCACTTTACTGAAGTGTCTTCTTCTGTTTTCATTGCGGGAGGAAAAGTGCATCCTTTACATGGGCTTTTTCTCTCTCTCGGGGTTTGTATTTCTTTGCCTTTCTATTAACCAACCACAAGGTGGCACTGTGGTATAGCTGCAGTATCGCGGAATTGCAACTTTACACTAGGCTTTCATTCCGGTTTGTAATTTAATACCTGACATTCCTTGCTCTAACACACACACACACCATGACTGGAAAACATGGGAGAGGCCCTGGAGGATGATGACATCGTGAAAAGGCCCCACAAACTTCCGTGAGTGAGGGATCACAAGCGCACAATAAATGCCTCGTGTAGAGAAGCCCTAATTTTACCAGCAACAATATATTGTTCCCTGTTGTAAGCAAAGTATTTTGGGATGGCAACTTGGTCTTGAATGGGCAATTGTAATTCCACCTTTCCACAATTATGTACCCAGGATGGCTAATAATCCATATTATTATTCATTATTAAATAAAGAAATAATTATTTATTATTATTAATTATTATTAAATAAATAAATTTCAGCTTAACATTAGGAGCAATTTCCTATCAGTGAGAATTGCCCAGCAGTGGAACAGACTGCCTCGGGAGATGGTGGGCTCTCCTTCACTGGAATGGATGTACTTAGGCAGAGGCTGGATGGCCATCAGTCAGGGATGCTGTAGTTGCCTGCATTGAGCAGGGGGATGGGCTAAATGATCTCTGAGGTCACCTCGAACTCTATCAAAGCCCTCCAAGCTAGAGATGTTTTCTTCTAGCTGAGTGCAATAATACATTCAGGTCCGGGAGCTAAGTTATCATGGGCTCTTTAGTCTGCGGATGAGGGTTCATAGGTCCCCACAGCTGAGCCCAGGCACTGAAACTTTGATTATATCGCTGAGCCCCTATGGGGCTTCCAGACAAGGTTTTTGTTGTGCAATCACCCTGCCTCATTCACAGAATTTTACGGGGGGGGGCAGATATCACCACCATCCATTTGTGACCCTCCCACATTTTCGCACAGCCTTTTCCATCTTTTTTTCCCTATCACACACACACAAAAAGGCACGCTCTAATGCGGATGCCTGCAGCCCTCCAAACTCGGAGGATCACGGACAACCTGTGCAGAGCAGGAGGATTGCGGAGGCGAAGGTCGCCTCTAAGAACATCAGAAGAGCCATGCTGGATCAGACCAAGGCTCCATCCAGCCCAGCATTCTGTTCACACCGTGGCTGCCCGGCTGCCCTACAAGCAGGACATGAGTGCATCAGCACCCTACTTCCCATGTTCCCCAGCAACTGGAGTACATAGACATACTGCCTCTGATCCTGGAAGTGGCATATAGCCATCCGGACTAGGAGCCACTGATAGCCTTCTCTCTTCTCCACGCTCCTCCCACGCTGCAAAGCGGCGAGACGGCTGACTTCAGCCATCTAACTGCGGCGGGTCGGAGGGGGAGGAAAGGAGGCCGAGGCACCACCAGGATATGTCTTATATTGGCCCGCCAGTCTCCTCCCCTCTCCATCCCCCCCAGAACGCCCCCTAACCCCCTTCTCTGAGGTCACTCTTACAAGCTTGGAGAAGCAGCTTGTGTTATTCTTTCTGTGCCAGCTGCGAATGGGCGGGGTGGGGGATCCAAGCATGGTGGATCCCCAGATCCAAGGTCCACTCGGAGCTCTTTTCTGACCCTGGATCTGGGAATCTGAAAAATCCTGTGGCCCTCTAGAGCAGTGTTCTCCAACCTTGGGTCCCCAGATGTTTTTGGCCTACAACTCCCAGCATGCCCCAGCCAGCTACGCTACGCTGGCTGGGGCATGCTGGGAGTTGTAGGCCAAAAACATCTGGGGACCCAAGGTTGGAGAACACTGTGCTAGTGCTTTACATTGCAATGTTATGACCTGCTGTAGCCTGTTGCTCTGAAGGTTGGGCTTTACTGTGTGGTGAGCCACCTTGGAAGGGGTCACCCTGAATGCTGAAATAAATAAATAAATTCTTTTAAAAAAACCAAAAAAACCCCAAACTAAAAATAGATCCAGAGGAGTAAGCCCAATTAAACACAGTGGGACTT
Source organism: Shinisaurus crocodilurus (assembly GCA_021292165.1). NCBI lineage: Eukaryota > Metazoa > Chordata > Lepidosauria > Squamata > Shinisauridae > Shinisaurus > Shinisaurus crocodilurus. The sequence goes on from CM037883.1 coordinate 27,108,867, forward strand.
TTACAGGGTTGTGCTGATAGAATACTTTGGTGCAACAACATGGCCGGTTTACATGTGGCTCACGCTGGCTCAGCTTGTCTGAGTGTGGAAAGCTAAGCAGGGTCAGACCTGGTTATTACTTGGACGGGAGACCCCCTCCTCGTTTCCTGCACTGAGCAGGGGGTTGGACTTGATGGCCTTGTAGGACCCTTTCCAACTCTATGATCCTATGAATCCTAAGTGCAGGGGTGGCGCTAGGTACCAAAATGATCCGGGGCTCAGGCGCACAGGACCAAAAAAATAAATTGCATATGCTAATGTACATATGCTCTAAAGTGTGTGTGTGTGTGTGTGTGTGTTTAAAGGACCCTGTCTCCTAAGGACACCCCTATTTGTAAAAACGGATGTATGGACAGGGGAGAGGGACAGTTGATTTCAGAAAATAACCTCAGGCAGAAAGATTCAAGGGGGGGGGGCAGCAGGAGGTGAAGCACATGTGGACAAAAAGCCAGCTCATCTAGGGGGATCCGATGCAACAGAGATCAGGGCCCCTGTACCTCTATTTCAGCAAGTGCCCATGGACAGCAGGGTGGTGGGGCAGAGGGCCTCCCCAGAGATTCCGGGCTCCAAATGAAAGATTCGGGGCTCCAGTCCTAGTGGGCTGACCCGTGACACTGCCTCTCCATATGTGCCATATAATTGTACTCAGAACCAGCATGGAAAAGGGCAGATAACAAGGGAGCAGCAAGGCCATTAATGGAATTGAGGTGTTTTCGCTGGCAAGCCAATGAATCAAACTCAAGAAAGAGGAAAGTTATAACGCGTGTGTCTGGGGGTGGGGGGTTAGCTTAGGAAAAACGTGAGTGTGAGGGGGACATGATAGAGGTATATAAAAGTGTGTGCAGAAAATGAATAGGGAAAAGATTTTTCTCCCCGTCCCTCAGTGCTAGAACCTGGGGGTCATCCAATGAAGCTGAATGGTGTGAAATTCAGGACAGATAAAAGGAAGTACTTCTTCACACAGCCCATAGTTAAAACTATGGCACTCACTACCACAAGATGCAGTGATGGCTGCCAATTTGGAGAGTTTTAAAAGGGGATTGGACAAATTCATGGAGGAGAAGGCTATCAGTAACTACTAGTCATGATGGCTATAGATTACCGGCAGCAAACCAGTTGCTGGGGAACACTAGTCAAGCGGGTGCTACTGCCCTCTTGTCCAGATTATGGGCTTCCCATTGGCAACTGGTTGGCCACTGTGGGAACAGAATGCTGGACTCAACAGGTCCTTTGGTTTGATCCAGTATATACTTCTTAGGTTCTTATGAAGGCTTCCTTTATTTTGGTTTATTAGAAAAAGGAACACAATTTCATGGGCACTCGCTTTATAACAACACACACCAAGATGTGAAGGAGGTGATATACAGTCCATTGTCACACTACGTAGTCATGCGTACCCTTCGTAACACAGAGAGAGACTTTCATTACATGCACTCTCAGGACATTGTCCTTGTCAAGCAGAATACTCCATTAAGGGCAACAAAAATACTTTTCCGGAAGGGTTTCTCTGTCTTTTAGAACTGGTGCATGACAAAGAGAAATCCAAAACCCAAACCTTCTTCTCCACTGAATGTTGGCCTCCAATGCAAGCATTAAAGGGATTCTGTCAACAAAGAAGATGGCAACCCTTCGTCACTGATGAAACATAGAGGTTTTGTTTAATTGTGCAGAAAAAGAAATCTGGCTTTGCAATTACAGGGAAACGATTAATATTGTTATTTCAGGAGCGATGCAGTTGCTCCTAAAATTACAGTAGTAATTTTGGTGAAATGCATTATTCCCTCTAGGTGTGAAGTTTGCTCTGCGATGTTTGGTGGATGTGAACTGAAAACGGGAGTGAACAATTCTTGGTGGTTTCCACAATTGCTATTCTTAGGCAAAATTGTACTAGGGCTGAGTGAGACCCCCTTCCTTTTGAGGCCCCATCCAGAGGGTGCAAAACTGAAAAGGGGTCAGCTATTTTCAGAAGAGTGGGAGTGAATTTCAAGAGCCAAACCTGTTGGCAATTCACTTTGGGCTAGTGGCAACCATTTTTATGTCTGAGTAATGCACTCTTATGATATTTGTGATATTCCAACATTCCAAGAGGCATTCTGGGGGTGGGTGGATGGATGCCCCACGCATTGTTGTTCTTATGTGTGAATCATGGGTTGCCCCATGGATGGCAAGCATGAAAATGGTGTCTGCCATTTTTTTCTCAACCAGAATATCACTTGGAATAAGGCTATGTCACAATGTGGTATCATTCTGGGGCATTACTGAAAAATAAAAAATGGCCACCAAGACATGGAAGGCTGTAATAGTGCAGAATGTTGTCCATCCTGAAAAGGTGAAAGGAGGGAAGGCAGTTTCACCCTTTCTTTTGCCATAGAAACCTTCCCTCCATTCAGCTGCAAGTTCCTGTGTGAACTTTCAGCCCAGCATGAAGGGCTGAAACAATTATCTGTATATTTTATCATGCCAAGTTCCCAATTACACAACCGTTGCAGACTGAAATCAGCAACAGAAAATGCCATTTGATGTTAGGCGTTATCTTGTCACGGTCAAGGTCAAACCGCACTGAAACAACGCTGAACCTAAAAGTGATTACCTAACGTTGCACAAAGTGCATAGCTCATGCTCAAGTTTATGCTTTATATCACTTTATTGAACTGGTTAAATGGCACAGAAAAATCCATTTGTCTAACATAACTTTCCAATTGACCGTCTTCTCACAACACCCTCAAAGCTCCTTGACTGCCTACATACCCTCGTTGGCCTGAGCTCCATCCAAATGACTCAATTAACCGAACCCAGTTACAAGACCTCAGTGTTTGTGCTGCTACCTTTTTCTTTTTGGGCGGAGCATCTGTACGTGTAACGGCTGTGCGGCAGGCAGAAGAGACATTCAACCAGCACAGCTTTCCCCAGCATGAAGAAGCAGTGATTAGTGAAAGCTTCATCAGTTGGGCTTCAGCCTGTCACTAAGCTGCTATAGACAACGGGGACCTGCATGAAGAAGCAGCGATTGGCGAAGCTTCACCAGCTGGGTTTCAGCCTGTCACTAAACTGCTATAGACAACGGGGACCTGCCAGGGAGGGAGGCAAGTAGCCACCAAAATTCAGACAGTCGAGTCAACAGCTCCACATTGAAAAGGAAAAGAGGCTGCTGAAGCAGTCTGAATGCGCTATGATCATGTATCACAGAACCCAGAACCAATGAGGCGAAACGGCTGCTCTCGACAAAACACTGGAGAGGCCACGTCCTCATTTATTTTATTGAAAGAAGGCTAAATGTGAAGTAAAATATCTTAGTGCTAAAAGGGTCGAGTCAGGTTTGTTCCAGTAATTTCCTAGCAATAATCACGCTGTGCTTGGGGCTGCGATCCCGTACGGTCTCGTTTGTTGGGATCCAAAACTGGACGGTCGTCCCTGTGAATTCCAAAGGCGGCGGCGGCAGCGGCGGCTTCTTCTTCTTCTTCTTCTTCTTCTTCTTCTTCTTCTTCTTCTTCTTCTTCTTCTTCTTCTTCTTCACAGCACAGAGGATGCTTCTTGACTCTTTGTCAACCATGCTGAGGCTCGCCAAAAAATGGCTTTCTGCCGCTTCCCTTGATTTCTTTCAAAAGCAAAGACTTGGGAGGCAGCGGACGCACAGGTGCGCTTCTGCTACATTTAAAGGAACTCCTCACAGCGGAGGAGAAAAACAGCCCCCAGATGCATCATGAGCGATTGGCCACTGAAGACTGGCTGGTTAATGGTGACAGATGCCAGTCTGTGATCGGAGGGTGTGTGTGTGTGTGTGTGTGTGTGTGTGTGTGAACAGCGACGATTTCCATTGTCAACAGTGCAAAGTCCTATTTACACTCTCCAACACAATCAATGAAACCCAAATATTTCCCAACAAGGGATATCCCACCCTCCCCACTTCTCTCCCACAAAAGTTATTTTATACTGTTTCTAATGTTTAGCCCTTACTCCCCAATACCTGTCAGTACCAGATGCTACAGTAGATGCAGCACCTGTTAAATAGGGAGGATTAAAACAAGACAAGAGCCACAACTGTAAGGAGTGATTCCAGCGTTTCATGTGACATAGCAAGGCTTTTGTTCCCATTAAGTGTTCAAAGGCGCCGGGCCCTAGGGATGTGCGATGGAGCTCGATTGGGGGGTGGAAGTCCGGCGAACCCCCCCGAGCTCCGCTCGCCCTACCTTTTCCCCGAATCGACTCGTGTTCTCGCTAGCAGAGCCAGGGAAAGTGACTTCCGGGTTCTGGCGCTAGGTTGTTTACGTAGAAAATGACCCAATTTGCGCAAATTATGGCCAAATTTGCGCAAATTATGGCCAAATTTGCGCAAATTAGGCCGTTTTCTATGTAAACAACGTAGATCCGAGGGACCCAGAAGTCCTGGCGAGTGCCTCAGCTAGTGCTCATGCTCGACTCGCACAGCAGGAGTGCTCGGCTCACGCACTGCGAGTCGAGTGCCGGGGCAGGTCGCCCATCCCTAGCCGCCAGCCCAAGTTCAGGTCCTAAAATGGTACCATGTATCCTTTTACTGGAAGGGGTGACTGAGATGACATGACAGCGATGGTGTAGTTTTGATAAAACTACAAATCAGTCTTCTCTCGCCGACATGCTCCTTCCACAGCCAAGAAGGCATCGCTCGTGAAAAGCGGTGGGCCGCCACACACTTCCACGCCGCCTACGACCACTTTCTCGCCGACTCCGGTGGATCATTCGAATGACCTGGATTTCAATGTGCAAAATCAAGCTAACCAAGAAGAGGCTTCTCCCCCGCTTCAAACTTTGGATTGCCTTTCATCTGTCCATTCCTGTTTAGTGTTCTGGAGGGCTTGAGTTCTTTGCTCATCTACCTGGACGTAATCCACTCTTTGTTCTTCAGAGAAAAAAGGTTTCTACCGAAAGGAAGGCAATTAAAAAAATAAAATAAAAATGAGTCTGTGTGCAAAACGTTGACAAGGAGAAAGCTAGGCTTATGTCAATTCCCATTTCCCTTTCTCCTTTGCCCCTTCAGCTGGTGTTTCTTTTTTCCACCTTGAAGCTAAAGGTGACATCAGCAGGCAAGAGTGTCCTTCGACCTACTCCCAGTTTAAGACTTAATTAGCCATCTGCTACCTTCTCAACTAGCCCAGAACTGGCCAGGAAGACACAGAAACAAGCAGCACATAGAGATGTTTGGCTTTAGATGAAGGGAAATGTTTTTTTTGTCCGTGTCACTCCCTCGAGGGGGGGGGGGCAGGAACAGAGCGAATTTCGAAACACACCCACCCCGAGAGTTTCATCTAAAGAACAGCTACAGTATATTCTGTAGCACAGTGTTCTCCAACCTTGGGTCCCCAGACGTTTTTGGCCTACAACTCCCAGCATGCCCCAGCCGTCTACGCCAGCTGCATGCTGGGAGTTGTAGGCCAAAAACGTCTGGGGACCCAAGGTTGGAGAACACTGCAGCACAAGCAAAGTAAAAAGGTAGCCACTTGCTGCAGTAGAAGGTGTCGTAAGACCTAGGGTGGCAGTTTCACTTTCTATAATGTTTGCTCTTTTTTCAAGCAGTTTTTCGTACTGTCCCATTTCCAGATCTGTTTGTGAATATATATATATATATATATATATATATATATATATGGGGGGTGTCTGCCTGAAAATTCACATGCATTTTTGTATGCAATTTCCCCTGAAAGACACATTCTTTTGCAAACACTTTCCCCCAAAACAGGGGCAGGGAACCTCAGGCCGGAGCACCAAATCCACACCCTTCTGTGTTTCTAACTGGGCCACACACCCTTCCACTCACCCCACTCCTTTCCCCCCAGTCACTGAGCTTTCAGTGATCTCCTGACTTTTGCGCAGTTCTTTCCCCCTTTCTAAAAGGCTGAAATGCCTCTCCTAAGGCTTAGTTGCTGGCTAAAATAGGCTGGCATTTGGGGTCTTTTGTCCCGCCCAATTTTTGCCTTTGGCTCCACCCAGCACTGAGAGCTTCACCAAAATTTCAGCCCTTAGGCTGAAAGAGGTCCATCACTTCTGTCTTAATATATGCCTTCTTGTACTTTTTTGGGGGTACCTATATTTCCCCCTAATGTATGCATTTTCCTATGCAAATTTCCCTAGTGTATGTATTTTTCTTTGTATTTTGTGATTGGAGAACTGCATCGCAAGCTTCAGAGAAGTGCAAAAACGAAAGGACAATTGCATTCCTGTTGGTGTATTATTTGGGAAGTGCAAATGAGGTTGGCTCATATCAAAATGCGAACCAAACGGATTTCTCCCCCAATCCCTACCGGGTAAGACCTACCTTTTGTACAGGGGATGGAGAAGCCGAATTAAAATCCAGTGCCAAGTAATCTACGTTAAACTTCTTTGGCCACGGGAATGCTCCATTATACGGAGACGTTGCTTGCTGGTGGTCCTGTTGATAATACAGTAACAACAATAAAAATAGTAAGAAGAACAGGCATGAACCAAACATACTAAAAAGAAATAAATATGTGCTGACAGGCTTGCAATTTAAAAGCACAAAGAAAAAGAAAACAGAAAGAAGTGGGAAAGGGGAGATGAATAAAGAACCTAGGAAGAGCCCAGCTGGATCAGACTCATTGTCTATCTCAGTGTTCTCCAACCTTGGGTCCCCGGATGTTTTTGGCCTACAACTCCCAGCATGCCCCAGCCAGCTACGCTGGCTGGGGCATGCTGGGAGTTGTAGGCCAAAAACATCTGGGGACCCAAGGTTGGAGAACACTGGTCTATCTAGTCCAGCTCTAGCTCACCATTCTCTGTGGTTTCTGAGATGGAAACCACAGAATATGGAGGGCTAGAACATCTTCTACCACTCTGGCATGCTATACTCCATGTTTTTTCTCTCATGAATAAGATTCTTGAGACAGAATGTACTAAACCATGTAGTCAAGCAGCAAAAGGCACCCTAGCCCTCTGTACCCTGGTTTTTCTCTCAAGGGTCTTTGCCTTAAGGGGGCTGGCGTTCTAACCCTTACCCCACCCCTCAAGATCCTGATTAATGTCCCTCTGTGTGGGACGGGGGCAACGTGTGTATGCACGCACGTGTGTGTGAGAATTTCTGTGTGGAGTGTGTGTGTGTGTGTGTGTGTGGATGAGATAGAGAGAGAGAGAGAGAGAGAGAGAGAGAAAATCTTTGTGTGTGTGGTGTGGTGTGTGTGGATGGTACAGTATATGTGCAGTGTGTGTGTGTGTGTGTGAGAGAGAGAGAGAGAGACAGAGAAGGAATCTCTCTTTGCATGTAGTGTATGGAGTGTGTGTAAGTGGCGTGTGTGCTGTGTGTGTAGAGTGTGTGCAAGGAGTGTAGAGTGAGTGTGTGCGGCGTATGGAGTATGTGTATGTCGAGTGTGTGTGATGTGTGTGTGTGTGTGTTGTGCATTGAGTGTGTGTGTGTAGAGTACCTGTGCAGTGTGTGTGTGTGGTGTGTGTGCATGGAGTGTAGAGTGAGTGTATGTGGGGTGTGGGGTGTGTGTGTGTGTGTGTGTGAGAGAGAGAGAGAGAGAGAGAGAGAGAGAGAGAGAGAGAGAGAGAAGGGAGAGTGTATGCATGAAGGGAAAGCTGTGTGTGTTTGTGTGTATGGGAGAAGGAAGGGGCCCAGGCCCGGCAGCCCACCTCTGGCTCTGGCCATGCCCACTGCCGGCATGTGGGGGAGCCCAATCCACCGCCCATGCCCACATGCAGCCTTCTGGGGCAAAAAAGGTCGTCCATCCCTGGCCAACACTGACCGCCAGCAATGGCTCTCCGGGATTTTAGGCAGGACTTTTTCTTGGCCCTACCCGGAGATGCCAAGGATCGAACCCGGGATCGTCTGCATGCAAAGCAGGGGCTCTACCCACTGAGCCACACAGCCTCTGTCCGACACATTTCCCCCACCGTGGTGTGTGTTCCGAAGGCACTCCGCAGAGGCCCCGAGTCAAAGTGGCGGCGGGGCAGAGAGGGGCTTCTCCCCTTGGCAATACAGATCGCCATGTGCATATCTGCGCCTGATCTCTGTGAGCATCTGGAGGAATGCCACCCACACTTGCGCGAACAACGGAGGCCTGTCGCCCGGGAGAAAAAAGGCCTCCCCTTTGCGCTGTGTCAATCGGGCCTTGTGTTTTTCCACTGGGTTTTTTTAGTAGGGCAAAGGGGAGGCCCCGCCACATGTTTCGCTTAAAAAATGGACTTCTCTGAGCTTTTCCGTTCGCGCGATTTGTCAAAAGAAGAGTAGAGAAGAGCCACACGAAAATGATTACCATTTGAATGTAACTTTCTTCCTCCGCTCCGGAAATTGAACTGGCAAAGACTCTCGCTGAATTAATGCCGTCTCTTTCTGGAGAGATAAAGCTTGTTCGATTGCTAGCAGAGTGGGAGGGGAAGAAACGACAACCAAAAGAAACACAAAAACAAAAGCGAAGTCAAGGAAGAGTTTTCCCAGATGCTCTGAAACCAAGCCAAAACCTGACACTGCCTGCGTGGGGAATAAACCCGCCCAAAGCTCCAGCAACACGATGAAGCTTATGCTAGCTAGCTACAGAGTGGGTTACAACTGATGTCATCTTGGTAGGGTATTAATTTCTATGATAGGTCTCAAAAAATGGCCAGCCGAGGCATTGAGACAGGGGTCAAGAACCTGTAATCCTCCAGCTGCGGCTGGACTACAACTCCCAGCATTCCTGACCATTTAAAGATCTATTTTATTTATTACTGCATCCCACCTTTTTTTCTGTTGCAAGTAACCCAAGGCATCTTACATGGTCCTCCTGCTCTCCATTTTATCCTCACAATAACCCTGTGAGGTAGGTTCAGCTGAGAGTCAGTGACTGGCCCAAAGTCACCCAGTGAGCTTCATGTCCGAGTGGGGACTTGAACTCGGATCTCCCGAGTCTCAGTCCAACACTCTGGCTGTGGCTGATGGGAGTCGGGAGTTCCACAACACCTGGGGGAGCTGCAGGTTCCCCGCCCCTGCATGAGGAGAATGCAGCAGACGCCAAAAACCCGTCAAGGGAGGAACGTACATGGAGGCCAACCTCCCCCACATCTGGGGCACACGCACTTTCCTTGTTGTACGGCTAACAACATTCAGGGAGACGGGAACAAGTTAATCAGCTACTGTGGCCGCATGCAGAGTGACTCCACTCTGCTCTGAATGCTTTACAAAGATATGTATTTGCACTTGGGAGATGTCTGCTATTCAGCCCTTTAAAAAAGGGGGGGGGGAACCAAAACATGTTGCCAAATCCATTTGCCAGATACATCTGTGTAATGTTTTTTCAAACCCACTGCATCACATCAAGCCATTTCCTCCAGAGGAAAAGTAGCTAGTTTAGCTCTTTCTTTCTTTCTTTCTTTCTTTCTTTCTGAAAGTGCCAGGGTGGCCATGTGCCCTCTTTTACAAAGGACTGTCCTCTATTTGAAGGGCTGCCAGGGGACTGTCCTCTATTTTGAATGCACCCTCAGTTTGAAGAGCTTCAAGCTGGCCCTTGAGCTGGGCCTTCAACAGCACCCAGGGGCAGCCGGCCGAACGCTACGGTGAGGTGCACTGCATTTCTATTTAAATTAGAATAATTATTTCTAAATTTGCACCCATACATATAAATGAGCACATGCAGATCTTATGCAAATCAGTGCCCTCTTTGGCCCTCTTTTTTGGCAATTCATAAGTGCCTCCCCCCCCTCCCCGTACTAAACAAGGCAGACCCAATCAGTGCTGGCTCCAGAATTTTGGGGTTGGGTGCAGCCCCCCTAACTTAGAAGATGCGGAACATGCAAGCTGAGAATTGTCTTAAGCTGCATTTACCTTCTTGGATACTGGAAAAGGTAGTACTGTTAGGGCAGTCGACCCTCTCCTGGTCTAGGGAGCCTTAGCAAATGCCGGACCATGCCACTTCCTGGAGCCGGCCTTGGTCCTAATTACTACTATTAGGGTGCAATCCTATGCATGTTTAGACAAGAAAAAAAAAAAGTCCTTCAGATCCCAGCATTCCCCAGCCAACCATGCTGGCTGGGAATGCTGGGAGTTGTAGGACTTTTTTTTCTGTCTAACCATGCATAGGACTGCACCTTAATTTCCATAGTTCTAACTCATTGATTAGTTTCTGATGATTCCATTTAATTTCTATAGTGTGCGTGGCACACACTACAGAAATTAATCAGAACTAGTCCAACTTTTTCCAACCTTGTGCCCCACAGATGCGCTGGACTCACCATTCCCAGCCAGTTCCATGCAAGATGAGGAAAAGCCTCCTGATATTGTGTGTGTGTGTGTGTGTGTGTGTGATTGGAAAACTGGTGACAAAGGCTGCCAATTTGAGAAGGGGAACAGCAGGGTGGGGGGGGGGCAGAGAAGGGAGTTCTTGACCTTTCCCCCTCCTTTATTTATTTATTTATTTATTTACAACCCTGTGAGGTAGGTTAGGCTGAGAGTCAGTGACTGGCCCAAAGTCACCCAGTGAGTTTCATGACCGAGTGAGGACTAGAACCTGGATCTCCCGAGTCCCAGCCCAGCACTCTAACCTCTAGGCCACACTGGCTCGCTTGCCTTCTGTCCATCCAGAATTGCTCTCCAGATGTTGCCTCTTTCCCCGGGGTGGGGCAGCAAAGTTAATGGCACCCTGCATGTTTTGCTCTGTAAGTAAGAAATCAGCTGGGGATGATGGGAATTGTATTCCAACATATTAGGAGGGCACCAGTTTGGGGAAGGCTGATCTAGAAGGAAGTGAAACGTTGGGTCTCTTTCTTTAAAAGAAGCCAATTTAATTCTGGAAGGTAGCAAAAGCTGAGTTGGGTTTTTTTTTTTTGCTGCGTTCCATAAAATTTGTATTGAAAGTTTGTTAGAGATGTTGCTTACAGACTCCTTCTTGTGGAAAGGGAGGAATGATAAACAATTGTCCCGTCAGAAAAGCTAATGTTTAAAAGAACTGTTGTGATAGCTGAAAAAGGTTGGATCCATGCTACATGAGAGATGCACAATTTATTGACCAATATCTCACACAAAGGGTACAATAGAATCAGCTCATCAAACAATGTCTGTTATGACTGCTGTTTTCTTCTGCATCCATATAGTTACAAAGTCTGAAATGGCACCTTTTAGAGAAGAAGCTGCCTAATCATTTCCTGCTATCCTCAACAGAAAATGCAAAAAGTGCAAATATTCAGAGCAAAACAAGGATGGATTTTTTAAAAAAATCAATTTAAAAAATTGCAATGATAAAATGGATTAGTGCTTTGATTTCCTGTGGTGGTTATTGTTATTGTTTGTATTTACTGCATGCTTTTATTATTTTAGTATCATGTAACTGGCCCAGAGACCTTTTGTTATTGGGAAGACTAAAAATAATAAGTAATAAATAAAATTGTAAAATCTAAACAAGATTTTTTTAAAAAGTTATACTAAGCCTTAACCTGGTTCAAAATGATATCTGAATGTAATAGAATATAAACATATTAAAGTCTACACTCATAAGCTCTTAATAATGGAATCCATCTATCACAGTGTTCTCCAACCCTGGGTCCCCAGGTGTTTTTGGCCTACAACTCCCAGCATGCCCTAGCCAGCATAGCTGGCTGGGGCATGCTGGGAGTTGTAGGCCAAAAACATCTGGGGACCCAAGGTTGGAGAACACTGCTCTATCAAACACATCTGTTTGCTCTTCTATGTAAAAATCAGACTAGATTCAATAAACCAGGGGCAAAAATACGTGACTTTTTAAAAAAAAAAACTTGAGATCAAGCATGATAAATATGCCACAATGGATTGAATCCAGATTATACTAGAGTAGACCCATTGGAAACATAAACTGATCATGATTAACGTAAGTCTCATTGATTTCGATGGGTCTACTCTAAGTATGATTAGGTCCAGATCCAACCAAGAAATTTTGGTGTGCTGTATTTGTTATGGTGTGAATTATGAATATTTGGATTCTGTCAAATAAACAGCCTGGACATTTGCTTTCCATGCCATGGGGAACCACCATTCTGCTCAGTAACTACCGTATTGGCCCTGTCTTCCTATCCTGCTTAGTCTCCTTACAGGTGTATTGAAAGAGATATCCAGCTGCTCCCCTAAGCAAGAATAAATTCTGTTCTGCAACAGACATGCGGACTACGGGCCTACTCGATCAGAGGCCTTGGATTTATGCTCCAGGGCAGTACGCAAACTGATAGGATCTCTCAGGAAAGATGGAGCAGACTTGGTTTTTAGAACCAATGGGTGCACATTTCAGGAAAGCAGATTTCAGGCAAATGTCATGAGAAACATCCTAAGGATAAGAGCTGTTTGACCGTGGAACAGACTGTCTTGGAAAGTGGCGTGGGCTCTCCTTTGCTGGGGGTATTTAAGCAGGGGCTGGATGATGGCCCTCTCTCAAGCTGCAGGTCTCTGCTGTAGCTGCAGGTCCTGCACTGAACAGGAGGCTGGGCAAGATGGTCTCCAGGATCGCTTCCAACTTGGATCCAAACTTAGACATACTTAGGGCACAATTCTATGCATGTTTATAGAGGAAAAAGTCCTACAACTCCCAGCATAGCTGGCTGAGGAATGCTGGGAGTTGCAGGAAATCCCCCCGCCCCCGTCTAAACATGCATAGGATTTCCTGTCTAAACATGCTTCCAGATCTAACCAGCCATGGTTTTATTGATGTGGTTTAATTGATCTTGTTTTTAACACAGTTTTATTCTTTTATTTGTTTTATCTTTTATTGTTTAACACTCCGAAATCTCCATACTGGAATATGGAGAGGTATATAAATCTTGTAAATGAATAAATCTCTCCAGACACGAGGGAATACGGGGCTGCAGCAGGCTGGGTAGCCTTATGAAAAGCCAGGGCTGCAACTATTTCAAGAGCAAGCTTCTAAAATGTTTGCCGTGACAAGTCTCTCACATCCACTTACTAAGGCACAGTCCACGTCCTGGTTAAGGCAGCATGTTCTCGGATGGTGGAAAGGTTCCGCAGGTCCAGCGGAGGTGGTCGGACTGAAGATTTCAAAGAGCAAAGAGAGAAAAAACTCCTTATTGTGGCAGGGCTGGACAGAAAACGGGAAGCTGTGACTAGAAGCTTTCCTGAGTGGCTAGTTGGTTATTTAGAGCAGGGATGGGGAACGTGTGTATTCCCTTCACATGTTGTTGGACTACAACTCCCATCATCCCTCACCACTGGCTGTGCTGGTTAGGACAGACGGGAGTTGCAGGCTAACAACAAGTGGAGGGCCACACGTTGCCCATGCCTGATTGAGACGACGGAAGCGGTACCAGGGAAAGGCACGAGGGGACCCAAACCAGTGCTCAGGCAGCCAGGTCGAGTGGGCCCTGAGCTCCAACCCCCCCCCAAAACAACTCTTTTGAACCCCGATAAAAATGACGCTGGAGGGCAGCACTTTGCTTTCCAGCATGCATGCTGGCCCACTCAGTTAAAAATAAATAAATAATAATTTAAAAAAAATCTTAAGAAATGAATTACAAATCAGAAGGGGCAGAGAGCCTTGCAGGTGCTGAGAGCTGTCCCATGGGCCCGTTGGTGCCCATGAGCGCCACGTTGGAGACCCCCAGCCCAATGCAGGCTGGCTGACCAGGCTGCACATGGGATCTTGATGTGATTTTTCCTGGGCTGCAGCGCCACCCTCTGAATGGTCAGAGAAAGTACTGCAGCTCATCTACTCAGCCAGGCCAGGTGACCCGAGGAACCAATAGGGGCCAGGCTAGCTGTATATAACCAGTTTCTCCAGGCTTGGTTCCTTGGCCGAAGGCGCTGCACCCAGCTGCAATCCAGTCTCTGTCTTCCCCCTGTCTAAGGTCATGTCTCCTGCCTATGGCCTGTGTGTGTCTCATCTGGAACATGACCCACGGCCTTATCTTTCAACCACGTCATCTGCTTCTGGCCCTCTGAACCCAGTTTTGCCTGTTCCAGGACCGGACCCAAAGTGACCAAGTCCTGACAGGCGGGCACAGTGCGGCACAGGGCGATTTTTGGCACCCAAAACATGGGTGCCTATGTGTGGGCTGCAGCACTGTGCCAGTCTAGTGGCTAGCAGGAGGTCAACATGTACCATGCAGGTATGACTCATAGCAGGGGTGCAGAAGGATATTTAGTGAGGGGACAAACTGCCTCCCTCCAGGTCCTCCGCGGGCCTGTCAGCTGTCACTGCCCTGCCTGCCGCACATTTTAGCCTTTTTCCATGCTGAGAGGGGCACGGGTTCTGTGCCTTTCTCAGCACAGAGAAGAGAAACGGACTTAGCTGGTGCTGGGAGGAGCAGCCACTTAGATGCAGCCTCTCCTCTCCTTAGAGGCCAACTCCCTGGCTTCGTGTGGCGGTGCATGGTGTCCATGCGGGGGCACAGGCACCACGTGAAGCAACTTGTACGGTCGTAGGGGATGCGGCGGGAGAAATCCGCAAAGGAGTCAAATGAGTTTGGATTTCTATGAAGCTGACCTGCGGATTCCGCACCAGACCGGCTTTTCCCGGGTCATATGTATTCCTTAGACTTGTGGACCCGTGTTTTTTTTTAACTTTCCAGAATTTTATGCAAATTTAGTCATATAGAAAAATACGAAAAATAAAAAAACCGCGGACCGAAAATGCACATTTCCCCCAATAGGATAAAGCGTGAAAATATGCAGCGGGGGGGGGGGGGATTTACACATTTTTGCAAGTACACATTTGTGGAAGTGTGGACAAACACAACTTTGGGAAATGGAAAAAAATCCAATTCCGTCAACGAGCGGATGGTGGAATGAAAGGTGCCCGACACTCCGCAAAAAGCAGATGGAACAGATTTAACAAAATCCATATATACCTAGTATGGTGCCAGGGAATGAAACCTATTCAATAGTGTAGTGGTAGAGCCAAGGTTCACAGGGACACAATGGCCGGGTTCGCATGATCAGTGGGGAAAAGAAGCCAACGTGGCTTCTTTTCTCTGCCCCGCGTGTGCCAGTCAGTCACACGCTGCACGATTTGCATAACTACCTGTGTGGCGTGCAGCTTCCCATGTCGTCCAAACCCGGCGAGGTACATGGTGGGTGGTGGCGGCTTCAAAACCACCCCAGAACCCTACAACAAGTCATGGCTTCTGGGGCGGTTCCGAAGCCACCCCCACCGAGCACCTCGCCCGGTTTCAGACAACATGGGAAGCTGCACGCCGTGAAGGTCATTATGCAAATCACACGGCGTGCGACTGGCATGCGCAGGGCGGGGGAAAGAAGCCACAGTGGCTTCTTTTCCCTGCTGAGCGTGTGAACCCGGTCAGCACCTGCATTTTTTATTACAGAGATGCTGACTTCATCTACCCACCACTACCACCACCACCCCCCCCGACTTCCCTGTTCCTTCTGAGAGTAGCTGTACTTCTCAGAGTGGCTGGGAGAAAATGAATTTTCCCAACAATAATATATTGTCCCCTGTTGTAATGCAAAGTCTTTTGGCTCTTGAATGGCAATTAAGAGCCATGAGCTTTACACAAGACCTGCTCCTGGTGGAGATGAAAACCTCTAGAACTGTTTTGTTGATACGGATCCACACAGCTACCTGCAATTTTGGACTCTCCTTGGGGGGGCGTGGCTATGGGGACGGTCGTGATGAGCACCTGCACTTCCAAATTTACCACTACACCACTGGGCATCAGTGCTGCTGCTGCTGCTGCTGCTGGGCCTAGAAATGTCTGGGAAATCAAGCCTCTTCACTCCTTTTGCTCGCCGTCCTCAATCCCCACTTCCTGGCACCCGACCAAATCAACTCTCAAAGCTCCCCCAGATCCGCTGGGAAAGAAGCAACTTGCAGAACAGCGGCTTACATTTGCGGCGTGGCTTGAGCTCCCGGTTCACCGGAGGCGGTTCCAGGTCGGTGGGGAGTTCGGGGAGTTCCGGCAGTGGACTGGAGAGCTTTTCGGCGCTGACCGCGGAGAGAGTAAACGCAGCTGAGCCTGGACTCATGGGAATGTAGCCGTCGGGCGTGCAATCGGATGATCCGGGGATGGGCGGGGAGGCACTGGGGTGCATGGGCACATAACTCTCCTCCGAACTGTTTGACGTGCAGGAGTACAGGGGGCTGAACCGACACGGCTTCGGAAACGAGAAAGAACAGGAAGAGGAGGGTTTCAAATCGGAGGTCAGGTGGTGAACCATGGGCCAAAAGTTCCAGGGCACGCAGGCTCCCTAGGCAGCATAGGAACCCTCCCGCTTTCCCCTGCTTTGTCAGGGATTCTCCTGAGCCCAGCCTCTCAATTGGCTTGGAGTCCTATATAAACCCTTGGTGAGGTCAGGGTTGGCATCAAGGGTAGGCATGTCTGGGCACCTGCTGAGGGCCCACACTCCAGCCCCCCCCCCTGGACTTGCTCCTCTTCACTTGCCTTGTTCACCAGTCTTTTGCTCTGGCCCAGGCAATGGTGGTGGTGAGGAGCAGGAGGAGGAGCAGCAGCAGGAGGAGCAGCAGCAGCAGATGCCCCAGCCTACTAGCCTGCTGCTGACTCTGGGCTTGTTCGCACGACACGGGAACCGCAAGTCCCCCGCGGTTCCCGTGTCGTGTGCACGCCGACCGGGGGTGCCCCCGCGGGAGAGCCGTGCGTGGGACGCTCGCAAAGTGACCATGGTCGGTAGAGGGGTAAGCCCCTACCGCGCGTGGTCACCGTGCCGTCCGAACAGCGGGCGGCCGTCCCGCGGGGTCCCCACAGAGACGGCAGCCCAGAGCGGCCTGAGCAGCCGCCGCTCCAGCCTGTAGGGGCAAACGGCCCCTCTGGGCATCCCGGGCCTCACCCCCTACCGCCGGGAGGCCCGCACTGCGGTGCTGGGACTACGGGGTCTGCCCACGCGCGCGGGGCGCCGGTCGTGTGCGGTGCCCCGCCGGACCCCGCAGACGTCCCCGTGGTTCCTCCCCCGCCGGCAGCCTGGGTCATGTGAACCGGCCCTCTATGTCCAGCAAGTGGTAGCAGTGATGAGGAAGAGGATGAGGAGCAAGAGCAGATGGTTGCACTGTCAGTGAGAAGGAAGACTCACTGAGGGAGAGGCCCCATTGAGGGTGTCTTGCCCAAGGGTCCTCAAAAACCTGGAGCTTGCACGGGGTCCAAGACCTGCGTTTATGGCTTCTGGGCCCCATCCTCTCTAGCAAAACCAGTGCCTGAAGTTGGCATGACTGGTCACTTACCAAGGCCTATGCCTCAGCTGGGGGGGGGGGAGGGAGGGGGTTCCACTGCCAAGCCCCGGAGCCCAGTCGTCCCTGCTCCGAAGAATGGCCACTGGCTGTACCCCAACTATAAAGGCAAGCCCAAGCTCCTGACCTGGAATCCCCTCACTCTCACACCGTTCGTCATTCCAGAAATCATGGATAAGGTTGTGGGACAGCAGAGAACGTATTTACATGTTCCAAAGGAATGGGCCATTCACTGGCAGGCTGGTCTGGTCTTCCAAACAGGAGGAAGGAGGAAATCACCCATGATTGCATGAGTTTTAGTGCAGAGAGTTCTTATATCTGGTGTGCCAGCCAGCCATGCCGCCTTCTAGGGATGGGGAATGCATGGCCCTCTAGGTGTTGTCGGAATGCAACTGGCACGAACCCTACCAGCATAGCCAATAGTGAGGCATGATGGGAGCTGAAGGCCAACTACATCTGGAGGACCACCTGTTCCCCATACCTGTGCTACACTATTCCATGCCCCCCCACCTGTTTTCCATTCCCCACCACTCCCAACAAACATATAACATTCTGTGCCCATTGCGTATGTTCTGTCCACATTGCTCTAGGATTTATTTATTTTTTGCAGGGGAGTTTGCCCCCTCAGGTTTTTGTTCCTAAATATTTGTTCTACTTCTCCAAACCTGGGTATGCTGATCCCTTCTCTTGTTTCTCAGGGTCAAATCAGACATTACTTTAGCGAGTCTGGGGGGCTGAGTTATGACGGTTATGTAGCCAAGATCGGGCTACTGAGGGACAAAACAAACATTGCTTTAAATCTGTGTCTAGCAGCTACATCCATCCATCCATCCATCCATCCTTTCTTTCTTTCTTTCTTTCTTTTCCTTCATTTTTACTCTAGGGAGGCACAGGGGCCCAACTGGGATCCTGGCATGGGGAATAATGATGCCCCGCCCTGCACCTACTCTCATACTGTCATAACTCAGCCCCCTGAGTTCACTATCAGTATATTATCTACTATATAAATGTGAAAGTTTGTCTGTGTGTCCATGGGTCTGTGTGTGTACGGGTGTTTGCGGGTGTCGCATTGGCTCCTACATGGTTGGACGGATCCGCCCCAAACTGGGCACGCATACTCTCCATCACCCAAGGACAAAGACTGGCGGGTTCAAATCTCCGAAAAAGCCCTCGCTGCGCCTGTACGGCCCAAAATAGATGAGAGCCAATGGCAGTCAATTGGAATGTTCACAGGGGTCATTCAGGAGCAGTTATGCAAATCACTCCAATGGCATATAGAATATTCATATGAGCTGCCGCCACAGGGGCCCAATCAGGAGCGGATATGCAAATCTCTCTCCTACGTCAAAACAGAACGTTCATATGAACTGCAGCCAAGGCCTACACAGAAGGGGGGGGCGCAAGCTGGGATTTCATTGTTGGGTAGTCCCGGGGGGGGGAGGCGGCAAACTGGGATTACATTGTTGAGTAGTCCCAAGGGGGAGGGGGAACAGGAATTTCATTGTTGCGTAGTCTGGGGGGGGGAGCTGGGATTTCATTGTGTGGTCCCAGGGGGGAAGGGATTTCATTGTACAGTACCGGAGGGGAGAGCATGGAATTCATTGTTGTGTAGTCCCGGAGGGGGGGAGCTGTGATTTCATTGTTGCGTGGTCCCGAGGGAGCTGTGATTTCACTGTTGTGTAGTCCCGGGGGGGGGGGGGGGAGCAGGGATTTCATTGTGCAGTCCTGGGGGGGGGGGAGCAGGGATTTCACTGTGTAGTCCCAGGGGAACAGGGATCTCATTGTGTAGTCCCGGGAGAGCAGGGATTTCATTGTGCAGTCCCGGGGGAAAGGAAACAGGGATTACATTGTGTAGGCCAGGGGGGGGGGGGGGAGCAGGGATTTCATTGTGCAGTCCCGGGGGTGCTAGGAGTTCCGGGGCAGCTGGGATTTCATTGTGTAATCCTGGGGGAGCTGGGATTCCATTATGTTGTCCCGGGGGACCTTTCCTATGGAGTGATTCAAAACAGCGGTCAGCTACCTTAAAGAATTTTGAACAAATAGTGCCTATAGGAAAATGACGACCCATGCAACGCCGGGTAAAAAAAGCTAGTATATGATAAATCATTCTAGATTTGGGGCAGGGTCTTTGTAGGG
Organism: Shinisaurus crocodilurus; assembly: GCA_021292165.1. Lineage (NCBI taxonomy): Eukaryota > Metazoa > Chordata > Lepidosauria > Squamata > Shinisauridae > Shinisaurus > Shinisaurus crocodilurus. Next base: position 27,128,171 of record CM037883.1, read on the forward strand.
TTGGGGCTTTGGCTTTGGGTCCTGCAGATCCCAGCCTCATCCATAGCCTGGACTACTTTTTGTGGCTCTGGTTGAACCTAAACCATACTTGGTTTCCTGACTTAAGAACGTCAGCAGAGCCCTGCTGGATCAGAGCAAGGGTCCATCCAGTCCAGCATTCTGTTCACACAGAGGCCAACCAGCTGCCCACGAGATCCCACAAGCAGGGCATGAGTGCAACAGTACCTTCCCGCCCATGTTCCCCGGCAAGTGGAGCTTTCCCCAGCCGTGTGCCCTCCAGATGTGTTGGACTACAATTCCCAGCTTCCCCAGCCACATTTGGAGGACACCAGGTTGGGGAAGACTGCTGTAAATGATCCATTTCAGGCAGCACCTGAAGTCACGATCCCTGAACACACAGAGAGAAATTTGAATCTAATGCATGCAGCATTCTGAATTGATGCTGTGCCAAAAATTTCTCCCACATTTTTTTGACCATCCTCATTTGATTTGATAGAAAATAAACTGCGTTCGAAAAGAAATTCAATGGGGAAGAAAATTTCAGAGAAATTCTCATGGGCTGGGTTCTTGTGCTTACCTTACTTATGAGGTGGCCAAGGAGTGGTTCAGATAACACGATCACCTACACTCAAGGGTTGAGTGTGGGTTGTCGTTGAACCACGGTGGGTGGTTGTTGAAATGTGGGTTATCGTGTTGTCTGAACCCAGCTGCACTAACAAGCCATGGCTTGTTAGCCACGAACAACCCATGAAGAAAACTCATGGGGTTTTTTTGGGGGGGTTAAATTTTATTTTGAAATTTTTCAACAATACAAAAATTAACACACATAAAACTTATATAGTGCTCCCATCACCACGGGACCAGAACTCATGGTTTGTTGTTGGGTTGTGAACTCTGGGTTGCTCACCATGGTTTGTTATCTTGACTGGGGTTCAGACAACACGATAACCCACATTTCAACAACAACCCATGGTTCAACGACAACTCACACTCAACCCATACTCAAATCTTGAGTGTGGGTAATCGTGTTGTCTGAACCCAGTGTGTGTGTGTACCCTGCACTTCAATTAAAGCCCAGAAGAAGACACCATAAAGTAATTCCTCCCATAGAGCCTTTTCAGATCAGGAAGTGCAGGCAGCCTGGGAGCTTGCAAAGCAATGGAGAGATGTATGATAGAAAGAAATCACACACACTGCGCTCTTGGGCACTGCCAAATTTTCTTCTCCATCATTTTCTGTGATGGCCCCCTCCTCCCTACCCACAATGCTCTCTAAGTATGACACCAAGTATGGGGCATCGTGAAAGATGCAGATGGTGACCAGGCTGCCAACACATTTGCTTCTGTTGCCACTTGATCAGGCAGCACAAAAAACAAAAACTCTGAGGGAAAAAAGAAGCAAGAAGCTGTGCTACAACCACTGCTAATGGGGAGCTCCACCGAGAAACCGTTTGAGAATTTCTCCTTCCCCTGGAGAAATTCGCTGAAATCATCCTCCCAATTTCTCTGCCCACAAGTAGGGTGGGAGAATTTCGTGAAGCCATGTGCAGACAGCTCTAAAATTTCCGAATGGCAACAAGAGATCAATGTCTCCGTGGCTTGGAGCCTTGACCTCTGCAGAGTTGCCCCAGCGTGATTCCATACAATGAAAAGGGCATTGCGTTATATGATGTGTCTTTAACAAAGCTGCCAAGAACACCGTGAAGATCGAAAAAGGGCCGCCATCTCGAGTCGACAGCCTCTCAAAAGCCTGGAGAGCGGAGCTTCTGGGGCATCACCCAGTTCAGATAAACTGGCGGGATGGATTTCATGGGCTACCAAAAAGCACTGTGAACTTGCAGTGACAAAGACATCGCTCAAGGTTGTGTGGGGATGCCTTTCTATGTAAAAACTAATCTCCGGAGCCTCAAGTGCTCCCCACTCAAACGGATGGGGGGGAAGAAAGCAATTTGTTGTGTACTGTTGAAGCAAGTTTCATCAGCAGAGGCGGTGTTAGGGGCTGGCCCTGGAGCCCCAAATCTTTCATTTGGAGCCCCGAATCTCTGGGTGTCCATGGGCACTTGCTGAAAGAAAGGGACAGGGGCCCTCAGGATCTCTGTTGCATCTGATGCCCCTGGATGAGCTGGCTTTTTGCCCACCTGTGCTTCACCCCCCGCTTAAATCTTTCTGCCTGAGGTTTTTTTTCCTGAAATCAAATGCCCTCCTCCTCTGCCCTGTCCATGCATCCCCTTTTACAAATAGGGGTATCCTTAGGAGACAGGGTCCTTTAAACACACACACACACACACACACACACAGAGGGAGACTTTAGAGCATATGTAAATTAGCATATGCAATTTTGTGTATTCTTTTTGTCCTGAGGGCCAGAGTCCCGGATCTTTTCAGTACCTAGCACCACCCCAGTTCGTCAGCTTTCAGAAGAAGCAACACTCTGACCTTTCCACAATGCAAAAGCTGGGCTATCACACTGAAAAAAAAATTGGGTTAGGAAAGATGAGGGTTTTGCCTTGAATACACGACATTCTGACTATGCCATCTTGGGCAGAGGCAGAGAGCGGAAGCGGGCTGCTGCCACTTGCTTGACCTTCCTTGGTTCAAGGGTCCTCCAGATGGTTCTCAGTCCCTGCTCCATCACAACTATGTCCACAATGCAATTGAGGACACAGCTCCTTCCTTGTTTCCAATCTCAGTATATTCAAGGCCCTGGTCCAAAGTTTCCAGGTTTGCAAACATCCCAAAGTCTACATTTTGTAACTGGCAAAGATCAACGTGTTACGGTGTTAATGCAAACATCTCTGATATGCCTGAACTTATTTTGAGCACAGGATTTGGGAGCTGGCAGTAGTCACAGATTTGCAGGGAGAATTTTAGAACAGAATTATAGACCCCTCTTCTCAAGGATGTACTTCACAAATGGAGCATTTTACACTCAGGATCCTCATGTACTAAATGGTACAAGAGCATTTATGCACTCTGGGTACAGCAGAGTCCACACTATGTGCATCTCAGTTATCCAGATTCTCTCCAGATTACCCTGTCCAGTCTGAAATAGCTCAAGGAGGCCTACCTACACCTGGGCAATTTGTACCGCTGTTTATTCAAACCTATAAGTAGTCTGATCTTTCCATGGGTCCTCCTAGGGTCACTGAAATAAAAGAGGCTAGGGCAGCCTTCCTCAACCTGATGCCTTCCAGATGTTTTGGACAACAATGCCCAACAGACTCAGCCAGCATGGCCAATGGTCAGGGATTCTGGGAGTTTTAATCCAAAACATCTGGAGGGTGTGTTCACTCTGCCTCTCACTCTGGCCCAGACAATGGTGGTGGTGAGAAGGAGAAGTAATAGATGCCACGGCCTGCTTGCTCATTGGTTGTCTGCCTGTCAAGGCAGCAAGACGGAGCGATGAGGAGGAGGAGGATGATGATGATGAAGAACAACAGCAGTTGATGACAACGGTAATGAGAAGGTAGAGTAGACTCACTGAGGGCCCGTTCAGGGTGTATTGCCCGAGGCCCCAAGCAAAACCTGAAGCCAGTGCTGCATACAAAAAGCAGCAATCCCTTTTCCAAATTACCTTCAGTCCCACAACCATCATCTGTCTCCAGTCCCACTTGCTTTTGGATAAGAAAGGAGGAAAAAATAATAACTGCTATTATTGTTTGATCGTGTTGGGTAACATTTATTTCATTTTTTAGTATTGATCTGCCGACTTACGCTGGCTATTTTTTTTTTAATGTTCCCTGCTAAAACGGCACTAAATTAAGTGCATGGGGGAGGAGGGAGTGGGTGGGTGGCTAGGAACAAGACAAAAGAGCACTTACCAAATTCAAGCTAAGCCTCTTATCCCTGCGTCTTAAGGAATTTTCTTCCATGTCAACTGCAAAACAAAGAAGGAGGGAGGGGAGGAAGGGAGACAACCCATAACGATTTAAGAAACTGATAAACAAAAAGGCAGAGCGGTGTGGAGGATGAAATTCTAGCCTCAGTACAGTAGTGTAGTCTGTGGCTGGAAGATAATTAGAATTCCGTCAAACTCAACAGAGTAAGGGCCAAAGCAGACATTAATTTAAACGTGTGTCTAGCAGCTGTGTCTTCTCTTCATTCTTACTCTAGAGTAGGCACAGGGGTTGGAAACCTGCTGTCCTCCAGATGTTTTGGACTACAGCACCCTTATCATTGGCCAAACTGGCTGGGGTTTATGGGAATTGTAGACTAAAACCTATGGAGAGCATCTCTGAGCTCTTTTTTCTTTTTTTCGAGTTTTTAAAAATACACATACATGAATTTGTATATATCCATAGTAATGAATACAAATGAAATGCATATATATATATGAAAATACAAATTACTAGCAGTTATACATAGGCTTCAACAAAAGTGGGCAAGATATTCAAATAAGTATCCATTTGAAGGTGGCATCTATATGCCACCCATTCAAATGTCGAAAGCGTTATAATGTCCTCAATCCATTGCACTACAGGAGGTGAGTGTTTATCCTTCCAACGTTGTATTATCAGTCTTTTAGCTGTCAAGAAGGTGCGGTGAATCCATTTATGCTGATCATTTCATTAATTTCCGGGAAGCAGGGGAATAATTTAAAAGAGCATGAACATCAGCGAATATTAAAGACTGTTCCCATACAAAATTTATCTATATAATAACCTCCTCCCAAAAAGAAGCAACTACTGGACATTGCCAAAGCATGTTTAAAAGACACATTAGTTGCATTTCACTGTCAGCAATTAGCCGAATTAGACAATCCCTTATTAAAGAGACATTGCAGTGTCCAACAGACATGAAACAAAAGTTTTTGCTGAATAAGATGCAGCCTAAGATCCATAAGCGCGTGACAGGTATAGATGCCAAAGCAGCGAGATCCACTGATTAGGCAGAATGGGACAACCCAATTCCCTATTCCATTCTTGCTTAAAACCCCTGTATATCCTATTTATTCACCAGTAACAAGTATTTATAGACACGGACCCTGGGTCGCTTTGCCTGACCAGCCTCAGGAAATGCTTCCAATAATGATGGAGATGCTGATGCTGTAAAAGCAACCAGGTCAAACCTAGATACTAACAGATGCTGCAATTGCAAGTATTGCCTTTCACCCATAGTGGGCAAGTCATATTCGGCACACAGGATAGAAAATGACAAGAACTCATCATCGGCACCCACCAGTTGATCCAAAGTGAAAATTGCCTTATCTGTCCATGTCTGCCACAAAAACATTTTCTTACCAATTTTTAGATTTGAATTGCCACATAACATCAATTTAGCAGGAGAAAATGGATCAAAGCGTAATATACGCCACACATCTCTAATTGTAGAAACTGTGGGAGGAACCCTATGCGTTCCTGTATGTCTATAACCTAATGCCATCCATTAAGAGAGAGGAACCAGGCAAGAAGATTCCAAAACTGACCAAGGTGGAAGATCTGATTGCAGACAGGAAAGACCAAAATTCAGTAAGAGTCTGCAGATAAGCCCAATGATTTCATAGATCATAGAGTTGGAAGAAGCCTACAAGGCTATCGAGTCCAACCCGCTGCTCAATGCAGGAAACTAGAGGAGGGCTCTCCCATCAAGTAACAACCAGGCTTGACCCTGCTTAGCTTTCCACGCTCAGACAAGCTGAGCCAGCGTAAGCCACAGGCCTGATATAAAGCAAGATCAGGAAAACCAAATCCACATTCTTTAATTGGAAGCTACAACCTTTTCAGAGATGATCTTGGTGAAGAGGAGCCCTCCAAAAATTTACAAAACAAAGCATTGATTTTTTGAAAATATTTGCCAGGTATAGATAAGGGAATCCCATGTATAACATAAACAATCTGAGATATCGTATTCATCTTAAGTGTATTTACCTTACCGCACAAACTCAGCTTTAAAGATGCCAATCTATAGGCCTGTGGCTTATGTTGGCTCAGCCTGTCTGAGCGTGGAAAGCTAAGCAGGGTCAGGCCTGGTTATTACTTGGATGGGAGACCTCTCCTCTAGTTTCCTGCATTGAGCAGGGGGTTGGACTCAATAGCCTTGTAGGCTCCTTCCAACTCTATGATCTATGAAATCTATCTATGAAATCTGGATCTTAAAAGATTCCCCTACCCCTATGCTAGTGTCCTGACCCAGCTCAGGGGCCTTGCACCTACTCTAGAGTAAACATTAAAAAGAAAGGCATAGCTTCTTAGACACACATTTAAACTAATGCCTATGCAGTTACTTTGCCAGAAATTGACAAAAAAAACTTTGTCATACTATGCTTAACAGTGCATCTCACTCAGCACCCATGCAATTTATAATTTAAATGGAAAGTACAGTACATCTCACCAATGTGTAGAAGTCTGTGACCAGGCAACCCTGTGTGCCTGCCTGTTCAGACTGCTGCTCACTGTTGGTGGGCAACAGTTCTTATGGTTCTTTATCTTTAAACTGGACTTGAACAGGACAGCCCTCCAAATAGAGGATGGTTGTCTGCAAAAGAGGACACCTGGCCAAGTCAACAAATTGGTTAAACTGCTAATCAGTTAAAGGCACAATCCTATAGCATGTTTAGAGAGAAAAAAAGTCCTACAACTCCCTGAATTCCCCAGCCAGCACAGACTGCTTTCTGTCTAAACATGCATCGGATTGCATCCTAATTTTCTCCCCTTCTCCCAGGCATTAAGTAGTGGGGATAGATAGAATACATAAACAGAAAAACTAGATAATTATGCCACTGAGGCTGGATTGGGGCTAGGCCTAGTGCAGGGTTAAGAATAATAGGTGGGATTTCCTCCGCTCATCTGGATATGCTCTTAAGAGTACGGTGTGTGTGTGTGTGTGTGTGTTTATGTATAAAACGGCACACGCCCTTTCAGCAAGTTGGCTCCCCAAGCCACTCGCAGCCGTTAGTAAGAATAACACTTCCAAGTGATGGGTGTTGCTCTTAAAAAGCTTCCAAGAATTGTCCAGGACTCTGATAAACGAGCTGGTAAAACCATTCTTAAGCACTGGAGGGTTAAAGACATTATCTGAAGGCCTAGGTTCAGAGCGTCTCTGTTCGAGGGAGAATGGTGAACTACAGGGGTTAAGTTTGTTTTTAAATAAAGAAAAATAGAATAGGTTTAGGAATCTAGCCAATTAACATGGCATTAGTCACTTTTGGCTGCAGATGTTTATTTTATCTTGACAGATCAATTGTCGGGGCCCAGGTCCTGTAATCACACATTCTAGCACTCTGACACTGGAGACTCCAAATCAGTGAGATCCTTTTATTACAGTGAATCCCACGGCATAAGCTTAATGGTTACAGTCTTCAGAAATCATAGAGCTGATGGCATTTTTCTAGAGGCTCTTGAAATTGTTCCACATCAAGGTAGGGAACTGGAATGTCTCTAAGAGACCAAATCCCCCGACATTCCACCCCAAGGTAAGGGACCGGAGCCAATTCCCAAATGCTCCTCGGACAAGGGAAGGATCGGAGCCAATCCCAGATGCTTCTGCGACAAGGGAAGGGATTCTAGAAACAGGCCTGACTTACTCACACACCCCCCCCTTGAGAGCTGAGCCAACTTTGCCACTGAGTTGGAACCTCCGGGGTGTTGTGAGTCTTGGCCTTAGGATCTGAGCAACTCCTAGCTGCTCCTCTGACAGGGGAAGTATCTGAGCCCTATTGCTCATGAGACAAGGGAAGGGATCCTAGAAGAGAATCTGAACCAGCATGCACAACTCTGCAGAGGTCAAGGTCAACCCTGCCAATTTGGTTGACCCCTCTGGGTACTCTTGAGTCCAGGCCTCTCAACAATAAGGGTCCAAAACAAGATCAGACTTTGAGTCCAAAGCACTTCCCCACACACAGAGATTCCAATGTCCAAAGCTCCCAGCTTTGGGATCTCTACGCCACGTGGGTCGAGGCACAGCAATGTCCAGAGGTCAGGAATTAAGCCACAAGCCAGCTGAGCTCTGGGCTCCTCGACGAAGACACATCCATAGCCACAAGAATGCAGAGGTTCTTGACAGTAAAAGTCCAAGGAGAAGATTAGGTAGAGTCCATGTGCAGAGTGCTCCCAATAGCTCAGTCGGTGATAGATCCAAACAGAAAGATGCAGACAGGGAAGATGAGAGAGATGTTCCTAGCAAAGGCTCTGGAGGCTAAGCACTGACTTAAAAGCGAAGGTGTGGCCATCTTAACCCTCCTTCCAAGCCACTCATTGACAAGGGAACTGGCCCATCCACGAGGCCCCTATCCCACCTGGGTGTTTCCCTTCTCCCCTTCAGGGGTGAGGCTCCAACCAGAGTGACACCTCTGCAAACCACCCCTCCCCTCTCCTGAAGTTCCCAGAGAAGGCTGCCAGCTCCTACCTCTACAAGGTCGAAGTTGCAGCTGGACGGGGGAGACAACTTGACTCCTGCCTGCTGTCCCCTGAGGACTTCGACAGTGATGAGCTCCACTGGTCTTGACATTCCACAGACTGACTAGCCCCAAACCCTTCTAAACGATTGCTGACCAGTTTCTGGCTATGAACTAGAAGGCCCAATGTATTACTGACACTGAACCCCCACATCGATGCCTCAATCCTTCACTCAGGATCCCGGGGTGGCTTACAAAATCTAGAAACACAATAAAACAAATTCAAAACAGGGCCTTTTGTGTAGCAGCACCACGGCTGTTGTCCTTTATTTAGGTGGCTGGTGAAGGCAACATTATTTTGCTGAGTTTTTAAACATTAATGTCTCTCTGTGTTTTTTTTATTATTAATCCCTGGGTTGATTGCATAAAAATTTCATACTTCATGTATTTTATTATTTTTATTTGTACAGTGCCCCGAGAGATCATGGGAGTGGAGGGGGGGACTCCAAAAATATTCTAAATAATTTTTTAAAAAGTCATATAAATTAAAAATATATAAAAATATACTGAAAACAGTAAAATCACTAGAAGCAGCACTAAACAAAAACAAAAAAACCGCAGCCAAGATAAAAGAGATCAAATTGAATTAGAAGACCTGAGAAAATAAACAGGTCTTCACCTGGCACCAAATAGACATCAGGGTAGGTGCAACAGGCTTGTGCTCTGTTTTGCCCTGGAGAGAAGATTACTGGTATATATCCAAACAAAATCTGGTAAGTGCGCTTTCACATGGGCTCACCATTCCCTCTATTTCCGATGTTCAGGTGGTGGGTGCTGATGCTTATGTAGCCAAAATGGCACCACCCGCTCACAAGAGGGAGGTGTCAGCAGGCTTGAACCCCAAGCTCTGCAGAAGTACAAAAAAATCTTGGGGGGGGCAACCAAGGTGAGGAAGAGCCCCCCCCCCAAACAGCTCAGTGATGAATGAGTTTGCTCGGTGGTCTTGGATTGCTGGCTGGGGATGGGGGAGAAATGGCAAGAAACACTTCACCATGCTGCAACATTTTGTTGCAGATTCCACTTGATGATCAAATCATGTATCCACTTGATGATCAAATCATCAACTCAAACTCACGGTGACTTTGGGCCAGTCACTGACTCTCAGCCTAACCTACCTCACAGGGTTGTTGTGAGGATCAAATGGAGGAGGAGGATTAAGTACGCCGCCTTGGGTTCCTTGCAGGAAAAAAGGCGGGGTATAAATATAAAAAATAAAATAAATAAATAAATAAAAATAAATGTATGTCTCCACAGACATGTCCACCAAAAGAGACTTTAGACTGCAATGTTCTCACCCGGAAAGCCAAGAAGCAAGGATAAAAATCTGCAATGCAAACCTAGCTGAGCTGCTACTGTTGATGGTGGAATAGAATAGCTCTCATTTAATGCTCATAACCCAGTGGGGTAGTAAAGCCAGGGCTCACAGGGTTGAAGTGCTGGGACTTGATGTCATCTGCCACGCCACTCAGGCTTTCCTGTTCCCTCAGAGCTTAGTTGCAATCCCCACACAGCTAAGGGGGGAAGGCATTTTCCCTGCAACAAAATATTATTGAGAGCTGTTCCCGTTGTGCCAAGTGTTTTGGGGTGGTTTGGTCTTGAATGAAGACCCACCCGCTTTTTACAAAAGACCTGCTCTTGATGGAGATCATGATGGCTAGAACTGGTTTGTTGTTGCTATGGGTCAATTTTTGGATTCTCCTTGGGGACGTGGCTACGGGGCCAGTCCCGATGAGCGCCTGCACTGCAGCATTTACTGCCATACCGCTGCTCACGCAGTGATCATTTCCAGTAAGCCAGATGTCAGAAGAACAGCTGGGTAAGTTTGTGCAGCAAAAAGACAAAAGACGTTTTGGCACAAGTTGGGGCTGGCTCTTTACTGTGGCGTGAGCTCTCCCCGGAGGATGCACATGCAGGCATACCAAAGGCTTGCAGCCAATGTTTTGTCTGGTCAGTTTCACCACATACACACATTGCTCCAGACAACTGATCAAGGGAGAATTTTCCCGTCACTGATGCTTTCTCTGTCGGTCTGTCTGTCTGTCTGTCTGTCTGTGTCTCTCTGCGTCTCATTATTTTCTACCCCTCTTGCTACCTGCCTCCGTTTCCTGCTGAACACCACTCCTCCACTGTGGATATCAGGTCCCAAAGTTACTGTTCACGACAGTCAGCAGCCTCGGGTGACAAACAGGCAGCCAGGGGTTGGGAGGCTATTTTTTGGCCAGAAACTTGTGCAGGCCCTCGATCTGGATGAGCACGTTCCGGATCAGGGCCCCAACAGCTGGTTTTTCTTCATAATAAAAAGGGGGAAGCTGAATGGTGTGGAGAAAGTGGATAGGAAGACATTCTCCACCCCCCACCCCCCTCATAATACTAGAAGAACCCAATGGGGTCATCCCATGAAGCTGATTGGTGGGAGGTTCAGGACAGATAAAAGGAAGGACTTCTTCACACAGTGCAGAGTTAAACTATGGAACTCACTTCCACAAGATGTAGTGATGGCCACCAATTTGGATGGCTTTAAAAGGGGATTGGACATATTCATGGAAGAGAAGGCGATCAACAGCTACTAGTCCTGATCGGCTATATGCTACCTCCAGTATCAGAGGCAGTATGCCTGTGGACACCAGTTGCTGGGGAACATGGACTGGAGGGTGCTGTTGCACTCATGTCCTGCTTGTGGGATCCTGTGCGCAGCTGTTTGGTCACTGCATGGACAGAATGCTGGACTCGATGGACCCACTTTGGTCTGATCCAGCACAGCTCTCCTAATGTTCTTATGAACCAGCGGGAATAAGGCAATGCAGCCTTCCCCAACCTGGTGCTCTCCAGATGCTTTGGACTACAACTCCCAGCATCCCTGACAATCAGCCATGCTGGCAGGGGCTGATGGAATTTGAAGTCCGAAACATCTGGATTGCACACGGTTGGGGAAGGGTGAAGATATGTAAGGGGTGCTTCCAGAAGAGGCTTTGATTGTGCAATGGTCCTGCCTCATTCACAGAACTTTACAGGGGTCCAAACAATGTCGTCTTCCAGTGTACTGGTAACTCTCCCATGTTTTCCCACCACTTCTTCCGTTTGTTTTGTTTTTTTACCACAGAAAAATCCGTTAAGGAGGGAAAAGACGGAATAGCTGCACCTTTGGACTGGTAGCGCTGGGAGCTGCCCGTCTGGAAATACCCAGTTTGGCCCACTAAAACACCTTTGGGGACGTTTAGTGATACTGCGGCCTCCTCTGTTATTTTATCTAATTGGTTATTTTTCTTTCCCACGCTACCGACACCTTCATTTGTATGGTTCAGGGGTGCTGAACCTATTTCAGCCCGAGGGCCAAATTCCATTTCGGAGAAGCTCTCGGGGGCCACATTCCAGTGGTAGGCAGGGCAAAAGGGGCGGAGCCATAAATACCACCTGACTGTACCGTAAAGCTCTTCCTGCTGGCAACTAATCCTTAGGAGAGGCATTCCAACCTTTTAGAATCGGGGGGGAGGGCAACACAAAAGCTGGGAACACCCCAAATGACTGGTGGTTGGGGAGAAGGGGTGTGGCCATATGAGGAAAGCTGGAGGGCTGGGTTGGGACCCAAGGAAGGCAGAATTCGGCCAGCTGGGCCTGAGGTTCTACACCTCTGGTATTGTTCCTATCTTTTATTGCCTTTGGTATTTCTTCACACAGGTTTAACTCAATCCCATGTCCACAAAACCATGCACAAAACATTTTCACGCCCCTGAAAGCATTGTTCCATTGCCTGGTGTCGATGAGAAGAGCTGGCAAGATGGGAGAAGGGACGCAGCTGGGTGCGCTTGAGTGGGATGAGCGATACATTTGAAAGGCAATGCAGAAGAACAATCCTGTATCTTATTCTAATTGTGAGCAACCCATTGGGTTTTAAACAAACCGGTTGTATGGTGTAGTGCAGTGTTTTTGGCCTACAGCTACGCTGGCTGGGGCATGCTGGGAGTTGTAGGCCAAAAACATCTGGGGACCCAAGGTTGGAGAACACTGGTGTAGTGGTTAGAGCGTTGAACTAGGAGCCAGTTCAAGTCCCCAGTCAGCCATGTGTGATCGTGGGACAACTTTCACCATCATTCATGCTAACCTGCCTCACAAGGTTGTTGTGACCAAAGAAATGTATGTGGGGGCGGGGGGCCATGCACATATAGAATCATAGAAAAGTAGAGTTGGAAGGGGCCTACCAGCCCATCGAGTCCAACCCCCTGCTCAGTGCAGGAATCCAGGTCAAAGCATCCCCGACAGATGTCCGTCCACTGCACCTTGAATGCCTCCAGAGTGGGAGAGCCCACCCACCTCCCTAGGTAGTTGATTCCATTGTCTTATTGCTCTGACAGTCAGGAAATTTTTCCTGATGTCTAGGTGGAATCTGGGTTCCTGTAACTTGAGCCCATTATTCCGTGTCCTGCAAACTGGGATGATCGACCTGCGCCGAAAGAGCTGTGCTGGCTAATCATAGAAGTAGAGTTGGTAGGGTCTACCAGGCCATCGAGTCCAACCCCCTACTCAGTGCAGGAATCCAGGTCAAAGCATCCCTGACAGATGTCCGTGCAGCTGCACCTTGAATGCCTCCAGAGAATGCCTCCAGAGTGGGCGAGCCCACCACCTCCCTAGGTAGTTGGTTCCATTGTCTTATTGCTCTGACAGTCAGGAAATTTTTCCTGATGTCTAGGTGGAATCTGGGTAGCATATTAGGTGGAATATGCTACCCTGAACTTCCTGGACAAAGGGTGGGATACATTTTTCAGTAATAAACTTCATGGGTTCCCAAGCTTTGGTCCTTTCCTTACCTCTCCAGCTCCTCATACTGTCCAAGCCAGACAGGGAGATCCTTCTGGGCACCAAGGCCCCTTGAGCACTGGAGATCCAAGCATGTCCATTGTGAAGTGCCCCGAGGGACTGCTCTTCGGCCTTCTGTCGGAGAGGCGCGTTGGCTTAGGAGGTCTCGGTGGTGGCGTGGTGGCCAGGACCTCGAATTCAGAAATGCCGTAGGAAAGAGGGTTCTGGCTTTTGTCAACCAGGAAGGTTGGTGTTAAGGGGGGTCCCGACAAGGGAGAGGAAGAGGAGAAGTCGCTGGAAGGAGGCCCGCTCGAGTCCGTATTCCTGGGAAGAGCCCCTTGGCTCGTCAGCTCTTGCAGCAGGCTGCCAGAAGGCTGCAAATAAAGGGAGGGCTGGGAAGCCACAAAGTCCACAAACACCTCGTCCGATGACGTCTGCTCTAGGGAACGATCAGAATTGGACCAGCTGTGGCACCTGGAAGGGAGACAAAGAGAACGAGAGCTGGCCTTTTTGTTGTTGTTGCTGTTCCAGTAAGAGGAGGGCCCACCACTTGACAGGAGCAACAAGCCGTTTCTAGCCTCACAGCGCACATGTCCCCCAAACCCTAATCCCCCCCTCCAGATATTTAGTACAAGCCAGGTGTCCCCAACTGTCTTGGGTCAGTGGGCTCACTTGAAATTTTGCGAGAGCGCCATGGGCACTCTCACAAAATGGCTGCCACGTGGGGAAGGGGGGGGGCTTGCTTATTCCGCTATGGTGGGCATGCCTGGTCACAAAGCACTCATTTCCCGGAAGGCAAACTGTTGAAACATAAAGAACATAACAAGGGATCCCACAAGCGGACACGAGTGCAACAGCACCTTCCCACCCATGTTCCCCGGCAACTGGTGTACATGGGCATCCTGCCTCTGATCCTGGAGGTAGCATATAGCCATCAGGGCTAGTAGCCATGGATAGCCTTCTCCTCCATGAATTTGTCCAATCCCCTTTTCATAGATAAAGCCTTCCAAATTGGTGGCCATTACTACATCGCTACAAAAAAATAAAGTAACTTGCCCAAGAACCGAGTTACAAGCAGAGGCGGGCTCTGAGCACCTAAACACAAAACCGCTCTTTTGAACCCAAATAAAGATGGCGCTGGAGGTCAGCCACGCTCTGCTTTCCAGCATGCATGCCACCCTCCCAGTTAAAAAGAAAAATTACTTTTAATTAAGAAATGAAATAAAATCAGGAGAGGCAGGGAGCCTGGCACAGTGGCGCATGTCGAGACCGGTCCATGTGCATATTGACACCATGACAGAGATTCCCCAAGTGCTTGGGGGCTGAGCAAGCTAATTTCGACTTCTTACCTGCACCTACATTTCCCCCTTCATGTTCTCAAATCCTGTGCATCCTGGAAGCTCCCAGGGGTTCTTGTTGGGATTTATATCTACCTATATATTAAAAACTTGCATACTTCTACGTGTCCAGGTGTCTACATCCCCCAAGGATTTAGACACACTACCTACCTTATTTTTGGGTGGCCCCATTTCACTTCCAAACTCACAGACACTCAACCACCCAAGTTTGGTATTAGAAGGTAAGAGGATACCTGACATGGCTGAATTTTCCGGTCTCACAGTTGGACAAGAAGAGATAGTCGGGAAGGAAGACAGACTCGGACTCGCTGGCCGTCTCCTCAGCTGCCGAAGCGTCAGCGGTGGCCTGATCAGCGGGGAAGGCGGGATCTACTATCCTCAAAGCGTGAGCAGAAGCAGCCGGCGAGGGTTGTGGGGAGGAGGTGGTGTGGGAGAGGCTGTCCCCCTGAATCTGCAACAAAGCAAAACAAAAGCTAACTGGATGGGGCTACTCTGGAACTAGTTTGGCCCCAATCCCAGAAAGGCCTGATGCTGATTCCTTCTTATTTATTTATTTATTTATATATTTATTTATGTAACGCCCCAGCTTACAGCCAAAAAATGGCAGTCAAGGTGGCCAACAATAAAATCCAAGTTAATAACCAACTCTTAATTAAACCATGGCAGAAAAAGAAATAAATTAAAAATGCAATTAAACAACAATAAAAGAAATATAAGCAGCACCCACTAATATTTATTTATTTATTATTATTCATTATTACATTTATATCCTGCCTTACCCCCCCCCCCCCTGCAAGGAACCCAAGGCGGCTTACATAATCTTCCTGCTCCTCTCCATTTTATCCTCACAACAACAACCCTGTGAGGTAGGTTAGGCTGAGAGTCAGGGATTGGACCAAAGTCACCCAGTGAGCTTCATGGCTGAGTGGGGACTAGAACCCGGATCTCCAGAGTCCCAGTCCAACACTCTAACCACTACACCACACTAACTTTTCTAACTTTTTTTTTTTTTTTTTAAAAGTGGCTATTAAAAAAACCAAAAAACTGTTTCCCCATCCCCACTTCTAGGGGCGGGAATAAAATGATAGGTCCCCAAAGCCCCCAAGTTCATACCACACCACCCTCTGCTTTTAAAACATGCAACCATTAATTAAAAAATAAATACATTTAAATGTCACATCTTCTGTTATTCGAGAGCCACTAGGTGTTTACATTAAGTAGAAACTCTGCTTCCCTAGCCCATAAACAGCCCTTGGGAAAGGAGGCCAAGATATTATCTAAAGCAACATTTCCAAGAAGCAAAATGTTTATACTGTGGGAAGACAGTACTGCCTAACAAATGTACGGCCAAATACTTTCCCCACAGGTGCTCTCTATGGCCAGAAACACGGAGGCGCTTAGACAAGGCAGCTTCTTCCGCCCACCCCCATTAGATAAATGGGCTGTACAAGCTAAAGAGAAAAAAAATGTGGGACGGCCAGGGAGAGAAAAGAAGAAAAAAGAGAGCCACTGTGACGTAGTGGTGACTGAGAGTGTTGGACTGCCACTAGGGAGATTCTAGTCCCCACTCAGCCATGAAGCTTACTGGGTGACTTTGGGACACTCACTGACTCTCAGCCTGACCTACCTCACAGGGTTGTTGTGAGGACAAAATGGAGGAGGAGGATCATGTAAGCTGCATTGGGTCCCTTCCAGGAGAAAGAAAAAGGCAGGATATACATGTAATAATAATGCTGAACCTTACCATCAACTCACGACAGGGGGAAAAAATACAAACCTTTTATACAAGCAGGGCCAGGCCTACCATTAGGTAGAGTGATACAGTTGCCTCAGGTGGCAATTGCTGGGGGTTGGTGACATCTTGGGGGACAAAGTTGTGTGTGCCAGGTGGCCCGACCTGTCCCTCCAAAGCTAGCCTGATGCCCTCGGGTACAGTGGCGGATGAGGTCCCACCACTAATGTTCAAGTTAGGTTGGACTGCCAAAGCGTCCGGCTCCTCTACCTAGAATAGGAGCGGAGGGGGGGGGCATCTTGTCCTTTCCCTCAGGCAGCAAAATCATGTCTTTGGCCAGCTCCTGTGTACAGAGTTTTACATTTAATTCCTAACTGGGTTTTGTTTTGAGTATTGGGAGCAAAAACCAGATCGCCTTGCTCCTATACGACCAGCAGATGGCAGCCGTCTTGTTCCACAGCCAAATGATTTTTGTCATCGTGATTAATCAGTTCTCCTGATACCATTTGTCAAAGGTTTATTACCAGCAAGGCGTCCTTCTAAAGCAGTGTTCTCCAACCTTGGGTCCCCAGATGTTTTTGGCCTACAACTCCCAGCTGGGAGTTGTAGGCCAAAAACATCTGGGGACCCAAGGTTGGAGAACACTGTTCTAAAGCCTGTATGTTAGATCTTCATCTGTAGCTAGATAACTCTCTCTCTCTCTCTCTCTCTCTCTCTCTCTCTCTCTCTCTCTCTCTCTCACACACACACACACACACACACTTATTGATTATAACAACGAAAGCATCCCCCATGCATTTATATTATCATGACCCTTAAAGCCTACATCTTATCAAAGCCACTTAAAGTGTACTGGTAAACAAGCCACAATGAACCAATCTGGAAGGCAAACTGCTTTTCAGAATCTGCCTTCGGCAGATGCGCTCAAGTGGCCCCTGCCATTGCTACTGCACCAAAGGCTGCGAGATCAACATTCGAACCACGAGCGGTGCTGCAGAAGGGGTACCACCACAGGCACGGCATTCTCTGGAAACTACTCCTAACCTGGCAATGGCGTTAACATCACCATTGTGAAAGCGGGTTAACTACACAGTCCTGGGGAAAAAAATATATTGCTGCATCTTTTATTTATTATTGCATTTTATTATTACATCTATATCCCGCCTTTTTCCCTCTTGCAAGGAACCCAAGGCGGCTAACACCACGGTCCTCCTCCTCTCCATTTCATCCTCACAACAACCCTGTGAGGTAGGTTAGGCTGAGAGTCAGTGACTGGCCCAAAGTCACCCAGTGAGCTTCATGGTCAAGTGGGGACTCGAACCCGGATCTCCCGAGTCCCAGTCCAACACTCTCACCACTACGCCAGACTGACTCTCAAACTGGCATTTGAAGGTGATTGTGAAAGAATGTGCAAATCCTACTGCGATAGAAGTTGTGACTCTATGGATGGAAGAAGTAGCCATATTCTGCAAGATGAGTCTTCCAACATATGTTCTGGGCCAGATCTGTCAGAAAAGGCTAAATACTGAGACACTTTCTGTGAAGGATCACCAACAGGATCCTTTGCGTGAGTTCGGCGCTTAACGGGTTAACCAGCACTGAATTACAGCCCGTCCGAGCGCTAGCAATCACCTACGAGGCTTTCGCACACAAGAGGAAACCGCAGTCCTTTAAATGACCAAATAAGGCTTTTATTTGTTTACACAAAACACAGAGCGGAACCAACAGCTTTCCAGGAATACTATAACAGCAACACAACCTTAGCTGACCCCTGGGTTTCTCAATGAACAGGCTTAGGCTAGCGGAGTGAATCTAGTCAATTACCTCAGACCAAAGACTCTGCGTCTAGTCAGTTCCAGCCTGGCTCTGGGTCGGCCGATCCGTGGATGAGACTGGCGTACTCGGGTGGCCGCTTGGAAGATGAATCTGGCCCCGAAGTACCCGTGGTTCCCAACGACCCTAAACCGGAAGGGAGAGGGGTTTTCTACCCCTGAGTTCCCGCTCTCCCCGCCCTCCAAGTCAGGTGGGGGCTGATGCCTGCCCCTTCGTTTCAGGTGGGCTTATTCCTGCCCCGGAAGAAGGTGACGTACTAGTACTTTGCAGCTCTTTGAGACTGCCCTGATAGTTTGATGATCCTTGATGGTCCTTCCTTGGTTTTGTGCATCTCCACCGAGACTCTCCTTTGTTGGGGATGATGGTCTGTCTGCTACTTCTCCGATGACTTCATCCTCCCTCCCTTGCCCCCTCCCTTGGGTGAAAAACCATGTGTGTGTGTGTGTGGACCTGTGTTGGGCTTTCTCCACACTTTCCTAGAAGTCATTATCGTCATCATAGCTATTATTCAATGCATTCATGCCAACACAATTATTGCATGTTAACACTGAGAAATCACTCATTCTTAGCAGAAGTGGCTGAATAAAGAAGGCAGAATCCAGAAAATGAAGGGCCTGGCAAACTTTACTGAGTCAAACAAAACTGTGACAATAAGTCTGCTGTAAGTAAAGGTTTATAGGTTATGCCCCCTGACTAAGCAGAGCAAATCGGGCCTGGCTTCTAATAGAATGAAACCACCACTACTATGGAACATACTGAACATGCTTGTCTTTTTATACACAAGAAACCCAAGCTGACAAGGAAACGTATTTGGCTTCACCAAATGCTGGGCAGAATTTCTGCCTGCTTTGTGACTCCTGTTTGCACCCAAGGTTCTCTTAATATAAACCCCACAAGTCTCTAGTGCTCTCTTCTCCAAAGGAAACCAAACACAAGTAAGCTTAGCCCCTAGAGCACAGGTGTTGGACCCATTTCAGCCCAAGGGTCAAATTCCATTTCAGAGAAGCTCTTGGGGGCTGCATTCCAGTAGTGGGTGGTACCGAAGACAAAAGGGGTGGGGCCAAAATACCAGCATATGTTAAAGCTCTTGCAGCCAGTAGCCAAGCTTCAGGAGAGGCATTTCTATCTTTTAGAAGGGGGGGAAACTGCACAAAAACCGGGAAACCACCAAATGATTGGTGGTTGGAAGAAAGGGGTGGGGCCAAGAGAAGGGGGTGTGGCCACCTGGGAACTTCAGGAGGGCTGGATTTGGCCCCTAGTCCTGACGTTCTGCACCCCTGCCCTGTAACTTCTCACCACTTGAGGAAATGAAGAGACATGTTGTGTAAATGACATGTCACTGCTGTTTAGTGTGTGTTGTGTGCTGCTTTGAGTACAATTACATCTGAGGGGAAAGTAGCATATCAATTAAAATATATCTAATCAGTGGACTTCTTTCTTTAGGCACTGGCCATTTGAGGAGAGCACTGGAGGTCAGATGGATTTCATCCATCTGCTGCAATTGTCCTAGAGCCATTGTTAATAGTGATAGAGTTTTGAATGGCCTTTGTGAAGCTCAAATGATAAACCACAGCGACATTCAGATAAAAATGGCAAGGCTAGAATCCAAATCTCTGGAGATGCTCGGACTCGAGCAAATGAAGCTGTCAGCAGAGTGGCAGAAAGAAGTAACACTAAAGAGAGAACTAACACAAAAGTTGACATCAGAAATTTGCATTAATTGATTTGTAAGCCACTTCGGATCTCTGGGAAAAGCTTCATAGAACCCTTCTAAATAAATAAGCAAGATATGCAGATCCCAGACTGTGAAGGAGGGCACAACCAACACCTTGAAACTGGGACCAAGAGCACATCTGAAGGCTGCGTGGCTGAGGCGATGCCAGCAGAATATCTGCTTGCTGCTGCTCTATATCAGGGGTGCAGAACCTCAGGCCCGGGTCAAAATGAAGCCCTCCTGGGGTCCCAATCCAGCCCTCTGGAATTACCCACATGGCCACGGCCACTTTCCCTGGCCCCACCCCCTTTCCCCAAGCACCAATCATGCGGTGATTTCCTGGCTTTTGTGCGGTTTCCCCCTTATTCTAAAACAGTGTTCTCCAACCTTGGGGCCCCAGTTGTTTTTGGCCTACAACTCCCAGCATGCCCCCAGCCAGTGTAAAATGCTTCAAGCTAAAATATGCCGGTATTGGGGGGGGGCGCCCCCTTTTGCCTTTCGCCTTGCCCCACCACTGGAATGCACCCCCCCCGCCGAGAGCTTCTCCAAAATAGAATTTGGCCCTCAGAGAGAAAGAGGTCCTGCAGCCCTATTCTACACCGTGAAGAGGAGGCAAATTGTAGCTTAAGAAACAAAAACAGTCTTCTAGGTCAGGCACACATATTTATTTATTTTATTATATTTATACCCCGCCTTTTTTCCTGCAAGGAACCCAAGGCGTCTTACATAATCCTCATCCTCCTCTCACAATAACCCTGTGAGGTAGGTTAGGCTGAGAGTCAGTGACTGGCCCAAAGTCACCCAGTGAGTTTCATGGCCGAGCGGGGACTAGAACCCGGATCTCCTGAGTCCCAGTCCAACACCCTCACCACTATGCCACACTGGCTTGTTACAATAAAGCTTGTTACAATAAAGCTTGTTACAGTAATCAATCCTTGATGTTTGCATGGAGGACTTCTCACAATAGAGCAGGCTTGTATTGGTATTTAAGCATGAGCCTGGTCGCCACAGGCGAGCGCGTGGAATCCAATGCAGGCATGTGAGTGGGACAGAGGAGGAATGGAGTGTTCCGGCTTCCTTTGTACCCAGCATGGAAATCAAGTAGGAAGCCCAGCAGAGGGAGGGAACCCCAGTACCCGGCACAGAAATGTGGCAGGGTTGCTAGAGGAGGAATGGCACTTTCGGTCCTTCTTTCGCCAGCAGGGAAAGATGGAGTCCCTGCACAGGGCCTTTTGACCGGTAGTGCAATATTAGGCAAGTTTGCATTAAAACGCAAACCAAACAAATTTCTCCCCTATCCCTAAGCAGGAAGAAAAACAGCAAATTAGGGTAAGATTTGGTATGGTAACCGCAAATCATGGTTTGCATCAAGCCAGAATTGGAAACCGAGTCCAGATCGTGGTTTGGCCACAAGACATCTGAACTGGGCCAAAGTGAGCTTGGGGCAATATAGCTCCAGAACACGATCCGTTAGCCTTCGACCTGGAGATGTTTGCTTCTTCAGTTCACTGTGGAGCTCTCCGAGTATCCTTCCCTGCTCACATGCCCATCCACAGTGTTTGCCTGATGGGAAAGGCAAGCACAACATGCAAAACGGGGGAGGGGGAGTCTGACAGAAAGCCGTTCTCTGAAAGCTCAGCGCTGACAAGCGCTAATTCCTCCTGGCTCTCCCTCCTTCCCATTAGCAAATGCTCTTTGCGGTGACACAGCAGCTGTATCGATGGGGAGGGAACGCACAAGTGCCCCTTTGGGCTGTGCCGCCATCCAAAGCCCAGCGCCAAGGACAGACGTCGGTATCCTTCTGCACATTTTCCTGAGAGACTGCTAATAGAACGGATGCCCCATTAAAGGCGCGCTGCGGCAGCTGCAGACAATGAATTATGTATGCCCATTTTCTACAGAAAGAGCAAAGAGGTATCTTCACCCTCCCTCCCTCCCTCTCTCTCTCTCTCTGGGCTACTCTACATGAGGCATTTATTGTATGCTCATGATTCCTCGCTCACAGTAGTCTACGGGTGCTTTCCATGACGTCGCCATCCCCCAAGGCCTCTCTCTCGTGCTTTGCTATCATCTCCGCGGCTTTGTTTAGGCCGAGGAGAGTGTGTGGTATTATCTGGAAGTCGCACTCTGAGAAGCTGGTGTATTTTCGCAATCCCGCTATGCCGCAGTGCCACCTTGTGGTTGCGTAATGGAACATATGAAAAGGCAGAGAAAGAAACACACACCCCCGGGGGGGGGGGAGAACACATGTAAAGGAGCTGATCTTAATCCCGCAAAGAATCCAGAAGGGGAAGCCTCAGTAAGTGGCGGGTTAAAAACCTCATGTAGAGAAGCTCCCTTTCCCCACTCCCCTCTCTTTCAATTAGATTTCATAGATCATAGAGCTGGAAGGAGCCTACAAGGCTATCGAGTCCAACCCCCTGCTCAATGCAGGAAACTAGAGGAGGGGTCTCCCATCCAAGTAACAACCAGGCCTGACCCTGCTTAGCTTTCCACGCTCAGACAAGCTGAGCCAGCGTGAGCCACAGGCCTAGTAGCTCTAATTAACGAAGAGAGAAATCCTTGAACTTCACACACGTTGGATGTAGCACTATTACTGCAGACTAAGATAGGAGAGGCCAATACATCGGCTGTGGACCTTTCCGATCCCTCGGCTTCTGTGAAGCATAAGATCATAAGAAGGATGGAGTCAGACCACCAGCACGTCCAGCTTGTACTGTTCGCAGTGGCTCTCCAGAGTTTGGGACACGGGTCTCTCCCAGTTGATCCAGAGACGCCCGGGCTTGGACTTGGGACCTTCTGCTCTGCCAACGAGATACAGCCGTTGCTCCCAAAGCCTTTGACAAAGCCTCTTGCCATGCAATGTCTGGCCACATCTACTCAGAAGTAAATCCTACTGAATTTAGTGGGACTTACTCCCAGGTAAGTGTGTATAGCAGGGCTGTTGAACCTCAGGCGCATAGGCCAAATGCTGCCTACCTGCTGGCCAGATCCAGACAGCCTGGGGGCCAAATCTGCCCCGCGCTGGGTTCCCCAGAAGGCCATGCTCCTTTCCCTTGCCCCCCCCCTTTTCCCGCACACAGCGCAGAGTTAAACTACGGATTCACTTCCACGATATGCAGTGATGTCTACCAATCTGACAGCTTTAAAAGGGGACTGGACAAATTCATGGAGGAGAAGGCTATCAATGGCTACTAGTCCTGATCGGCTATATGCTACCTCCAGTATCAGAAGCAGTCTGCCTATGTACACCAGTTGCTGGGGAATATGGGCGGGAGGGTGCTGTTGCACTCATGTCCCGCTTGTGGGTTTCCCATAGGCAGCTGGTTGGCCACTGTGTGTGTGAACAGAACGCTGGACTAGATGGACCTTTGTTCCGATCCAGCAGGACCAATAGTTTTCTGGCTTTGGCGCAGCTTTCCTCCCATTCTCAAAGGTTGAAATGTGGCCCCCGAGAGCTTGAATTGAATCGAATTCGGCCCTCAGGCTGAAAGAGGTTCAGCACCCCCGGTGTATAGGACAGCAGCCTCAATACACATACCCCAGTGGTAACTAAGCCTCAGTATGTAATTGGCATAAATGCGTATTCTTTCCCAGTTTACTCCATCCTTTGTTTCTCTCCGCCTTCCCCTGTAGTCTCCCCAGTGTCAAATTTTAGGTTGCAAGTTCCAAAAGGGACCAATCCATTCGCACATTGCAAACAGCTACACATGCTGATGGCCCTACATTCGTAAATGAAGAAATGAAATCAACATGACACGTGCAACTTCCTGGCTCAAGCCCTTTGCAGCTATATTTGGGCAGAACTATCCTCTCTCTGCATGTGGCTCAATGTGATTTAGGATTGCGTAAAATAGATCTGGGGGCTGCCATTGGATAAGCGAATGGAATGATTCAGAGGGATGTCAGCACCAAAGTATATTTGCACTTTGGTTTGGGTATTGTTTCAGAAAGTGCGAATGAAGCAAGTTCTCATTAAAATGAGGGCTGAACAAATTTCTCCCCCATACCTACATAGAAAGCAAATTGGGGCAGTGGGAGGATATCTGGGAGGTCAAATATTAATAAATATGACACAACAGGCTGTGTATTTATTTATTGTTATGGCAAATTATGGATATTTATGACTTTCCTACCCAAGTAGGGACTGTACAACCCAAATGTACTTTCTGTTTCGCGGAGAAACACTTTTATACTGTTGCTCTTGGCATTATTTACACAGCACCACCCGTGTGCAACAGGGGTGGGCAACTTGCGGCCCTCCAAATATTTTGGCCTACAACTGCAATCAACCCCAGCCAGTCCATAGCCAGTGGTGAGTGATGGTGGGAGTTCTCGGCCAAAACATCTGGAGGGCCACAACTTGCCTACCCCTGAAGTACGTGTTGCTTTACAAAAGCAACAACAACAACAACAACAAACAGCCTCTACGTCACAGAAGTCCCATCTAAAGTCAACTGTCATGACCAGTAACTTCTAGAAAGTTCTGGGCACCTAGGCCAGGATCCAGAGTAGTTTAGGTTCACACAAGGGAGTTCTCGCTACCAGCCCAGTAGATTTTTTGCCTTCCTTTCCCTCCCCCCCCACCTTCCAAAGCTGACTGCCATGCCTTATAACAAACCACTTTGGGAACCCTTCTCTGTCATTTGCCAGGTGCCATGGCTGGTGGTTGTTTGGAATAGAACAAAAACTCTAAAGTCCCCTTAAGGCTCCTGGAAACCATCTACACTTAACTTCAAACCTGAGCAACATTTCATTATTCCAGTTAAAAGGCCGGTGCGAACGCATCTGTGAGTGTTCTACTGATTAGATTACCTAGGCCTGTCCTTCCAACCTGGTGCCCTCCATGCCCCAGAATGCTGGGGATGATGGGAATCGTAGTCCAATACATCTGGCGGGCACCAGGTTGGGGGAACGCTAACCTAGGTACATGCACTGATATTTAAAGCTTCTTTACCAAAGTTGCACAAAGTTCCTACGTTCCATGAGCAACTAAAATGATCAAGGGGCTGGAGCAACTCGTCCATGAGAAAAGGTCACAGCAGCTGAGATTGTTGAGCTTAGAAAAATGGCAAGTAGGGGAGACATGAGAGAGGTGTACAAAATTATGCCTGGCATGGAGAAAGTGGATAGGGAGACATTTCTCTCTCTCTCTCTCTCTCTCATAATACGTACTAGAAGAACCCAATGGGGTCATCCCATTAAGCTGATTGGTGGGAGATTCAGGACAAATAAAAGGAAGGACTTCTTCACACAGCGCAGAGTTAAACTATGGAATTCACTTCCACAAGATGTAGCGACGGACACCACTCTGGATGGCTTTAAAAGGGGATTGGACAAATTCATGGAGGAGAAGGCTATCAACGGCTACTAGTCCTGACCGGCTATATACGCTTCCTCCAGGATCAGAGGCCGTATGCCTATGTACATCAGTTGCTGGGGAACATGGGTGGGAGGGTGCTGTTGCTCTCATGTCCTGCTTGAGGGATCCTGTGGGCAGCTGATGGGCCACTGTGCGAACGGAATGCTGGACTGGATGGACTCTTGGTCTGATCCAGCAGGGCTCTTCTGATGTTCTTATGTTTAAGAGAATAGCTGCCTTATGCAAGGTCGGACATACATCTGTCTAGCCCAGTGTTCTCCAGCCTTGGGCCCCAGATGTTTTTGGCCTACAACTCCCAGCATGCCCCAGCCTAGTTGTAGGCCAAAAACATCTGGGGACCCAAGGTTGGAGAACACTGGGCTAGCCAAGTGCCATCTGCTCCAGCTTCCCCTGACCCTGTGCCCAACAGATGCCTTGGGCTTCAAACCCCATCAGACCAAGTCAACATGGCCAATGTTCAGGAATGCTGGAAGCTGTAGTCCAAAACATCTGGGGCACCAGGTCGGGGAAAGCTGATACAAGCCATTCTAGCAACCTATCCCCTCAATCAATAATTACATTGGGATAAATTGATTTGACCTTCGGCCATGTCCTCGAAGTCTCAAAGCAAATTAAAGTGGTACATAGATTTGGTATGATCCAATGATAAGATTAGAAAATCAGGTTTTATCTCCCTTCTCTCTCTCTCAATCTCTCTCTTTAAGTAGATTGAACCATTTCTTGTAACTATCAAGCCATCTGCAAGATGACTCATTCCCGGGCCTGCTTTAAATGCAGCGCAAAACAAAAAGAGCAGGGTGCTAATCTCTGTGAATTTTTAAATTGGAAATCTTGTATTTTTAAAACCAGATGCCCTTTCAAGATTTAGATGCTTCTCTGGTATGCAGAACAAATCGGAAAATGTTTTTAAGAGTTATTTCGGTCTGTGCATTAAATAAGTGATTTTTCTGAGAGTTTATTTTAAAACACAACTTCTTATCACTGGATTGAGATGAGAATCAAATTCCTTATTCCCATTGGGAAATGTCACCCTGGTCTCCCCCCACAATTAATTTTATAGCCTTAAAGAATCAAAAGCTGATGATCTGGAAATTCCCATTGGCAAAAAATATATTTTACATTTCTGTGTAGAAATCAGATTTTCACCCTTACTTCCTTGGTTCTCTTTCTTCCAGCTAAAAACAACATCAATTATTCCCTCTGTGTTCCATGTTTCCTTAGCAAGGGAATACATCAAGAGGCCTTTTTTGTGGTTACCCCACTGTGGTGGAATTGCCTTCCTCTGGTGCTGGGGTTTCAAAAGTGGACACCCTTCGTGGCACCCACCAGACTCCCGGCCCCGCCTGATTTTTTTAAAAAAAAACTTTAGGGATTTAAAAAAAAAAAAGTAAGGTTGCCATGCTGCAAAGCAAAGTGCTGCCCCTCAGCACAATCTTTATTTGGGTTCAAAAGAGTGGTTTTGTGTTTTGGATCTCAGACCCCCCACCTCGTTCTTGGGCAAGTTTACTTTTCTTTCAGCCTCACTACCTTGGTTTCTGGGAAATGAGTGTTTTGTGACAGGACACACCCACCATGGCAGTCATTGTACGAATGAATAAGTCAGGCACCCCCGCACTGGCAGCCATTTTGTGAGAGTGCCCACAACCCTCTCTCAAAATTCCAAATGTGTCCAGCGACCCCGAAATGGTCAGGGAACCCGGGTCTGGAGGCTCACAAAAGCCAGAACTTTTGGAAGCAGGGTCAGCCCAAGACATTTTGCTGCCTGAGGTGAAGGATAAGATGGCTCCTGTTCCCCATCCCACATACAAAACCTGCACGGACTGGCAACTGAAACTTGCTTGAACACTTGCAGTGGTGCAGTGTCCTCCACCGCACCCGAGGCAGTGAGCTCGGTTAGGGGGTCAAGGACAGGTTGCATGAATGAAAATCTCATAAAGGGCAGGAGGGCCAGAGAACATAAGAATGGCCATCTTGCATCAGGAAGAAGGCCTTTTCTGTGGTAGCCCCCCAATTATGACATTTATCTCCTATTTCTGATCCCTAGCATCTGGTAAAGGTATTGCCATGCTTCTGAACATGGCCGGCCTTACCATTAGGCAGGGTGAGGCGATCACCTCAGGCTCTGTCCTCCAACAGAAGGAACCAGGTGGAGAGTTCAGGAGGAACAGTCAGGAGGCTGCCACTGCTGCTCCCCGGCACCTGCCACCTGAGGTGATCGCTTCACCTTGCCTAATGGTAGGGCCAGCCATGTTCAGAAGCATGGCAATACCTTTACCAGATGCTGGGGATCAGAAATAGGAGATAAACGTGAACATCATTACGTCCTGCTTGCAACCAACACCAAGACAGAACACGCAGCTAGGCAGACCACAGATTTCATGCAAGGCAGCCATTCTTACGCTCTCATGAGCCCGTGCCCATTCTTTAAGAGATTTTCATCCACGATAGCCAGAAACATCTTTTATTTAAAAAGTTAAGAGCTGAGAATATGAGGCAAGTGCCTGGATGCTAGTACATTTCCTGGTAACTGAACAACACGGCAGATCTTAGCTGATAAAACAAATTACTGTCAAATTGATCTGTACGGCTCAAAAATGCTGATTTCATCATCATTATAACCATCCTCATCCTCATCCTCATCATCATCATCATCTCTCCCATTTTCCTGCCCTGAAATTATTCTGCGGTTTTACTGTTCGGTCGGCCTTAGATAAATTCACCATTTCTTATATAGAGAAAAACGGAGGCCACTAGAGCAGCCTTGCCCCTACTTGGTGACCTCCAGATGTGGGCTGGGAATGATAGGAGTTGAAATCCAACACATCTGGAAGGCTCCAGGTTGAGGAAGGCTGAGTTAGAGAACGCAACAGAATTTAGGCATGCTTATCTGAAGGAATGTCTGCTCTCACTTTCACCTATCCTCGCACCGAGATCCTCTGCCAGGACGTGCAAACCTGCCCCGTGACTGGCCCAAAGTCACCCAGTGAGCTTTATGGCTGAGCGGGGACTAGAACCCGGATGTCCCGGGTGCCAGTCCAACCACTCTAACCACTACGCCACACTGGCTCTTTTTTGAAGAGGAACAGGCATCATGCAATCATGCTGTTCTCCGAGCAAGACATTCACCAGGAGCTACTACTTTCCCCAGAGCGAATGATCTCTCTCTCTCTCTGTGCCCACCTGTGCCGTCTTCCAAATGCCCAAAGTTGCAGATCTGGGTGATGTGGTGCACCCACACTTGCATCTCCTCCTCAGACTTGGCCACAAGGTAGAAGGTGCGGTAAGTGGTCTTCACAACGAAGACGAAGTTGTTCTGGAATTCCTTCTTGATGAGGTTGGACCCCGAGTGCTTCACGACCTCGCACTCGTTCAGGTCTATCACCCGGATGGGTTTCTTGGAATGGCTGTTTCGATAGTACTCCAGCACGTCGGGGTTGCCGCTCATGCGCCCTTGGCGCAACACGAACCAGCGCTTTCGCCAAGCCTGAGGAAATAAAGACAGTCAGCTGAGCGTTAGTGACGGTGACCACGGGAAGCCGCCTTATACCATGTCCGGTCATTTGGCCTTCTAGCAGGTGGAGGATGGTGGCTCCAGTGTCAGTGGGGCGATGTATCCACTCTGGGTTTTAGCCAGAACTTTAATGGAGCTGTCCATGTTGCTGAACCCTATCCCCTACCCCCAAATGCTTTGTTTTTAATATATTGTTCTATTCTTTACCTGCTTTATCTTTTATTGTACACTGCTCCAAACTCTCCATACTGGAATATGAAGCAGTATTTAAATTTTGTAAATAACATTGGTTTGGCACCATGGACAGCTCCTTAAAAGTTCAGACTGCAAACCGGAGTGGATACACCAACCCACTGACATTGGAGGCACCAGCCTCCACTGCATCTAGCCCAGGGCAGGGGAGGCTGGTGACTCCTATTTCGGTGGGGCTCCTAATCCATTGCAGGTTTTATTTGGAGCTTCATAGGAGCTATCCATGGGTGCTCAACTCCATCCCCAAAATAGGTCCACCACCATGGAGAGCTCCCATAAAGCTCCAAATAAAAGTTACAATGGATTAGGAGCCCCACCGAAATAGGGAGTCACCAGCCTCCACTGCCCCAGGGGTGTTGAACCTCAGGCCTGGAGGCCAGATCTGGCCCTCCAGGAATCCACAGAGGGCCACACCCCCTTCCCCCTGACTGCCAATCATTGGGTGTTTTTGCAGCTTTTGTGCAACCATTCTAAAAGGTTGAAATGCCCCTCCTAAGGCTTAGTTACTGGCAGGAAGAACCCTAAGCTGAAACAGGCTGGTATATTTGGCCCACCCATTTTGCCTTTGTCCCTGCCCCCTTTTGCCCTTGGCCCTGCCCCCCACCGGAATGCAGCCCCCAAGCACTTCTCCGAAATGGAATTCGGACCTTGGGCTGAAAAAGGCTCCGCACCCCTGGTCCAGTATGATGGGCAGTGGCTCTCCGGGATCTTTCCCATGATGCTTTTAACTGGACATGGCATGAATTTGAACTCAGGACCTTCCACGTGACGTACAAAAGAAAAGAAAAAGCACTTGCTCAGCTACTGAGCTATGCCCCCTTCCCCGAGGGAAGGCAAAGGAGTTCTTTCTCCTGTTCTGCGGCACTGAGGCAGACAACCAAACTGGCCTCAGTTTGATCAAGGCGGCTCCATTCGTACACAACATAACTCAATTTATTCCAATTTCTCAAGGAATGTTGTAGTGTTCAAGTGCTCCAATAAAATGGATCATTGTTTTGCATAGGGTTATATGGACGTTCAGGCAGGTTCCCGTGGGACTAGACTATCTTTAGGGTACCCAAATCCCAAGCCAAATAGGAGTTTAAAGGGAAGCACCAACACTTTGAATTGGAAATGGATTAGCAGCCAGAGCAGTTTTGTTTTTTAAGGATTAGCAAGATATATTCCCTAGGTTGGTCCCAGTTATTTATTTTATTTATCTACCCAGAGTGTCCATAAAATGTCCAAGGCGGCTAATAATAATTAAATACTGAATAAAAAACCAACGAAACAGTAAAAATCAGAACTTCCAGTCTGTGGGCTGAATCCGGCCCTCCTGGGAGTTCCTCAGTTGGCCACGTCCCCTCCCCCCCTGGTTTGTATCTGTTGGCAAATATGCTGGTGCTTTTGGTATGTTGTCTCCATCCCCTTTGGCTCGACCCCATTTTGCCTTCAGGGCCCCACCACCACCACCACTGGAACGCAGCCACAGAGAGCATCTCCGAAATGGAATTTGGCCCTCAGGCCGAAAGAGGTTCGACACCCCTGAAAGAAGCAGAACGGCACCAAAAAATCAAAATGATTTTGGCTTAGCGCAGCTTAAAAAGGTGTCTGTGTGTGTGTGTGTGGGGGGAATTCACAGAGAGTCAAGAAAGCATCCCAGAGAAAACATATCCACAGAGCAGCCACACACTGCTCCAGGCGTAGGGGTGGGAGGAAAGAAGAACGTCCATGAGACACAGCAGAAGGAGTTAACAAGACTTCTTACGAACCAAGTGCCTTTCTAAAAAGTGAGGTATTTACGCTGCAACAGGAAAGCCATCAACAGGGAGCAAGGTATGTCTGGGTTCTAGAGCCTATGTGCTCAGCCACTTTTCCCTGGTCTCCCTGCACACGGGAGACGTGGGTGGGGCACATAAGAGAGCTGGCACTGATGATCTCAGTAAGGGGGCAGGTGCATACTTTAGCGATGCTCGTCTCGTAACAAGTGAGCAGGCAGCTCTCACAGCAGCATCTTGGGCTAACGGAAGTCTCTAAGGGCACAATCCTGAGCATGTTTAGACAGAAAAAAAGGCCTGCAACTCCCAGCATGCCCCAGCCAGCAGAGCTGGGAGTTGCAGGCCTTTTCCCCCCCTGTCTAAACGTGCACAGGATTGTGCACGTTTAGAGGGAATATTGGGATATAAATGTAATCAAATAAATACATAAATATTTGTCCTTTACGTGTTGCCTGAATGGTGCTGCTGTCCTTTCTACCACCTTATTCTGTTGCGCATGCAGCTCATCTCCCTGTGATTCATCTCCATGCGAATACAACTTGCACATCTTACTGTGGGGAAGCCGAGGTTGCGGGGGGGGGGGGGGGAGGGGATGCCCTGATCTCATGTTTGAGGTTTATGATCTCAAGCCATTATTGCAAATATTTGGGGGCTTGGTTTTTGTGTGTGTGTGTGTGTTTTCAAAAGAAAGGGGGGGAACTCACTTTCCTAAAACACTGTTAGCGACCGATCAGAGACTTTGAACAACACAATGAAGCCAAGAGACCCATTCCTTCAGGACTCCTTGACAAATCAGAAATGGGAAGAACATGGGTGCGGTGAAAAGATTTGTTTCATCTGACTGGTATTCAGCAGAGTTTAGGCCCTATTCAGATATTGGAAAGGGTGCTTCTAGATGAGGCTTTTATCGCACCAACACTGCCTCAACCACGGAATTTTATGGGGGGGGGGGTAGGCATAATCATCTCTCACTCATCACCCTCCTGTGTTTGCCCGTCACTTCTTCCACCTTTTCTCTTTTCTGCTATCTTTTCTCCAGTAAGGAGAAAAACACCGAGTAGCTGCACAATGCCTTCTATATTGTTGATCTTAGTTTATTTGTCTCCTTGAGTTCTTCTTTTGGGAAATAGTTGGGATACAGGTTTTAAATTAAATAAATAAAAATAATAATTGGCACCACTAGAAACAACAAACTGGAATCTGTTTGGCAACAATCTCAACTTTATCTTCAGCGAAAGGGGGGAGGGGGAGGGGAGACCTATACAATTTTGTCCTTAAGGTCCTCTTTCTTTTCAACAGAGAGCATAATCATTGTCAAAACAGCCCAGGTAGACATATCCATCTGAGCTTTCTTTGGCTGGCTGGGAGAAGCATCACATTTATTTTTGGGTTCCTGGAAATGCGTTTCTAATTGCTTAAGAGACTCTGATGCACATTTATGCTTTCTGATGCTTGCTTTTATTAGTATGAGAGCAGCCTTCCAAGGAATGACTACAGCCTGGCTGAAGAGGACAATGGAAATCTATATTAATTTGCATCCATCCTGCACAAATGAAGTAATCCGTTACTAAAGAGCAAGTGGTTTTCATATCTATATACACACACACACACACACACACACACACATACAAATACACACACACACACATACACATTCCTGGTCAGACGCCTCGGTTGCAACTTGATATCTTGCTCTTGCTTATCAACCTCCACATTTTTCCATTCTGGGCTCATCTGCCATTATCCAGACTAGAGATGGGGGAGGAATCCGCAACGGATTCAAATGAGTTCAGATTTCTACAAATCTGACCTGCGGATTGCACAGTGGACTGTCTTTGCCTGAGTCACAGTTTCCGCAGACTTGCAGACCGGTTTTTCACTTTCCAGAATTTTACGCAACTTTAGTCGTAGAAAAATACGAAGCTAAAAAAAAAAACCCACTGACCAAAAATGCATATTTCCACCCACGCTCCATAGGCTAAAGAATGAAAATGTAAATTTTGGGGGGGATTTGTGTACTTTGGAGGGACTTGCCTAATTTTGGAAGCGCGGGTTTGCGCAAGTGCGCACAAACGCAAGTTCGGGAAACTGAAAAAAAAAAAATCCGATTCTGTCAATGAGTGGGCGACGGAATGAAAGGCACCTGACAATTCGGGAAACACAGACGGAATGGATGTAACAAAATCCGTACATCCCTAACGGGCAATAGAGCCAAATAAAGATGGTGCTGGACCTCGCTTGGGAAAAACCCCTATGTGTCTGGTAAAACTGTGCTTGACATGTGCCTGCTAAATCGACTATTCTATTGTATACATCCCTGTATTTGTTTAGCAAAGAGACAGGACTCAGTTTAGAGCAGCACAACGAGCAGGTGAATAAGCTTCAGAAGCCCTTCTTGAAGGGAAGTACATGGAGGTATCCATTTTAGGGTGCACTCTGGGAGCTCTCTGGACTAACTGGGGAAGCTCAGGAGGAGATGGAAGTTGGGCAGAAGGGCATCTGTAGGCCTCATTTAGAGTGAGTTTGGTAAGGCCTGCAGAACTATTCCTCAGTTCAAAGTGGCAAGAGCAGCCATTCTTACCCATACTGGATGGGGATGATGCAAGTTGCACTCCAACACATCTGGAGGGTTGGGGAAGTCTGGGTTAAAATGTCAGACCAGGAGTGGGGAGACCTGGGATCAAATCCCCACTTAGCCATGAAGCTTCAGTGGGTGACCTTAGGCTTGTCACTGTCTCTCAGCCTGCCTTACCTTACACAGTTGTTGTGAGGATAAAAGTGGGAAAGAAGAGGCTATGTAGGCTGCTCTTTGAAAGAATGGCGATATGGAGGTAATAAATAAATACATGTATGGCGGTCTTCCCCAGTCTAGTGCCCTCTGGATGTTTTAGACTTCCCATCAGCCCCAGCTACCATGCCAATGGTCAGGAATGCTGGGAGTTGTAGTCCACAAAATCTGGGCTGGGCAAGATTGACCTACGTGAGACTCCCTGGCTCGGGACAGGGAAGGGAGCTGCAGGCCAGTAAATGGAGGAATGGCAAGAAAATGCGACGCCAAAGGCACATGAAATAAGTGCGTGGAGTGGTGGAAACAGGAGAATGGTATGGGACTCACATAAGGGAAGGAGCTCTAACCCGATACACTGAGAGTGAATTGGGCCAATCGCCGACATAGGAGGAGGCTAAACCACCTCCTCCTCCAGGAGAACCATAAGCCAGGAGTTTTGCACCTCTTCCAGCCCAAGGGCCAAATTCTATTTCGAAGAAGTGTCAGGGGCCACATTCCAATGGTGGGCGTGGCCAAAGGCAAAAGGGGTGGGGCTAAAGGGGTGGGGCCAAGATACCCAAAATACCTACCTATTTTAGCTTAAAAGTTCTTACTGCCTATAACTAAGCCTTAGGCATTTCAACCTTTTAGAAGGGGGGGGGGGATGCACAAAAGCCAGAAAATCAACAAAGGATGGGTGGCTAGGGGAAAGGTGAGCCCCAGAAGGCCCGACTGGGAAATTTGGCCCCCTGGGCCTGGGTTTCTGCACCTCTGCCACAAGCAACCTGTGTACAGGGCCAATACATGAACTGAAGGGAAGGCCTGAATGCCTCTTGTCGGTCTGGAGCCGCTAGGAGCAAAAGAACAACAGGACTGAAGCATCCCCCAGGTTCTTTGCAGCAGCTCCATGCTTTCTGCAGTTTGGGCTCCTCCCTGCAGAAGCTGAGCTTCCATCCTACAAACAGACGGTGAGAATACCACACCTCCACAGCCCCCCCAAAAAGCAGAGAGACAGAGGTGTGATTCCACCCTGTCCATCCCATCCAGCACTGAGTGTTTTGTGGTTTATCATCTGTGGCTTCTGCCGCCGTCGTCATCTAACCACGTACCCAACACCCAAGAGTTTTGCCGATGATGAAAAAGGATTCTCTGGGGGGCTGCGGGTGGGGTGGAGGAAGGACCACTTCAACAGCGGCTCCCCAAGCTGTAGAAGGGGGGATTGTAATATCCTTCTGGGGCGGGCGGTGGAGGGGGGGGAGGTTGTGAAGAAGGGATGAGGATTCCTAGCGTAAGGACAGATGTAAGGTTTTTAAGTGTAGTGGGATGGCCCGAAAACACCCTCGCCAATGCCACGAATGTTTGTTCAAACCACTTCAACCACACTTGAAAGGTTATGTTTGTCTTGTGTCCTAAAGCACCTAGCACATTAAAAGTAATCATATCATATGCAGAGGACTGAAAAAATACCAGAATATTTCAGTTTGAAGCTCTTACTGCCAGGAATGTGAGAATGGGGGAAAACTGTGTAAAAGTCGGGAAGCCACCAAACAATCACAGGGAGGGGAACATGGCCATCTTGGGAAGCCGGGAGGGTTGGTTTGGGACCTAAGGTGGGCTGGATTTGGCTCACATGGGGGGGCTGAAGTTCAACGCTCCTGCTTAAGCTAACTAGTTTATGGAGTGGTTTTAGATTTTGAAATTTATTTGTTCTAATGCCTTTTTCTTGCAGTCTTGGGACAGCTGGGGAGGAGGTTAATTCAAGCAGACAGTAGGCCTCCACAGGTGATATGAGGTCACTGCTACAAAACTACCATAATCCGGACTAGTCCAATGTGGCACAAGCACAAGACAAGAACTAGAAATATGTGAAGAGCCAATAAAAGGAGCAGATGCTCTCTCACATCACGTCGCAAAACAAACAACAATGCACAGAAAGATATACCCAGATAGATACACCCATTTTACAGATGGCGTCCACTGGTGAAATTTAGGGTGCAATCCTATGAGTTGTGCCCTTGTTAGACGGAAGACTCCGAACCTGGAGGCTCCCGTGGATCTCATGCCCTGCTGGGATACTGCCCATAGGGTGGGAGGAGTGATGGAGGAGATTTTCGCCTCTCTGTGCTCATGCTGTTGCGTTTTAACTCTAGATGAGCCTCTGAGACCATCTAAAGAAGGCACGCTGGCGGGCAAGGGACTGTATTCCTGCAACCTCGGAAAGGAGCTGGCACAGTTCTTTCCGCGACAGCTAAGAGAGGGCAGGGGAGACGGTAGGAGGAAGGATCGGAGACCGGAGTCCCCGTTCCGAGGTCGAAGTAGTGTCTACGGACTCAGAGGGGCAGACTCCCAAGAATCCTATGGTCCCTGGGATGCTCTCCTTGGACCACAGGATTGCTCCATCGTCTAAGTATTTCTATTGTTTTCTGTTAGCTAGCAGAACACAAATAAAAGGTTAAATACCAAGACCACAAGATAATAATGAACTAGATAGGATGGGCCCACCCTTTAAAATAACTAGGTAGGTCAGACCCACCCTGAATTCCACCCCTGGTAAAAGCCACTGCTTAACAATAAAAATTAACTCAATAAACTAGCTAGTTACAAATACCCCTTGTCCAATTTATTAACACTGATACTCTATCAGAGACAAAAGATCTGTCTCAATCCAGTGCCACAGAGAAGAGGATTAGCTTTTTTTCAAGGATACTACAAGGGGGGGGGGGGAGTATATCCATTATAATAGTCAACAGCTCATCTTGGCTTGGGTCCAAAGATACTACATTTGGATGAACAGAAGCACTTTCCCATAGGCACCTGGGGATTGCAAATTTCCCCTCCCCCATAGCTACCAGTGGCTGAGATTTGATATTAATCCCATTTACATCAGATAAAAAGATATGATTCGATTCCCCCTGACAGTAGATTCCACATATATCCATGGTAAAGCTCATGGTCGATCAAGGAAGGTTTGGACAGAATAAGACAAACATTAAATAGGTTAAATAACTTTCTAAAAATGAGAGCCAGTGTGGTGTAGTGGTGAGAGTATTGGACTGGGACTCGGGAGATCCGGGTTCTAGTCCCCACTCGGCCATGAAATTCACTGGGCGACTTTGGGCCAGTCACTGACTCTCAACCTCACCTACCTCACAGGGTTGTTGTGAGGATAAAATGGAGAGGAGGAGGAAGATTATGTAAGCCGCCTTGGGTTCCTTGCAGGCAAAAAGGTGGGGTATAAATATAATAAATAAAATAAATAAATAAATAAAATTTGTCTTCATACAGGAAAACAACAACAACAACTGTCTGCCCTTCCTTGGTATCTCTAGATATCTCTTGGTATCTTTCGATCCAAAGCAGGAAAAAAGGAAGTGCCCCAGGCATGTTCCAAGAACTTATTTATTTTTATGAAGCAGAAAATCTCCCAATTACTCGGGCATTCAAGTATCAGTCAGGAAAACAGCTCCCTCTTTGCCACTCAATTGATACACATCCATATTAGCTAAGAGCATTGACCTGAAACTGTCTTTTGCTAATTGTGTGATGAATGTTTTATAGAAAAGCACACTGAGGCCAATGTTTTCAGGGTGGCTTCCGTTTCTCCTTGCACAAGAAAAGCAAGAAAAAGAAAGCATCACCCATGGATATAAAAAAAACAAAAAGGAGAGAAAATGCCACACACCCAAAATAAACCCTGAGCAAAAGATGAAATCTTTTCCCCCCCAAAGCCACGTTCCCGTCACAAATTGTGCACCCTATTCTATAGCGTCTCTGCATATTTATGCACCTACGAACAGCTGCAAGTGAGTCACTGCTTCTTTTTCATAAACTTACAAATTCACTGTCAGGCGAATGGATTCCTTTGGGCACATCTAAGTCAAATAGCTTTGAAGGCGATGGGAGCCTTTGTGTTTGAAAAGACTATTTGAAAAATCACACTGCAGGCTGTGGAAGTTAAGGAAACATGTGTTTCCACACATACACACACACACACACACACACACACATATATATACATCAGTGGTTCATGCCTTAGTCTCCTCTCGCCTAGACTACTGTAATGCGCTCTACGTGGGGTTACCTTGGAAGGCGGTTCGGAAGTTGCAGCTGGTACAGAATGCAGCAGCTCGCCTGGTTAAAGGCTGCCGCAGGCGTGATGACACCACTCCAGTGCTCAAAGAGTTGCACTGGCTACCAGTTGTTTGCCGAGCCGAATTCAAGGTGTTGGCGTTGACCTTTAAAACCCTGTACGGCTCTGGTCCAGTCTATCTCAAGGAGCGCCTCCAGCAACACCAAGTAGGCCGCTCAACAAGATCCACCACGGATGGCCTTCTCCCTGTCGCATCAGCCAGAGAAAGCTGGTCATCAGGCTGGTGGGGACTAGGAGGAGGGCCTTTTCTGTGGCAGCCCCCAATTTATGGAACTCTCTCCCCAGTGACCTCCGCCATGCCCCTTCCTTGATTAGCTTCTGCCGTGCATTAAAAACGTGGCTTTTCAGGCGAGAATATGGGGTGGGTTAGGATTTTTAAGTTTTGTTCTGTTTTTAATTGTGTTTTATACTGTGTGTGTCCCCCCCCCCTCTTGTATTTTATTGGATTGTACATCGCTAAGAGTGGCCGGATGACTGGCCAGATGGGCAACTGAAAAATATAATAAATAAATAAATAAATAAATAAAATAATACATGGACACAGATACTGAAAATAATCAATTTGCTTAGCCCAGGGCTAAACTACATGCTATGTTAAATACACAGCGTGCAGCTGATCCTCACCATTTTGTTTACCTTAGTGTAAGCACATGCAGCCTGGATCAGGACCACTGCAAGCTGACTGGGGAAGTTTAAACCTTCCCAACAAGCCACTCCCCCCTCTAAATTACCCCTACTGGATGAAATAAGTAAGTGAAAATAAATTTAGGATGGCTTCAAAATAATTTCTAGGTCCACTTATTGCTATTAGGAGAACCCTGATTCTGTCCAACTGCCCCCGAATCTGCCCAGATTCTTCTATATTTGTCTGCAGCAAATGGCTGCTAGAGATCACACGGGAAGGCAGAGGCAGTGTCAGGGGTCAACCCACGAGGGCTGGAGCCCTGAATCTTTTATTCGGAGCCTTGAATCTCTGGGAGGCCATCTAACCCACCACCCTGCTATCCAGGGGCACTTGCTGAAATAAAGGGACAGGGGCCCTGATGATCTCTGTTGCATCTGATCCCCCTCGATGAGCTGGCTTTTTCCTCACATGTGCTTCCCCCCCCGCTGCCCCCTACCTTGAATCTTTCTGCATGCGGTTCCCCCCCCCCCGAAATCAAATGACCTCCTCGCCCCTGTCCATACATCCTTTTTTACAAACAGGAGTGTCCTTAGGAGACAGGCTACTTTAAAGACACACCAGACAAATAACCATGAAGGGATCTGTTCAGCCGCTTCTCCGATTCAGGTCGAACATGGAAAGCATGATTAGGAGAAACGAGTATTTAGAACCTTCCGCGTTCCACGCCTCGATCATTCTTACGAGAACCGCATCAAAGGTGTGGTGATATCTATGAGCTTAGATAGCTTCAAAACAGAGATGCAGAATCTCAGGCCCACTGGGACAAAATCTGGCCCACTTGGGGTCCCATCTGGCCCGCCAAGATTCCTCATATGGCCGTGCCATCTTCCACTTGCCCCTCCCCCTCCACCCCCAACCACAAATCACTTGGTGCGGTTTCTCTGGCTTTGTGCACCTTTCCCCCTATCCTAAAACGTTGAGATGCCTCTCCTGAGGCTTAGTTACTGGCAGCAAGAACTTTAAGCTAAAACATGCTGTTATCTTTGGTATTTGGGGCCTTTTACCTTTGGCCCTGCTCACCTCTGGAATGGCCCTGCGGCCCCCCGAGAGCTCCTCCGAAATGGAATTTGGCACTCGGGCTGAAAGAAGATCAACACCCCTGCTTTACAAAGAGATTAGGTGCATCCACGGAGGACATGTCTATCCAGGACTACTAGTCAGGATGGCCATAGGCAATCTTCAGGGTTAGAGGCAACATGCCACTAAGTCCCAGCTGCTCCTGAGCAAGAGGAAAAGACGGCTGTTGTTGTTGCCTTCAGAACCCACTTGCGGGTTTCCCCGAGGCATCTGGTTGTCTCCTGTGGGATACAGGATGCTGGACAAAATGGACTTTGGGACCGATCCAGCTACATTCTGCTTCTGTCCTTCTGAAAAAAGGTGCTTGTAATGAATCATAGAATCATAGAAAAGTAGAGTTGGAAGTGGCTCTCTCTCTCTCGCTCTCGCTCTCGCTCTCTTTTCCCATTTTAAACATTGTAAACATGGTGAATATGGAATATAAAACGAAACCCAGGCATGTTTCCTTGTAGTCTTTGTCTGTAGAAATGTGATTATTAAGCGTTCTCCAGACCATAATTCCCACCCCATTTCATTTCATTGTCTTACAGTGTTTGGAACAAATCTTTGGGTGTTTCCCTTGAATGCATAGTTCAGAGTGGTAGCACTCGCTTGCGCGCTCTCTCTGTGTGTGTAGAAAAATGCAACATGTTTGAAGACACACACCCTAGAGAAAATTGATCTAACTTGTTGACATAAATGGAAAGGGAAAACCTGAAGCACGATTGTGAGGCAGCCTGGTTTAGGTTCTTCTAAAAAGCAATTATCAGACAAATGGAGGGGTCCGAATACCTATACTTTGAAGCACACACCCCGGGGGCTTCTGTGTATTTAGTAATAATTTTTCACTGCCCCTCCCCGCTTTGAACAGCTGGTGCATAGCAGCTAAAATACTGCGCTACGAGTCAAGAAGTCCCCCGTTTGAATCTTGCTCCTGCGATATGCTCATTAGGAGACTTTAGACAAGCTGTTCTGTCTCAGGCTTTGCCTCACACACGCCCATCTGCACAATGGGGATAATAATACTGAGCTACCTCACCAGGTTGTTGTAAAGATCACAACAAAATCGTGCACGTGAAGCACTTTGAATGCAGAAAGAACGGTATCAATGGTTGTCA
Source organism: Shinisaurus crocodilurus (assembly GCA_021292165.1). Classification (NCBI taxonomy): domain Eukaryota; kingdom Metazoa; phylum Chordata; class Lepidosauria; order Squamata; family Shinisauridae; genus Shinisaurus; species Shinisaurus crocodilurus. The sequence continues at coordinate 27,168,669 of CM037883.1, forward strand.
CCACAAACGGCTTTTTTCAAATTTCCCCCGCAGGCTGCCGTTTGCTTGTTTGTTTTCTTTAAAAACATGTCACCCTGACTTTCCACTGTTTCTCAAGGACAGCTCCCATCGTAACAAAGCAACGACCGAAACAAGTACAATAAAATAACAGAGCTGAAAAGTGGAGAGAGAGGAGATACAGCAGCGCGAGCAGCCAGGCAAAGGCTGGCATCATAATCCTTCCTCCTTCCCGGCCGCCCTCTTTCAAAGGCCTTGATCCACAACACTGGAACAGCACTAAGAATGCCACAGCCACACTCCTTACCAATGACCATTTGGCCTCCCAGATGGAGAGAACCCTTAAGCAGGGCTCAGACAGACGGGACCCAGAAGGCAAGTGGGCTCACATGGGGAGAGCCACTTACGAATCCTGAAAAGCAGAGGAAATGCATCCCCGATCGAAGAGGACCAAAGGGAACACAGATCTGCATAATGGTTGTGCATGCTAATTTACGTGCATAGATGCAAATGTAGCAATTATGATCATTTTAATAGAAATGCAGCACATCTCACTATAGTGTGGAAGACTGAGACCAGGGGCTTGTTCGCATGACACGGGAACTGCGGGGGAGCAGAAGTCCCCCGCGGTTCCCGTGTCGTGCGAATGCCGACCGGGGGGTGCCCCCATGGGCACGCAAAGTGACCATAGTTGGTAGAGGGGTAAGCCCCTACCGCGCGTGGCCACCCTGTCGTGCGAACAGCGGGCGGCAGTCCCACGGGGGCTGCACAGAGGCGGCCGCCCAGAGCAGCCGCCGCTCCAGCCTGTAGGGGCAAACGGCCCCTCTGGGCATCCCGGGCCCCGCCCCCTAGCGCTGGGAGGTCCGCACTGCAGTGCGGGGACTGCCGGCTCCACCGGGGTCCGCCCACGCACGCGGGGCGCAGGTCGTCTGCGGCGTCCCGCCGGACCCCGCAGACGGCCCCGTGGTGCCTCCCCCTGCCCGCAGCCTGGGTCGTGCGAACCGGCCCCAGGTGATCCGTGTGCCTGTCCGCTTAGTCTGCTGTCGATGGGCAACCGCAAGGCCCAGCTCCCCCTCCTGATGGTTCCTGAACTTTATACCAGACTTGGACTGGACAGCCCTTCAAAACAGAGGACAGTCCTCTGTAAAAGGGGACACATGGCCACCCTAGGGCCCATCTCCTAAGATGGAGGTTGGCGAACCTGTGGCCCGGGAGCTGCATGCTGTCCTTGGGCTAATTTTATGGGCCCCCAGCATCGTCTGGCTCTCCAGATGCTCTCTGCCGCCTCCAGGCACTCCATCCGGGAATTGCTTCCTCTTCTGCTTTGTGTGCGCGCGTGTGGGATGAGGTGGCACAGAGAGAGAAAGAGTGGCGCAATCCTGCAAGGCTCCAAACCCCAGCCGCTTTGGGGTCTGGCTCCACCCACCATTAGCTCTGGCTCCGCCCACCACAGGCTATGGTGCCCTGATGGACTCTTCTTCCTTTGGGTCCACGGCACAACACAGCACCCTTTTCAGGGGCATAATTGTGGGGCGGGCGAAGTCGTCGGCCGCCCCCATCTTGGGTTGTGGCGGGGGGGGGGAAGAGATGGCTGTCATGACGTAGAGTTGTTCCATGGGCATTCTTGGAGGGGAAAAGCTGGCTGCCCCCATCTTAAAGAAAAAAGATGGCTGCCATGACATAACATTGCTCGCATGGCAGATTCTGTTCCAGGAAAACAGCTGGTCTGCTGGCAGCAGCCAAGCTACTACTTGAAGGGATGATAAAGGCTTTTGTTGTTGTTGTTGTTCTTGTTAAGAAGGAGAAAGAGAGAACGTCCCCTAATATTTAAAAGGAAGATGAAAAATTCTTAACATTCACCCGCCCCCGCCCCCAAAGATTAATCCAATCTTCAGGGGGCATTTTTGCCCCTCCCCTGAAACTTACAAACATCACTATGCCAAATAATTCAGCCCAGCACCAGTGGGAGACAATAGCCAGAAACAAAATGAGATAAGCTCCCATTGGCACCAATGGAACGAACAGCTTTAGTGAAGAACTGCCAAGTCTGGGTACAACCTTCAGTGAAGTGAACTGGTGAACATGTGTGTTATCCTGTTCCTGAGGCAGTGGAGGGGGGGGGGATGCAACTTACAGTGCAGCCCTACACATTGTCTACTCAGAAGGGCATCCCACTGAGTTCAGTGGAGCTTACTCCCTGGTTAATTGGTTATATAGGATTGCAGTCTTTTGGACCAGTTGTTATGCCCTACATAACACAGCATTTCCACCCGGGGGCACAACCTCATCTGTCGAAGAAAACACCTGAAGACGATGTTTTTACGAGTGCCAGAACATCACAACACGCTGTTCTCCTTCCCCAGCCAGGTGAATTTAGTGGACACCAATTATACACATATATCCAGCATCAAACGAACTTCAATTGCAGTGGATTTTTTTGAAAAACACTGAATAGGTTTACTAAGCTAATAGCTTGTATGGAAAGACTCCAATGTTTCAAGCGCACACGCACCCTTTGCAAAAACAAACGTCCGCGGGGACAAATCCCTTTTCTTGCAGTTTATGTGTGATTGTAAACACAGATGTGAGATGCGTTTATACGGAGAGGTCGAGAACCAGTGCAGGTGGTTAAAATATCGCCCCCTCTCACCCCCCGTTTGGTTACCTAGTCCCCCACTTTTAAGTTTCACTTCATTCTGGCATTCGCCCGCCACATTCCGTGCAAACAGAATACTTCTTTTTGCCGTTTCACCTTCTTAACTGAGCAGGCAGGGGAAAGTCATCAACAGTCGTACAGCCCGTCTTATCTCACATGATGCTAAAGCGCAGAGCCAAAGGAACATAAACAGGAAATTGGGCAAAGAGATTCTGACGGCGACCCCCCCCCCCACAAATGATGTTCTTAAAAAAGAAAAACGGTAGTTGAGTTGTTCTCTTAACCAGGTCCATGGTAAATCAACTGCTCATCCTGCTCTCACCCCAATGGTCGTATACACTGTGCGATGGATCCTAATAAAATCATGTCTGCCGGGTAGCAGTACGGTCAACGCCATCCTCTGGCGTAAATGGTTGAAAACCCAACGTGCTAGACGTCACAGCTGTTTCCTTATTAGATGACTGAGGTCCAGGAACATTATTACCAAGTTTGAAATTACTGGATGGCCTTTTAATAATGCCGCCTTGTGGTTGTGGTCACCCTCATTTGCACATGTCACCCTCAATTTCAAATGCCAAGCGCTTTCAATGGAATACATTCTCATGCTCTGTCTTTAACAGGGTCACCTTCCTGCTGTTTCATTTGCTTTTATATCCTCTGTACCGGTGGGTGTGCCTCTGAGATATAGGTACCTTTTCTACTGGTGTGTTATTTATTTGTTACTACACATACTGCAGTGGCTCTTATGTCAGGACAAACCAGTGCTTGCAGATCCACAGCAAAGAAGTAAACAAACACTTTAAAATTAAGAAACACTAAAACAAATCGGTTTATTACAGACTAGCCAAGCATAAAACATGCAGATGTTTTTTTTAAAATGATGTGCCGTACTATGATTTATTGTACTGTAATTATATTTTTGATTTTGCAGTTGCTATGACTTTCAATCTGGACAAATAAATTACAATAGGCGTAGACCTATTTCCATCCATCAAATATACGCGAGCCAGAATTCCTGTGATAGCAGGTGCCCACTGTATTAGTTTCACTCTGCTCTTATTTTATAAATATGTGGAATTATTTATTTGCTGGGAAATGTAATATCAAGAATCAGTTGATGCTAGTAAGCTCCACTAAACAGCTACAATTTCATTTAATAGAGGTATAGAAAGGCAAAAATAATGAGATCGCCCCAGGGAAATTGGTAGATGCAGCAGTTTGTGGTAGAAAACAAAATACTTGTGTTGTTGTTTGCTTTCCTTTCCATTCAAGGAATGGTTAGTGTGGCGTAGCGATGAGAGTGTTGGACTGGGACTCGGGAGATCCGGGTTCTATTCCCCGCTTGGCCATGAAACTCACTGGGTGACTTTGGGCCAGTCACTGACTCTCAGCCTAACCTACCTCACAGGGTTGTTGTGAGGATAAAATGGAGAGGAGGAGGAGGAGGAGGAGGAGGAGGAGGATTATGTAAGCCGCCTTAGGTTCCTTGCAGGAAAAAAGGTGGGGTATAAATATAACAAACAAATAAATAAATAAATCCAAAACTTTCGCTATAGGAACATGTTCTTTGCATTATTTTTGCCTTCAATGTATACTGCAGGGGAGCAAGGGGCTTTACAAATCATAAGATTCTTTTGGTACAGAATCCAAGCTCAGTGGGACTTATTTCCAGCTGGGTGCAGACAGGATTGCAGCCTACACACAAAGCAAAAGGGACCAAAAATACATTTGTGCCATCTGAACTATCAAACCAAATAATATATACAAATATGAGTATCTGAATATTACTCATAGTATGAAATCTCCGTATTGTGTGAAACCCCTTAAATACAAAATTATTATCCTGCCATTTTTAAGCATTCTTCAATATTTGCTTTTACTGTAACTTTTTGCAGTTTGTGTTTTAATTTATTGTACAATGCTCCCATAACACTGTTTATATTGCTTATAACAAATAATAAATATGGAAATCAATCCCTCTTTCTCTGGGCTTCTGTCCATGAGGCTTTTAACCAGGCCACTTTAATGAGGCTTCTGCTTCTGGATTCTTTCTGGGATTAAGATCGGCTCCTTTACACATCTGTTTTTCTGGGGGGTGTCTTTCTCTGCCCTCCTATATGTTCCATTACACAACCAATAGGTGGCATTGCTGTACAGCCGAACTGCGCAAAGACACGGAACTTTTCATTCCAGTTCATTCCACCATTTTCAGATAATACCAGACTTTCCTCGCTCTTAAAAAAGCAGCGGAAACGGTGGCAAAGCATGGGAGGAGCCCTGGAGGATGACAACATCATGTAAGGCGCCTGCAAACTACCGTGAGTGAGGAATCATGAGCACACAATAAATGACTCATGGACATGGAGAGAAGCCCCCACACTCACTCTCTCACACACATCTAGCTCAGTGGCACAGTGCCTGCTTTGAATACAGAAGGTCCCAGGTTCAATCTTCCGGGAGGCAGGAAAAACTGGAGATCCACGGCCAGTCAAGTGTCGACAGGAGTAGGCAAGACAGACCAATGGCCTGACCTAGTAGAAGGCAGCTTCCTCTGTGCACATAAAAATGCCCGTGCGAAATGTCTTACTCTTTTGTGAAAAGTACATACTGTGTGTGAAAATCCGTATGAATGCTCCTTGCTTTGTGCGTGTGTCCCTTAATGCCTTGCTGTGCCGCAGAACAAGCAACACATCCTCGGTCATCCTGTTTCATTCAGCAGCACCTACTGATGACTCAGGGCAGTCCTGCTGCGGGAACCATGCCTGTCTGCATGGAGCTGCGGCTCTTGCTGCTTCTTAATATGGGCGGGAGCAGACTCGCTTCCTGTGATGGGTCTGGGAAGCACTCCAACGGTCAACACGGCCCTTCCCTCCAGCACCGACAAAACATGAAACGAAAAGTGAATCATGCGGAGGTCAGGATTTCGGAGTGGATTTGGTCTCACAGAATCCGAGATAAAAGAGGTTAAGGGCATGTGGTTGGAACACGCTATTGCGAGCTTTCAAAATCCAAAATGGGAGAACACACTAAGGGCTGGCTCATTCACGGGACTTATTTTTTTAAAAAACACAAGCATGAACGCAGGTAAGGAAGTGACAAAGATAAATTTTCGTCTGAGCTGGCTGCTTACACAGGGACGGCTGCAGCTACTTCAGTGATCGTAACTGCCTCTTTCCCACGTCGATGCGACCACAGAAACAGTGACGACTGTCCCCTGTGATCACCGCTCGCTCATGCTATCAGTTCTCAACATGTTTGAAGGCTTGAGCATTTCAGAATGATTGTTATGGGATGTTGGATGGGTTAGACCACCTTTCCTCATCCTGACACTCTCCAGATGCGTTAGACCAGTGGTTCCCAACCTTGGGTCCCAGATGTTGCTGGACTACAGTTCCCAGCATACCCTGCCAGCACGGCTAATGACAAGGGATGCTGGGAGCTGTAGTCCAGCAACATCTGGAGACCCAAGGTTGGGAACCACTGTGTTAGACTATGGCTCCCGAGTCCCAACATCCAGGCTGGGAATGGTGGGGATTGTAGTAAGGCATCTGCAGGGCGCTGGGATGGGGAAGGCTGGGTTAGATGTGTAATGATAAGGGGGAGGGAAGGAGAGAACTTCCTCCTGTGTCCATATCACACAAGGCCTACTATTTGTTGCATGTGTGCACCTTTAGAAGGAAGCTCCCTTATACTGAGTCAGACCAATGGTCCATCTAGTTCAGTATTGTCTACTCTACTCTGACTGGCAACAGCTCTCCAGGGCTTCATACAGGCAATCTTTCCCAGCCCTACCTGGAGATGCCAGGGATTGAACTTGGGGCCTTCTGCATGCAAAGCAGGTGCTCAACCACTGAGCTACGGGATGCTTCCAGACCAAGGGCTCCAGGTTGTACCCATCAAAAGGCATTGTGCAGCTATTCCGTCTTTCCCTCCTTGATGATCTCTTCTCAATCATCCCAGTTTGCAGGACACGGAATAATGGGCTCAAGTTACAGGAACCCAAATTCCACCTAAACATCAGGAAAAATTTCCTGACTGTCAGAGCAATAAGACAATGGAACCAACTACCTAGGGAGGTGGTAAGCTCTCCCACTCTGGAGGCATTCAAGGTGCGGCTGCTGGACAGCCATCAGTCGGGGATGCTTTGACCTGGATTCCTGCATTGAGCAGGGGGTTGGACTCGATGGCCTTGTAGGCCCCTTCCAACTCTACTTTTCTATGATTCTATGATTCTATGGATTTTCTTTGGCAAGGGAAAAGAAATGGAACACGCGGTGAGGAAACATGGGAGGGTTACAAGTGGAAGACGGTGTCATCTGGACCCCCTGTAAAATTACACGAATGAAGCAGGGCTATTGCATAATAAAAGGCTTGTCTGGAAGCACCCACAGCTGCTCCCTACCCATTGTTCACACACTGCTGTAATAAACAGGTACTCTAATAGTTCTCCTGTGGCTCTAAGAGGGTGTTTCAGATTCTGGATTCTAGAGCACCAGGCAGGATCCAATCTTGTAGCTCTACCCTGCCCTCCTGGATCTGTCTGGGTGTGGGGTTCTCTATTCTTGCTTTCGGGAGAACGAGCTTTCTAAGCCTGCACTGAAACATTGACGCAAGAATGCAGGAAGTCTTAAAAGTCAATCTGACCTATGATAAAATTCCTTCCTAGTGCCTAACAAGACAATCAGATTCTGAACATTTTGAAACCAACAGAACTTTCCAGAGAGCCAATACAAGTCAAAATCAAGTCATACAGGCCTGTGGCTTACGCTGGCTCAGCTTGTCTGAGCACTGGAAAGCTAAACAGGGTCAAGCCTGGTTATTACTTGGATGGGAGACCCCTCCTCTAGTTTCCTGCATTGAGCAGGGGGTTGGACTCGGATGGCCTTGTAGGCTCCTTCCAACTCTATGATCTATCGAAGTCTGTCTTGACCGACGGCCATCGACATAAAATCAATACCAACAAAAACAACCCACAGCAGAGCACCACATTATATGTCCATAATTGCAAACTATATGATCTCCTCAACAGCTTGCCCTAAAAGGTGGGGTAGAAGGAAAGAAAAATAGTTTAGGGCACAACCCAGACAAAGGTAAGAGGAAAGGCACAATAAAGCATACGACAAGGGAAGAAAAATTAAATCCTTCCACCACCACACCAAAAATCAGGCAATCACTTAGGCACCATATTAAAATTGTTCATACAATACTTTTCATAAATGCATCCAGCAAAATTTGGAAAGTAGGAAGCTTTGTTATTCCCGTCACTAATCTATATATAAATCCCTGTATTTTCTTAAGCTAGGCAGAACACAGAGCTATCCAGTAGGGGGAAGGAGATGTCTTTAGCAATGTTGCTTGGAACATTTTTGGCAAGATAAGAATGTGCATCCCACATGTTCATCTGGATTGCAAGTACTTTTTTTTTTAATGACCTTTAAAAAAAATAAATCAACAATGATTTCCATAAGCTTTAAACAAGAGTCACAATGAACCCTGCACAGGACTAGGCATCAGTGAAGACACGTCAGCACCAATATTAATCTTCAGTTTGCTTCGATGAAGGACTCCAGTTGTTTTAGAAATACAGTAATACCTTGGATTGCAAGCATGATTCGTTCTGGAACCATGCTTGTAATCCAAAACACTCTTATATCAAAGCGAGTCTTTTGCGGGCGTGAGCGGGGCCGATCTTGGCCTGCTACGCCCACTCGAGGCGAGCGGTTACATCCCCATGACTTGTATTGCAAGACGTCGCTTGTTTATCAAGTCAAAATTTATTTTAAAAATTTGCTTGCCTTGCAAAACACTCTCAGACCAAGTTACTTGCAATCCAAGGTATTACTGTATTTATATGGATAGAGTTCTATATCCCTAAGTTTCAGAGCAAGTCTTCTCCTCATTCATTCCAGAGGGGAAGTCATGCTAGCAGTCTGTGGGAGCAAAAACACCAAAGAGTCTCTTGGCAACCTGGAAGTCAACAGATTGACAGCACAATCCTGTACACATCTACTCAGAAGTAAGTCCCACTAAGTTCGATGGGCCTTACTCCCAGGTAACTTAGTTGAAGATTAGTTTTCTTGCGCAGAAGCTTCTCTGGTCTAGAGCACACTTGTCAGATGCATGACATCTGTCAACTTGGACATAATGTATCTTAGCCTATGCTATGTAAAACACCAGAATTAGCTTTATTGAATATGTTTGTGAATGAAAATAGAGAAGTAAAAGAGAAAACTTTAATTGGCTATTTGTTGACAGCTGCAAGGCAATTAATAGCAAACAACTGGAAGACAGCTCGAATGCTGAACTATCTAGTTGGAAAAAGAAAATATGGGAAATAGCAATTAATGAAAAGTTGACACAAAAGTTAAGAATATTATAGAGGAATAAAGAAAAAAGATACTTTTAAGAAGGATTGGCAAAAGTAGTACATGAGTATATGAAAAAAGATTCAAATAGATTAACGTTGATGGAAGCATATAGGCAGGCCTATCCGGCGGAATTTTAGGTTGCCTTTAAGATGTTTTTAAAGATATTTTAAGATGTTTTAATGATGTTTTAATGATGTTTTTAATGATGTTTTAAAGATGTTTTAATAGTATGTATTGTGTTTTGTTTAATTTATGTATTTTATATTTTTGCTGTTCCCCGCCTCGATCTAGACGGAGAGGCGGGTAAGAAATAAAATTTATTATTATTATTTATTATTATAGAAAATTGTGGGATTCATGAAAATAATAAGTTTATAAAGAAGTGAAATAAGATAATTTAATGTGATTAAGATGGGGGCGGGATTGGGGTAGGTTTATGTATTAATATTGTTAGACTTTATTTGTTGTTGTTGTATGTATGTATTTTCTTTTGGAAATGTAATAAAAACTAATCTTAGCCTATGCACAAGCCATACATGCCACTCTTCCCTCCCCATTCTTGGCATGCTGAGACTGAAGACTTCCTGGGGGGTAAATTAACTGGGAAACTATGGTTACCAGGTTAGGAACAAACCAGGATCTGAAACCAACTTCAAATTGTGGTTCCAGATCCTGGCTTGTCCCAAACCTGATAACCATAGTTTCCTGGTTTGGTTCTAACAGAAACTATAGTTAGTTAACCCAGGAGGTCTTCAATCGTAGCACAATGAGAAGGAAGGAGGAAAGGGGCAGTGTACCCAGGCACAAGGCCCGTGCATATTGCAGCTTAATAAGCCAAGTTATGCTACATTCAAACCGAGCCAGTCTGCCTGTCTGTCTTTCACACACACACACACACACACACATACACACACTGTAAACATGAAATGCAAGGCCACAAAATGCAAGAGGTATGGAAGATCTGCGACACTGCTATGCAAAACCCCAAACCCAATCACAGCAGCTGTTTAACTCCTATAGCAGGAGGGAAATCTATTGCCTTTGTTGTTGGTCAGGATGAGGGTTATTGAGACAAACAAATCAGGTAGATACCGTGAGTCAGAGCTACACAGCATATGAACATAGGAAGCTGCCTGAAATGGAGTCAGACCCTTAGTCCATCTAGCTCAATATTGTCAGCACTGACTGGCAGCAATGGCTCTCCAGGGTTTTCAGGCAGGGAATCTTTCCTGCTCTATCTGGAGATTGAACCTGGGCCTTTTTTTGCATGCAAAGCAGGGGTTCTATCACACTGAGCTTTGGCCTCACAATGCGTACCACACGATCTCCTCCCATCATATATTTCGACCTTCCAGGTGCTGGATGACACCACCAACCCACTCCATTTTTGCAGTCCCAGGCAGACAACACGAACAGAACAGGTTTATTAATCCGCTGGCAGGCTGCCAGGCAAGGCTAGCAGCAAGGTGCAGCCAGCCACTGCCATCAGCAGAATTTAGAGGGATCAGTTCCCTCTCGATTGGTGCCCCATGTCTGGCAGCCAAATGTTTCGGGACGGCCCTGGTGGCAGCTGGGTTGTGTTCCGTTTGGTTGATCACAAAACGCACAGCCGTTCTTAGCTACTGATTGTGATCAGGTATCAGACATCTTTTTTTCCCTTTTTTTTTTTTTTTTTTTGGCAAGATGTTTACTGTGAGCGAGAAAAATCAGCAGCATTGTCTTTGCTCCCTAGCAGGTGTTTCATTGTGCTGGTGGGAACAGTACTGGCAGCATACTTAGCATATTGGTTTATCCTGACGCTGCTAAACTTTAAAGAAACTTTCTACCAGTAAGGGCTGTTTGGCAGTGCTTCAGGAGGTGCTAGGCTTTCCTATGCTGGAGATATCTAGGCGGAGGGCGGCCGGCCAATTTCCAGGGATGCCATCACTGCATCCTGTATCGCGGAGCCAGCACTGAGCAGGGGGATAGGACTAAGTGATCTCCAAGTTCCCTTCCAACTCTGTGGTTCTATCATTCTAATACCCCCATTACCCACGAGATTTTATTAGGGGTTAGGATTGGCTCTAGACCAAGCAAGCAACATTTTCTGCCCCCCTCTGCACTTGTTCAACTTCTGAATACAGTGTGTGTGTGTGTGTGCGCGTGCGCGTGCGCATGTGTGTGTGTGCGTGCATGCATGTGTCTGTTTGTTTTAACTGCATTCGTAGCCCATTTCACAGCTTTGATATCAGATCTGCATCCGTGATTTATTTCTGTCATACAAGAGGATAAATGTGTATGCGCGGATTTGACCCAAATCACTCACATGTACACTGTTTGTTGAGTGGATCATCAACATCTCCTCTCCAGGCAGGTGAGTGCTGCTAGTTTTGTAAGTGATGATGAACTGCTTGTATATTTGGTTCAGATGTTGAGCTTGTAACTGGCATTCCAAATTCATGGAGGATAAGCCTATCAATGATTATTCGCCATAATGGCTCTATGGAACCTCCATATGCAGAAGTAGTATATCTCTGAATACCAGTTACTGGGCAGCAGCAAGAGAAGAGAACATAAGAAGAACCATGCTGGATCAGATCCAGGGTCCATCTAATTCAGCTTTCTGTTCACACAGTGGCCAACCAGCTGCACACGAGATCCCACAAGCAGGACACAAGTACAACAGCATCCTCCTGCCCATGTTCCCCAGCAACTGGTGTACATAGGCATCCTGCCTCTGATACTGGAGGAAGCATATAGCCAATCAGGACTAGTATCCATGGATAGCCTTCTCCTCCGTGAATTTGTCCAATCCCCTTTTAAAGCCCTCCAAACTGGTGGCCATCACTACATCTTGTGGAAGTGAGTTCCATAGTTTAACTCTGCACTGTGTGAAGAAGTCCTTCCTTTTATCTGTCCTGACCCTCCCTCCAATCAGCTTCATGGGATGAGCCCATTGGGTTCTAGTGTTATGTCTCCCTCTCTACTTCTCCACACCAGGCATAATGTTGTACATGATTGCCAGTGTGGCGTAGTGGTGAGTTGGACTGGGACTCGGGAGATCCTGGTTCTAGTCCCGGCTCGGCCATGAAACTCACTGGGTGACTTTGGGCCAGTCACTGCCTCTCAGCCTAACCTACCTCACAGGGTTGTTGTGAGGATAAAATGGAGAGGAGGAGGAGGAGGAATATGTAAGCCGTCTTGGGTTCCTTGCAGGAAAAAAGGCGGGGTATAAATATTAATTAAATAAATAAATAAATAAATTGCTACAAAAGAGGAGAGGGTTATTGACTTCACAACTTGTTTGTGGGCTTCCCAGGGTCAGCTGATCGGCCACTGCGGGGGAACAGGATACCGACTACAGTATTTTTCCATGTATAAGACTATACTTTTTCCTAAAATCGCGAGACTAAAAATTGAGGGTCGTCTTATACACGGAAGTAAGCCAAGGAGAGAACCGTGCAGTTGCAAAACTGCCCAGTGGGGGGCGTCTTATACATGGGGGCGTCTTATAGACGGAAAAATACGGTACATGGGCCGCCAGTCTGATCCAACAGGGCTTTTATGTTGTGGCACCTCCAGGGCCACCCTTCCTTAAATCTGGCCCAACTAGGGGTAAAATGCAGCGTTCAAAATCTAGTCTGAGCTCACACATGCCTTTTGTTTCCACATGGGAACTGGAACCCAGGCGTGTCAATGCAACAGTGAGCAGAAAGCTGGCAAGGGGTCGGGGGGGGGGGGGAGAGTTGCTTACCATATATTCTCCCTGCTCAGCCCTCCGTAACTGCTCATGTTGCTATGGCTGGCAAAGCCGAGGCCTGCTGTTTTTTGACCTTTTGCTCTTCTAGAGATAGAAATGGGAATTGTCTGAGACTTGGAATAACTTCCTGCAATTGTGTTAGCGAGAGGGCTGGTCTGCCTTGATAGATAGTTATGTCTGTCAGGCCTTGCTTTTGAGAGGAGAAAGTACTCACTGTGTGACTAACTGGAAAGAAACGTGAGGTGGCCGGCTGCGTGCGGGGGACAAAAACGTATCGAAGAAAATCCTGCCGGTTAAAGTTGCACAAGGGAGTCTTCCCTTATGGTCCACGTCTCAAAACTTGCCCCAGATACATCAAAACTTGGCTGTGTACACGCCGTTCTGACCCACTTAGGGCAGAATCCGATGTGTGCTAAGACAGAAAAAAAAAGTCCTACAACTCCCAGCATTCCCCAGCCAGCACTGCTGCCTGGGGAATGCTGGGAACTGTGGGACTTTGTTCTGTCAAAACATGCATAGGATTGCGCCTTGTGTCAGTTCACATGGAACGTTTCTGAACCTCCACACCTTGGGGAACAAGCCAGCCTTCCTAAGCACACTTCCCTCCCCCCCCCCCCCGCTCTCTCTCACACACAGTGTCCGTTCATTACTTATTGGTTCATGCACAGAAGGCTTATTTTTATGAAATAAATAAACTTCCAATTTTGGTTTGGAGGGGCAGCGCAAACCATAGTTTGCCTTTTTAGAGGTCACTGCAAACTATGGTTTGTCTGAAGTGGGATGTAACTAACTGATTCTGAGTGCTGCAGGGGAAATGGAAGTGCATGAGAACAAGGCTCATACCTGATCCTACAAACCATGATTTGCAGATCAGAAATGTTAACATGTGAACTAATCCATTGAACAAGCCTTGAGAGCCCTCACACAACCCCTTCCTTTCTCCCTTCTTGGAGTGCCACAATAAGCCATGACGGATTCAAGTAACCATGGTTTTCTGTTTTGTCTGAACTGGGAAAATTTGGTTAGCAGATTCGGAACTAGCTAGGATCTTAAATCCCAGTTTGAAGTTGGTTTAAGGTCCTGACTTGTTCCAAACATGGTAACCATCGTTTCCTGGTTTGGACCAAATGGGAAATTATGGTTAACTGAAGACTTCCTGGCTTACTGTGGCACCCCAACCAGGGAGGACAGAAGGGGCAGCAAAAGGTCAGAGTGTGTGGGCAAACGGCCTGTGCGTATCTCAGCTTATTAGCTCAAGATGTGATTGTCTGAACTGGGCCATTGTGAGATCCATGTCTTTAGTTACACTTTCAATGGAGTGTTCAGAAAATCCAGTTCTAGATATAGTAATACCTTGGATTGCAAGCATAATTCGTTCCGGAAATGTGCTTGTAATCCAAAGCACTTGTATATCAAAGTGAAATTCCCCATAAGAAATTTGTACACATATTTTTAATTTAAGCTGCAATAAAGAATGATAGTGTAAAGTCTTCATTTTTCTTGACCGTACTACAGTACTTGTATTGCAAGACGTCGCTTGTTTATCAAGTTAAAATTTATTTTAAAAATTTGCTTGTCTTGCAAAACACTTGCAGACCAAGTTACTTGCAATCCAAGGTTTTACTGTAATAATTTAAATTTAAAAAAACAGCTGCAGTGATGCATTCTCAGTGAAAAGAAGCAAAGGTTTACCTTCTGAATAAATGCAAATTTCTGAGAGGAAGGAATGACATCAGGAACAAACAAGAACTAACAGACCAAATTGCACCAAAGAAAAGCAAACATGAGGAGTACTGGTCATGATAAGAAGCAGAGATGCTTCCTTAATAACCTACAGTTTATATGTGAGCCATGTAAGTAATTTGCATCTCCAATCCAGCTGAGCAGGTTATCTTTAAAGAGTACGGTAAGTTATAATGACATATTATGAACAAGCCAGAAGGCCTGTTGCATATTTTGTGTCCCTTTTCCTCCCTCACTTCCCTTTCACATTCACAGTCACACCCTGTTGACGGAGTTATTCCAAGTACATTCACGTTGATCCAACCTCTGCACCTTTCTGGGGGCACTTGTATGGAGTTCAAATAAACTGAAATCAGGTTTGGCCACTGACTTTAGTGGGACCTAAAACGAAATGGGCTTTTTTTCTGGATTCCAGCCAGCCATGCCCTTTTCCAGAATACTCCATGCCATCCACTTTCCCTTGGATTTCCACCCCTCCCCCATCACTCAGTCAGCATTCTGTGCCCACTGAATGGTCAGTCCTCACTGAGGTGTTTTTGGAGGGTTTCTTTTCTTTTCCTTTTTGGGGGAGGCAGGGGAGAGGTACGGTACTTCTGCAAATCTTGGGCATCTCCCAAGCCTGCTGATGCCTCGCTCTTGAGTTTGGATGGTGCCACTTTGGCTACACAAGGATCTATCTTGGGAAGAGTTTGATATGAGCAGATTATTTTAATTTTATTTTTTTATTGTACACTAGTGATTCCGGATGTCTCATCTCCAACGTATGACTTACGTTGGATTTAGTAAGTGTATATTTTTTAAGGAAACAGCGCATTGACACAGAAAGCAACAGCAAGTTCTCAGTTCCTAAATGGATATAGATAGATAGATAGATAGATAGAGTCACTCATTAACAAGGGAAGCAAAGTGCTGGCATCTGTGATGATCCCATTTCTTTGAACATCGTCACATGGTGCCATTGAATAAGCAAAATCCTTCCTTTGGATACACCATACCTGGTTGTCTTTACTTGCAACTATGCCTTCATTTTGTTTCCGTTCCTTTACAAAGATCGTTTTTAATGTATGTATGTATGTATTCTAAGCATTTCCACCCTGTCTTTCATCATGAGAGCCAGTGTGGCGTAGTGGTGAGAGTGTTGGACTGGGACTCAGGAGATCCGGGTTCTAGTCCCCGCTCAGCCATGAAACTCACTGGGTGACTTTGGGCCAGTCACTGCCTCTCAGCCTAACCTACCTCACAGGGTTGTTGTGAGGATAAAATGGAGAGGAGGAGGATTATGTAAGCCGCCTTGAGTTCCTTGCAGGAAAAAAGGCGGGGTATAAATGTAATAAATAAATAAAAATAAATAAATTCCCTACCCAAGGCGTCTTACATAAAAACACTGAGCCAGTGAGAACAATAAAATTAAAATGGTCACTAAAAAAAAAATCATAATTAAAGCAGCAAGCAATAGCCAAAATGAAAACACAGCAGCTGCATAAAAGAAAAACACATACGGTAACTCAGTTACAGCTTAACTGGAACTTGGGAAAATGAAAAAGCCTTCACTGGTGCCAAAAGGACATCAGATAGGCGCCAGACGAGCCTCCTTGGAGAGGAAGTTCCGCAGGCGGGGCATCACCACCGAAAAGGCCCTCTCACCAGTGTGCCATCTGCCTTACCTCTGAAGGCGCAGGTGCTTGGAGAAGGGTCTCCACTGATGATCTGGACACATGGGAATGCTCATGTGTAGGCAAGTATTCCATAAGAACATAAGAAGAGCCCTGCTGGATCAGACCAAGGGTCCATCTAGTCCAGCATTCTGCCCACGGGATCCCACAAGCAGGACAGGGGTGGAACAGCACCCTCCCGTCCATGTTCCCCAGCAACTGGTGCACATAGGCACACTGCCTCTGATCCTGGTGCCTCTGATATGGCCATCAAGACTAGTAGCCACCGATGGCCTTCTCCTCCATGAATCTGTCCAATCCCCTTTGAAAGCCGTCCAAATTGGTGGCCATCACCTCATCCTGTGGAAGTGAATTCCACAGTTTAACTATGCGCTGTGTGAAGAAGTCCTTCCTTTTATCTGTCCTGACCCTCCCACCAATCAGCTTCATGGGATATGGCCAGAGAGCTTCTCCAAAATTGAATTCGGCGCTCAGGCTGAAAGAAACTCAACAGGCCTGAGAGACAGGCAGGGACACTGAAGTCTTCTAGGAGTCCGACATGCTCTTACGACCTCTTTATGTATTGGAATCCCCCAAAAGGAGGCAGGCAGGCAAACACAGAAATATGTGTTTAACAGTTAAGACCAGTCACTCAACCATTCTCAGCTATCAGTCTTCTTTTACATGGTGACTGATCTTGTGAAGGCTAAAATCATGACTCATTGTTTTGTGTCAACCCACAGTTCGAAAGATTTCCCGGCAGGTTCTGTTTTTTTAAAATCCCTGAACCTGACATGTATCAGAAACATGCAAAGTGCTCTACAAGATGAGTCACCACTCCCAAACAGTCAATTTGCAGTGATTCCACCACACCATCACTGTATCAATACAGCTGTCCTGTTTCAGTGCTATTCACAGCGCTATTTGGATCCTCTCAGCGAAGAATACACCACCTTGTGTATCAGAGGAACCTGCAATCCTCCTAACAGAACTAGCAACTGCCACCTCCACAGAATAAAGAGAAGAACAGGCTATATAAACAAGCAGAATGAACTCCAGTGCCCGTTTTCTGTAACTAAATCAACAGGGGGGGGGGGGAAGTAAACAAAGAAGTATTTTGAATAAAGAATCTGACTCCAGAGTTTTGTTGGATCATTAACCTTTAAAGCAGTTACTAGCACTTAATGGACCTTGCCAGCGCAGGTTTCAGGATGTAAAAAAAGAACATTACAATTTATGCAGCTAAATACCTGCCTACATATCTGGATTGAAGCTATTCCATTTTGGCCAAATCAATTCTCTTTCAGCGTTAACCCAAGTCATTAGGCACGGTCTTGTATATAACCTCAAGCTCATAAAACTGATCACATCATGATTGACTCCTGGTATTGACAACTAACTAATTCAAAGGAAGCTGCTGTATGCTAACTGGGTTCAGACAAAATGGTAGCCCACACTCAAGGGTTGAGTATGGGTTGAGTGTGGGTTGCTGTTGAACCGTGGGTTATCGTGTTGCCTGAACCCAGGCGAGATAACAAATCAGGGTGAACAACTCACAGTTCACAACCCAAAAACAAAGCATGGGTTCTCTTCATGGGCTGTTCATGGTTAACAAGCCATGGCTTGGCGCAGGTGGATTCAGACAACATGACAACCCATGTTTCAACAACAACACACAGTTCAACAACAACCCACAGGCAACCCACACTCAACCCGAGTGTGAGTTGCCGTGTTGTCTGCACCCAGCAACTGGACGGGTTCGCACGACACAAGAAGCATGGCTTTGTAGCCATGCAGTGTGGCTCCTTTGCCTGGGGGCAGGGCCGGCGCTACCGCCAGGCCAACTAGGCGGTTGCCTAGGGTGCGCGGCTGAAGAGGGCTGCCCCCGCCAGGCCTCCGCCGCCGCTGCGCCGCCCCCGCCAGGCCTCCGCCTCCCCACCCTCCTGCCTGCCGCCGCCGCCACGCCTCCCCCCGCCTGCCCGCTCGCTCGCCGTTGCGCCTCCCCCCGCCCACCCGCTCGCTCGCTGCTGCTGCGCCTCCCCCCGCCCTCCCGCCGCCCTCCCGCTCGCTGCCGCCACGCCTCCCACCGCCATCCCCCCCGTCACCTACCCCCCCTGCCCTGGCTGCGGCGGCGGCGGCTGCTGCTGCCTCCTCCTCCTCCTCCTCCTGAAGTGACGCGACGCGACGGGTTTCCCCGGGGGTCCCGTCGCGTCGCGTCACTTCAGGAGGAGGAGGAGGAGGAGGCAGCAGCAGCCGCCGCCGCCGCAGCCAGGGCAGGGGGGGGAAGGTAGGTTGGTGGTGGCGGCGCAGGGTTTTTTTTTTTTCTGCTTTGGAGAGGGGGGGGCGCTAAATATTTTTTCGCCTGGGGCGCCAAACTGCCCTGCACCGGTCCTGCCTGGGGGCCCTGGTGTGCCAGACAGATGATCGGGCACACTGGGGGTCCGGAGGCACACCGCCTCTCCATTCACGCTAGCAAGAGGAGTCATGCAGGAGCAAACACACAGCTCCTTCACGATAAGCCAAGGTTCTCCGGAATACTGGATTGTCATTCTGTGCAAAAGAAGGATTTTAAACGAATGTCAAATTGCGTGCACGCTAATCGCAGCTACACAGACTGACCACCCCCAGCTTCTCAGTATTACGTTTGATGTTCTATTAAAATCCTCCCTCCCAATCCCTTTTCCTTTTGTGTCGTGTCTTTTAGATTGTGAGCCTGAGGGCAGGGACGGTCTTATTATCAATCTGTGTAAGCCGCTTTGGGAGCCTTTTCTGGTTGAAGAGCGGGGTATAAATGCAATAGATAGGTAGATAGATAGATAGATAGAATTAATCCCAGATGCCTCCCACAGTCAGAAGATGGCTGTGAGAAAGTCCCCAGCAGAGACATTTCTCCACAGTTATTTTATCTGAGGTGGAATGCGTTTTTCTAGAGAGCTGTCCACACACTTATCACTTTTAGACAGATTAAAATGGAAAGTGGCTTAAGGGATAAGTATCAGGTGATGCTAACATATATATAATGCTGATGCTAACGTATATATAATATCTCTGTACTGTGTTGTGATTACTACCAAACATTTCTGTAGCCTCTGTTTTGTGGGTAAATATTTTAACAATTTTTAAAAAAATGTTTTACAGTTTTTAAGAGTTTTAACCATTTTAAAGAATGTTTTATAGTTTTTAAAGAGAGTTTTAATAGTTTTTAAGAATGTCTTAACTATCCCTGTCTATATGTTTGTAATTTTTTGGCTATAACCTGTATATATATGGTTGCCATGAATGAATAAATGAAATAAATAAAGATAAGTATCAGGAGAAAAGCAGAAGAGCTGCTGCTTCTTTTTTTTCAGAGCTGCCCTGAGGTCTAGCGTCATACCTCCAAATCTCTGGTTTCACCCTCCCACCTCAGCGTACTCTATCCCCATTGGCCGCGAGTCCTCATCCATCCATCTATCTACGGGCCTCACCTTCTTCAGGCCACAGGAAAGTTCTAGCACCTAACAACAACATTAGGCAATGCAAGCTTAAAGATGAAAGATGTACGGTACCCTCTGATGCCTTATCGATGCCATCTTTCCACTGCTATCGCAGCCACCATGGCGATGACTCATGTCTAGAGGCACCAGCGATTAACACTTTGCTCTATCTATCTATCTATTTCTGGAATTGAGGGGCCCCAAATACGAAAGGCAGCATATTACTAACAGTGTAACTATAGAAATGACATCAACAAACAACAGCATGCTGCTCTCGAGGTCAAGGAAATAACAAGCTCGAAATAGCTAGTTTTTAAAAAAACAAAACAAAACAAAAAAACAAGTCCCATATCCTTCGCTGTGTGAACAACATGAGGAAAGAGAAACCCACAATAGTATTGGGTACAATATGCAATATGCTCACTGAGGTCTTTGGTCCAGAAAACAGACGTGTGCACAACCCTTCGATTCCGTGGCCAAGTAGATCTGTCTTTCTGTCCCATTCATCCCAGACCAAATCGGAGCCAATGGGCACAGAGGTCTGTTTACCTGGCTGACACGGCAAAGAAGGAACGGGGACAAAAGAGGAGATTTAGGGCCAGTTTACACATTAGAAATGCCACTTGGAAGCCAAACCAAAAGAGTGTCCGCAAGGCAACTGTAACGTGCAGAGTAGCTTACCTTGCAGATGACCACACGGCCCAAAGAGTTCCCGCTCTGTTACCATACATTCTCAGCCACAATCCTTCAGGCCTGGCCTCAACATGAGCCACTTTCAGACAGTTGCCTGGGACCACAGCACCAGGTGGCCAGCTCTGGGAGTCATCACTGAAATTTCCCACAAAGCCCCTGAAGTAGCATTGCTGTGAGGCCTTCTGGGAAATTAAAATGGCAGTTGCCCAGTGTTCATTACAGCGCTGCAGCCAGTGCCGGCTCCAGGTTTTTGAGGGCCCTTGGGCAAGACACCCTCAGTGGGCCTCCTCTCTCAGCGAGTCTTCCTTCTCAACACCATTCTCACCCCCTGTCATTGCCCCTCATCCTCTTTCTCGTCGTTGCTACTACTTGCTCCCTCGATGGGCAGAGAGCCAGTGAGCAAGCAGACAGTGTGGCATCTACTGCTCATCCCTCTCGCCGCCATCTTTGTCTCGGCCACAGCAAGAAGCAAGTGAATAAGCAGGCTGCAACGGTGAAGAGGAGGAGTAACTCCGGGTTCTCGTCAGCGGACCCTTGCTGGGGTGTGGCCCCCTGACACTGGCCTGACTGCAGCTGCCCACAGCTGCCACCGCTCACCACTAGACAAGCCCACCGAGGGTCCACCGATATATGAGAGGCTTTTGCCAAGTGCTCCCATCAAATCTGGAGCCAGCCTGGCTATTCCTTCCACCTTGATCCTCCGGTAGCCTGAGGATGGTTCCAGTGTGTGAAGACCGAACTCCCCCATCCTCTTCCTTTTCATCGCATGGGTGCCTTTCCATTAGTTTCTTCTGAAAAACATCCCATTTTCAGACTCTGGTAGTAATCAGAGCATTTTTGGACTACAGGCGTGCCAAATTTTAATATCTTCTGTCTGTTGTGAAAATATTGTAATGATTTTCAATACCTAGTGAGTGAGTGTATACCAACCTTCCTCAATCTGGTGCCCTCCAGACTTTCGGGACGTCCATCTCTGGCATTCCTGACCACTGGCCATGCTGGCTGGTGCCGATCGGCATTGAAGTCCAAAATATCTGGATGGGACCAGGTTGCAGAAGGTTGCTGTAAAACCCCGAACGCTGTTTTACACATATCGTTAATGGCTTTGAGCTTTCAGCATCCGACGTGATACAGAAATAAAGAAAATAAATGTTGATTTATTACTGCTTAGTCACACAAGTATTCTTCCCCAGGAGAATTATTCAGGTTCATGGTAAAATTCCTCATGTCGTTTTCCAAACCATGTTTGCGTGCCCAGCAGCGAAAGAAGAACGAACTAGAGCAAATGTAAACAGTCAAAACAAACGCTCAATCCCTCGTATTTACAGATGATAAATATGTCTGGAATCAAATGGAATCTTAGTAATCTGGATTTATTTTTTTAAAAAAAGATGTATCAAGGTCTGTAGGGAAATTCCGGTGTCTAATAGCATCCTGCTGAAAATCCCATTCTTCTGAAGTTAATCGTACTATATTTGGTGTATATTTATCTACCGTAGTTTTGTTTTTAATTTTGTAAGGTTGTCTTGTGATTGTATAATACAAAAACAAAACAAAACCCAACAACCAATCAGTAACACTTCTCAGCCTGTCCCTAGAGTTGCTGCTGTTTTATCTGGAGAGCCCCTGTGGCTGGCAGTTATTCAATAGGCACAGCTCCCTCCTGTACCTCTACATCTCGGAAGGCACTTTCCCTCTTGAATTTCTGTCTGCCACGCAACGACTAAAGGCGCTGGAGAGTCCTACCGAGTTAAGGGGGGGGGGATAGCAATCCTACCTTGCATGGCTCTAGGTCAGTGTTCTCCAACCTTGGGTCCCCAGATGTCTTTGGCCTACAACTCCCAGCATGCCCCAGCCAGCGTAGCTGGAGTTGTAGGCCAAAGACATCTGAGGACCCAAGGTTGGAGAACACTGATCTAGGTAGACTAGAACTCTGTTCAAAGCAATCTCAGCGGTGATGTGGGCTAGCTGGCTCTAAGAAGCAGGCACACCAGCCAGTGTTTCTTGGAACCGGCATGAACGCTGACTTCCATGGAAGCATTCTTGCCGAACAGCCCTGAACAGCCAGATCTCATCTGATCTCAGAAGCTAAGCAAGGTCAGGCCTGGTTAGTACTTGGATGGGCGACCACCTTGGAATACCAGGTGCTGCAGGGGAGGGACCAGAGCTCAGTGTGAGAGAGCAGCTGCTTTGCATGCAGAAGGTCCCGGGTTCGATCCCCAGCCTCCAGGTAGGGCTTGGAAAGAATCCTGCCCGAAAGCCCTGGGGAGCCGCTGCCAGTCAGTGTCGACAGTACTGGGCTAGATGGACCAAGGATCTGACTCAGTATAAGGCAGGTTCCGATGTTCCTATGTTGCTGCAACAGTTGATAAAATGGTGCTTTTTTTTAAAAAAAAAAAGCTGTTTTCGTCAAACTCCTCCTTGAAAAAGTCATAACTTCCAAATAATTACTCTCTAAAGGTCTGTCTCCTTCAGATGTGTTCTGATCATTTATTTATTTATTTATTATTACATTTATATCCCACCTCCCACCCCCGGCAAGGAACCCAAGGTGGCTTACATGATCTTCTTCCTTTTCTCCATTTTATCCTCACAACAACCCTGTGAGCTAGGTTAGGCTGAGAGTCTGTGACTGGCCTAAAGTCACCCAGGGAGCTTGCATGGCTGAGTGGGGACTAGAACCCGGATCTCCCGGGTCAGAGTCCAACACTCTAACCCAGGGCTCTCCAACCTTGGGTCCCCAGATGTTGCTGGCCTACAGCTCCCAGAATCCCTTGCCATTAGTCATGCTGGCTGGGTATGCTGGGCCAGCAACATCTGGGGACCCGAGGTTGGAAAGCCCTGCTCTAACCACTATGCCACACTGGCTCTCATTCTATAGCCCCTCTGTACCGTGTTTCCTTTCTCCATAACTGCACAGAACGGTATTATGCTGCGACAGAAACCCAAAAGCATTCTCTTCCGGACACAATGCTTGTTTGCTGTAAGCAGAAAGTGAACTTTAAAAAAAAATCATTTAGAAAAATGACATCATCGCTCATTTGTTTCAATAAACCAAATGCAAAGCATTGTTCATTACCAGCGGCTTCAGTGCTGTTTAGAAATAAAGAATTTGGAACAAACAGGAAAAGAGAATTGTGAACGTTTGAGGCTAACCTGAACAGGGACAAGACTTTGGATGTTAATGGTTATTTCTGCTATTGACATTCCCATCCAAGGATCTTTGTTTCGAGATATGTTAAATATGGAAAAATGAAAGAAACCATGCTCCAATAAAATGACATTTTGTTTTTGTTTTTTAAAAAACACATGGCATCCCACAGTTGGTATACATTTAGATATGAACATTCAAGTCCCACTATCATTTGTCCATAGTACTTTTTTGTTGTTGTGTGTGTTTTCTTGCTGTGTGTGTTTTGTTGCTGTTTCAGGTCCCCACCCACTGCTTGCTTTTTTATTTCGGTAAATCGAATAGCAAGTGTGCACATTGGCTGGACCGTGTTAAACACAAAAGCAAAAAACAGAAACACCCACGACACAACAAGAATACATGTGTGTAGCCACAACCATCAAAGGAAACCATCTGAAGAGCTACACCTGCGGATGAAAAAGCAAGATACCAGCTGCAGATGGGAAGGGAAAAAGTTTTGTAAAAGTCTACGCATATTTGGAGAGATTAACCTGAAGTTGTTTTAATGATGCAGGTAGGTTTCTTTTAAAGCAAAGTAATTGGGATGCAAGCATCACCAAAGAGTTACCTGGGTGGCTTTGAAGAAGATGCGAATGAAGACTCAGGAATAAATAAATAAAAATGTACTCTGCCAGTTCCCCTACCACCCCACCCACGCCAATAAATATGAACATAAATATCTCTGCCTACTCTAGCCCAGTTCCTCAATCTGAGCAAAGCCTACCCAAAGAGTGAGCTGTTCTTGGAGCCAGCATACCAATACCTGGAAGTGTGTATATTAATTGTTTCTTACTATGTTTATTTTGCCCTGATACAGCAGCAGGGATCTGTGCATGGAAACACAGGGGTTCCCCCCTCCCCCCAAGCAGGCAAATCGCCAACGGGACAGGGTTGCAAAAAAATCATGATTTTTTTGCAAAAAAAATCGGAAAATTCATTTGTTTTAATTTAAATCAATGATTTTTTATTATTTAATCAATTCCCCTCCCCCAATTTTTTTTTTTTTTTTTTTAGTAAAATTAATTTCAAAGTTTCAGGCAACCACATGTACAAATAGCCTACACTTAATAGTTAAGAACACCAAATTATACAGAAAACATTAATCAGAACTAGGCTACCTACACGACAGGGTTGCAAACAATCATGGGTTGTTGTTGTTGTTTTGCAAAAAATTGAAAAAAAATTGATTTTTATTGATGGTTTAATCAATGATCTAATCATTGATTTAAATCATTGCAGCCCTGCCACGGGATCCCACAAGCAGGACATGTCTGCAACAGCACCTTCCCACCCATGTTCCCCAGCAACTGGAGTAGCTAGGCACACTGCCTCTGATCCTGGAGGTCGCATAGAGCCAATCAGGACCAGTAGCCATGGATAGCCTTCTCCTCCATGAATTTGTCCAATCAATCCCCTTTTAAAGCCCTCCAGATGGGTGGCCATCATTGCCTTTTTGCCTCTCTGCCAGGCAGGACAGACAAGCAAGTGGTCGTAGTGACGAGGAAGAGGATGAGGAGCAAGAGCAGCTGGTGACAATGGTGGTGAGAAGGAAGACACACTGAGGGAAGGGGCACATGGAGGGATGTCTTGCCCAAGGGCCTTCCAAAACCTGGACCTGGCACGGATGCTCATCACATGTATGAAGGTTGGGGAGGAGGCGGGAGAGTGAGTTCTGATACCCCCTCCCTCAACAGGTGGATCAACCTTGTCACAGATGACAGCACTGATATGTACGGTGTAGGGATGGAGGGAACAATCCTAAGAATATAGGAAGCTGCCTTATACTGAGACGGACCAGTGGTCGATCTAGCCCAGTACAGTTGATGCTGACTGGGTTCAGACAACACAAATAACGCACACTCAAGAGCTGAGCATGGGTGTTGAGGGTGGGTTGTCATTGAACCATGGGCTGTTGTTGAAATGTGGGTTATCGTCGTGTTGTCTGAACCCAGCCGAGATAACAAACCATGGTGAACAACTCAGAGTTCACAACCCAACAACAATCCATGGGTTCTCTTCATGGATTGTTTGTGGTTAACAAGCCATGGCTTGTAAGCGCAACTGGGTTCAGACAATACGATAACCCACAATTCAACAACAGCCCACCGTTCAACGGCAACCCACACTCAACCCTTGAGGGTGGGTTACCATGTTGTCTGAACCCAGTCACTGACTGACAGTGGTTTCAGGCAGGCGTTTTTCCAGCCCTACCTGGAGATGCCAGGGATTGAACCTGTGTGACTTTCTGTATGCAAAACAGGTGTTTTACCACTGAGCTACAAAGCTTCACACCAGTATAATCTTCTGCTTTGAATTTTACCACATGAAAGGGGTTTCACTTTGATCATCCAATGATGAAGTGACTGACAATACATTTCAGGGCTTATTAAAAGAATATTGATGGGGTTTTGTGTGTTTTCTTTTTTTTAAAAAGGGGGAAGCTCCCTAAAAAGCAATTTGCAAGCTATTAATTTCAAAAGATGATTGCATTCCCCTCTTTCAAAGGGGGATTCAACCGTTTTCATCTCTCTCTTTCACCCAAATAACGGACTGACGTGATAGGAGACTCCAGGACACCCAATACTTGGAAATGGCCCCACCCGTTCTATCTGATTTACTAGAAAATGAAAAGCCACAAGATAGTTCAGAGATTACTCTTTGCTTGTCTGCTTTCAGAGCGGCTGGTCTTTCTGATACTTTGATCCAACGAGTGTGTGTTTTTCCTAGAATAAAAACTGACAAGCCATATTTCCAAATTACTTACACAGAGGAAGGTAACAGGAGTATATTTACACGGGGCTACCGCTGAGCAATGGCCTTTTCCTTTCAAATGCAGTCTTCCGCATATTTGGAATAGAGACTTAATCCAGAATCTGGCAGCCGGTATACATTTAATTCCATGATTTCACATCTTCCTCCATCTACGCTGGCTGGGGCATGCTGGGAGTTGTAGGCCAAAAACATCTGGGGACCCAAGGTTGGAGAACACTGATCTAAATGAAGCAGGCGCAGCCTTATTGATTTATTTCCTAATACTATCCTTGCCCTAATAGCTGCAGCAGAGGAATGAACTAGTCAATATCATATAATTTACAGGTCGATATGCCTCAATTATACATGAAATGACTACATTTCTAATAATAGTGTTTCTTTTAGCTAAAGACCTACGTTTAAAATTGGATCACTCAACACTAGGAAGCATTCTGCAGGATCAAGGAGCAGCACTAGCAATATTATCTTCAATATAAATTTAAAATTATTTTATCCTTCTCAACAAATAAAACGGCACCATTACAAGAAGGCATATTTTAAAGAATACTTGACATTTATCTCGCTCCTAAATTGTAAGCTTCTTTGCCACACGTAGGGAAAAGAGAGACAGGAATTAATTTCCCCAAGATTTTCTAATCCTTAAACGTATTCACCCTTTTGAGAGCAATTCTCTGAACATCAACACTTTTAAAACGAATCTTACAGAATTTTAATTAGCTTACCTACTTGTATGCTCGTCTAATAATAAAAATATTTTAAATTTGCTGTCTGCAAATGCTTCAACAAGTACTGCAATCCATTATTACTGTACTAATATGACTCATTTCTGAGCGTGACCTATGTACAAACGGCCCTCGACACACAAAAGGGAGACTTGGGGGACCCCACATTTTGTAGAAGTAGAAAAAATATTTAGGATAAAAGCCTGGGCAATGGAAAACCAAACAGCCCACGAGGACTGGAGCTTGCTCAGTGGCTGCAGAACACTGAGACTGGCTTTTGGAAGAAGGGAGGGAAAAATAGAAATGGAAAGGAGTCTCCTGGAAGAGGACATGGCTGGCTACAACCCTGAATGGAAGCATTCCACACTGCAACATTTTGTTGCAGGTCCGACTTGTCACTACAAATGCTCAAAGAAGAACTGGGTGTGTTAGTCCAAACCCCTGCACTCATGTTTAAGGCAATATGCTGATGGCAGAATAAACAACGTGAACAGAAACCATAACTACTTATATCCAGTTGTTTTTGAGGGTTTTCACATCAAGTTCTTCATATGCTCCATCATTTCCTAACCAGATCACGCGGGTCTTTTTTCACCTCTCTTTTTCAGAAGCGGGAAGGAACATGTGGTCAGCTGTTCTCTCACCTCACCATGGCCCCATGCACATCATGTTCCAGCTAATAATCCATTGGCCACGGTAGGACCAGATGTCCATGCTGAGTGTTTAAACACCATTTTAAAAGCACTCACTGTCTGCATTCTTTAGGCGAATAAAGTGTGGATTACCTGTAAAGCTACAGTTTGGTCCAGGCTTCGTTTTCTACACCCGCACACTTAGGTCCTCTGGAAGAATTGCTTCGGCTGGCTGGTGGAGGACCTCCTCGAGGCTCCATGGAATGCTGCCGAGGAGATAGTCTGCAGTTTTGGACTTTAAAAGCCATAAGACAACCTCGGCAGCATCGGCGGATTTTGTTTTAAGATGCAGTGTTTAAGATGTTCTTAAGTTTTAGATGTTAATGTATATATTGTGTTTTTAAGATTTTATTTCGTGTCCACCCGTCAGGGAGAGGCGGTAATAATAAAAATTATATTATATTATATTATGATTCAGGCAACTGAGCCAAGTCATATAGTGCGAGCAAACACCAACAACTGCCCTGTTGCCAAACGCAGCATCACTAGCCAACTGGAGGTGGTGTTGGTGTTTGGGTCCTCTTTCCTGACTCAGAAGCAGCCATTGCTTAAACCAGGTCATTTGGCACACCCAGAATTTGGTACCCTAGGCAGCCACCCTGTTTGACCCCCCTTGAGGCGGCCTTGCTCAAATTACAGCCACTGCTTAGACCAGCCTTCCTTGACATGGCGGCCTCCGGATGTGGCAGACTACAACCAGGCTGGATGGGCCAATGGGAGTTGTAGTCTCTCACATCTGGAGGTTGGGGACAGCTGGCTTAGACCATGAAGCAAAACATTTCTGGTGAGTTTCTCCCAAAAGGAGTGTCACTGCAGTGCAGTTCAAATCCATCCAAAGGCCTATTCCCCATAGAGCAGCCTTCCCCAACCTGGCGCCCCCCCAAAAAAACGTGTTGGGCTATGCCTCCCATCATCCCCAACCAACATGGGCTGGGAATGATGGTGGCTGTAGTTCAACCCTTTCAGAGGGCATCAGACTGGGGAAGCTAGGAAAAACCAACATGGATATTTAAAAGCACCATCATAACTTTCATCCATTTTTGTTTCTTTCCATTATTGCTCTATCCTCCTTAAGTTTCAAGTCTGGGGCAGGGGCGGGAGAAAGAAAGGCATGCGGCTACAGTCAAACATCATGATGACACAACAGTTCTCAGCCAGAAGTTCAGCAACCCCATGCTTCACTCGAAAAAGACCATTATTAGCTGGCAGGTCTGTGAACATATTTTGGAACTCCCCAAACTGCATGTCTGGTGCTTGCTGACGAATCAGGAGGAGCACTACATCGCATGTTCTCAGAAGCTTAAAATTACAATGCCTTGATCAGCATTCTTACCCTCCAGATGAAATAGCAACACCCTTTCTTGCCTGAGCAGCAAGGTAATTGCTACCTTAGCAAGCTACACCAGGTAATTTTACCTGGCTGCTTTGCAAACCAATATTTTTATTTTTAAACTTTGGGTGCTACTATTGGCCCTCCAGTTGTTTTGGCGTACAACTCCCATGATCTCTCACCATTGGCTATGCAAGCTAAGGCTGATGGGATTTGTAGGCCAAAACATCTGGAGGGCTGCAAGTTGCCCACTCTTGTTCTAAATCAGGGCTCTCCAAACTGTGGCCTGTAGCTCACGCTGGCTCAGCTTGTCTGAGCATGGAAAGCTAAGCAGGGTCAGGCCTGGTTATTACTTGGATGGGAGACCCCTCCTCTAGTTTCCTGCATTGAGCAGGGGGTAGGACTCGATGGCCTTGTAGGCTCCTTCCAATTCTATGATCTATGAAATCTATGAAACCTTGGGTCCCCAGATGTTGCTGGCCTACAGCTCGCAGCATACCCAGCCAGCATGGCTAATGGCAAGGGATTCTGGGAGCTGTAGTCCAGCAACATCTGGGGACCCAAGGTTTCATAGATTTCATAGATCATAGAATTGGGAGGAGCCTACAAGGCTATCGTATCATGCAAACCTGGCCAGGGTGTCCTGTTGTTGTGGGTAACAAGCCACCCAGAACTCATGGGCTGTTGCAGGGTTATTAACCACCCTGCAATTGTGCAAACCAGGTCAGCGAGAATGACTGGGATCAGACAACACGATAATCCACACTCAGGGTTGAGTATGGGTTTAGTGTGGGTTGCGGTTGAAACGTGGGTTGTTGTTGAAACATGGGTTATCGTGTTGTCTGAACCCAGCCGAGATAACCATGGTGAACACTCCACAGTTCATAACCCAACAATAAACCATGGGTTCTCTTCACGGGTTGTTGGTGGTTAACAAGCCATGGCTTGTTAGCTCGGCTGGGTTCAGACAACACGATAACCCATGTTTTCACAACAACCCACACTCAACCCTTAAGTGTGGGTGATCGTCTTGTCTGAACCCAGTCACCAAGATGGCAAAAAGAGAGAGAAAACAGGTGGCTCTGTCCACTTTTGGCACTAGCCCTGCCCACTGCTGGCCTGTTACCCCCAGGAGAATGTGGTCCCTCACCACCACCACCACCACCACCACCACTACCACAACAACAAAAGGTACCCATCCATGTTCTGATGAAAAGAACTTGAAATGTGAAGGGGGGGGAGTACAAGCTTCTGAAATGATTATTCCTTGCTGTGGAAGAGGAAGTAGCCTTACCCAAGATCACCACGTGTTTCTTTTATTGACATCCATGAGTGCTCATGCAATGAAGCAGAGCGGCGTTAAGCCTAGAAAGTGCTTTGAAAGGGCCAAAACTGTTCGATGATGGTGGTGTAGATTGTCCAATCAGCTTCTGCCCGATCTCACAGCCACCTTCGGCAGAGCAACAGAGGCACGAGCTGAAGAGAGAACAGCAACTCCCCGGCCATTTTCAGTCGCACTGCTAGTACTGCTAAGGACAGCAATAGAGGTGACAACCCGGATAGAAAGGCCGTACGTATCCTCTGCCACCGAGCCTCATTTCTCAAAGCAAGCAACCGACAAAAAACAAACATCTGTACACATTCACTGCACCCTTTCCTCATGTCACTGAAAGTCCCACGTTCTCAGCCAGACTGAAAAGTCCCATGTTCTCGGCCAGACCATCTGGTGAGCCGTACGCACTTGAGAAATGAGAATGCAACGTTGCTCTCTCCGATCGCACTGCTTCCATTTCTCGCCACGCACTCCCCAAGTCCGAGCTGGCGCCCTCCAGATGTGTTGGACTACAACTCCCATCATCCCCAACTGACCTAGGGCAAGTCTGGCCTAGACAACCTTGCTTAATCCCTTCAGGTAAGCTACTCGTGCCAAGAATGCTGAGACAACTCTGCTCTGCCTTTAATCTTAAGGCAAGGGTGTTGAACCTCGGGACCGTGGGCTGAATCCAGCCTGCCTGGGGGTCCCAATCTGCCCCCCAGGGTTCCCCAGAGGGCCACCCCTTTCCCCTGACCATCAGTCATTTAGCGGTTTCCCGGCTTTAGCGTGTGTGTCCCCCCCCCTTCTAAAAAGTTGGAAGTGCCTCCCCTAGGGCTTTGTTACTCATAGTAAGAACTTTAAGCTAAAATATGCTGGTACTTTTGGTATTTTGGCCTCACTCACCACAAGAATGCAGCCCCCCAAGAACGTCTCCAAAACTGAATTCGGCCCCTGGGCTGAAAGAGGTTAGGCACGCCTGCTTTAAGGTGCCACCAGCCACTCCATAGCTTTCACTGCAACAGACAGACACAGCTTCCTTTCTGGGAACTGCTTCAGCTTGCCTCAGTGATGCTATTGCTGAGCCATCCCCAACCTGGCACCTTCCAGATCTGACTGGGCTGCAACGCCAAACATTCCCATTGGCCTTGCTCACAAGTATACTCACGAGGATCCCTTATTCCTCAGGCAGGCACTTCTGCGTCGGGTAGCCGTCCAAGCCTGGACCTTGGAGCTAGGCGGTCACTCGGCATCTGCCTCCGAGTCCAAGAGGGGGCGAACAATCTCTCAAGGGGAAGGGTCGACAGCCCTCTCCCCCAAGGGCCCAGGGTTCCCGGATCTGCCTCAAGGTCCCTCAACGCAGGCGGATCCTCCCACGATGTTTGGCTCAGGGGACTCCGGGTCACCTTCAGAAGAGGTATCATCCAGAGGGGGCAGGGCACCATCCCCATGTCTGAAAAATCAGAGCTTCTCCAAATGTCTTCGGCTCATCCGGTTTAGAATGCAACCAGGAAGCACAAACGAGAGCGCCGCTCAGCTCATCTGGGTTCCCCTTTGTCCGTCAGGTGCTCGGAATTCAAACAAAGTAAATGAATTCAGAGAAGCTGAAGGTGGAAGTAGCCCATTGGGGGGGGGGGATTTTGTGGAAACCCTGTGGTGTGTTAACCAAGTTCTCTCAAAGAAAGAGAAATAGCAGCTGTTCTCTGAAGCATCTTGATGTCAAGGGGACGAAGTTAATCCTCCGCAAGGCAAAACAAATTTGTCCTGGATCCTCTTTCAGTTAGAAGTAGGGAAGAGTTAAGAGTATGTTGGTTTCGTTCCACTGAAATCAGAACCCTTCTGATGAATGCAACAACGGTGGCATGGGGGGGGGGAAGGGGACATTGGGGTACGTACAGCAGAGGTCCCCAACCTCTTTGGGTCAGTGGAATTTTGAGAGAACGTTGTGGGTGCTCTCACAATATGGCTGCCCTGCGGGTGGGGCTTGCCCACTCATAAAATGGCGGCCGTGCTGGGCACGGCCAGACACAAAACACCCGTTTCCCAGAAGGCAAACTGGTGAGACTAAAAGAAAAGTCGGATGGACAAAAAGCTAAGCACACGGCAGATGTCTGAGCTTCAAAACACAAAACCGCTCTTTTGAACTCAAACCATGATGGTGGTGGCGGGGAACCATCTTCACTTTGCCAGCCTCACAATTCAAATTGTTGTTGCTGTTGTTATTAATCTTAAGAACTAAAACAGAAATCAAGAGGAGAGAGGAGCCCGGTGGTCCCTGAGAGGTGCCCATGGGCACCACGTCAGGAACCCCTGTGTACAGAACAGCAATTCAAATTCACTGAGATCAAATGAACTGCGCACGGACAAAACTTAAGTTTGGAGGGACCATCCATCCCCACGCGGAAGGAGACCGTGGCATAGGGCCCTGTGCCATTCTTGCATTACCATGACAGAACCTGGAGTACCTAGGCAAAAGGGAACCACTGTTTGGGGATAAGGGATACGCTGCAACACTTTGTTGCAAGGACTACTTGTAAGTGTACTGTTGGTATTTTCCAGAAGGAACACTCTTCAATTCATGGCTCATGCTGTCATTTTATTTATTTGTCACGTATCATTATTTATTGATTACATTTCTACACTGCCCAGTAGCTGAAGCTCTCTTTATTGTATTTATACAATTGATATCCTGCCCTGCATCACATGTGTTCTCGGGGCCGGTCACAACAGCACATATAATTAAAAGACAGAAACATGCAACAAACAACCATTACCCAAAGGCCTGCTGAAAAAGAAAAGCCTTCAACTAGTGTTGAAAGGTATTTAACCTGGGAGACAACCGGAGCTTGGAGGGAAGAGAATACCAGAACTGGGGTGCTACCACTGAGAAGGCCCTCCAGTGAGTTTTTTTTTAGCTTCTGTGAATGTTGGCATCCTCAGAAGGGCCTCCCCAGCTGACCTCAAAGCCCAAGCAGGATTATATGGGGAAAGGTATCTGTGTCCTGAGCTACTTAGGGCCCTGGAACTGGAGAGCAGAAAAGAAGCACAGACTAGCTTCTGCCACCAGCCGGGGACCAAGGGCCACTGGGAGGCAACACCACCTGCTTCTCAGGAACATCAAGCCAAGGTAGAAACCAACCTGGCCAACCCATCATCTAGAGAAGAAGCACTTGCAGGGAACTTGAGTGTCCAGTAAGGACACTCTGCTCCAATTGACAGTTGCTGTGGGACTGCAGAAGGAACGGGGAAGGAACGCTCTGGTCCCATCTATTGGCCTAAGGAACAAGAGCCTCGTTCAAGCAGGAACACCAGCAAGGGAAGATCAGACTGGCCCAAAGTGCATTTGAATGCTCATAGCTCTCCACCTTGTTCTGGCCATGAAAAACCAATCCCCCTCCTCTTGTGTACCTCATCATTTTAGTTTGTAAGCCTGAAGGCAGGGCCTGCCTCTCTCTCCCTCTTTTCTTTTTCTTTTTAACTGATGTGAGCCTCTTTGGGAGGCAATAATTGTCTGAAAAGTGGGATAAAACCTGTAGTAAATAAATAAATTTGTACATTAGTACTACCACCTTGAATTGGGTCTGGTGACTGGTAGGCAGCCAGGGCAGATCTTTAAGGACTGATGCAAACTGGCCTCTTACACAGACACACCTGTTGACATTCTGGTTGCTGCATTTTGCACTAGCTGCAGTCTCTGGACTGTCTTCAAGGGCAGCCCCACATAGAACAAGCTGCAGAAATCTAACCAGGAGGTTACCAGTGCATTTTTACCATGCATATTACCAGTGCCATATTACCATGAAGCTCACCTGGACTCTCAATACTGCTTACAGCAGTTATGATACATCAGTTAAATTAATCCTCACCAGCTTTTCTCCGGTACAGCAGATATGATCAGCGCTACCTTGCAGAATGTAACGTTAGCAGCATTTATAATGTGGTTGATCATGCCTGCAGCCTTACAGTTGCTGCTTTTAATATAAACCCTTGCTGTTGGCTTCTCAGCAGATTGGTGGGAAAGAGAGACGGTTGTAACCCCACGAACTGTCAATTCCTTGTTAGTATTTGCCATTGTTATGATCCTGGCAATAGATCTTCACAACTGTAAACTCCGCCATATGTAAACTCTAGCCTTTGCAACAATTTTGCATGCACAAACAGCTGTTTCATGCGCTGGGTAGATTCTAAAGTTTACACTAATTGTGATTCTAAGGTTTGTTTATACCCTCGGCTAATCCAGAGGAGTTTATATAAGGCATGAGCAATGAAATATGGGTCATTCACACAATTTATATTCATTGCCACATATAGAGTTTACTTAAAGAAGCACAAGATATGAAAGGCAATTTCCTTACAGCAAAGGTTCTCAACGCACTTTTAATAAGCAAAGCACTACACATTTCTTTTCAAAGGCCTCCTTTTTCTTCTTCTCACTAACCATCTTGTGTGGTCAGTTATTTCCATCTGCATTTTTGCAGATGGGAAACTGGCGTCCATGGCCAAACAGAGATTTGAACC
The DNA here is from genome assembly GCA_021292165.1 of Shinisaurus crocodilurus. NCBI lineage: Eukaryota > Metazoa > Chordata > Lepidosauria > Squamata > Shinisauridae > Shinisaurus > Shinisaurus crocodilurus. The sequence continues at coordinate 27,203,529 of CM037883.1, forward strand.
CATCTCTTCTCCAGATCAGCTGAACCACAAACAGCAAAGGCTTCTTCAGAGCTGGAGATTAAGTTTTCCTTAATCTTAATATAGATTTACTGTGTAAACATACGAGTGAAAGTCCGCTTTTTACAAATCACTTTACATATGACTTGAAGCACACAAACACAAGGTTCCTAGCAGTAGGGAAGCCCTAGGAACAATTTAAAGTGGGTTCATACTATTTTATCCATTTTAATTTGCTGGCTCATTAACAGCACTCCTTTCAGTGTTCCATTGCATTCTTGGGTTAATTAGGACAATATATCATCACGTCCTTCTAAATTTCTGCTTCTATGAATAGTGGCTGTTATCAACTGTCTAGTCTTTCCTGAGTTGTTGATTACACAAAGCCAGTCACTGGTGTGTTTTCCCTTGAAAACGGGACCGGTAACGCGGTATTCCTGAGCAGAGAAAACATGTTGTCAAAGATTAAATGGGGGCTTCAGGGTTTCTTGCAGCAACACCCAAATTAATTGTCCAAGGGAAATGACTTTGCTGAACGTTTTTGCATTCAAGATGCCAAGAACAGCACTGTTCTTTGCACAAATATTTTCCCCGCTGAAAACGAGACGTCATCTCAGAAGAATAAACACGACAAGACCATCGTGGAGATAGAAAGCGTTACCGGAGCATCTTCCACCACCCAGCCCACCTCTCCCAATTGGCTTGGACCAGCGCTCATTTAGCCAAAAAGGAGATCATATAATCCCCCGATTCCTCACGTTTTAGGGCCAAACTAGAGATTATGTCAGCAAATGCGAGAGCCCAACCCTGCCCATGCTGAGATAATGGGGAATGTGGGGGTGTGGGAATGCTTAACCCTTCTTGTGCTGACCGATTCTGCCCTGCAATATTTCACAATGGGCTCATGTCTAGTTTTGCAGCCCAGCTTGGAGGGGGGGGGTATTAAAAACTGCCTGGGTGGGTGCCATTGGTAGAGAAGAATTAGCAGACAGCAGTTAGCATTACAGTTAGCAGTTAGCTTTCTGCCCCAGTTAGCATTGCAAAGGAAATACCAGGCTGGGACATCTGTGTTTCCTTCATCGCATCTAAGTTTCCCCTGACAGGGATGTTGTAGGAGACATTCATTTCAGTTTGTTTTTTGATCAGGATTTACCCAGTTCGCACCTTCCAGACGGAAGGAACACGGACTCGGATGCAATCTGCAGTTCAAAGTCCATACATTTCGGAGCTTGCAAATGTGATCTGCAGACCCCCACCCACCCAGAAAAGCGTTCCACAGCAGGCATGCATCATGAAAAAAATGCGTAACTTTCAACAACAACAAAAATATGCACACAAATACGCTTTAATCGATGGGAGAAGAACACGTTCATTTCAAAGATGTGTGCAACTGGTGCGTACATTTGGAAAAACACGCACAAAAATATGCACGGGTTTTCACGTGGAACAAAAAAGCAAAGCTCGGAATCGGATACGGATTCGAGTCGGAACAAGCGTCGAGATGGAACTCAGAGAACTTTGGCAGGCTCAAGCTCCGCTGATTCGCAGATCCCTATTTCACCATTAGCAGAGAGGGACTTTCACTGCCACAGAGGAACTTTGACCCCCAACCATGCCGTATCTCTGCTGCTATTGTTACCGCTGCTCTCCTGGTGAGGAAAGGGAGGTTTTGCAGGGAGAGGGTTCTCCTTCAAAAGTACCGTACATGCATGCAAGCCAGCATTAGTGCACACAGGCCCCTAAATAAGCCCATTATAAGCCCGTAAATAAGCCCGTTACTAGCCCGCAGGAAGTTTCACTAGCTTGCTGAGGGCTGGCAAAGGAGGAGTAGAAAGTGCCACCCCGCCTGCATCAGCACGCCGCATTTCTATGGTGGGCGCAGAGGAGGGGGCTCCCGTCCTCTGGCATCCCACCTGGTTTCTGTGCTGGACAGACGGAAGCCCCCTTCTTGCGTGCATGCAATTCCATGTACTCTCTTCTCTTCCATGCAATTCCTCCTCACCACTGGCTACCAGGAAAGTGCTTAAATCAGGGTAGGGAACCTGCTCTTCTGTTGAAACCTCCCCGCCCCCCTCTTGAGTGCACATTTCCTCGGGGATAACAAAAGTGGGTGGGGCCATCCCTTCTCTCACTCACTCTTTTCTGACACCCATTTCTCTCTTTCTCTCTCTGACGCCCCTCCTTTCCCTCTCTCTCCCTTCTGGCACCCCCCTCTCTCTCCTGACACCCCCTTCTCTCTCTCTCTCTCTCTCTCGCTCTCTCTCTCTCCCCCTCCCACCTTCCCTCTTCTGCTGCTGCCAGAGCTGAACTGATCAATTGTGGAGGTCCTCCCCCTCCTCTTTCCATCGCTCTGTCCGTTTCAACTTCCTACCCCCTTCTGCACTTCGTCTCCCCCTCTTGGAATTCGGCCGAGGACCACAGGTTGCCCACCCCACCCCCCACCCCGGGGCTTAAAAACATCCAGTAATACTTGAAAGCAAACGAAGAAATTGGCAAGGGATCCGTGAAAAGGGCAAGCCGCCTGGAGTGCCCTTTTCTTGGTAGAAAGGCAGGGAACAAATCAGATGATTAAATGAAATGAAATAAATACGATTTCCCCGCCAGATTGTCAGATTCATCAGACAACCAAACAGAGGGGCCAGTGAACGAAATGGTAGTGGCTGGGCTAGCAGGATGCCTGTAGGGCAGGAACAGGGAGTCTCTTTCAGCACCTGGACCGAATTCCATTTTGGGGAAGCTGGGGGGGGGGTGCATTCCAGTAGTGGGCGGGGCCAAAAGCAAAGGAAGCAGGCCCTAAATAGTAAAAAATTACAGCCTATTATAGCTTAAAGCTCTTTCTGACAACAACGAAGCCTTAGGAGAGGCAGGCCAACCTTTCAGGATGGGGGAAAAACTGCAGAAAAGCTGGGAAACCACCAAACGACCGGTGGTTGGGGGAAGTGACTGGGGCCAGGGGAAGGGGGCGTGGCCATCTGGGGAACCCCGGAGGGCTTGACTGAGACTCCAGGAGGGCCAGATTTGGCCCCCAGGCCTGAGGTCGCCCACCCCTGCTGTAGAGAGTCAAGGTGGAAGACCGTACGGGCCAGCCTTTGCTGCAGAGAGATGGGGAAAGTGTCTCCTGAAAGGGGTGTGGTGACATTTAAAGCAGGGAAAGCGAAAGCTGCGAAATTTCCATCAGCTGAGACGGGGGAAAGATTCCTCAGGGTGACTTTGACCCAAATCTCCTGAAGGGTCATGCGCTCCTGCCTCCACGTGAAGAGCACGAGCTGGTGACACTTCTGAGGGCGTTTTCCACACTGAGCTTCTAGTTTGCTTTCAGGACTAGACATGCTCCAGTAGTAGGAAAGAAATGAGAACTGCTTAAATGCATTACAGCAGAAGCCCAGAAAGCAGAAGAGGGTCAACTGACCTGAACTTCTGCTTTTGGGACTGCGGCTGTAAGTTGTAACCTATAAAGCGAGGCACAGGCCAACTCAAGCATGCTGGCAGGCCCTTGGTACAGCCCTCCCGCAGCTCCGTGCCACCTCAGGAATCACGCAGGCAGCGACCACTTGCCTTAAAGATCCCCTCCCACAAACCCTTCTGGCAGGTACAAAAATGCCACCTGTTTGTTTTCTACGAGCAGGGAAATTTTCAACACAGGGGGTGCTTTCAACCAAGCAATCCTCCCCTATGCCTTCCGAGGTGGTACAGTTGCATGGAGGACTGTACCACGTGAGCTCACAAATTGCCCTGTAAGGCAGGGGTGCCAAACCTCAAGCCCAGGAGCAAAATCCAGCCGACCTGCCCTTCAGTGTTCCTAAGTTAAATCGCCATGCCTCTTCCCCCTCAAAAAGCTTCCTTTCCTTTTTTCTCTCTCTTCATGGTCCACCCTTCAGCTCGCCAGCAAAACTGACAGGCCTGGTCAGTTTCACTGATGCCTTGTCAATTTCTTTTTTGTTGTGTGCAAGGGGGCTAGTGTGCATACACACACTTTTGAAGGAGGAAAAAAAGACAGGTTCTAATTATAAGGTTGGAAGTCCAGAAAGGATTAAATATACTTTATGCTGCTTCCCCACCCACCCCCGCTCACTGCACCACAGTACTGGAAAGTGGCATACTGGAAAGTTGGGTAAGAGATAAATCCTTGGCTAGAACAGCTTTTCAGCATCAATTTCGCAAGGCCCTGTGAGGTAGGATAAAGTTGATTGATCTCACAACGCACCCAATGCAGTAAGGGCCTCTCTGGAGATTTCATTTTGCACTCCAAGATCTCTATAAACAAGCAGCATCATTTATGAATGGCACATACATATATCTGTGCAAGTTACAGTTTTTTCAGGGGGAGGCGAGAGAATATTTTGCAGTGGGGGGGGGGACACATCCTGCAGATATTTTTGCCAGCAAAGTTGCAATTTATATACACAATTGGAGCCCCAATCATAAATTATGGTATTCTTTAGTACTCAGTACCCAGGAAATTGGTCCCAAATACAAAATAAAAACAAGACAGTAAAAAGTTCACAGTGTTATAGTAGCAAGGATCTGAACCCCAGATATCCCACATCAAGACTAATCATTCTACATATGGTCTGCATTGCAACACATTTTTCTCCAAGTTTTAAGAAGTTTCCCTAATGTTCATTTCTGCTAGGAAGAAAAGTAGGGGAAAGTCTGCTTCCCAACAGCAGCAGCAACAATGATCATGATGATAACAACAATAACAAAAACAACAACAACAATAATAATAATACAATTGGGGTCTGCATCAAAATGTTACAATGTAACATTTAACAGGAGTGATCCTATTCAGGCTTCCAGCCAGCTATGCCTTCCTCTGAGACACTAAGGACGCAACAATCCTATGCATGTTTGGACAAAAAAAAGTCCTACAACTCCCATTGAAGGCCTTTTTTTTTTTTGTCCAAACATGCAGAGATTCATAGATTACAGAGTTGGAAGGGCCCTAGGCGGCCATCGAGTCCAACCCCCTGCTCAATGCAGGAAACTAGAGGAGGGGGTCTCCCATCCAAGTAATCACCAGGCCTGACCCTGCTTAGCTTTCCACGCTCAGACAAGCCGAGCCAGCGTGAGCCGCAGGCGTAAGCTGCAGGGCAGCCTTTCCCAATCTGGTGCCCTCCAGGTGTCTTCTTGGACTACAACTCCCATCATCCTCAGCCAGCATGGCCACTGGCCACATCTGGAAGGCACCCAGTTGGGGAAGGCTCCTGAAGGGGTTCAAGCCCTCCTCCCCCAGATTTTCTGTTTATTTTTGCCAACTTACACTCGACAGTCCATCGCTCCTGAGGAGTACTTTGAACATGCGATGCATGGACAATCCAAATGTTTCTTGTTTAGCGGGATGGTGGTGGTGGTAGAGAGTAGCTGCCCCCTGTAGGTATTTTTTTTTTGTTCCTACTTCTGCATACCTCAAGATTCACCACAGCTTGTTGGGATTCCTCCCTTTTGTTTTCTCAGTGGCCCCATTTTTACGCCAATCCTGTCGGCACGGGGACACCAAGTTCGCTATTAGAGGGAGTGATGGTGCTTTTCCTGAGCGTCCAAAGTACTTTCCATTCATTATTTTAGTAAAACTTGGAAGAGCATTAACTTATGAAAAGCATAGAAGTAACCGGCTTGTGCAGAGCTCAATTGAGTACAGTTTAGAGTACTGTAATGCACTTTATATGGGGCTTCCCTTGTGCTTAGTCCAGAAGCTGCACCTGGAATCCTCTCCCCACTGGTGTTTGGGAGGCAATAACTGCAGCATGTTTTAGGTGCCTCTTAAAGTCCCATCTCTTTACCCATGCCTTTCCTGAATGACTGCGCTGCCCAGTCAGTTCACTTATTAATCATTGAGTTTTTAGCTTGATTTAAAAATTTGAAACATTTTAAATGAGTTTTTGTATTAGCTATGACGTATTTCAATCTCTGATTCTGTAAACCACTAAGAGATGTCTTTTGATATGGTAAGCGGAATATAAATTGAGATGATGATGATGATGATGATGATGCATTACAGGGATATGAACAATTAAATGGAGGTTGGCCTTTCACAAAGGTTCCGTGGACTTTGAAGAAGCCCGAGTGCAAGGTGAAAGGGAGAAACGTGCTAAGTGAAAAGCATGTCAAACGAATCCTTTACAGGACCATCTTCCATCTGGTAACCTGTGTCCTCACTGTGGAAAGCTGTGTGGATCTAGAATTGGCCTCCACAGTCACTTACGGACCCATCGCTAGAGTCTACACAATTTTTTAGAATTTCCTCCTTTTATAATTTTATTTTTGAAATTTTATCCTGGAAGACAATCTTACTCGGTCACGAGTGATCGCCTACTACAGGGATATGTATGAATGCACCGAATTGTCTTTTCAGGAGACACCCTTGATCTGCTTGAGACACTGCAGCTACATCGTCATTCTGCACTAGGATCTGTTTTAACAGACTTACAGGCTCGCAATCTTGTGTGTGCATCCCTCGTTTTCTACACTAGTTCTCTTTGTTCAAAGACGATAAGATTCTCAGAAACCAACCGCCACAACCATCAGACTGTTGGATGCGTGGACTGAAAATAAATGTTCTACCACTGCAATTCTGTTCCTGGAGACTTCTCAGTGCAAGATTGTACCCAATGCCAAATTCTGCCTCTATTTGTATCTCGCTGGCTTTTCTAGGGTGCAAGTACAATTCTAGAGCAAGGAGTTAACATGGGCTTCTGAAGAGTAATTTTGCAATATTCCCCTTATCTCTCAAGCATTTCTGCTTTCATAGAAGCCAAAGAGAATGTCCCCCAGTGACTGCTGTTCTTAGAAGTTAACCACGAGTGCATACAGATCACAGCTGTAAACAAGACCAGAGACCCTGTTTTAGATTCTCATGTGAACCAGGCGAATGGTGGCTAGAGGCAAATATACTCCACTGGTGATGAGCTCTGAGTCAGGGGCGTGACGCTCGAGATATGCAAAAAATAAGTACCAAAATATCTGACTCATGCACAATTCCTACACTACTTAAGTCGAATGAACTATCACAATAAATTAGCTTGCAGTTTACTTGCCCCAGAGAAAACTACCTGAAGAGCAGTGGACAATACCAAATCATCATTAGCACCACTAATGAGCCTTGTATTTAACAACTCGCTTGGTCACCAGAGGTGACCAGGAATTCCATGCAGGCGACCGAGCAGGCTGGCAGAAGAGGGACAGATTTCTCCACTCCTCCCCTATTGGCTCCTTTGGCCTCCACACTGGCTATGGAGGAAAGGGCTTCCCCTTCCTCCATGGCTCGCATGCTGCCGGAAGAAGGACAGATTACTCCCTTGCTCCTTTGCCAGCCCACTTGACATTTTTACTAGCCAGCTAAGAGGCCACAAGAAGTGTGTGCTTCCCTGCTGGCCACTGAGGAGGGGGGCTTTCTCTCTTCTGTGGCCAGCATGAGAACGTGGACTACTAGGAGACTAGTTTAAAAAAATGCAGGCTGATAACATTTGTGGGCTCACTTACAAGGCCACAGCCATTGCAATGTATTTCATTCCTCTTTCTCAAGGCAATTAATGCCAGAACAGTTCCTACTCTAGCAATTGCGGGGAGAGGATACTAGGAGACTGGAACTGTCCAAGGCCACCCTCAGGCTGAAGTGGGATTTGAATCCAGGTTTTCCAGCACTAAACGTCAAGATGAGCCACTGGGCCACACAGAAAAGGACAGATTAATTAACTCAAAACATGGGAGTCCCTATGGTCTGCTTGTATGATAAAGCAATTGAGGGCAAGGTCCTGTGATAAGGCAACTGAGGGTAAGATCGTGTGATAAGGCAAGTGAGGATAATAAGGCAACTTAGCTGCTGGGTATGATCACTGCTTGCTTATGACAAAGCCAGTGTAGTCTATAGGACTGTTACTTCAAATCCTGCTCAGCCATGAAGTTGGTTTGGGCAAGACACACACTCACACACACACACACACACACACACACATCTCTCTTCTCGTCAAATAATCCCATGGGATCACTGAAACAATAAAACAGGATAATTCTATGTACGCCACTGTGAGCAGGTGGAGAGGAAGGATAGGATCTGAATACGATAAACAGCGCATCTGGGAAGAGCTAGGTTCCAAGCCCTACTTAGCCAAAAAACTCTTGATGCCTGTCCTGCCACCATCTCTCAGCCTAGCCCACCCTTGCCGGGTTGTTCTGGGCAGAATGGGGGTAGAGAACCATTTATGTCCCCTCAAGCTCCTTGGAGGAAGTGTGGGAGAGCATTAAAAAAAAAAAAGATACTGTGCTATGCATGTGCAGAGCATGTTTCATAAGGAGAGGCGGAGGTCAGTAACACAGCGATTGTCAACCAACCCCTACCAGTAACAAAGCAACAGGAAGGAGAGAGGAAGAGCCGCAGACTCGGAAGTCTTCCGATGGTTTATGGCCTGCCAACCGAATGGCAGTCCTCCAGATATTTTGGACGTCAACTCCCAGAAGCCCTTGCCAGCGTGGCCGATGGTCAGGAATGCTGGGAGTTGTAGTCCAAAACATCTGGAGGGCATCAGGTCAGGGAAGGCCACCGCAACCCATTGCACAGATTCGTCCGCTGGAACAAACTATGAATCTGCCCATCTTGTCAAACTCTGATTGGCAAGGCCGGCCCTACCATTAGAGAGAGTGAGGCAGTCGCCTCAGGCAGCAGATGGAGTGGCAAGGGGCGGCGGCGGCGGCAGCAGGAGTCTTCCAGCTGTTCACCTCTGTTGGAGGACAGAGCTTAGGTGAAGGTGAGGGGCAGAAGGAGGAGGACGCTGTCCCATCACCAGTGCTCAAGTCAGATTCAATTGCCAGTCTGGTTGGCTTCTGCAGGGGGGTGGGGGTGGCTGCCGCCTTCTCCTTTGCTTCAGGCAGCAAAATGTCTTGTGACGGCCAGGGTCTCCCTCAGAGAAGGCGGCTCCCAGTCTCCCAGATCCTCTGCACTGGGGATCGAACTTGGGACCTTCTGCATGCAAAACATGCACTCTCTGCCACTGAGCCAAGGTCTCTCCCGGACGCTAGGCAGTCTTAAATAGCATGTGGATTGCTCTCTGCAAACAGACTTACTAGGGAATAAGGCCCCTTGAGGACGGCAGGACTTACTTCCAAGTAAACATGTTGCTGTGTGTGTCCAAATTGTTTCACAGTTAAGAGTTGCTAACATTGCCAGTCATGCGATTTGCTTTATATGTGCCCGTATATCTATGTCTGCACTGCAGCTAGTACTTCATTATATATATATGGTACATATATACCGATATCTGCATGCAGCTACATCATCATTATCATCATCCTCCTTATTATTATTATTATTATTATTATTATTATTATTATTATTATTACATTTATATTCCACCTTTATTTCCTCTTGCAAGGAACTCAAGGCAGGCTTACATGGTCCTCTTGCTCTCCATTTTATTCTCACAACAACCCTGTGAGGTAGGTTAGGCTGAGAGTCAGTGACTAGCCCAAAGTCACCCAGTGAGCTTTATGGCTGAGTGGGGACTAGAACCCAGATCACCCGACAATGTAACACAGTGTTCTCCAACCTTGGGTCCCCAGATGTTTTTGGCCTACAACTCCCAGCATGCCCCCGCCAGCACACCAGGGAAGGCGGGAGGAGCGTGGAGGCAAGGATTGCCCATAAACACTGAGACCAGTGTTCTCCAACCTTGGGTCCCCCAGATGTTTTTGGCCTACAACTCCCAGCATGCCCCAGCCAGCTACGCTACGCTGGCTGGGGCATGCTGGGAGTTGTAGGCCAAAAACATCTGGGGACCCAAGGTTGGAGAACAATGCCCTACCTGCTATGCCACACTGGGCGGCTTGTGTATTTTTGTGCTCCAGAATAGTTGTTTGTGCACCAGACCAGGCCCACAGATGTCTATGTCAGCACTGAAATAAAATCCAAAGACACCACCGAATGCTATTTATACGCGGCTCCCTGGAGACGGGCTGCATTGGTTATTTAAAGTTTAGGGGCGGGGAAATGTTAGCTGAGTAGAGCAAGGAAATATATACAGGCATCCATAGCGAATGGATAAGTCAAAAAGTAATGCTGCTTAGATGGAAAGGTCATTTTCGGAGCTTGTCCAGCTTTCATTTTCCAGGATTGGGGGTCGGGGGTGGGTGGGAGAGAATACAAGCACTGCCACGGAAGAGGGCCAGCACTCCAGATCAAAGCTTGGCGGAGAGGGGGGGAATAAGTGTTCTCAGGCTGCAGAGCGGCAAGAGATGTGTGGGGTGGCATCCCACGCAGGGCACATTAATATTCAGGGGTGCTTCCAGAGGAAACTTTTTACCCCGCGATCTCGCCCTGTCTCATCCGTGGGATTTTACGGGGGATCCAGATGACCCTGTCTTCCATTTGCAGACCCCTTAGCTTCTTCTGTCTTTTTCTCTCTCCCCCCCCCCCTGCAGAAAATCTGTTAAGTTAAGGAAGGGAAAAGGCGGAATAGATATGCGACGCCTGTTACATCAGCAGCACCAGGAGCCCGTTGGTCTCTGGAAGCACCCTGGGTTGTATTCGACCCAGCTCACAGGACCGGACAGCAGCAACTCAGCAACAGGAGGGCAGGATCAGGAAACACGTAGGTTGCTCTGCTCCAGACTCACTTTCCTCCTCCTCACCTCCTCCTCCTCCTCCTCCTGTGCACATCTATCCCGCCCGGTACTCGCTCGGCACTGTACAAAAGCAGCACACAAAGCCGCGTTGCAAGGGATCTCCACCCAGCAGATTTATAGCCTCGATGAGGCTAGACCGGACAAACCAGGAGGAGCAGAGCAGCAGGCTGGATCGGGGCTCCAGAGGATCGGTTGGGTAGTAGCAGAGAGCAAGAGTAGCAGAGGAGTAGGGTTGCACAGGTTTTCAGCCAGGTAAAAGAAAGGCCATTCCCCACCCCACCGCAATGGTGCAGCTGGGTAATTCTAGACTCTGGACTTAATGGTGGTCAGCCAGACCTACTGGGGACCCCCCTGCTCATTCTGCATAGTGGGGCCCTGGACATCTGCCCAAAAGTCCTACCTGACAGCACCACTGACGATCTGGCTTCCTTCCCAAACCGGAACTGAATAGCTGGCAGGGGGCTTTAAAAGATTTTTTTTAAAAAACAAAAAACCACCACACATACTGTACACGAAGGGCTCAATCCTCTGTATGTTTAGACAGGAAAAAAGTCCTACAATTCCCAGTAAGACTCCCCCCCCCCGTCCAAACATGCATAGGATTGCGCCCTAAAATATTTGGAGAGGTGGGGGTGTAGGGAAACAGGTGGTTGTTGATAATCAGAAAAATACATGATACAAGGTTGGTCCTCCTGAGCCCTGGTTCGGTTTTGGACCCACCGACCCACCCACGCGTCTGAAGCCAAGGGAATTCAAGCCAGCAGCGATTCATCTTCTGAATGAGGCCACCCCTCACCTCATCCCAGGAGCTCAGAAAGAAACCCAGTTTGCTACAACGGCCTCCGCATCCTTCTAGATTATATATATATAAACACACACACACACACCAATTTTGCAGTGGGTTGTGTGTGTGTGTGGGGGGGCTTGTTTCATTTTTTGTTGTTGCCGCTTCTGCTGCTTTTTCCACCCAGAGGACAAGAAGTTATTTGCAAAGTCACTCGGCGTGAAAGGCAACGCATTCGAATTTCGGTTGCAAAAGAGGCATGCACATTAACTGAAACAGAAAATGTGGTTTTTTTAAAATAACTAACACACACACACACACACACACACAAGACCTAACTATAGGTTGCATAACAACCACCCGAGTACGAAACTCGCGGAGGTGTTGAAGGAGGGCGGGCCAGCGACCAAACGGGCAAAGGGCGTGCGGGGGCAGGCGGCGGCGGCGCCGGTAGTGATAGAAACGGATCCAAGAACCTCTCCGAAGAAACCCATTTAATGCTTTGTGTATTTGCGAGCCCCACCAGGTGACAGGAGCAAGAGCGGCGAAGATGCGCATTTCGGCGAGCTTCGGATATGCGCACTGACCGCCTCGGTACGGCGCACACACACACACGCACTCACCCATCCCCGCAAGCTCTCCGCAATCGCAAAGCATGTGCAGAGTTGCATGGCCAACAACATCAGCAGCAGCAACAACAACAACAACAGCAAACCTCTACGCGGAAAAACAAACCAAAAACAAAAAAAGCCTCTTGCAAGGGGAGGGGAGGAGGAGGAGGAGGAGGAGAAAAAGAAACGGCTTGCTTTTCGTTCTTTCTGTTACTCACGTATCTCTTGAGCTTCTTCTCCGGGGGCGATTTGATGAGCCAGCCCGTGCAAACGACATGCCCGGCGCTCATCTTCGGCGCCCCCCACCCCACCACCCCGCCGTCCCACCAACCGGGCAGCCAGCGAGCGAGGAGATCGGCGGTGGCGGCGGTAGTGGCGGTGGCGGCAGTCGTGGGGCGGGGCGGGGCGCGGGCCGGGGATTGTTTGTTCCTGCAGCAAACCCCAGCTGGTGCCGGACAGCGGTGGCGGCGGAGGAGGCGGACTAGCTGCGATCGGCTTCCTTCAGCCGGCTCCCGACGCCGCCGCTGCCGCTGCTCTTGCAGCCTAAGGAGGAAGTCATGACATTGATCAGTGACACACGCGCGCACACACACACACACACACGGGCGGCGCCCCCGCCTGCGAGAACAACAATGAGAGCCGCCGGGGCACGTGATGCCGGGGCCGAGCCCCATCAACAAAAACAAGCACGTGCGAAAAGGCCCAGAGGCGGGAGGGGGGGGCGCCGCTCTGCCCACGCCCAGCCAGCCAGCGGGTGGGGTGGGGTGGTGGGGGCTGTCCTGCCCTGTGCCCCCCCCGCCGCCCCCTTCCGTGCAACTGACAAGGAGGCAGCCAAGCAAGGATGGTGGAGTGCTCTCCCTTTGCTAGTTACGGTTACACACACACACACACACACACACACCCGTCGGATGCATTTGGAGTACATTTTTACTCATCATTACTAAATAATTTAATGTTGTTATTAAATAATAATAATAATAATAATAATAATAATAATAATAAAATAATAATAATAATAGCCAAAGCGCATAGACTTCCAGCTGCAGATCCGATGCTGAAAACGAAGAGTTTTCCCGCTGGGGAGTGAGTCCCATTGACCTCGGGAGTTCAACTTTAGAATTCACTTCTACAAGATGTAGTGATGGTGGCCACCAATTGGGTCGGCTTTAAAAGGGGATTGGACACATTTGTGGAGAGAGAAGGCGATCAATGGCTACTGGTCCTGGCTGGCGCTATGCCACCTCCAGGATCAGAGGCAGTCTGCCTGTGTACACCTAGTTGCTGGGGAACATGGGTGGGGGCAGGGTGCTGTTGCGCTCATCTCATGTCCTGCTTGGGCATCCCGTGGGCAGCTGGTCGGCCACTGTGTGAACAGAATGCTGGACTGGATGGACCCTTGGTTTGATCCAGCAGGGCTCTTCTTATGTCTTAACCTGGTGCCAAAAACTGACAATGTTGGCGCCAGGCAGGCCTCAGTGGGGAGAGCATTCTGCAGCGGTGGGGGGGGGGCACCACCGAAACGGCCCTCTCCTTTGTTGGAGTCCAACTCCCATCACCCCTAGCCAGCATAACCAGTGGCGAGGGATTGTGGGAGCTGCAGTCCAGCAACATCTGGAGGGCCACAAGTTGCCTGCCCCGACCTAGTCCGAGCATCCTTTGCGAGCTGGAACCAAGTGGGCCACCAAAACGTTGTCCAGCGGAGCATCACCTACCTTCTGCCCTTGGCTGGCACAGAGAACTGGAAATGATGACTGTATACAGAAGATGCTGGGAGCCATGTTGATGGGGGGGGGGGTGATTTAGAAATGGCACAGTAGGGTAATCAGTGGTGTGATGGAGCCAGGGCTCACAGAGATGCAGCAGGGTCACTTTTTTTTTTTTTTAATTAGCATCATCTGCCACCCAAGGCTTCCTCCACACCCCAGACTTCCCTGTTCCCTCTGAGCTTAGCTGCAATCCTCACAGTTGCTGGCAGGGAATGGATTTTCCCAGCAACAACAGATTGTTCCCTGTCTAATACAAAGTTTTCTGGGGTGGCTTGGCCTTCGAATGGGCAATTAAGACCCATGAGCTTTACCCAAGACGTGCTCCTGGTGGAGATCAGACTGCAAGAAGTGGTTTGTCGATCTGGATCAGCACCGCTACCTGCACTCTCCTTTGGAGGCGTGGCTAGGGGAGCTGACCTGGCGAGTGCCTGCACTTCGGAATTTACCACTGCACCTCTGACAGCTATACATTTATTAAGATCAACCAAACTGTTGCAAGATAGAAAGCAAGCTTCTTCTTTTTTTTTTTTGTTGCTGCTGCTTTTGCATTCCCTGGAACACTTCTTCAGGCTGGATGTTGAGCAAAACAAGGCTGGGGCAGGAAGAGGGAACTGGGCATGTTGATGGAGCCCCCAAGTCTGCAGTTTGTAACAGTTTTCAAGCGGGTTTCAGGAGGGGTAAGGCAGACTTAATTAGATGAGTCTCTTCTAGGTGCAAAAACAATGTCAGAATGCAGAACATGCATGCAATTTCAGAAAAGTGGGAGGGACTTTGTCCCAGCACCCTCTGCATCCTGAAATCGTTCTGCACCTAGCAGAGGGAGACTCGTCCAGTTAAGTCTGCCCAGCCCCTCCAATCCAGTTTAAGACAGTTTCAAACTCTGCAGACTTTGGGTCTCTCTCTCACTCTCTCTTGTTTTGCTCAACATCCACCCAGAAGAAGAGTCCTAGAAATGGCTGTGACTGTGTAACAAATGCCTTGCAGCTTGAGTTTATCTAAACTCAGCCTAATATATCTCATTTAAGGCAGGGATAGGATGGACCCGCTTAGCCTAATTTCTTTCTTGGTTTCCTTAAAAAAATAAAAAAGGAAAGGAAATCTCCCCCCACCCCAACCCCGGGGTCCACCCTTTTATCCTTAGATTTGCAGACCAAGAGTGCATAGTCAGGATCTCATAACAACGAAAGCATAACAACAAGAGCCAGTGTGGCATAGTGGTTAGAGTGTTCGACTGGGACTTGGGAGATCCGGGTTCTAGTCCCTGCTCGGCCATGAAATTCACTGGGTGACTTTGGGCCAGTCATTGACTCTCAGCCTAACCTACCTCACAGGGTTGTTGTGAGGATCAAATGGAGAGGAGGATGATTATGTAAGCTGCCTTGGGTTCCTTGCAGGAAAAAGGTGGGGTATAAATATAATAAATATAATAATAAATAAATAAATAAGAAAGATCTGGTCTTTATAAAGCAGTATTCTCCAACCTTGGGTCCTGAGATGTTTTTGGCCTACAACCCCCAGCATGCCCCAGCCAGCTGGTCTTGGGCATGCTGGGAGTTGTAGGCCAAAAACATCTCAGGACCCAAGGTTGGAGAACACTGGTCTAAAGTGATATTGAGTTTTGCACTCTTACTTAAGAACACAGGACTTTTCTTTCTGGGTCACGCCATCTAGTCAAATCAAATCAATTACGGTCCATTATCAGATCAAAAATACAAAGTGCTGTGTGTGTATGTCTCCCTACCTATATTTATACATGGACACGCACACATATACAGTAATGCCTTGGATTGCAAGTAACTTGGTCTGAGAGAGTTTTGCAAGACAAGCAAAAAAAATTTTTAAAATTTTGACTTGATAAACAAGCAAGTTCTTGGTAGGGATGTAACCGCTCACCTCGAGCGGGCTTAGCAGGTCGAAATCGGCCCCACTCACGCCTGCCGGAGACTCGCTTTGATATAAGAGTGTTTTGGATTACAAGCACAGTTCCGGAATGAATTATGCTTGCAATCCAAGGTATTACTGTACACAGAAAGAGGGAGCAAGAGAGAAACACACACACGGAGCAGTATACCATTTAAACCAGGGATGCAGAAATTCTATTTCAGAGAAGCTTTTGGAGAAGCTTTCTCTTACCAGCCCCCCCCCCCCCGTAAGTAAGTAAGCCCCACTGAAGACATTTGTACTTCTTCCCGAGTAACTGTGCATAGGATTGCACTATTTGTTTTAACTTAATTCAAGTTACTTAAATTCTGTAAGATTATTCCAGTTTAAGTGTTTCTTTAAATCTAAATTGTGTGAATAGAACACAAAAAGTGCTTTAAACTGGGGCCTTTCCACAATAACAAACAACAGCAAAGCTGTTCAGCCCCTCAAAGTTACTCCTTGCAGGGATGTTGAAGAGTCCTTGGTCTCGAGTCACGAGTCGAGTCACGAGTCTTTGGACCCGAGTCTCGAGTCCGAGTCCTTGGTCCAAAATGGTGACTCACGAGTCCCGAGTCACTCCCAAAGCTGACTCCACGAGTCCCTGTTAAAATCAATGGGGGGTTTTCCCAACAAAATAAGGCTACTTCAGATGTGTGGCTTAAATAAATTCTAGCCACAAGTGTGCCTTTTTATTTCAAAACTCTGCAACTGATTTTGACAAGAACAGACCAGGCAGACAAACCCAAAATAACCAGGCAGGCAGAGGAGGCAGGGAACCCCAAAGCAGGCAGGCAGAGGCCTTTGTCTTGGGCAATTCAAACTGTGGAACGGGTTAAGAAGAGACCAGGCAGGCAGAGGAGGCAGGGAACCCCAAACAGGCAGGCAGAGGCAGCCAACCCAAAATGTCTGAAAGGTTGCATTTTAGGAAAATGATTTTTAAAAATAAAATCTTTGCCGGCAATCGCACTTCTCTCCACCCCTTCTGGCACAGCCCAGGGATGTTGAAGAGTCCTTGGTCTTGAGTCCCGAGTCGAGTCTCGAGTCCCATTAAAAATATTGGGACTCAAGTGGGACTTGAGTCAGAGGGGGGACTCAGTCCGACTCACGAGTCAAGTCCGGGTCGGGAGTCCGAGTCCCCATCCCTGACTCCTTGTGCTTAAAAACCAGAGTAGAGGTGTTGGAGCAAAACGATGAAGGGGCTCAAAACCCAAATGTGTCCTTTTGTATTTTCCCCCACCCAAAAGCTCCCGCTCCTCCGCATCTCCTTCTTTTCTTCTGCTTCTCCAACTGCCCTGAAAATGCGGGACCAATCCTGACCATTTTAAAAGAAAAAGAGATTGCCCTGCAACCACTGACCCCTCCGCCATGAAAAACACCAGATATCAACAATTAATATTAATTAATAGTATTTTATTGTTTTTATTCTATGTACATCGCCCAGGGTGGCCGGTTGCCGGCCAGATGGGCAATTAATAAATGTAAATAATAAATAAATATAAATTAAGGGTTTAAGTAAGGTAAAAATAAAATAAAATACAAAAGCCACTAATAAAATATTATAAAATAATATTGTGAAGGAATGTGCCAGTCCTTTGATTCTGAACGAGAGATCAGAGGCTACAAACTGCTAGCTTTGATTCTGCCGTTCCCAAATCACCTAGCCTCAAACCCAGCCCTGGTCTCAGACACTGGAATTAGCACGAACTGGCAGAGAAACTACACACACACAGTGTAGGGGAAAGTGAAAGAAAGTTTATTTTTGGGTTAGTCAGTTACAAATTAGGTGGGAAGATAAGGGAAGTGAAACTGACAGAATTGAATACCTTTGTTACACACAGTCAGAGCTACAAAACAACAAAACTAAATCTCACATTAGAGAACCCAGGCACTCACACATTAGCTTGGGGTTGCTCTTCCCGGGACATGCCTCAGCCATAGTCCCCCGCTCCACACTTCCTTGCGTCCAGAAAAACAACAAAACTCAGAAGCCACGGCTGACCATATCGATTTTCTCCCGCCACTCCCTTCGATAGCCCAACTGTCACTTGGCCAATCAGGATGAATTTCATCTGGGCTAGGCAGGGGAGGGGGTGGCTCCTAGGTGTCAGAAGGGTGAATTCCTGACCATACCTAGAGTGCTTGGGGAACATTTGTGTGCGAATAAGTTGTAGACTCTGAGGTGAGACAGAGCCATCAGGAGAAACTATCTATCTATGTACATTTGCAGGAGATTCCCAGCCTCCGGCTGGAATTACACTTATTTACATGTGTGTGGTGGGGAAGGACACAGAGACCCTGTATGCTTTTCTTCACAAATATATAATATAATAATGTAATAATTATAATATATAAGATTTTGTGTGTTTCCTCTAATAACCTTTGTACTTGACCATGCCCTTTGGTTGCATGGCCATGCCCTCTTGATCACACCTTCATGTTGCTTAACCATACCTCTTTCAAATTCACATGTGTGTCCCTATTTTCATCTGTGAAATGTTGGAGGGTATGGGATAATGTCAGGCAAAACAATAAGATACCTAGAACTAATTGTCTCTACAGGCAACTTAGATAATAACAGTGTAATCAGTCCTCTCCTAATATCCCAGTAGAAATTACAATATAGTAGGTCATGTTGCATTACAATCTCAAAATCCCCTGAGCCACAGGGGGACAACAAGCTTGCAACAAAGGCCATCCAATCCAGCATTCTACAGCAAGAATCCTAGGAGTGGGTGGTCCACCAGAAATTGTCCATTCGCTCATCCCTAGATTGTGATGTACCTTCTGCCCATCTGTGCTCTGCACCATGGTTGCCCATCTACGATGGCCCCATTTCCAAACACTCACTCCCAACTCTATGGCCTGGAAGTTCCAGTTCATCGGTGCCTTATTTCATGTATGGGAAGACACACAAAAGAAGAACCCAAGATAGCATGAACCTGTTGCCTAATCTTGAGTGGAGGAAGGCCAGGAGGTCACATGAGAGTCTATGCAAGTTTCCACTGGGGCTTCAACAAGAGTTAAGGATGTAGACAAATTGGAGCACATTGAGAGGGCAATGAAAATGGTCAACAGTATGGAAAACATGTATAGCCATCGTAGCTAGTAGCTGTTGTTCGCCTTATCCTCCACGAATTCAACTCTAACTCCCTTTGCACTACATCTCCAGTGTCATTGTAGAATTAAATATGCTTGTAGAAAAGGAGGGCCCCAGCACCAAGCATCACCCGCCAAGACCCCACACCGCAGACTTCTGCACACGGGCTGTTCCGGCCTGCCTGGACGCTTCACATGTGCCAGTTGAAGTTCCTCTCTCTCTCTCTCTGGATTGCCGCTTCTGGCCTGTGAAGGAGCAGACACAGATGAGCCCCTGCCCGTTGGCCTCTCCTATAGATGTGTCCACAGCTTCCCATGCAATACATTTTGTTTAAAAGGAAAGCATGCACACCTTTGACCAGATGGGCTTATACATGTATATAATTTGTAAGAATGGGGAAACAAAAGAAAAGAAGAGCCAGTGTGGTGTAGTGGTTAGAGTGCTGGGCTGGGACTTGGGAGATCCGGGTTCTAGTCCCCGCTCGGCCATGAAACTCACTGGGTGACTTTGGGCCAGTCACTGACTCTCAGCCTAACCTACCTCACAGGGTTGTTGTGAGGATAAAAATGGAGAGGAGGAGGAGGATTATGTAAGCCGCCTTGGGTTCCTTGCAGGAAAAAAGGCGGGGTATAAATAAATTAATTAAATAAATAAGGCAGGAGAAGAGAAGATGGGGGAGGCAGATGATGGCACTTTTCAAATATCTGAATGGCTGTCACGTAGAAGAGGCCAATACTTATTCTCTGCTGCTCTAGAGCAGCGCAGAAAGTAGTTCAAATATTTTGGACTTCAATTTCCAGCATTCCTGGCCATTGGCCATGCTGGCAGGGGCTTTGGGGAGTTGAGGTCCAAAACAGCAAGAGATCTACCATCTGCCTACCCTTGTTCTAGAGCAGGGCTCTCCAACCTTGGGTCCCCAAATGTTGCTGGACTACAGCTCCTAGAATCCCTTGCCACTAGCCATGCTGGCTGGGTATGCTGGGAGCTGTAAACCAGCAACATCTGGGGACCCAAGGTTGGAGAGCCCTCTTCTAGAGGGTAGGACTAGGTCTAATGGGCTTAAATTACAGAAGGGGTAGATTTCATTCATTTGAACATTAGGAGACACTTATAATGTTAAGAGCAGTTTTATAGGGTGGGCATGTGCCCTCTATTACGGAAGACAGTCCTCTGTTTGAAGAACTGCCACACTGACAGGGCTATCCTCCACTGGAAGGTCCGTCCAGTTCAATCCTTTTTTTTTAAAGACTGGAGAGCGGCAGGGGCCTTGAAGCTGCCCATCATCAGCACCTGGAAAGCAGATTGACCAAGACACATGTCGCCTGGCCACAGTCTTCCACACTATCAGGTGAAATATACTGTATTTCTCTTTAAATAATTACAATAATTTCTAAATTTGCATCTATACATATACATTAGAATATGCACATTTTATGCAAACCAGTGTCCTCTTCTTTGGTCATGCATTTCCTCTTTTTGGGCAATTCATAAGTGGCCACCCTATCAATGGAACCAATTACCAAGGGTGGCCGTGTGTCCTACTTTAGAGAAGAGAATCCTTTCTTGGAAGGCACCCTCGGTTTGAAGGGCTGCCCAGTCCAAGTCTGGTTTAAAGACCAAGAACCTTATGAAGGGAGAGCAAGGGCCTTGCAGTTGTGTTGCCAGGTTGTAAGCAGTACAGTTTGATCGGGGCGGGGCTGGGCTGGGCTAAGAGGTATGATTGGATAGAATCAGAACCAGGGAAATTCAGTTCATAAAAGAAGGGAGCAGCACACAACTGGCCAGGAGAACAGACTCGGGGGAGTGGCGGGGAGAGGACATACTGAAGAAGAGAGAAAGCAACAAAATACAGGCGGGTCTGCCGCTGAGGAACAGGAACAGCCAAATCATTCCAAACACAAGTTGTTGACCAACAGCCCTTTCCTGCTTCCTTTCCCAGCAGCTCCTGAGAAACTGGAGCAGACGAGAGCAGGGAAACCCTAGAGGATTCACATTTCAGACTACGGACCAGAGGCTGAAGATGAATTCCTGGGCGACCTGGGAGTTTTCTGGACCCCGTCCTGGCATTTGATCTGAACAGGGGTGCCCTTGGCTGAGTCAGAAATGTGCAGCTAAACTACACTGTGTTTGAACGACACTGAAAACCAAGCAGCCAAAAAGTAAAGATAAAATCATCTTCACAATGAATAGCTTTTTTTTTCTCTCTCTCTCTCTCTAAATGGTTCTTAATGTGACCAAACAAAAAACCCCAAAGGGAGCAAGGGAAAAAACCTTTCCTTGTCATAGAGATGGAGGAAGCCGAAAGAAAGTATGATGACAAGTTATGAGAAATCAGCCCTTTTGTGCTCATGCAGTGGCTATTTATTCAGCAAAAAAATAAGAATAAAATGCAAGTGCGCCTCTGCAATATTCTCTCAGCAAGAAAAACAACACTGTGCTATATTTGGGAGTGGGAAAGGAGAGGGAAGGACAGCACACGATACATGTTCCAGCTGTCTCTTGACACCCACAATTCCATTTCCTCCTACAGACTAAATATTCTCCTGGTTACCAGGTTTTTTGCGGGGGGGAGGGGATGAAAACGAAGGCAAATTTTGGCAGATCCTTTTGTCTCTTCTCTGCTAAGTGCGCCGCTGCCTCCACACATACTTTTAAGGACCTAATGGAGAGAGCGCAGCATGATGATTTCCCAGAGATGTGGGCAGTTCTCTGAACCCCCCTCTGCAGCATTCTAGGAATCAGAAAGAACATGCATTTTTCTGCTTGAACATTTCTGTCTCTCTCAGCTAGGCTGCCGATACACTGGGTGTGAATTCCCCATGCTGTCGAGCAAGCATGCGCCTTCAGTCGCTCAAGTCATCATGCCGTAGTGATAGATAGCAGAGGAGCCGAAATGCTATGCATTTCTGGAAGGCAACAACGATGCAGACAGTCAGGAAAGCTGACAGGGGCTGCTTTGGTCACAGGTTTGTCGTCAAGACTTGACAGGTACCCGCTGCAAGCGCAAAAAGGGCAGGGCAGGCCAACTAAAACATTGCGGCATCTTTGCTGAGTCAGGGGAAAGGTGCATTCTAGGTCAGTGACTTTTCTCTCACAGCAGTCAGTACTGGATGCTGCACTGCAAGCATGGAATAGTTCAGGAAACTAATGCGGGAGGGAGCTAGCTAGTTCCAAGACAAAGTGAGATAAATTAATGAATTCTGTTTTATGGCACTTACTCTATGCCACTAGGATCAGGAAAGTTCAGCCCCAAAACAACCACCACCACCACCACCACCACCAAGATCATGGGTCCCCCTTACTCAGGGCTATAGGGCAGCCTTCCCCAACCCAAATATTTTGGATTTCAGCCCCCATCACCCCTGAACATTGGCCATGCTGGCTTTGGCTGATGGGAGTTGTGGTCCAAAACATCTGGAGGGTACCAGGTTGGGGGTGGCTGATATAGGGCAGTTGTGGGCAGAAAGTACTGGTAGATCTCCAGATGTTTAGGACTTCAACTCCCAACATCCCTGAGCATTGGCCATGCTGGCAGGGGCTTCTGGGAGTTGAAGTCTAAAAAACCTGGAGATTTCTGCCTACCTCTGCTATAGGGGATAGGCCACTGGGTGGATTAAACTTGCACTAGGGTGATTATTACCTTGGCAGTGGCCATTCCCAAGACTTTGTTGGGTGATAACACAGATATGTTTGCATGGGTGAGCCATTTAACATATGCAGTGAGATTAAAAACAACAATAACAATAACGGAGTCCTTATTCAAACCTCAGGAAATAGAGTTGAAACCCTTGGTGTATTTTACGGCAGCAATTGCACGTTGATATCTGCCTTTGAAATCCCTTTGTTCAAGAATGGCCACCTTAAGGTCATTGACAGAGTGTCCTTGGATGCTGAAATGTACCCCTATTGTTTTTGGACACAAAAAGATTTGTGTCCTTTTATTCTTTTGTTTGCCCTATGTAGAATGCAGTAGGGCATTGCGGGCAAATGATGCCATATATCTCATTGGAAGAGGAGCAGGCGTAATGAACCCCTCGTGTTGTATGTGGCATTACATTGTGGCATTATACCCTCTATTAGGTCCAACCAAAACTGTCACAACGGCATGAGCAATCTTTCTAATTCCCCAGAACTCTTCATCGGCAAAACTGGGGATGGTGAGGTAAAGAAAAATTGGGGATGTTGTATCTGCAAAGCCTTGTGGTTTATAATAGTCTTTAAATGGTTTGCAGGGAGAGTTGTGCAGATGATATCAGATTAGCCTCACTAGATTTCAAGATGCAAAGGGACAAAGGCCCCCGCTAAAAATGGAAAATCTCTCTCCCCCTCCCTATAAATATATGTTCTACTACAGGTTCTCCAACCTCGCTGGCTGGGGCATGCTGGGAGTGTAGGCCAAAAAACTATGGGGAACAAGGTTGGAGAAACCAATCCCTAACGCTAGCCACACGGGCGGTTTGTGTATTTTGTGCTCCAGAATAGTTTTTGTCGCTATCGTGCAACAGACCAAAAACATCTGGACCCACGGTTGGAACACTGGTTAGAGTGTCGGGTGATACATATAAATAGTGGTGTATTAAATTATAAATAAAAATAATAAATAAATAAATAAATAACTAAATAATTCAGAAAATCGTCTGTATAAAGCAGTATCTCCAGCCTTGGGTACCAGAAGTTGTGCTACAAACTCCCAGCATGCCCCAGCCAGAAGCTGGCTGGGGACTGGGGAGTTGTAGGGCCAAAACATTCTGGGACCCAATGTTGGAGAGCACTGTTCTAGTAGTTAATTAGTTCTGACTCCAGCACTATTCAGAACACCACAGGTTCCTTGTGAGGCAGGGAACAGAAGTAAAGAGAAACATCCGTCTCTCTATTTCTGATGTTCAGGCGTGGGTGCCGATGCTTACATAGCCAAAACAGCACCGCCCATGCAGAAGAATTAGCTATGAGCAGGGCCAGTGGAACCCTGAGGTTTCCAGAAGCACAAAAGAACTGGTGAGGGGGGGAACCCTCTAAGCAGGGGAGGGGAGACCCTAAAAACAGCCCAATGAGGACTGAGTGTGCTCGGTAGCCATGGAACGCTGACTGATGGTTGGGGGAGAAAATTAGAAAAATGGGTGGGAAGGGAAGGGAAGGGAAGGGAATGTCCTGGAGAAGGGGGCATGGCTCACTGATCAGTTCAGGAGCACTCCACAATGCAACATTTTGTTCCAGGTCCCACTTGTAGCCTTTTTATTAGCAAAGTGGAGATTTATTGTCGGTGTAGGAAGGTAACTTACTGCTTACTTGTGCGTGCATCTGGAAGCCCCATTTTCCCACCTGTAAAATGGGAA
The DNA here is from genome assembly GCA_021292165.1 of Shinisaurus crocodilurus. Lineage (NCBI taxonomy): Eukaryota > Metazoa > Chordata > Lepidosauria > Squamata > Shinisauridae > Shinisaurus > Shinisaurus crocodilurus. Next base: position 27,227,657 of record CM037883.1, read on the forward strand.
CAATAATGGACAATAGGGTCCATTATATTTACTGCTGTGGAGTATTCGGTTGTCTTTTGTGTTTCTTGAGGTAACAAATGCCATTTCCAGCCACCTTCTCCTCTCTGGCCTTTCTTTGTCATCAAGCCTCAGCCTTCTCACCCCTATCCAGAACTCTGCTTCTCTCATTCACTTCTCTCCTCACTCAGGCCATCGAATGCCCCCCCCCTCAAATCCGTGCCGTGGCTTCCCAACCTCTTCTTCTTACATCGCAAACTCCTAGTCCTTATTTTCAAGACGTTGCCCTCAAAATGGATGATGCCTAAGTAGATACAACAGTATTTTCTCACGTTCATTCTTTGCCTTGCTTCCCTTCCCTCCTTTTAACCTCCCACCCCCCACCCCACCCACTGCCATTTAGACTGTATTCTCCTTGGGGCAGGGGCCTGGGTTGTTTTGCTCATGTTAGTTGTTGCCACATTATTAGGATTACTTTTTAGAATGCCTCTTCTAAGGGTGGAAGTAGATGTTCAGTAGCGAACATGGGATTCTTTTCATGTGTTCTAGCATCGGTTTTATTGCAGTTGTTTTTTTATTATGTATGCTGTCCTAGGGGTTTCGGCTATAGGGCAATGCATAATGGAAATAAATAAATAAATAAATAAATTGTTCTGCCTTCATGTGCAATGGACTTGAGTTGCAGCCCATGGCCATCACTGATTTATACAATCAAGATCTTAGGATTGTCGTCAACGCAAACAAAGGATTCACTGGCTCTGTCATCAGCCACACTTCTTTACCACCTGTTCTTGTTCGTGGTGGTGATGTGTATTATATTATTTACTCTTTAAAATAAAATAAAAATAAAGCTTACCGGTATAAGAGTTACACACAACAAGTGGTCCGTCACAAGATCTTGGTGTTTCTCTTTGGCTCTGTAAACTCCATCCATCTATGGTCTGCATGATTGCTTATTCCAGGAAAAGAGAAAGAGAAAGAGAGAGAGAGAGGCAGGTCACAAGTCCCTCATCTTGTGTGAGGTGGGTTATTACTCTCTTCCAGCTCACTTCAACCAAGGATTCTGGCAGGAGCTGCAGGTACCTGTGAACAGCTGCCCCTTGTGGTGCACCACTGAACTGCAGGTGGCCACTTCTCCATGCAGCATCTTCTGGACCTGCCCTAGGTCTGCCCAACCGGGCTGGTCATTGGATCCTCCTGGACCAGAAGAAGTATAAGAGGGTTTTCGGTGCCAGTTCAGCCCAGCTTGACCAACAAGGGCTTCCTGAATTCTGGTTCCTGTATCCTTTGGCTGCTCGAGCCCTGACTTCTGGCTGATCCCAACACTCTTCAGTCCTGATTTATATCCTGCTTCTTTATTTTGCCTCCTGGTTAGTCCCTGCAGTTACGACCTGCTCTTCAGTCCCGACTTCTGGCTTGTCCCCTGGGCTCCTCTTTCTCTGCAGCTCAAAATGCTCTCCCTTCCCCGGTTCATTCAGTGTTTGAGAAACAACGGGAAACTGAAAGACATCCAACTCTGGCTGGTTGGTATTTACAATGGGAAAACTCATCCATCGGGCTCTCTAAGGGATTGGCTAAACCTGAAGCCAGCCAGGCCAGATCGCAGACTCACAGTATGGTTTTGTTTCTTTTGAAGCTAATTTCACAGCATGCAGCCTCTTGTAAAATCCTTGCTACCTGATTGCTCTCTGACATGGTTGCACTGTATTGTCTGCAATGAAAAATTCGCTTGTTCATACATGGCATGCAACCTAATATAGTTTAAAGTGACAAGTGGGGCCTGCAACAAAATGTTGCAGTGTGCAGTCCTCCTGTTCAGTGTTCCAGCCCATCAGCCAGCCATGCCTTCCTCCTCAAAACTCCATTCTGCTCCATCCACCCCCAGGCCAGTTTCCTGTCTCCCCCCCCCCGCCCGCCCGACAGTCAGTCAACATTTGGCTCTTATGGGTTCCACACACCCCTTTTGTTTTTTCTAAAGCTGCTTTTATTTTTTGCACTTCTGCTAACCTCGGGCCTTCCCTGAGCCTGCTGGTACTTCCCTCTCGTGCATGGGCGGTGCCGTTTTGGCTACATAGGTTACGGCACTCACAGCCTGAACATCAGAAATCCAAACTGGCAGGGGGGAGGGAGGTCCTGTGCCTATGAATGGAAGAAAATCTCCCATTCAAACCAATGAAAACCTTTCCTCCAGTGCAGACAGCAGGCACAAGGGGCCCAATCCGGATTGGGACCACAGCAGGGCAGGGGGCAAAGCATTAAAGGCCCCTTCCCACAGGGTCCTGAACTTTGGGACCACCTGTGCCCTGCTATTTACTTTAAATAGCTTTTGCACAATCTGACGGGGTGGGTGGGTTGGTGACTCCTGCGTCAGTGGGGCTCCTCATCCGTTGAAGCTTTTATTCTGAGCTTTATAGGAGCGATCCATGGTGCTGCTGTACTCCATCCCCAAAATAGGTTCACCACCACGGAGCTCCGTGGATAGCTCCTATAAGTCTCAGAATAAGAGCTGCAATGGATAAGGAGCCCCACTGACATAGAAGTCGCCAGCCTCCCCTGCAGTCTAAATATTGCTGTTGGAGTAGGGAACTCCGGATAAGTAAGATTCATGAACCCATTTCAAGAAGGGTTCTGATGCGTAAATACTAATAGTGTGGAAAGCTAAGCAGGGTCAGGCCTGGTGATTCCTTGGATGGGAGACCCCCCCCCCCTCCTCTAGTTTCCTGCATTGAGCAGGGGGGTTGGACTCGATAGCCTTGTAGGCCCCTTCCAACTCTATGATCTATGAAATCTATAATAAAATAAAATGAAGGAAGGAATGGGACATGATAGGAAACCTGATGTGAAAAAAACAGCAACTGCCCTCTGAGTGAGATGGGAAGCAAATATTTATTGCAATACTGCCACCTAGTGGTAATGTACAGAAATAAGCCAGGCCAGACTTCACTGGATTGGGCTAGCTAGCACTCAATCTCTACAGCAGGGCTCTTCCAACCTTGGGCCCCCAGATGTTGCTGGACTACAGCTCCCAGAATCCCTTGCCATTAGCCATGCTGGCTGGGTATGCTGGGAGCTGTAGGCCAGCAACATCTGGGGACCCAAGGTTGGAGAGCCCTGCTCTAGAGCAAGGATGGGGAATGTGTACACCTCCAGATGTTCCTGGATTGCAGCTCCCATCATCTCTTACCATTGGCTAAGATGGCTAGGGTTGATGGGAGTTGTAGTCCAACAACATCTGCAGGGCCACACCAGAGGCAGTGTTAGGGGGTGGCCCACTAGGGCTGGAGCCCCAAATCTTTCATTTGGAGCCCCGAATCTCTGGGAGGCCCTCTGCCCCACCACCCTGCTGTCCAGGGGCACTTACTGAAAGAAAAGCACAGAGGCCCTGATGTTGCATCTGATCCCCCATTGATTAGCTGCCTTTTTGCCCACAGGTGCTTCACCTCCTGCTGCCTCCCTGCCTTAAATCTTTCTAGCTGAGGTTTTTTTCTGAAATCCAAGGCCCTCCTCTCTCCTGTCCATACATTCCTTTTTACAAATAGGGGTGTCCTTAGGAGACAGGGTCCTTTAAAGATACACACACACATACACACAGAGAGAGACTTTAGAGCATATGTAGTAAATTAGCATATGCAAACTTGTGCATTTTTTGTGTCCTGTGGGCCTGAGCCCCAGATCGTTCCATTACCTAGCACCATCCCTGGGCCACATCTTCCCAATCCATGGAAGTTTGTGGGTCCTTTATATAACATCCTCCTCCTCCAGAGCCTCTCCTGTGTTTTCCAGCCATTTTTGCGGCTTTTTTTAGAGCGAGGAAAGTGCAGTATTATTTCCCATCGTGCTAGGAAGCACTAAAAAATGGTCATGTATTTTTTGCAATTGCGCTATACTGCAGCGCCACCTTATGGTTGTGTAATAGAATGTATAGGAAGGCAGAGAAAGAAAAACCCCGGGGAGGAAAAACACGGATAAAGGATGCGCTCTTCCACCTGTAAAGAAAATGGAAGAAGTGGTGGGTTAAACACAGCATGTAGAGAACCCCTTCGTGTGCAGCCCATTGCTGGCTTTAGACTACACGCAACATGTGCTGTTTTGTTTTACAGTGTTATAGTTGTGCAGAAGCGTTGACCATCTTTCAGCCAGAGGGCCAAATTCCATTTCAGAGGAGTTCTTGGGAGCTGTATTCCAGTGGTGGTCTGGGCCAAAGGCAAAAGGGACCAGGCCAAAATACCATAAACACCAGCATATTTTAGCTTAAAGCTCTTACTGCCAGTAAGTAAATCTTAGAAGAAACATTTCAACCTTTTTAGAATTGCGGGGGAGGGGAGACACAAAAAATCTGGGAAGCCACTAAATCACCAGCAGTTGGGGGGGAAAGGGTGGGGCCGGGGGAAGGGGGTGGGGCCATCTGAGAAACCCAGAGGGCCACATTGGAGCATAGGTGGGCAGGATTTGACCTGCAATTCAACACCCCTGTTGGGTATTATAACCATTTGAGTAAAGGCATTTTTAAAATGTGTACCCTGTTTATTTATACCCCAATGGGGTGGAAGTGTATTAAAGGATTTTTTAAAATTAATTTTTTAAATGTGAATTACACCAAAACAAAAACCATATTAAAAGAAGAAGAAGAAGAAGAAGAAGAAGGAGGAGGAGGAGGAGGAGGAGGAGGAGGAGGAGGAGGAGGAGGAGGAGGAGAAGAAGAAGAGAAGAAGAAGAAGAAGAAGAAGAAGAAGAAGAAGAAGAAGAAGAAGAAGAAGAAGAAGAAGAAGAAGGGGGGGGGAGGGAAATACAATTTTCTTACAGAAATTAAAATGAATCACTTACAATAAATGTGTATGCAGTGTATATCCATAAGTATCAATAAGTATGTAGTAATACAACTATCAGTAAAGATAGTTGCATAAGCATAAGCTTCTGAAAAAGCAGACCAAATATCCATATATTTATCCATCCACAGGTGGCGTCTGAATGCTCAAATGTTGGAAGCATTATTAGCTCCGTAGGAATTTAAAGCATGTGTATTGTAAGTTACTCCAGGGAGGTCAGTTTCCTTGTAGTGCCCTCACCCAGGACTAGTATCAGCATGCAAGGTCTTTGGGCTGCTGGCAGAGCCCCCTGGTCCTGATGCCTGTCCTGGGCCACACATCTTTGCATGATAACAAGGCTACCATTTTAATTTCCCACAATGCTCCTGAGGTAGCATCGCTCCAGGGAACTGTGAGGAATTAAAATTATGGCCTCTAGTGGAGGTCTGGGATCCACCATTTTTAATTTCGTATAATGCCTGCCTTGGAGCAATGCTACATTGAGGACAGTGTAGGAAATTGAAATGGCGCTCCTCCTATGTAGGCCCCACTAAGGAAGGGCAGGGCCCCTCAGAGGGCCCCTTGCTGAGGAACCGCTCAAACCTAAAGCTAGGCCCATCTCGGACTATCTCTTGGTTCCTTTATAATATCTAGGGCCCATTATCCCTGATGGGATAAGCCCCTTCTTCTCACTGAGTTTGTCTCTCAGGACAAAAGACAGAGCCAGAGAAGAGGGGGCTCATGCCCTCGGTGATATAAATCAGGGGTGGGCAACTTCAGGAGGTCTGGAGGCTATTTTTGCCACCACCACCACCACCACCGACCGGCTTGCAGTCTGTGGGACAACCCCCCAAAAAATTTAAAGGAAAAAAATGGCATCTGTAGCTGCTATAGCGTGCCAAAAGGGTCAAGTTTAGCTTACTTAATAACAAGCTAAATTTAACCCTTTTGGTGCTCTGTAGCAGCTACAGATGCCATTTTTCCAGGACACCCCAAATTTGGCAGGGTGGTGGGGGCTTCACTGGGTGTGTGTGTGTTGCATATTGCCCACCCCTGTTATAAAGGGATAAAGAGAACTTCAGAGGTGGCTGTCCTTTTCTGTGATTCCTTGAGGCTCACACAGGTGAAGCTGGCAGCAACTGACGGCCGTCCATTCAAGGCAGGAAGAAAATAGGACCTTGGATAGCTCCAAGTGCTGGCTGGAAAACGTTCCTACTGGGACAATAAGAGAATGTTGTTTCAGCGGCGAGCTAGAGCCATCTGAAGCCTTATATAGGTTGAAAAGACCTGCAGTGTGGTCCGCTCCACTCCTCCTGGAGGAGCAGACTGGGCTGTTAAAGGGCCCTCACTTGATTTTGTAGCCTGAGACTTTTGCAAGGCTGGGGAGATGGAGGTTCTCCTGGAGACTCGTCCTCTGAGTCAGAGGAAGATGATGGCAGGGCTCTGTCCTCTGTCCACGAGTGCCCCGAATAAGGCACTGAGTGTCCTAAGGCAGTAGCCTGTGCCTCATCCCCATCAGAATCCTCTGCTGCACACTAGAAAGTCCAAGAGCTGGGGGTTGTAACAGTGGCAAGGTCGGGCATTTGCCAGGGCCCCACCACCCATATGGTGCTGCCATTTTTACTTTGCACAGGGTACCCAGGAAGAGAATTCTCAGCTTGCCTGTCCCACCTCCCACCAAGGATGCTGTGCCTGAGGACTCACCAAATCCTGTAGCCAGCACTAATTCCATCTATACAACCAAGCATAGAACCATCTTAGGTTATGTATTTACAATCCACCATTAAGATAATAGCAAGTCATATATAGTGACGTTTTCTCCTGTGGGCAGAAAAGCAGGGGAAGATGGGGCAATTCTGAGCAGGAAAAAAATGGCTATGGGGAAAGGGATGTTAATGCTTTTCATTAACAAAAATGTTGGGAGGTTGTTAAACAGAGCAGCCAAGCAATTTGTGTTTTGGCCCTAAGTCTTAGGCCTTTTCTTGCTTTGTAAATTTTAACCAAAATCTATATTTAATAGCTGAGCATGTTTTTTAGAAACTAATCCTTTCATTTATTTCATCTTGCCTTTCTTCTAAGGAACCCAAGGCATGTAATATACATATTGCATATTACATATAATTTTGATTGTAAAGTTTCAACAAAAGGAAAGTAAAGAAAGAAAGAAAGAAAGAAAGAAAGAAAATGTGGCTACGTAGATTTGAATATATCTATATCTATATATGAAAATATGGGTTTCTAAGAGCTATTCATCAATTTCAACAAAAGCAGGCCAAATATCCAAATAAGTATCCATTCACAGGTGGCATCTATACACACCCCTGTTCAAATGATGAAAACGTTGTAAGGTCTTCAACCCATTGCGTTATAGGAGGTGAGCGTTTATCCTTCCAGTGCTGTAGTATCAGTCTTTTAGCTGTCAGAAGGACGTGGAGAATCCATTTGCGCTGATCATGCGTTAACCCCAGGAAGCAGGTAGATAATTTAAAGAACTATGTACATCGGCGAATATTAAAGACTGTTCCACTACAAATTTATCTGTGTAATAACCTCCTCCCCAAAAGAAGCAACTACTGGACATTGCCAAAACATACGTTTTAAAGGCGCTTTAGCTGCATCGCACTGCCAGCAATTCACTGGATTAGACAATCCTTTATTAAAGAGACATTGTGGCATCCAACAGACACGAAACAAAAGTTTTTGCTGAATAAGATGCAACCTGAGATCCATAGACAGATACAGGTACAGATGCCAAGAAGGCGGCAGTGATCCATTGATTAGGCAAAATGGGACAATACAGTTCTCTATATTCCATTCCTGCTTAAGACTCTGTATATCACCGATAATAAATATATTGATAGACATGGGATAATAGGTTGACTTGCCTGGCTGGCCTCAATAAGTGCTTCCAATAGCGAGGGAGAAACTGAAGCTGTGAAAGCGGCAAGGCCGAACCTAGATACTAACAAATGTTGCAATTGTAAGTACAGCCGTTCAGCTGTAGCTGGCAAATCCTATTTAGCCCACAAAACAGAGAACGACAAAAACTCATAATCAGCACCCACCAGTTGATCCAAGGTTAAAAAAAGAAGAAAAAGGAAGCATATATGGTTATCCGCCACCCCATTTCCTCCTCACATCAACCCTGCAAAAATAGGTTTGGCTAAGAGAGGGAGGGAGGTCCAAGCAAGGTCTCCTGAATGGCTTCATGGCTGAGCAGGGATTTGAACCCAGTTCTTCCCAGCCCTAGTCTGACATTCTAACCTACCCTTCCCCAACTTGGTGGCCCCCAGGTGTTTTGGACTTCAGTTCCCATCAGTCCCAGCCTGCATTGCTAATGGTCAGGGATGCTGTGAGTTGTAGTCCAAAACTGCTGCAGGACCCCAGGTTGGCGAACGCTGTTCTGATCACGACACCGTGTGATCTTCAAGTGAGAGACGTTACCACTTTATCTACATCCACAGGTTCAGGCGCCTTTCTCACTGGAAGTTCAGTTGTCCGACAATGAACCTTACATACTTTTGCAGCAAGTGGGCCCTTATCTAAAGATACGAAGGGAAATGGGAAGGGCCAGGCCAACAGAAACACCCTGTTAGCAGACTCTGAATCAGTCTTGACTATGCTAAAAGGCCCATTCATGTGTAACTCCTACTCGTGCAGGGCAGACACACGTAACCATTTCTCTTTCAGCATGAGACACCACACCACCCCCAACATACTCCACAAGGAAGCCCTTCAGATATACAGATGGATTTTCAAGTCTGCTCATTGCAGGACGTGTGGACAGCACCGGCTGATTCATTATATAGTCACCATTTTATTTATTTATTTTTTATTTGCATTTATTTATCGCCCATCTGGCCAGCAAACCGGCCATCCTGGGCGATGTACATAAGATAAAAACAGGATAAAATACATTAAAACAGTATAAAATTTTAAAATCTTAGCCCATCCCATATTCCCACCTGAATAGCCAAGTTTTTAGTGAGCAGCAGAAGCTCAGCAGAGAGGGGGCATGGCAGAGGTCACTCGGGGGAGAGAGTTCCACAGTACGGGGGCCGCCACAGAAAAGGCCCTCTTCCTCGTCCCCACCAGTCTAGCTGCTCTGACTGAAGGGACAAGGAGAAGGCCGTCTGTGGCAGATCTTGTTGAGCGGCCTACTTGGTGTTGCTGGTGACGCTTCTTGAGATAGACTGGACCGGAGCCGTATAGGGTTTTAAAGGTCAAAACCAACACCTTGAATTCGGCTTGGCAACTGGTAGCCAGTGCAGCTCCTTGAGCACTGGAGTGATGTGATCCCACCGGCGGCTGCCTTTAACCAGGCGAGCCGCTGCGTTCTGTAGCAGCTGTAGCTTCTGAACCGTCTTCAAGGGTAACCCCACGTAGAGCGCATTACAGTAGTCTAGGCGATGGAATCACCATCATCATGATTCCCTCTAAACACTAACTCAGGAGTTCAAGTGCCAATCATTTTAAAAATGAAACAGTCCCCCCCCCCCAAGATAAGGTGATAATGCTCCCTATATACTCAAGGGACTCTTGAGTTACACCAAAGTGTGTGTGTGTGTGTGTGTGTGTGTGTGTGTATAATATTTATATCCTGCCTTTTTTCCTGAAAGGAACCCTAGGCACCTTACATAATCCTCCTCTCCATTTTATCCTCACAACAACCCTGTGAGGTAGGTTAGGCTGAGAGTCAGTGACTGGCCCAAAGTCACTCGGTGAGCTTCATGGCTAAGTGAGGACTAGAACCCGGATCTCCCAAGTTCCATTAGGGGTAGGGGGCAGGGGAGCATTATTTATTTATTTATTTATTACATGGATATCCTGCCCAATTGTCAGATGCCCTCAGAGTAGTCTACAATCATAGAAAAAACAACCCCACAGGACAATAAGTAAACAAAAAATGAATACAACAACAAAAGGTCAAAAAATATTAAAACATTAAAAAGATTAAACAGCCAGCAGTAAAATTAACTGCCAGAGCAGCAGATTAAATACTACATGTCTGCTGGAAGAGGCAGTTCTTAACCTGGCATCCAAATGTATACAGTGAATCCGCCAGGCGGATCTCCCTGGGAAGGGCATTCCACCAACAGGGGGCCACCACAGAGAAGCCTCTTTCCTAGGTAGCCGCCTGTCCTACTGTTGTGGGTGGCGGCACCCGGAGAAGAGCCTCCGACGATGATCTTAGCAATCGGGCAGGAACATATGGAAGAAGGTGCTGTTTCAGGTATCCTAGTCCTAAACCAGTTAGGGCTGTAACGGTCAGCGCCAATGCTCTGAATTAGGTCTGGAAACTGATTGGCAACCATTAGGATCAGGGGGGGTACATGCTACAAGGTTAAAAAAAACTCTCCTCCCCACACTGTGCCCCCCCCCCACACACACACTATAAACCGCTCAGATTCAGGTCTGGCAACCTGCCCTGATCCTAAATCCTTCAGCATACAAAGCATTGGGGGAAAGTTTCGGGAGGATGCTCTCCCTTGGAGTTCCGAACAGTGCTGCAAGGCACCTGTTCTAGGCTGGCCGGAGCCCTGAACAGAAGAAGCACTCCTGTTATGGGCCGGGGATACCCAGCAAGCGTTTGATGCAGCCACCGTCACTTGTCATTTGTAAGGGCGTCAGACAAGCTCCGCTGGATCAGACTAAAATGGTCCATATGTTGTCCAGTGCCGCCCCGGTTCCAGGTTTTGAGGGGCCCTTGGGCAAGACCCCCACAATGGGGCCCCTCCCTCAGTGAATCTACCTTCTCGCCGCCATTGTCGCCAGCTGCTCTTGCTCCTCATCCTCTTTCTCCGTCACTGCTACCTCTTGCTTGCTTGACAGGCAGAGAGCCGGTGAGCAAGAAGGCCGTGGCATCTCTCTTCCTCCTCCTCCTCCTCCTCCTCCTCTCCTCACCACCACCATTGTCTGGGCCAGAGCAAGAGGCAGGTGAATAACAGGGATGGGGACTCGGACTCGAGGACTCGACTCGTGAGTCGGACTGAGTCCCCCATGGGACTCGAGACTCGACTCGGGACTCTAGACCAAGGACTTGTCAACATCCCTGGGCTGTTGACAGAGTCTTCTGGCTGTGCCAGAAGGAGCGCGATCGCTGGTGAAGAGTGCATGGAAGCGAGGAGCGCCGCTGCTCTGCCACTATGGACAGCTACCAGGAGCGCAGCCCCAACGATGTGTTGAGATTTATTTTGATGTGTTGTTGTGGGGGTTAGGGTTAGGGATCAGACATTTTGGGTTTGGCTGCCTCTGCCTGCCTGTCTGGGGTTCCCTGCCTCCTCTGCCTGCCTGGTCTCTTCTTAACCAGTTCCACAGCTTGAATTGTCCAAGACAAAGGCCTCTGCCTGCCTGCTTTGGGGTTCCCTGCCTCCTCTGCCTGCCTGGTTATTTTGGGTTTGTCTGCCTGGTCTGTTCTTGCCAAAATCAGCTGCAGAGTTTTGAAATAAAAAGGCACACTTGTGCCTAGAATTTATTTAAGCCACACATCTGAGGTAGCCTTATTTTGTTGGGGGGAAACCCCATTGATTTTAATAGGGACTCGTGGAGTCAGCTTTGGGAGTGACTCGGGAGTCACCATTTTGGACCAAGGACTCGGACTCGGACTCGAGACTCGGGTCCAAAGACTCGTGACTCGACTCGAGACTCGAGACTAAGGACTCTTCAACATCCCTGGTGAATAAGCAGGCTGCAGTGGTAAAAAAAGAAAGAAAGAAGAGCAAGTCCGGCGGGCTCTTGTCGTCAGTGGGCCCCTGCTGGGTTGTGGGCCCTTGGCTGGCGCCCGACCATGCCTACCTTTGGCGACATCCTGTTTCCCACAGAACCCTGATCTTCCGGGGTCCAAAGTCACGCGGGGAGCCTACACGGACAGAAAAGGCTTCCCCGTGGAGATGTTCACCACCCCCAGCATGTGGGTTTGGTGGAGGATGGTGATGGGCGTGTGCGTGAGGCACTGGCATACACCCGCCTTTGCTCCCTCACACACACACACACCTTCATGTTCATTAAAGATGGAAGCATATAATGCCGGAATAGGGCTACAGCGTAATCTGGGATTTGACCGGATGTGTTATGAGCTCTGTAAGAGATGAACAGTAGGATGCACATGGTCACTTATGGTGACTAGATTGTGTTTATTATTTATTTATTTGTTTGAAGCATTTTTAACTCCACTCTTCAGACCCACCCACCCCAAAAAAAGTGGGGGCTCCCAGAGTGGCTTACAAAGTGACAAGACAATCTCTGCCCCACCAGGTTTACAATCTAAAATACCAACACAGAAGGAAAAGGGATTGGGAGGAAGGAGGGGGAAAGGCATATGCAAGAAGGATAAGCAACTGTCCAGTGTAGCATAAGGGTAGTGAGCTAAACAACTGTAGATTGCCAGTAGAAAGCCAGTGTGGTGTAGTGGTTAAAGTGTTGGACTGGGACTCGGGACACCTGGATTCTAGTCCCCACTCAGCCATGAAGCTCCCTGGGTGACTTTGGGCCAGCTGCTGACTCTCAGCCTCACCTACCTCACAGGGTTGTTGTGAGAATAAAATGGAGAGGAGGATTATGTAAGCTTCCTTGGGTTCCTTGCAGGAAAAAAATGGCGGGATATAAATATATTAAATAAATAGATGCAATATCTGCTTTTGGAGATCAAGCCTTTAGGGCAGACTTTGACCATGAAGCCCAAAGCACCTGATCAGGAGTGGACAGAACTATAATACGCCACAAAAACACACTGCAATAAATATCCCCGAATTACCATATATAGCTTTGTCTGGAAGTCTATGAGAAGGGACGATACTTTCCCGTAGGCGAGAGTGTCCGTGGGCTAGTATGGAGTCATGGTCGTGTTTGCATTTTAGTGTCTACATGCCGGTGAGTCGGTACTGGGCTTTTCAGTTTACTTGCCATTGACTCATTCCATCTGTTGACATGCAGTGCCTGGTACTGGGACCTTTCTATTTTCCATCCTATCTCGAGATAAGGGTTTCCAGGCTACCAGTTACACATGCTCCCTAATGAATATGGAAAGCACCGACTAATGTTAAGAGCTAAGTGCTAACTGCTGGAGGAGGCCTAGGAAGGGTAGGGAGTCCATTTCAGGAAAAAGAATGATTTGGGTATAATAAAAAAAAATCCAGTCATTCTTAAGTGCTTTCAATACGTTTAAATTGTTTTTAATAGTGTATTTAAATGTGACTTTAAATATTTATATCTAAACCATTTAGGGAGCAATCCTATGCCTGTTTAGACAGAAAAAAAGTCCTACAACTCCCAGCATTCCCCAGCCAGCTATGCTGGGGTTAAATTTATTTACTTATTACATTCATATCCCGCCTTTCTTCCATCGTGGAACTCAAGGTGGCTACATGCAATCCACAGGTCATCTTCCCTCCAAGCACTGACCAGACCCAGACCCGCTTGTGCCTTCAGACCATATCAACGAGGATCACAAAAGACAGCTGTAGGGCAGGAGGCTGGAATCAAAAAAGATAGCACAAACTTCAAGATAGGGACAATGATACTAATCCTGACCAAAGAAATATGAAGAAGATAAAAAGTCAAGGATAAAAAATATATCTAAGAAGTGTACTTACGGTAATGAACACTTAAAGTACACTTCTTAGATATATTTTTTATCCTTGACTTTTTATCAAAAAAAGACAGCTACACGATATATAATGTTCCCAACGTGTTTCAACTATGTCTTTATCAAGGGGGAAAATTGCTGAAAGATGTATCTGGAGGATTCCCTCTCCACTCCTTATCTGAAATGAACAGACGTAAATATGTAAGAGCATACATAAATTAGCATATGCAAATTTGTGCTTTTTGGGGAGGGGTGTCCTGTGGTCCTGAGCCCCAGATCTTATTGGTACCACCACTGCAGTCCTGTTTGTAATAGCGATTAAAGGTTAAAAACTCCCTTTCTTGAATCAGTTCAGAACCAATTATACCTCTGCTACTCAAGTTAAAGACAATGTGGATAATAACGCCCTGCCACCAATTCACAGAGAACAGTATTTTTCCTCTGTAAAAACAATCCAGTCTCTTCATCCAGCTGGCCTAAACAACATCCCAAACCTTTAGATAATCTGCAGAAAGCCTCATGCCCATAAAATAAACAATGAAATTAAGAAACGTGGTGGACTTTGAATGAATATAGATTTTTTTAAAAATAAAGCACATCGTAGTGATGGGGCAAATGTAGTCCTATTGGAATCTGTGTGTAAACATCTGTTGCGAGCTTGCATCTCAACTGAAATTTAAATGCTGGAATAGTATCTCCAGAAATGTTTTCTCGACGTGAATAATGGTGGTACAAATCCAACCCTATATGTATTACAGAATTATTAGGTTTATTATTAACACATATTTCAACAGTACACACCCCATGGAATGATTTCGGTTGCACAAATCTGCCCTGAGAATAGTCTTATGGAGCTGATAAAGTGTGTGTGTGTGTGTGTGTGTGTGTGTGTGTGTGAGCCCTCTGTTGACTGGCCAATACGCTGCTGATAAGAGAAACTAAGCGTGTTTTTTAAAACCTCAGTTGAGCGTTGCCTGTTCATGCAACAACATCTTCTGTACGGCTTTCTCTCCTGGCATATGAAAACACCTGCAGCCATGTTGAAGCTATTTGTCATTCTAGCAGCAATCACAGGTAAGGTTCATGCAATATATAGCAACTGAAATGAAAAATAGATGTCTTCTTCTTCTTCTTCTTCTTCTTCTTCTTCTTCTTGGGGGGATTGTCGTCAACATGAGCAATATATTTTGGGGACATACTAAAAAGAAGGACACCAAATTACCATTGAAACGAACCAATGCATTTCAATGGCCGTTCGGTGTCCTTTTTAGTGCGTATTTTGGGATAGAGAGCAACAGCTGAGGATGTGATATCAAGTTATTTCTGCGGATGCCCAACTGCCAGGCTTTTAAACCTGTGATAATTCTTTAAATGGCTGGAATTTATCTCTAAGAACTGGAAATGAGTAAACAATCAGAGGGGACTTGGAAGATATCCAGACTAGGTCAAGGTGTGTTAACAATGGGGCGAATTATTCTAATTGTCTACAATTCATGCTCAGGATCCAAAGAAACATGAAACTAGTTCTGCCAACCCCATAGCCACTTTAGATGTGTTTTTCTTGAACCGCAACTCCCTCATGGAAAAGTGAGTTTCAAAAGTACTTTGTGATTTGACATGGGAGTCCACTGTTCAAAGGGGGGGGGGGAATGTGCTAGCACAAGCCATCTGGGCTTATACAAGCCATCAGGGACCACCATGGCCATGTAGGGTGCTTCCAGGTGGAGGGCTCCTAGTGCTACCAGCCAAAGGCACTGTGCTCCTATTCTGTCTTTTCCTCCTTAAGAGATTTTTTCTGGTAAGAAGAAAGATGGAAGCAGTGGGAAAACACAGGCAGGTTACAAGTGGAAGACAACGACATCTGGAACACATACACATGCACCATATAACTGCGTGGATGTGAGGCAAGGTGACTGAAGGTTAAAAGTCCTGTCTGGAAGCATCCCACCTTTACAATATTTTTTTAAATTTAATTTAAAAAAAAATCTTTCAAATTTCCCCCAAATCTAAATGGGGTCAAAATAGTGACAGTGGTTTACCAAGGACAGAGACCAGGACTAGAGATGGTCCCTGCATAGGATTAAAGTCTTTTAGGGTGCAAACAATCCTATGCATGTTTAGACACAAAAAAGTCCTACAACTCCCAGCATTGCACAGCCAGCACGCCCCTTAAACTATTTTTGTATTTTTGTGTTTTATCATTTTAGTCCCTGCAATGTGGTTTTTACCTCTTATACCTATACTGTATTTTATGCTGTGATGGCATGCTTATTAGTTTTATATTGATGATGATGATGATGATGATGATGATGATGATGATGATGATTTCAAATGTATGAGTCTTGCTATTGCTGGAACTCTCAGGCCAGCATACACAATAAAATTAAAATCAATACAATGAATGGTTTTTTTAAAAACCCTAATAATAAAACACATTAAAAAGTATTATTTTTAAAGCAGTAACAAACATTCAAAATAATATTGAGGATGATGATGATTAATAAAACTGTAAAATTATAATTAAATGAATAAATGAAATTTCTATTTGGATTATAGTAATTATGTCTGAATTTCCACCCGTACACATATAAATTACATATGGTCATTTTATGTATATCTGCATCCTCTTTTGTGTGGATTTGATGCTGCTCCTCTTTTTTGGGCGATTTCATAGATTCATAGATCATAGAGTTGGAAGGGGCCTACGAGGCCATCGAGTCCAACCCCCTGCCCTGCTCAATGCAGGA
The DNA here is from genome assembly GCA_021292165.1 of Shinisaurus crocodilurus. Taxonomy (NCBI): domain Eukaryota; kingdom Metazoa; phylum Chordata; class Lepidosauria; order Squamata; family Shinisauridae; genus Shinisaurus; species Shinisaurus crocodilurus. The sequence continues at coordinate 27,243,790 of CM037883.1, forward strand.
AACTAGAGGAGGGGTCTCCCATCCAAGTAATAACCAGGCCTGACCCTGCTTAGCTTTCCACGCTCAGCTCTCCGTTCTGCAACATGGGATACTTAATTCCATTCCTTCAGGCACTCCCCTCGAGGCCAAGCTAGAGGTGACCTGGGAGATCCATGACTGAGTTTTCCTGTCTCTTTTTCTTTGCTTAGAAGTGGCTTCTGGGGGGCAGTTATTGGTTCGGAGCCACAGTGCTGGAGGAAGAGGCTTAACCCTTCCCTCCACACCATTTTCCTAACTGAAATCCCTCCCCACCGTGCCCTCTGAAGCTGTTATGGGGCAAAACATACAGTTGGCCGATCTGCATGATCACTGCAGCCCACCATGGCTTATTTAAGCCACGATGGGTTGCGGTGTGTGCCGGCGGCCATTTTGTATATTCAAGACACAGTTGGGCTGCTGCGGTGATCAGGCGAACCAGGTCAGCATCTGCATTGTAAGTGCCTCTTCTCTCCCCCCCCCCCTCTGAGGCTAATAGCAGCTTCAAGGGGTTGATTTAAATCGGGACAAGAGCACGGAGGTTGAAGGGCATCCTCCAGGTGCCCTGATTGAAACTCAGAGAGTCATACAACTGCTGCTTTATGCAAAGAAAAAGCCGTTAGGAGACCTGATCACAGATCCCCCACAGGATCACATGTGGCCTTAATAACGAGATTACGGTATTACAGAGACGTTTGTTATCTATATCCTCCCACAGTTCCTATAGTTTATCGGCAGACATCTCCTATCATTTAACCTTATTTGTTACATTCTACATCGCAATGCTCTGATTACTACTGCATTTTTTTCTAGCGCAACAGTCCTATCTCAGGGTGGGGGCCGTTGCTCAGTGGTGGAGCACATGCTTTGCACGCAGAAGGTCCCAGGTTCGATCCCCCGGCATCTCCAGGTAGGGCTGGGGGAAAAATCCTGCCTGAAACCCTGGAGAGCCATTGCTGCCGGTCAGTGTTGACAATACTGGGCTGGATGGACCCATGGTCTGACTCAGTATAAGGCAGCTTCCTATGTTCCTATCTAACAGTATGGATAGCATTTATCTAGCTAGCATTGATAGTATCAAACTAACATTACTAACAGCATTCATTTCTGCAGAAAAGTTTTTTTTTTTTTTTTATCAAAACAATCAATTTTGCTACTAAAATGTGTTCCTAGTGTCTAGATTCTGGCAAGAAGAAAACATGCTCCGAGGTCGGAGCTGGGACTCCAAATTTGGAGTGTCCGTCCTCCCTCCACCCTCGCAACTGGAGCGGAAAGAACTGCACCAGCTGCGGCTCCGAGGTCAGAAAACCGACCTTGGAGCCGGTGTTTGGTGGGCATTCCGGGGGCCTGGCAGGGGAGGAGTAAGGCCCCGCTGAGATATGCACCTATTCTAAATAAATTCCCTGGAAGATCTCCTGACGGGTATGTGATTTATTTATTGGCAGGTGCTAATAAATATGTAACAGAGATTGTTGCAAAGTTTTCATATTCAGCTGTTAAAATTCGTAAGACCATCCATCAGTCAGTTTCATGGGTAAAAACTGTTTGACAACATTCTACCACGCTGCATAACTATGTTTAGGTTCTAAATATTTTAAATAGCAGTATGCTTTTGATTTATGTATTCTATTTTTTAAGGATCATTCTGTGTTCTAAATAGTCTATGACCATATAATAAAATGATGAGGATGATATATTACTGATTTGATTACTGAGTACCCAGATTGTTCTGCTGTTATAATTTATAATCTTATCTTATTGTTTTAATAACTGTTTTAACAATAAATGTTCTAAAAATAGTTTTTTTAATGTATTATTCATTGTTTTAATACCACTTTTTTTTTTTAACAATAATTGTCTAAATACTTGTTTTTATGTATTAAGGGTCTGTGGACTGAATAAACAATTAAGCAAGATATGATGAATCCTGGTGGCACCTCAACCTCTCCTCCTTGCAAGTCGGTGCAAAAGACTTAGACGGCTGAAATCTGCTGTCTAAGTCTTTTGCAGGGTGGGAGATGCCATCGGATGTCCGTAATCGTCCAAGTTAAGAGGGTTACGGCCAGCCTCCTTGGATCGCGCTGTTAGGGTGCAATCCTATGCATGTTTAGACAGAAAAAAGTCCTACAGGCTCCCAGCATGCTGGGAGCCTGTAGGACTTTTTTTTCTGTCTAAACATGCATAGGTTTGTGCCCTTACACTTCTGATTCATATCTGGAAAATAGAAAATTCTAAATCAGTGTTCTCCAACCTTGGGCTGGCTGGGGCATGCTGGGAGTTGTAGGCCAAGAACATCTGGGGGCCCAAGGTTGGAGAACACTGTTCTAAATCAAAGCAAGATATTGGTTTTTTCCCTAAGAATTTGTATCCCACTTCAAAGGCAACAACAAAGTGGTTAACGATAAGATCATAGAAGCAACTAAAGACCTGCAAAACATCAGTAAAAATGGCCAAACAAGAACAAGGGGGCAAAAAGTAAAACGTAGCAGCAGAAGCAGAAACGGCAACATAAAATGGAACATGGGAACACGGGAAGTATTTTCAGCACTGACTGACTGGCAGCGGCTCTCTGGATTTCAGGCAGGAATCTTTCTTGCCCCACTTGGAGCTGCCGCGCCGGGGATTGAACCTGGCGACCTTCTGTGTGCAAAGCGCGTGCTCTACCGCGCTGAGTCTTGGCCCCTCCTTTATGAGAGCAAAGGATAGGTCTTACGCCCACCCACCCCACCCAAAGCAACAGGGCGGGGGATATACACAGCCCAGTCAGCATCCTCACAAAGCCACCCAGAAAATACATGTTCGAGGTACGCAGGCTTCACCCACCTCCATTCATTGGTGGGTGTTTTCTTTTTTTATTATTATTACTAGAACTCCAAGATCCAGCAATTGGAGCCAAGTGGAAAATCGCAGCTCAGGCGGACAGTCGTGTGCTAAGAATGAAGGAACAGTGTACTTCTGAGTACATGCTCAGCCCAGGAATTTGTGGCCTGTGCCAGAACCAAGCTCACAAGTCCCTTCACACACACACACACACACACAAAACCCACTCCTAGTTCCCCCCCCCAAGCATTCTTTCACAGCAGGGGTGTTGAACCTCAGGCTCACGGCCAAAATGGCCCTCCTGGCACCCCAAAATGGCCCTCCCTTTCCTTTCCCCCAACCGCAGATTGTGTGATTTTCTGGCTTCCTCCGCCCCCCCCCCCATTCTAAAAGTTTGAAATGCCTCTGCAACGGCTAAGTTATCGGCAGTAAGAGCTTTAAGGCAAAATATGCTAGTATTTGGGCCCCCACCCTTTCTGCCTTTGACCCTGCCCACCACTGGAATAAGGCCCCCTGAGAGCTTATCTGAAATTGAATTTGGCCCTCGGGCTGAAAGAGGTTCCACACCCCTGTTTTACAGCAACCAAATTTAGAGAAGGGGGCGGGAAGCTAATTCGTTGTTGCTATTGTTAGACAACTAGGAGCCAGAAGCCCTTGCTGATGCACTGCAAATCACCCAGAGATCTACAAGTAGATCCAGGATGGCCAGGCATCCTCTTTTACACAGGGCAGTCCTCCATTTGAACGGCTGCCAGAGGACTGTTCTCTATTTAAAGGGCTGTCCTCTCCAATTCCAGTTTAAAGATAATGAACCGTAAGTACCGTTGCCCATCAATAGTTAGCCCCTGGACCGAGAATGAGCAAGGCACGCAGATCATCTGTCCACAGCCTTCCATGCTATGGTGAGATGTACTGTATTTCTATTAAAATTATAATAATTATTTCCACATTTGCACCTATACATATAAATTAGCATGTGCACATTTTATGCAAATTGGTGTCCTCTTCTTTTGGGGAGGGTGATGCTTGTCCTCTTTTTGGCAATTTATAAGTGGCCACCCTATCCTGATCTACCTTCTGCCCACTCCTGATTTCGGGCTGGGCAGGCTCCCCTGGGGACGATGCATTCCATAATGTGGGCACCGCAACCAAAAAGGCCCTGTTCCCATGAGACAGACAGCCGGGTCATTCCACCACCAGCCCTGCTGAATTAATTTCCCCCTCTTCCCTCCCCATTCCTTTTTCCTTGCGTGTTGTGTCTTTTTAGAGTGTAAGCCTGTGGGCAGGGACTGTCTTGTTTAATTGATATGTAAGCCGCTCCGGGAACTTTTTTGGCTGAGGAGTGGCATAAAAATACTTCAAATACCGGTACATAAATGATGCCTTGCACTTCCCTGCTGCACCTTACCTGAAGTAGGACCTTTTGATGCTGATCAGCATGCACGAGAGGGAACGTATGGGAACAAAGTCATTTCATTGGTGATCTTTTTCCTGCTGGCCTTCTCCCCCCGCCCCTCATACGCACAGGTCCTGTGAGCTGCATCACCTTGAGTGTTCCCCAGAAGTCTGTGAACACAACGGTTGGCGGAAATGTCACTCTTCTCTGCACATATCAAACGCAGGAGCCCGCACCTAAGCTGTTAATTCAGTGGAGTTTCTACAGTGCCAGACTCAAAAACAGCTCATCAGTAAGGAGCCACGTTCTTTTCTTCTTTTCTTCTTAAAAAAAACACATTTGAATAATTATGTATTGCCTGATGCAGACTGTTTTGAATGCAGTTTTAAGTTGTTCCTAGGAATGTCCAATCCAAGTCTGAAAAAAGACCTTCTGGGTGAAAAGACGAGAATCTTCTATATTCCTTTGGGTTAATCCATTACCACCAAGAAGTCCCTTCCAAATGAACTCTTATCGGTAGAAAGGTCTTTACTAGGGCTCAAAGTTAAATTTATTTATTTATTTATTATATTTATACCCCACCTTTTTTCCTGAAAGGAACCCAAGGCAGCTTACATAATCCTCCTCCTCCTCTCCACTTTATCCTCACAACAACCCTGTGAGGTAGCGGTAGGTTAGGCTGAGAGTCCGTGACTGGCCCAAAGTCACCCAGTGAGTTTCATGGCTGAGCGGGGACTAGAACAAGTATTTCCCCTTTCAAAGCAGAGGTTTATTTTTGTTTTTGTTTTTTAATGCCATGGACATGTAAATTACAATGAAGCACCACAAATCTTTTTTTTTAAATGTATTTAGTTTTATTCTTGCTGGATGAAGGGATGGTTCCTGTTAGAACTTGCTGGATGAAGGGATGGTTCCTGTTATACTTCCTGATACAGTAATACCTTGGATTGCAAGTAACTTGGTTTGAGAGCGTTTTGCAAGACAAGCAAATTTTTAAATATTTATTTATTTATTTATTTATTTATTTGACTTGATATACAAGCGACGTCTTGCAATACAAGTACTGTAGTACGGCTTAGATTAAAAATCTCTGTACAAATTTTTTTTGGGGGGGGGATTTCGTTTTGATATAATAGTGTTTTGGATTACAAGCACGTTTCTGGAACGAATTATGCTCTCAGTCCAAGGTGTGACTGTATTTCATTTCAGGGCTGGCCTCAAGGCACCTGTCAAGAGCCCACACACACCCCAGCAGGGGCCCACTGACCAAAAAAAAAACACCCTGGAGCTGGTCCTCCTCGTCACCACTGCAACCTGCTTGTTTGTTTACTTGCCTCTCACTCTGGCCCAGACAGGGGTGGCGTGAAGCAGGATTTATTCATTCATGAGATTTGTACACCACCCAACTGACAAATGCTCTTGTGGCGGTTTGCAATCATAAAAACAAAGCAAAACACATCATCAGCAACAAAATAACCAATAACAATACAATAAAAGTATCAAAGGAATGCAATATTAAGCATTAAAAACATTTTTTTTAATTAAAAACATGAGGAGCCAGCAGCAAAATTAATACTCAAAGCAACAGATTAAAGTTTAAATATCAATAAAAAATATTTATCTGCAAGGATAGCCTTTGTGTCTCCCCCCACCCCATTTCCCCCCTTATGCTAGATCACTTTTACTGGGGATAAGTGAGTAAGGGGTGCAGCTCTTCTATATTTACCTATTTTTGTACGTATGCGCAACTGCAAGCCTTTATTTCCAGCATAAAAAACATACTGCAGGTTCATAGAGCACCATGCATCAACCTCATGATACTTTATCTGTCTGTGAGCAGGAAGCAGGGGCGCTGCTTGGTACCAAAAAGATCTGGGGCTCAGGGTCACAGGACAAAAGAAAAGCACAAATCTGCATATGCTAATTTACATATGCTCTAAAGCAAGGGTTCTCAACCAGGGGGGGATTTTAGGGTTTCGGAGGGGCGGAATTGGGACCACAGACTCAGGCTGTTGGAATACTGATCTTTCCACAAATTACAATTCTACAGATTTGTACATAATCTACAGGACATTACACCTTATTGTATGGCACAGATTAAGTCAGACAATCTTGGAAAGGGGGGGGAATGACATTCTGACATATGGTGAAGAGGGTGCATGGGGCAAAAAACGGTTGAGAACCACTGCTCTAAAGTCTCTCTGTGTGTGTCTGTAAAGGACCCTGCCTCCTAAGGACCGTCTCCTATTTGCAAAAAGAGATGTATGCAGTGCACAGGGGAGAGGAGGGCATTTAATGTCAGGAAAAAGAAAAAAAACTCAGGCAGAAAGATAGATTCAAGGTGGGGCAGCGGGAGGTGAAGCACATGTGGGCAAAAGCCAGCTAATCCAGCCGGATCAGATACAACAGAGATCATCAGGGTCCCTGCACTGCACCTTGATTTCAGCAAGTGCCCATGGACAGCAGGGTGGTGGAGCAGAGATCCGGGGCTCCAAGTGAAAGATTTGGGGCTCCAGCCCTAGTGGGCCGCCCCCTAACATCACCTCTGGCCAGAAGGATTGTTGTAGCTCTGTGGTAAAGTGCATGTTTTGCATACAGCCCCCCCTGATATTTGCCACTAAAGAGTCTGCCTGATGCTCTGGATAGCTGCTGTAATCAGGTTAAGGCCAAGGGGGCATGCTGGGAGTTGTAGTCCAACACCTCCGGAGGTCACTATGTTGAGGAAGGCTGAGATACATCTTGCTCACGTGAAAATTCCACCAACTTATTTAGAGCTGCCTCAGCTGAGACAGTGCTCTGTGTTTTGTATAAACACTCGAAGTCACACTTAACTCTTAGATCAGCACATTTCTACTCAAATGCAGCAGCCCCCGTGCCACTATATGGATGAAAAGTCCACCAGTCATTGTAGAAAGACGGTGTACATAACAGATGCACGGGGAAGATGTAGCTGGAGACACCAGGTAAGAAAACTTAAATCTACACAAAGGGTAACATACTGCTTTGATTTCTAGTGGTGCTGATGATGCTTTTCTATATCCCCATGAACGTTTCTGGAGTCTGCTTTTGTAAATTAAAAACTATTTTTTTCCATTAACTCTCCTCCCCCCACCCCTTAAAATTGCATTTCACTATTCAGCAATTCCAGATGAGGCTTTTATTGTCCAATCGCCCTGCCTCACTCATTGAATTTTACCAGGGTGGGTGGGGAGCAGGGAGACACCGTCGCCTTCAGTTTGTAGTATTCCCCTTTAAAATACCAAAACAACTCAAAAATGCTTCTCCAACTCTCCTGCAAATGTGAACTGTAGTAGAAGAATAGCCCAACATTTTCAGCCCAAGATTGCCATTTATTCTTTCTAAACAGTGCAATAGCCCTCCGTGCACGCACGGGTTTGGTGGGTTGCCCTACCAGCCTGCCCTTGGGTCTGGGGATGCTGCTTTTAAATGCCAGGTAGGTTCAAAATAAGACCTCCCTTATCCATGATTTAATAGTGGAAGAGGCTGCCGATCTGGCATGCATAGCAGCATAACCGAGACCCAGGTGGATGAGCAGGGAGGAGTTAGTCTCTCCCAGCTCTGCCCACCTGGTACCTGGTTCAGCATCAGGGTAGACTTGAGGGCCAATTCCATCTTCTTCTGCACTAGGCTCCCTGTACATCTGAATACTGGTCCGGAGTGTTTGCACCTTGTGTTGGGTCAGCGGGACAGATTGGGTCGGCAGGACAGTTGGTTCTGGGGGTTGTCGACATTCATGCTGAGGGCACCTTGTCTGAGGCGGCTCAGGACTCCATGGTCTCCATGACAACCATAGGACTGTCCCAGCATGTCATCAGCTCAACACATGTCACAGGGCATACCCTGGACTCGGTGTTCTCAACTGGACATGGAGATGGTGGTTTGGAGGTGGGGTGGGTGGGTCTTTGAATCAGTCCCTTTGTCGTGGTCAGTTCATCGCTTGCTGAGGTTTAGACTTACGGAAGCTTTCCCCCTCTGCAAGGGTGGGGGACTTATTAAGATGGTCCGCCCCCTGGAGGCTAATGGATTTGGGTGGTTTCCCAGAGGGTTGTTATCTCAGCTGGGTTCAGGCAACACGACAACCCACATTTCAACGACAACCCACAGTTCAATGACAACCCACACTCAACCCATGCTCAACCCTTGATTGTGGGTTATTGTGTTGTCTGAACCCAGTCGATGAGAAGCTGCCTTTATCCTTACTAGTTTTTGTAAAATGAATCTTATTATTTGGTGTGTCAGGGGTGGAGATAGATTCCTTCTCACTCATATTCATATATTCCTCCTTTTGTTAATGGAATGCTGTGCTTTTGTCACTTGCAGGCATGTGGGTGCAACTTATTCATTTGGTTTAATATAAAAATAGATGCATTTAGCTTTCTATGATGAATGGTTAGCACTTCACCCTTTGTATAATTTTGAGAGGTAATTTGGGCTTTGTTCATAACAAGTTTTGTAAGTATAAGCAGAGTCACATGCATTGCATATATATACAACACATATTTATGAATGTTATGCCTGATGCTTTCTTAGGGGATTCCCAACTTTTCTGGCTCAGTGGGCACATTTGGAATTTTGGAGAGTGTTGTGGGCACCCTCACAGAATGGCTACCATGGGGGTGGCTTGCCCATTCATAAAATGACTACTATGGGCGTGGCCAGTCACAAAATGCTCCTTTACCAGAAAGCAAACAGATGAGGCTATAGGAAAAGTAACTTGCTGAAGAACCTAAGTACAGTACAAGGCAGAAGTGGGGGGTCTGAGCCCCAAAACAGAGAAACACTCTTTTGAACCCAGAAAAGATGGTGCTGGAGGGCAGCACTTCTCTCTGCAGCATGCCAGCCTCATGATTAAACATGTTTTAATTTTTTTTTAAATCAGGAGGGCCAGTGCCCATGGATACCACATTGGAGAGCCCAAGTTACAATACCTTATGCAAAATAAGTTGGAGGCGGAAATAGAGCCCCATGAAATAGCATCGAGCCAAATGCTAATCCGGATTACTTCAATGTAAATAAAGCATAATTCTACTAGATTCAGTGAAGTGATACTTGGAACAAACAGGCTTAAAATGAATGATAACAAGCCCTTGAACGTTTTATTACCTCCATCTGTGGATAATAAATGACGGCTTCTATTTGTAATCTATAACAAGAACTAAAGGATTTTGTAGTGGGGGCAGTGAAACCTCTACTATGCAATGGGCGAGCTGCCATGTTATCATGAAGTAATCCAAGATGAAGGAGTGAAACTCTAAAATGTTCACGAACCGTCCATTTTCTGTGAAGGAAGGGAGAAGTCCTTTTGGCTGTGTGTGAGAGAGAGGGGGGGGAAATCTGCAGCTATGAAATCTGCGTATATTTCCTTATCCAAAAAATAAATAAATGCTCACATTTGCCAGATAGGTTTTTTTTTTTTTTTTTTTTAAGAACCCTTTCTTTTGACAGTTGTCAAAAAGTAAGTGCTGGTGAAAAGGGGGTGAGATGTAGATTCCCCCTTTCTGGAGTACCCATAAGCTCAGGGAAGCGTGGAAACGGTGGACGGCACTGGCAACTGTCGGGGCAATACTTAAAAACTAGACGATCACTCTGCTAAGGGGGAGATATACTCATCACCCCTTTTCGGGGCAAAAAAAACCCTTCACCGCTTTGCTGTTCAGTTTACAGCTCGCCGACTGACAGCTGTCAAAGATGCACAAATTAATCTACAGTATATGCGGCCTTGCTTTGCTAATGTCCATGGATGTTATTACCTGCTGCACTTTGACAGGAGACACTTTTGACAGGACTTTGGCCAGGCAAGACTCCACATGTTGGGCAGCTGTAAGTGTGCACCTGCGAAAGACTGGGGGAGGAAAAATTAGGATTGCAATTGCACACCTTTCTGCCGCCTCCCAAAAAATAATTTTAAAAAAAGGGTAATGAGCCAGTGATGGTCGCTCCGCTTGGCCAGCAGTGGGGTGGCTGTCACTGGCGGTGGGCACAGGGCTCCAGAAAAAAAGGGGGAAAATGTGAACAAGAACGGGGTCGTGATTGGAGCAGGGAGGGGGAGACAAATGGGTTCTGCTGTGCGGGAACCTGGGATACCAGCTGGAGGACTGGGGGAAGGGGAAGGCCTGTGTGGCTCACGCTGGCTCAGCTTGTACTGAGCGTTGGAAAGCTAAAGCAGGGTCAAGCCTGGTGTTTACTTGGATGGGAGACCCTCCTCTTAGGTTTCCATGCAGTGAGCAGGGGGTTGGACTCGATGCCTTGTAGGCCCCTTCCAACTCTATGATCCTATGAAATCCTATGAGGGGGAGAACAACCCATGGTAAGCCCGATGGTCCGTCTGGTGCACGGCGTAGCTTATTCAAGTGGTGGGGTTGTGTGGTGCGTGGTGAGTCTCGTGAGGTAAACTTGCCCACCCCCAGGATGAAGAGGGGAGTGAGGGGTGGCGTAGGGTGGGTTGCAGTGCGGACTAAGGAGGTGCGACACCGAACCCAGGATCCCTCTCAGTTAGAGAGCTCCAAGCTAAGCTGGCCCTGTGTCCTACTATATAGGGGGTGGGGGTTTGAAGGTGCCCACCCACAGTGATCAGCACCTAGACAGCAAACTGAGCAGGCACGCTGCACTGTATGTCTATTTAAATTATAGTAATGATTCCTAGATTTGCATCTAAACGTATCAGTAAGCACAGGCACATTTTATGCAAAACCAGTGCCCTCTTTTGTTCTCCTTCCTGATGGTGTGTGTAACTGGCCACCCTACCAACCAGGCCGTATTGGGCGTGGCGTGTGTTGCCTGCTGCGCAGCCTTCGTCAACCTGGTGCCTTGCAGAAGTGTTGGACTACAAGTCCAAAAACATCCGGTGCCTACAAGCTATGCTGGCTGGGGGATTCTGGGAATTGTAGTCCAACACATCTTTAGCAGATCAGGTTGGGGAAGGCTGATGGTATACTGCACCGGCTGGAGCTGTGTTTCTATTTTACAGAGGGAGTGCTTGTATGGTGGTATCTCAAAGGCAGGAGTGGAGTTGCTGGCAGAAATAACTGCTGGTCTCTTTTAATAAACATTTTGAGTTTCCTATCTAGGATTTTTTTTTTTAAAGAAAAAAACGAGACCTTACCCTAAAATAATTCAATTATTTAATTAATCACATTTCTATATCGCCCAATAGCTGAAGTTCTCTGGGCGGTTCACAGCAAAGCTCTCTGTGTGGTTTTACTTTGGTTATGCTCTTCTCTAGTCCTCTATGAGTTTTTTTGCATCTCTCCATATCATTCTATTTTAATTGGGGAGGAGATACTACAGGGGAGGAGGTAGGTACCAAAAAGATCCTGGGCTCAGGTCCCACAGGACAAACAAAATGCACAAATTTGCATATGCTAATTTTTATATGCTCTAAAGTCTCTCTGTGTGTGTCTAAGGACCCCATCTCCTAAGGACACCCCTATTTGTAAAAAGGGATGTATGGACAGGGGAGAGGAGGGCATTTGATTTCAGGGGAAAAAACCCTCAGGCAGAAAAATTAAAGTGGGCTGCAGCAGGAGGGGAAGTACATGTGGGTAAAAAGCCAGCTCATCCAGGGGGATCAGATGCAACAGAGATCCTAAGAGCCCCTGTGCCTTGATTTCAGCAAGTGCCCATGGACAGCAGGGTGGTGGGGCAGATGACCTCCCAGAGGTTCAGGGCTCCAAATGAAAGATTCGGGGCTCCATGCCCTAGTGGGCTGCCCCCTAACACCTGCCTCTGAGATACTTTGCCAATTATAATGGCTCCAAGTAACCGTTTTCACTTGTATGACCTTTACTTGAGTTTTGTGCATGTTCCTGATTGCATTAACCAACAGTCCTTTCGTAGCTTTAGGGTGTAACCTGCTTTTGGTCAACAGGCGCATCTAGATAACATTGATTCAAAACATTAGTCAACCCAGCCTTCAGTTTCACGAGCATTCCTTTTTTATATATATAATACAAATATAATCAAGCTGATCCATAAAGTAAATAGAATCATGTTGCTACCCCAGGGCAGGGACCGATAATTATAACTAAAACTAACAGAAAATGCTCAGATGCGTATTGGTGAACAACCGAAAAGCAGAAACTTCTTTTACTTTCGTGGATTCGCTTTCAAATGCAGCTACAGTTACCAACGTGTCATTGGCATCACACCATTGAAGACAGTGGGACTTACTTCCCCGTTGAAGATAGTGGAAGTTACTTCTGAGTAAGCATGCACAGAATTGCATTGTGTATTTACATAACCAGAACACATGTCAAGTACAGGTCCAACTTCGTAGTCAGTGTACATTATTGAACAAAATCTCATGGTCTCTAATGACTAGTCAACCAGTGCATTCAGCTTTAACATGTTTATTAAGTGTTGGCAGTAATCAAAAGATGGAAAGTGATCCCGTAGAGTTCAAGCACATGACCCCAGTCATGTGAGGCCTGAAATCTGTCTTATTTTGAAAAGTTTTGGACCATTTTTTTGGTTTGCGAACCGCCTTAATAACATCCTTTGTGTGAGAGATAATAAATAAATACTGGAAATACATAAATACCCCCCCGTGCCCCGCGAACAATTGGATTAATCTTAAGTTTTGTGCAACAGGTTTATTACTCACAGAGCGGCCAGTCATATACCTCTCCAGTTTTTAAGGGCCGAATCCAAGTCACAAACAGCACAGGAAATGCATCACTAACAATCTTCAACATGCAGCCATGGGAGACAGGTGTTTATACCTGTGAAGTTTTGAATCCTGGAGACTTCAGTGGCCAGAGTGAAAAAGCCGTGTCTGTCAATGTGCTAGGTATTTATTTTTCTGTTCTTCTATTCTTGTTAATTTCTTACACTATGTTGCATTCAGGATTTAGTGTTAACAAATGGGAACTGCAACAAAACGTTGCAGAGTATCCTTTCTCCTAACAGTTGTGCTTTCATTCAGAGTTCAAACCAACCATTCCCTCCAAATGGAGCATTCCATTGCCCCTGAAACAGGAGGGCATTCCACTCTAACCTAGAGATGAGGAATTCATCCGGTTCATATTTCAATGCAAATAACACCTAATTTCGCACTGTTGAACCAATACGCCAACAGAAACTCAGTTATCCTTTGAAATTCACATTTCTACCAATTTTTCAATGGCGTTCTCCAGTCGAAAAATGGGTATGTTAAGGGAAAGAACAAACAAAAGTGTATACGTACGTATATTAGCGAAAATAGCATTCAAGGATGCATTGTGTTAGGACGATTGCTTGCCAGAACAGGCGTCTCATGGCAAAAAGTACAGGCATTAGGAGAAACGCACGCCAAGTGTGTACAAATTTTCATATGAACTTTTAAAAAAATATTGCGTGGTCAGGATTAACCGAATTTAAGACTGGAAAAAATGAGAAACTGAAATTGACAGATTTCTCATTCTCTGTACCCCCCTTCCCTTTCCCAGTCCCTTTTTCCATTTCCATTTCCAACTGACACTCGAGACACTTTGCATCCTGGAGCTACTGAACATGCTCAGACCTAAATGGGCTGGTTTTTTTGGAGGGGAGGGGGTTGCCCCCTTGCATTTTTTAAAGGACATTTTGGACATCTGCAAACCTTGGGCTTCCCAGGCATGCTGATACCCCCTTTTTTCCCCCTCAGTAGCATTTTTTCCCCATGTTGTCTATTGGCACTCACCACCTGAGTTTGCTGTTAGAGAGCAAGCAATGATCGCCTCTTCGAAGAGGCTAAACATTACGGGTAGCATTATTCCAGGAGAAATGAATTCTTGTGTGTATATGATTTGGGCCTGAGGAGGACGTGTTCAGACGTACATAATTGCAGAGGTCAAGCTGCGGTGGAAACGGAACCTGCCCATTTTGGCCAGACATACAATCTTCTCCGCAGGATCGAGCTCAGGAGAAGAGTCCGGTTGTGCTAGTTTCCAAAGGAAGTCAGCTGTGCAAAGCACTGATTGGCTGTCCCCTGTGACATCTAATGGTGGTGCTTGTTTTTCTTTTCTTTTCTTTTTTTACATAAAAGGCAGCTGCTGCCCTGCGGCATGAGGGGAAGTTGAGCCCATTCTGCAATTGGAAATATATATATATATATATATATATATATATATATGTGTGTGTGTGTGTGTGTGTGTGTGTGTGTGTGGACTCCTCTTTGTACATATATCTGTATACATTCTGATCTAATTAATTTAATTCTAAATTTGATCAGGTGGTTACAGTATTGTACAGAGCAATCCTATTCTACGGCCCCCTAAACAGCATCTAGGGCACCATAAGAGGCTGTAGATTTTCTCCTCCAGAACTACAAGCATGGAGGAGGAGATCCATCATGGATCTTTCCCCCCTCCCCCTCCTCCAAGCCACCACTGGAAACTCTACACCAGCTCCTCTTCCTGATCCAACTGCCTTACTGACTCTGGCTGCTGCTGCCACTTTATCAATTTTATTTATGCATTTTTATTGTTTGAATTGAATGTTTGTTTTTTATAAAATGAAGCATAAAGAAAACTATGATACAATAAAGGGAAGTAATGTCATCCTAACACTTTGCTCCAGTCAATATTTTAGTGGCAGCATCCCGCACCAACAGACATTTCTAAGCAGTCTTCAAGGGCAGCCCCACCTTTGGTACATTACAGTAGTCTATCCGGGGTGTAACAAATGCATGTAGAACCATGGCTAGGTCTGACTGTACCAGGAATGGGCCCAGCTGGTGCACTGGCTGAAGCTGAGCAAAAGCACTCCCATCTGCAGCCACCGATGGGCATCTGGTAGCAAGGCCGAGTCCAGATGTACCCTCATGTTATGAACCGGATCTTTCAATATGTTGCCAGGAATGTACACCTGTTTTCATCTTGTCCCTGTTTACCTGCCTTTATCGCTGATGTATTTGAAAGTCTCGTTTCTGGAAAATATCTAGAATTGCTGAAGGCACCGAAGAGAGAACATTTATAATGGTGTTGACACACTGCAGGATTTCACAGTGACTGAGATCACTGATTTATCTGTTTTGTTGTTGTTTTCCAGTTCCCCCCTCTAAGCCTCTCTGCAGCTTCGGTCAAAGCCACCATACTGATGTTGAACTTGGCCACCTTGTCACTCTCTCCTGCCTGTCTGAATTAGGGCTGCCTAATCCTACATACCAGTGGCATAGACTGATGGGAGATACGGTTACGCCTGTGACAGAGTCATACAGTAAGTAACGTTCCCCAGTTCTTCTAGGTTAGCCTTCCCAACCTGGTGCTCTCCAGATGTGTTGGATGGCAGCTCCCATGGTCAATGGTCATGCTAGCTGGGAATGCTGGGAGTTGCTAGTTGCCAGATTGGGGAAGGTCGTTCTAGGTAATATGCAATGCCTGGGATGTGAAGATTCAAAGCAGATATCTGAAAAATGCCAGCGATTGTCAGAATTGTTGAGTGCCATGAGAACTTTGGGTCATCTGGGATGAATAAACTCCTGTCCTAGAAGCAGGATATTCCGTACCAAAAGTAACCCCAATTATAAACAATGCCCAATCTTTTCTCGAAAACTTCCAAGCAGGGATGTTCCATCCAGGGCTGTCATCAGAGGTCGGTATGACTGGGCACCTGCTGATGGCCCCAGGGTCCACTGCCAACCCTGCTCATTTGCCTACCCCACCATTGTGTGGGGGGCACCTGCCACTGCTGCTTGTTACCACCACTAGTAACTCACGCTCTCCCCCTGGTTGTGTTTATCTGGTGGGGGGACCTTTTGGGTGGGAATCTGTAGTGGGAAACCGCCATCTTAGATCCCCCAAAATGTAATGCCCAACACCAGTACCGCCAAATGTGATACAAAAGTAGGCAAGCAAGCACCCTACTAGAAACGTCTGTAAAGTGCAGGGCAAAAGTAGGCCCGTACTTCAGCAACCGCTAACGCCTTCAAAACCATGGAGGTACAAATCCCACCCACCCTGCCATGTCACTCCCACCAATATTTCCTTTAGTTCCACCCACCCAAACCTCCTCCTACTGCTCCACCAGAAGATTGCCCACTGCCAATCCCAAGTGTTGAAGAAAGATTCGTCTGCCAGTCCAGTTGGCGTTTGTACATGGAATGGGAGAGGGAGCCGTCTTGTTCTTTTCCTCGGGCAGCAAAGCGTCTTGGGCGAGCCCTGAAGGTGACCCCAGAAGCCCAGTTGGCATTTGGATTTCCGCTGTACAGAGCACACATTTGACAACCTGAACTTCCCTCCCGTTTTGTTACAGATCCTCAGACCGGTTTCTTGGTTATTGGCAACCTGACAAAGTTTGAAGAAGGATACTACCAGTGCACTGCTTCTAACTCTCTTGGAAACAGCACCTGTCAGATCGACCTCACTATGAAACGTGTGTTTACCATGGTTCTGTCAAGATTTTCATACAACTTCATTTTTGGAAGGACTATTCCTTGAAATGCCAATCAGTTAGCAGAGGGAGAGCATTTACCCATCAAGTAGCACCCTTGGTGGCACCTGGTCAAGTCTTGTGTGTTCTCTAGTCCTGTGGTTGCCGATTTGACTCCCTGTGGAGCCGCTGCTGGGGTTGGGTGGGGGGGACAGGGAGGCTGTCAGCATCTTAGCCTACCCTTCGATCTCATACCAATAGAGTCCACTCGTACTCGCCAGTGGAGGCTGGTGGCTTTGTAATTTTTGAGTTATGACTTTAATGGTGTTAATAATGTGTTCTATTGTTTTTATATGGGTTCTTAGCAGCCCTGGGTTCTTTGCAAGGAAGGGCAGGATATAAATAAATAGTAAATAATGATCTCCCCTGCGATACCTGCAATTCTCAGTAACACGCCATATATCTCATGAAGTGGGCTATAGTCCACAAAAGCGTATGCCAAAATAAATGTGTTAAGTCTTCAAGATGCCACAAAACTCAGAGGCTTATGAGCATCCTACACAGAGCGGGAGGAGCAGTGAAGAGGATCTCTGCCTCCTTGCACCTCCCGCTCTGCATTTTTTGCTAGACAGCCGTTTTCGGCTATCTAGCTGGGGCACTGCAGAGGGGGTGGGAAGGAGGCTGCAGAGGACACAGGATACGTCGTACCCTGGCCTCTTCAGCCCCCTCCCCTCCCCGCCCTCTGGAACGCCCCCTTTATTCCCTCTCTGAGGTCAGGTTCCTGCCCTCGGAGAGTCAGCCAGTGTGGTTCTTCCTGTGCTGGCTGTGAGGGTGGAGAGGAGGATCGGAGCACGAATTCCCATCTCAGAGGTCAGAGCTCTGTCTCCGACATCGGATCTGGGAATCAGAAGTATCCTATGGTCGCCCATCCCCAGATCGCCCGCTGACACTGTTACCCTCTGAAGATCCTTTGCATGTCTACTCAAAGTAAGTCCCATTGAGTTCAATGAGATTTACTTCCAAAGTAAGTATATAAGAAACAGGGTCTCCATCTCGCTTGCTTCTTGGCAGTATATATATATTGCATTTTACTTCAGTTCTAACATCCTGCCAATTAATTCTGTATAAAATGACAAAGTCTTCCATTTTCTTTCAGATTCAGAAAGTGGCGTTATTGTTGGAGCATTAATTGCAGCCATTCTAGCAGCTGCTCTGATCTGTGCTATCATCTGGGTTATAACCTCAAAAGAGAAGAAAAAGAAGAGAAAAGAAAAAGCTGCCCGTGAAATGCAGTAAGTTTTCAAGGAGCCTTCCCTAAATAAAGCCTTCCGGGCTGTTTGCCTCTCATGATGAGAATCGATTCCAGAATGAAAAGCTTGGCTTTGGCTTGGGTACGCGTGGCATGGGGAGAAATAGTTATTTAAAATATTTTTCTACCCCCTTTCAAGGCAAATCGTTCTCAAGGCAGTTTACAAAGTAGAAATCATAAAACAGTAGAAATATAAAATACAATCAACTAAAACAGCATAAACCTTTCATTTCAATCCAAAAAAATAAAAATATCACCAAGAGTTAAAATATAAAATGTAGAGCAGCATCGATATTCAGTTAAAAGCATCCAGGTCTTTAAGGGCCCTTTCAAAGTTGTCAGAAGGGGAGCCAGCTGTCAAAAGACATTGATCTGTCACCCGGGAATTTAAAAAGTATCTACAGAAGCGGAATTTGCCATTTAACACGGCCTTCAGGACTGTGGTGTAGAGCAGAAGGCAAAACCATAATCCATCAGTGGGTTATTGGACAATTTCAGGTTGATGACTGAATTACCAATGAAATACCAGCCAATGTGGCGTAGTAGTTAAAGTGTTGGACTGAGTCTCAGGAGATCTGAGTTCTAGTCTCCACTCGCATGAGCCTCTTCCTCCCCATTTTATCCTCACAACAACCCTGTGAGATAGGTTAGACTGAGAGTAAGTGACTGGCCCGGTCATCCAGTGAGTTTCATGGCTGAGTGGGGGTGACTAGACCCTGGAGCTCCCAAGTCCCAGTCCAGCACTCTAACCACTACACCACATTGGCTCTCCATGAGAGTTAAAGCTAGTATCAATCCAATATTTAGTCTGAAGTCTACATCAGCCACCTGAGGGATTTGGGGTGGGGAAGAAAGACGGAGATTGGAGAACTGTACCTAGAGGAACAGATGGCTAAATAGATGAGATGGCTATAGTAACTGAGACCTCCTTTCCCTTGTATGGGAATTCTGAAAATGCTCCTTTTGGGATGTGCTGCATAAGAAAAACACGCTCAACCTTATTTTACTTTGTCTTCTACAGGATTATGAATCAGAAAGAACCACTGAATGCTGAGTACTGATGCTGTGCCCAGCCAAGAGAGTGTGCCGGTTGCAGCAGTCCCGCCAAGCAAAGGATCCAATGAGACAAATGAATACGTTACCCCCGAGATCGAAGCTGCCGCAATGCCTGAAAATGAGATGCAAGAAATGGGGCACCAATCCATCGCCTAAACTCTCCCCGCATCTTAAGGGGGACCCAACAGCAACTCACCTGCTAATGAATTCGTATTAACAGTCGTATTAACCATCGCCCCGATCCAGCAAGGGTAACCCACATGCCCCAAAGCAAGCTTCCACATGCACAGGAGGAGGGTTGGATTAGAACACAGTAGGGCGGTGTTAGGGGGCGGCCCACTAGGCCTGGAGCCCCGAATCTTTCATTCGGAGCCCTGAATCTCTGGGAGGTCCCACCGCCCTGCCATCCATGAGCAGCGTTAGTGGATGGCTCCCCTAGGCATGGGCCCTGGATCTTTTACTCCCTAGGAATTGTGTAAGTTTGCAGCCTAAGAGCGTGGGTTATTATAGTCCAAAATACATTGCCATAATCTTCCTTGCAAGTGTGCCATGTTCAGTTTGCAACTAATCGGTAAATGTTTACTGGTGCCGTACAGCTCTTTGCTGGTCCCAGGCACTCCACCCTCCCCATCTGGATTTGGGCTTGAAAGACCAAAGAAAAGTGTGGGCACATGGAGGGTACATTTTAAGCAAGCACAGTTTGGGACATTGCACAGTTCTGTCCTGTGCAAAGCAAGAGATTAGTTTGCCTTCTATAGAATGTAAACTGTAGTAATTATTTCTAGTTACACACATATATTTGCATATGTACATATGTGCAATTTGTTGTCCTGTGGGCCCGAGCCCCAGATCTTTTTGGTACCTAGCACCGCCCCTGCACATGCAGATCCGCTTTGGGATCAGGGCCCATGTGTGCAAAAGGGTGGTCAACTTGTGGCTCCTATGGCTGGATGTGGAGGTCTAGCACCGAAAGCTGCACACGTGGTTCTGTCTCCTGGATTGGGGCTGCGTACACACCACTGAGTAGCCGGTCAATACCATCACCTTTCCCTGCTCCCAACAAGGGAGTGGTGCCAATAGTGCTGGTGGTGGCCATTTATTCAATGGGTGTGATCCTCGCATGCTGCTGTTCATGGGGATCTTTGGATTGATGCCCATGTCTTGCTGCACTGGGGGTTGGGGGCAGTAGGAAGGGGAGATTGCAGCTGGGGAGGAAAGGCAGGGCAAGAGAATGGGGATGGGTGGGGACATGTATGGACGTATGTTTGAAAGAAAAACAATGTTGGGTAATGGATGACTGATTAATATTGTGTGTTGGCTCTGGCCTGTCCTCCGCTGGCACCTGACCTCCGACAGGTTCGTCCTGAGGGAATGCATCTCTCCTGGTTGCCGGGGGCGGGGGGAGGAGGTTCCACACCTTTGCTTTGAGTTACAAATCCATGCTTCCAAATGGCTCAAGAAAGGCAGGTACTGTCTGTGTCCTAAAAATACAATTCCATGCACTACATGTTAGCAATTACTGAGTATACACCAAGTAGCCCCCAATGCTGTGTCCATTCCATTTTTTCCTTAGAATATTCCTTATTAACTGAGATTAGAAGTTCAAGAACGCCTGTAGCTCTTCTATTGCTTGCCGGTGGAGGCATGACTTTGGCCTAGAATGCTGTTCACCGAGAACCCCTTTTCAATCACTCTGAAAAGGTGATTTGACACATGCTGGAGGCTGAACTGGCTGCAGTGGGACAGAGAAAGCGAAGCAGTTGTTCAGGCTGCTAAGTTGCTGCCACTTCTGTCGTTTTACCAGCCCTGCAGCCTTACCGGGCAGAAATTTAGCATATGAAACTTTTCCTGGCGTGGAGATAGGAAAGGCTTCACTGGCTTAATTTCAGCTTTTCATAGAAAGTAACCATTAGACCCTCTAATGCAGTGTTCTCCAACCTTGGATCCCCAGATGTTTTTGGCCTACAACTCCCAGCATGCCCCAGCCAGCTATGCTCTAATGCTTTAATCCCGGTAGGAACACCTTAACACACATATATTCCTTGCCAACACATTGTATAAGGTGAGTTCACACATTCCAACTGCTAGCAATTGCTAGCATCAGCCAACACATGGGAGAGCCACCACAGATCTTTTACCTCTTATTATCTCCCAGGTTCAAAGAGATTGGCCTAAGGCAGTAAGATCTGACCGCCAGGTTCACGGCTGGCTCACTACGACACCGCACACTCACATATAATCGGGTGTGTGTGTGTGTGTGTTGTTTTCCCTTTTGTAGCATAGATATAGATTTGGATGAAGCATTTAGCTGGACAGTTTAATCTGCATTTTCTAGATTTATGGTTTTGCCAACAATCTGTGTCGTGTACAGCAGCCCTTCATACTCAAATGAAATGATACTTTTTCCTAATACACACTTTGCCTTCATTCTCAGCTGGGATCACTGCTGTTGGGTTCTATACATATAGTAACATGAAAAAAGCAGAGGGAATTGCATTGATTGTTTTGTTACTACCAAGTGTAATAAACTTTTGTCAAAATCTTCCATTTTAATTTTTTTTGGGACAGTGATTTAAAAATGCATTAAAAACATCTCAACATCAAATCCTAAGTCCTGTGTAGGGGGGTGGGTTCTTCCCCACCCATACATTATACTGTGAACAGCAGCACTGTAGTGATGACAAAACAATGTTAGTGCTTATCAGAAAAGTTATATACACACATACATACATGTGTGTGTACACACACGATCACATTTGGTAGGTTGGAGCCAAACTTAGTTATCCTTAGAGTAGACCACTGAAATTAATGGGACTTTAATCACAATTTTCCAGCTGATTCTGATGGGCCTATCTGAAGTAGGACTAACTCTAGATACAACCCTGAGTTTCTCCTCCCTGAGATGAAGTAGTATACAGAACTTAAAAGGTATGGAGAAAGTTAGCCAAAATGAGAAGCTGACTTATAGCAGGTCAAAGTATTTGTTCATGTAGGGCACGAGTGCAGAACCTTGGGCAAGGGCCCCAATCCAGCCCTCCACAGTTCCCAAGATAGCTCCTCCCCTTCCCCCCCCCCAACCACCAATCATTTGGAGGTTTCCAGGCTTTTGTGCAGTTTTTTCCGCATTCTAAAAGGCTGAAATGCCTCTCCTAAGGCCAGGGATGGGGACTCGGACTCCAGGATTCGACTTGTGAGTCGGACTGAGTCCCCCCTCTGACTCAAGTCCCAATATTTTTAATGGGACTCGGGACTCGAGACCAAGGACTCGTGTTCCAAAATCGTGTTCCTCAAATGCAACATGGATAGGTTTTAGGAAGTAGAGCAAGTTTATTTTTTAAAATCATTTTCCTAAAATGCAACCTTTCAGACATTTTGGGTTTGGCTGCCTCTGCCTGCCTGTTTGGGGTTCCCAGCCTCCTCTGCCTGCCTGGTCTCTTCTTAACCCGTTCCACAGTTTGAACTGTCCAAGACAAAGGCCTCTGCCTGCCTGCTTTGGGGTTCCCTGCCTCCTGGAGTCAGCTTTGGGAGTGACTCATGACTAGCGAGTCACCATTTTGGACCAAAGACTTGGACTCGGACTCGAGTCCAAAGACTCGTGACTCGAAACCAAGGACTCTTCAACATCCCTGCCTAAGGCATAGTTACTGGCACTAAGAGATTTAAGCTAAAATATGCTGGTACACCAGTGCAATTCAGCTGTCAGCTGAACCCCAACCTGGGGCCCAGCAGTAAAGGGCTGTGGTTTACACAGCTGGAGTGAAGGGCCAGAACCCACAGGAAAAGCTATGTCAAGGTGTACTGCTGTTCCATATTCTTACTAGTCTCACGCCACCAAATAATACATCCATACATGATAATACTACTACTGACTGGCAGCAGCCCTCCAGGGTTTATGGTAGAGGTCTTTCACAGCAACTACTATCTTATCCTTTTTAACTGGAGATACTATGGATTGAACCTGGGACCTTTCGAATGCACAGTATGTAGTCAGTGCTCGTTCCTACGTCTTAATAACGTTATATAAAATTGATAGTTACTAAAGAGTGAATAGAAATTAACTGTTTATCCTTGTTCAGCCTTACAATCAAGAATGACTGTTACCAGTAGTCATGTCCCACCAGAGAAAAATAGCACTAGGTTTACATAAGGGTAGTTACATAAAGGCCTATCAACCTATATTGTCAGGGTAAGTAACTTTTTGGTATTGGTGTCCCTACTGCTTAAGATTTCCCTACATGGAACATCTTGTGCATGTCTTATACCACTTGCTGGCTGCAAAAGCTGGGCTTGTAGGACACTGCAAGGCTGTTCTTGCGCCTCGGGGAATGTTGCTTTTCAGACACTGGACTGATTTAAAGAGCAAAGCATATTTTATTTGAAGTAGCTTAGAGCATAACAAATCACTCCTTGTATAAAGCTCTTAGCATTAAGCCACAGGGCTCAAAACCATCGAGTTAGTACAGCTAGGGGTAGGGAGAAGAGAAACAAATCCAAGTTGGGCAGCAGATGATCCTAGTAAGTGAAACTCCTAACAGTCTATCTTACTGGCAAAGACTAGACTCCTGCTTAAAATATTGCTAAGTAACACCTAAAAGGAGGATGGCTAAGGAATACACAAGGACTGTATTTCATAAGTGGTCCGCTGACGTTGACAGTTGCCTACATGTGACACACAGTAAGCCTGTTAATCTCCAAGGTGCCACCACACTTTCATCTTTATCCAGAAGTGAAACTATTTCTACTTGCAGGCTTAAGAGGCCTATAATTGCTTTAGTTAAGCTCACTGCTTTCCTACAACGTTCCATTCCCATTACTCTCCCACTGGACAAGACGTAGGGGCTAAACCAAGTGACTCCTTCAAACAACAATTCCCAAAAATATTACAGCAAAGCAAACCCCATCCCTCCTGCTAACTATTGATTAGGGCAAGGCTACCCTGCCCACCCATTTCTGAGCCTTTAGAAGACACATGGCCCAATGCTTTTTGCTTTTACTCAATACAACCATGTTGACATTTGACCTGAAGAAAGGAAGCTGATAACTTTCACACTTAACTACTTGTAGGCTGCACATGCTTGCTTGAGGAATACTGAATACTGCCTGCTCTTAAGAGCAAGCTTATACACCAAGATTGATAGAACCAGAATGGGAGGATGGTTTCTGCGGGTCTTCTTCAAGAAAATCAGGGCTTTAACCAAGTCCCCATATAAGCAAATTATACTTTAAAAAGTGGAAATAAACATAGTAAGAAATCAAAGGGAGTCTTGTTTGGCCACAGAAGATGTAGGGGAATTTAACAGATATATTACAATAAAAAAATAAATCAAGAGATGAAAGTTAAAGCCAATTTAGAAAACAAAACAAAAAACCACACCAGTGCACAGTCTTTAGCGTGTTCATCAAGAATGGAATTCAAGTCGACCGATGCTGCTAGCCTTCAACTAGTCTCCTAAGTATGGATCCTAGGCCACCTTTCCCGACTTGCAGTGGAGTCTTTTCTTCTTTGTTCTCAATATATATACTTGCACCGTGGGACACCAATAGTTTCGCTTCATCCACTCTCCCTTCGTCACAGGCTAAATGGC
Source organism: Shinisaurus crocodilurus (assembly GCA_021292165.1). Classification (NCBI taxonomy): domain Eukaryota; kingdom Metazoa; phylum Chordata; class Lepidosauria; order Squamata; family Shinisauridae; genus Shinisaurus; species Shinisaurus crocodilurus. Next base: position 27,268,319 of record CM037883.1, read on the forward strand.
TGTAAATAAGACCAAGAATTACCAAGCATTACCAGGCAGTAATGATGTGTCTGCCTGATGGAATTTCCAAGAAATAGTAGGCCAAGAACTTTAAAAGCAGGCCTGAATTACCACCACCACAACCACACACACACAATGAAATTCCATCATTTATGTTTAGGTGTGTATGGCTCAATTCAAACATTATGCTAAACTACGGTCAGGGAAGCTTTAACTATGGTTCGGCATGATGTCTGAATGAACAAACCATAGTTACATCCATCTCTCTTTCTCCAGATGCCGCTGTGATATGTGAAGTTATGAAGTGGAGAGCTCCGAGGACAGAAAACAAAAGCAACCTCAACAACTTTAACTCATAATCCACCTGCTGTAAGCTTGGACGTTCAAACTATGGTTTAGGTTCTAAATTATTGTTAACGCAAACTATAATTTAATGCAAAAGGATTGCATGGTTTGAAACAAGAACTGCGATTCAGTGCATGCTTAATTTGGAAGTTAAGCCCCACTGAACTCAGAGAGATGTACTTTGAGTAAACGTTCCTAAGATATAGCTACCCACTAAAATCCTACTCACAAGAGTAAGCCTTACTGGATTAACTGGGAGGAACATGTTGTATAGAACCCATGGGGCTATACCTGAACCCCAAATCCTGGAATATAGCCCGTCTCTCGTACGATCCCGAGAATCTCAGCTAACATTGCAAAAAGCAAGTTCTTAGTTTTGAGGATAGGTGAGAAGACTCTCAACATGAAAGAGGAGTTTGTGTTGCACTGCCAAGGAATGAAGGAAGGCTTAACATCCGTGCACTTGGCAGGGAATGTTCAGATGTTCAAACAAACTAGGACAAAATCTACCACAGATACATTAGCACTTACAGAGGTGTGTTTCCCTCTGAATCCTGTAGATTGACAGAAGCTTTGTGCTTCAAAAGAATCTGTATCATTTTCAGGTTTCCTTTGGATGCCGCTCTGTGTAATGGCGTAGAGTTCAAGTGGTCCTTTACGTCTGGATTAGCTCCATTCTCTAACAGCATCACTGCTATCTAGTAGAGAAGAGAGGGAAAAGACTACCCAGCTGGTTGCTTTATGCAAGGCATGGAGAAGATGAGGCAATACATGGGGGGGAAACACCGTACCTCCTGCTTATTTTTGGATGCTGCATAATGCAGAGGCGTGCAGCCATTCTGATTGACAGCATTCACCTGAGCACCTTTCTTAAGAAGGGCCTTCACAATTTCATCTCGGCCAGCTGAGGCAGCGATATGCAGAGGACTCCAACCAGCCTGTAAAATCAGAGGAAACAAAACATAGCATAAGCTATGTTCATAGGAACAGGGCAGGCCAGGCAGATTCTTTTGTTGCCAAGAAATTATTCCAGTCTTTTGTAACAGCGATAACAAAGGAGCTAGCATAGGCTGCTCCTATTTGGTTACCTCTAAAACATAAGGGAAAAAAAGAAGAAGATCTATTTATCAGGGCCTGCTCCAGTTGGACTGCCCCCCCCCCGGGCTAACTGACATCTACAGCCTTGTGGGGAAGAAGGAACGACGGAGGCTGGAGCAGGCCGAGGGAACATCAGGGCCGGCTCCAGTTGGACTCCCCCCCCCACCCCACAGGGCTAACTGACATCTACAGCCCTGTGGGGAAGAAGGAGGAGGCTGGAGCTTCTTGAGACACAGAGAATTACAGAAGTAATAATTAATATTCCCTCTTCTTCCCTCCCCATTCTTTTCTCCTTGTGTCTCGTGTCTTTTTAGATTGTAAGCCTGCGGGCAGGGACTGTATTGTTAATTGTTGTAAACCGCCCAGAGAGCTTCGGCTATTGGGCGGTATAAAAATGAAATAAATAAATATTTCACAAGATTGTTGTGAATAAGTAATGCTATTTCACACTTATCTAGCACATGATGAGTATTCAAAATCCTTCATACACATTGACCCGGTTCTCATGTCAAAAAATATGAGATGGTGAACTGAACTGGGAACAAGGTGGCTCTCACCCTCCCGCTGAGTTAACCCAGGGACGCTCAGTTATTTATCGTGATGTCCAAACCCGGAACTGGAGGCTGCTGAGGAAGAACAACCCAGACTTGTAACGCAAGAACAATCTGAGGGCCAATTCATTTGCTTTTTCTGAAGTATCCTTTTGAGGTGGCACAGTCCTCAGACAGGAAACATACCACTTTAATTTAACACGGAGGGGTGGTTTGTTAACCGTGGGCTGTTGATAGTGAAACTGGAGCTGTCACCCCACCCCCAAACCCCATACAAAAGATTTACAGCAGAGTAGAAGACGCTTAGAAACTCCATCTCAACAGGACCCTGGAATCCCCTCAAAAGCATTCTACTCATGCTGAGAACAGCCAGAAAGAACACTGGCCCCCACCACACAAATACTCCTTATATTACCAATGCTTCTTAGCAGGTGAGAGAAGTCCAGCCGTGTAAGGAATTATACACACACGGTTCTGCCTAAGCAGTTTTTGAAAAATTTGAGTCCAGAACTTACATCATCTTTGTCATTAACGGGCACTCCCAGGCTTAGCAAGAAGTCAGCAATGTCTGTGTGTCCAGCTGAACATGCCCAGTGCAGGGCTGTCCTGTTATCCTAAATGCAAAACACAAAGAAGCATTAGCTGCACATCTGAAACTGACCATGACCATGGAAGCTGAAAAGGGACAGGACAGGAGCATCCCCCTGCTTATGTGCACCAAGGAGGAGTAAGGATAGCCAATTTGTGTGTGGTTTAGAGGCTGCTTCATTCTCCAGGCAGCAGCCCACGTCCTGAAAGAGCACTTCACCATACAAACTGCCCCTCGCTTAATGAGTGGTCGTAATAAAGATGGTGCTATTTAGTAGTAACGCCTTCATAGTTACAGAACACATGCTCTCCAGCATGACATTACAGACAAATATCTATCGATAGCATAGATTGTGAAAGCCGGTTTTCACAAGCAATCTCCGGGTGTGTGTGTGTGTGTTAAATTGCAAAAAAGCCACAGCTAGTCCAAAATGGCTCGCGACCATGACGGGGAGGGAGAAGACAACTCAGTCCTCCCACCGTGTCCCCTGGGATATCTGCCGGCAGGGCCGAGGAGGGGGCCAACAACCCATGGTGAGCCCGATTGTCTGGCAGGCACACTGTGGATTGTTCGCACGACAACCAACCCACTGTGGCTTATTGCCAGGGTGGGTCGTTATGATGTGCAAACAGTCCCATTGTGGCGTACGTTTTTGTGGACTACAATCCATTTCATCAGATGTTGAAGTGTTATTCTTCATCAGCAGGTGTATTTCTTCCCTCCCCTGGGCATAGGGTATATACCTGTCAACTAATGATCATCAGATGCATGAAAGGTTACAATCCATTGTCCGGTCTATATGTACAGGTGAGGGGAGGTAGAAGAAACATACCTGCCAAGGAAGAACACTTCATGCATCCGCTGAAGTGGGCTCTAGTCCACAAAAGCTTATGTCACAATAGATTAGTTAGCCTTTCAGGTGCCACAAGATTCTTTATGCTTTTGAGAAGGAGGCTGAAACCTCGGCAGCCTTGCAGGAGCCTGTTAAGTAAAAACTGATTCAAGCAACCCAAAAGCATGTGCAGAGTATACTTTGCTCTCAGCAGAGTTAATACAGAGAGCTCCCCCACCTTCCTCCCACATCAGGAATTGGGGAGTGGCTTCCATACTAGAGACTTGCTTATACATGTTTTTTTTTTTCAAGGCAGACTTCAGCCCTGCTATTCCTTTTTTGTTAGAAATCGTGTTGTTTGTATTTATGTCCTACCTTTCCTCCAAATTTCTCCCTCTCCCCCATTTTATCCTCACAATGACCCTGTGAGGCAGGTTAAACTGAGGCACCCCAAAAGACCCCCTAGAGCAGGAGGTGAAGGGGCAGCAGCAAACAGGCCCAGCTTCAGCATCTGGGCCAGCATGGGCATGCCAAGGCTCACTGTGGTGGATGCTGCTTGCTGCATCAGCCTTTCATTTTACTTTTTTAATCTTGTTATAGTCAGGGGATGGGTGGCACATACACAGTTACAGATGCTAATTTTGTTATTTGTAATTTAAATATATATATGTGATCCTTTCCCACAACAAAATACAGGCAGCCCCCAGGTTACAAACAAGTTCCATTCTTAAATGTCTTTAAGTCGAATTTGTATGTAAGTCAGAACAGCATAGCATTCTATACGTTAAAATCGACATTTACGCAAATTCCGTAAATTACGCAAATTGCGTAGTATACTATGCTATGTACTCTACGTAAATGACGTAGTGCCGGGGAACCCAGAAGCCCGTTCTTAAGTATGGGTTGTCTGTAAGTCGGATGTTCTTAACTCGGGGACTGCCTGTAACACACTTATTTGCAAGTATTTATGTTTAGCATCAGGGCAGCAGAAACAAACTCCATTCAATTCCTGTAGCCATGATGGAGCTATGATTTAAGTGAGTTTAAAATGTGAAACTGCACATGATCAGAATATGTCTTTGTTTTTAAAGGGTTGACAGATTTTTTCTTCTTCTTCGTTCTAACATATCAGGAATACAGAAACAGCTGTAAACCAAGGAATGGTGGCAGAGAGAAGATAAATATTATTTGTATGCTTACTTATTACTATGCTTACTTATTATTTGTATGCCTATTTGTTATAATTATGCTTATTTATTATGCCAGACTTCATTGCTTAAAACCGTGGGTTGTATTGACAGTAAAACAGTAAAAACAACAATAAAACAGTTTAGTACACACCATGAGCCACCACAGTATAAAAACGGCACTAACACAATGAAACATTTTAATACGTATATGAACAGTCGCTTACATAACATAAAATGACATATCCCACTTTCCTATAACTTTTAATACTTAATTTGTATTTTCTTTGCTGCAAGGGCAAATTTTGCTAATTGGATCTATTATTATTATTATTAATATGTTTATTTATTACAGTTATGCTTATTTATTTATTATATTTATACCCCACCTTTTTTCCTACAAGGAACTCAAGGTGGCTTACATAATACTCCTCCTCCTCTCCATTTTATCCTCACAACAACCCTGTGAGGTAGGTTAGGCTGAGAGGCAGTGACTGGCCCAAAGTCACCCAGTGAGTTTCATGGCGGAGCGGGGACTAGAACCCAGATCTCCCGAGTCCCAGTCCAACACTCTCACCACTACGCCACACTGGCTTTTGTTATTATTATTATTATTATTATTATTATTTATTAACAGTGCTTCATAAGTGAAGTAATGCACATGGCAGTCTAAGGGTGGGGGCAAAAGACCATTATGCTTATGCTTATTTATGATTATTATAATTATTTATTAGTGCTTCAAGAGTGAAATAACACATATGGCTGTCTAAAGGGGGGGACACATATAATCATTTAGCCCAGCGTCTTAAATGACCTAGCTGCACTGCTTCCCCGCCTGAGACTTTAACCACTAGACCACCCTGCCGCCTCAGAAATGAAACCCTGACAGCCCACACAGCTCCCCACCACCCAGAAGAGCCCCTAGCCACGCCCCCTGCCCCCTCTCCCCCGTTGCCAGGGCAACCTGGTCCACACGCGTCGCCAAGCTCCGGTTGGCGGCCAGGCGCTCCCTCAGCTCCTCCAGGCGCCCCGTGTAGGCCAAGTTACAAAGCTCCACATTGGACACCGATCCGCCGCTGTCGCTGCCGCCGCCTTCCATTATAAAGGCCGCTAATCCCAACCCCCAACCTGGCCGGCTCCAGCCCAAGACGAAGTGGGCGGAGCCTCCTCCGCCTTCTCCCCATGCAGCCAATCCACGGAGAGGTTCAGAAGCCAGGCGACCAATACTTATCCTGGTCCCGCCTTCTCTTCCCAGCTTTGAGCGTAGCTCTTTTCTGTCGTGCGTTGGGAAGCGGAGGCTGATGGGAGTTGTAGGACGTGGTGGAAGGTGGAAGAAAATGGACGTCCGGTCGTCGGCCAGACTACAGCTCCCGGCGTGCTCTGCGGAGGCGGTTGTCGTCGTGTTGTTTTCTGTGGGGAGGCGTAGAAGGCTCCGCGCAGCAGGAGGGAGGGAAGAAAGAAGAAGAAGGAGGAGGAGGAAAGGAAGAAGGAGAGGATGGTGCTGGCTGCAGAAGGAGGATGGAGTCTGGTGAGGGGACGGCGGGGGAGACGTGTCAGGGGTAGGGAGGGGTGGGGGAGGGGCGACAGCTGAGGGGGAGAGCCCCCTCCCCCTTAGTTGTGTCTGAGGAGTCCAGCTCCCTTTCCCTTCCCCCCTCACCGTTAAGTCAATTACTTTCTTTCTAACGGTTCAACCAATTAACAGCTTATGTCACAATTAAAATCTTCCCCAAACTCCCTTCAGAAGATATTTAGCCGTTCTAAAGTATTGTTGTCATGGATATTTTGTCATATTGTTGTTATTATTATATTTATATCCCACCTTTTTGCCTTTAAGGAGCCCAAGGTGGCTTACATAATCCTCCTCCTCCTCCCCATTTTATCCTCACAACAACCCTTTGAGGTAGAGTCAGTGACTGGTCCAAAGTCACCCGTGAGCTTCATGGCTGAGTGGGGACTAGAACCTGGGTCTTCTCAGTCCAACACTCTAACCCAGTGTTCTCCAACCTTGGGTCCCCAGATGTTTTTGGCCTACAACTCCCAGCATGCCCTGGCCAGCTGCACTGGCTGGGGCATGCTGGGAGTTGTAGGCCAAAAACATCTGGGGACCCAAGGTTGGAGAACACTGCAAACCACTATGCCACACTGGCTCTCGGATATGGATATGTAATTTTCAGTGTTTGTTTATACATGTATGTTACATGTTGCATGTTTGTGTATATGTATGCGCACACACATACATGTTTCCAGAGGGGTTGCTGTGTTAATCTGTTGCAGCAAAAAGCAACAGTGGCACTTTAAAGACCAACAAATCTATTCTAGCATAAGGTTTCATGGACCATAGTCCACTTTATCAGATGCATGAAGTGTTTATGGTGAGATAATGAAATTGCAATTCCATCTGACAACCTAGTTTACATTTTCCTCCCTCTCACCCGCCAGCCTGTGTACATAGATCTGCCAATTTGAGCTTAACACTTCATGCATCTGATGAAGCATAAAGTGTCTCTGAAAGCTTATGCCAGAATAAATGTTAGTCTTTAAGGTGCTACAAGATTCTTTGATGTTTATATCACATCACACCCTGCTTTTCTATTAAACCAAACTGTTCAAGCAAAGAAAAGGGGGGACGAAGGGAGAAGAAAGGCAAACCAGAACAGGATGCGTGGCTCACTTTAACTCTGTTGTAATAACAACTGTCAGATCTTCCGGATCTGGCAGAGTAAGGAAAGCCGAAAGGGCCTCTCAGTTTTGCTACATCGGACCTTTCCTGTGTTGCTGTTTGAGTTTGCAGTCAAGTGGCATGATAAAGTCCCAAGTTTTTGTGATGGGGAAGTACTGGTGGGATCGTAATGCTTACACTTTTAGGTAGCACTTCTGAGCATTCAAAATGCTCTGCGTAAGTTACCTTGTTGAGGTCTGTACAACAACCCTGTAAGGCAGGTCAGCCATATCCCCATGTTGCAGGTGGAACTGAGAGAGGGAGTGGCTTGCTAAGTTTTCCAACTGAGTTCATGGTAGGAGTGTTTCAATCTAGAGCCTTCATAACTCACTGGGTGACTTTGGGTCAGTCACTGACTCTCAGCCTAACCTAACTCACAGGGTTGTTGTGAGGATAAGATGGGGGGGAGGAGGATTGTGTAAGCCGCCTTGGGTTCCTTGCAGGAAAAAAGGCGGGGCATAAATATAATAAATAAATAATAAATTGTAGCTCAATCTCCTAGCCTGTGTGCTACACCAGATCACACATGCTTGTTTGTGTTATCTGGCATGACTATCATCCCTGCTCCTGTCCCATTTGCCACTGTTAATAATAATAATATTAACAAATTAATACTTCACAGTTGTATAACTTTCAAATGTTGTGTACCTTTCTGTATGTTGTTTCAGTAACTCTCACAACAGTCCTTTCAGGCCAACTGGTGGTATTCCATGTATTGCAGATGTGTATGAGTGGGGGGCTGAGTCTGAGGGGGAGTGGCTTGCCTAAGGTCACAAGTTCATGGCAGAGGAGAGATTTGAATTGGGAACTTCCTTGATCACAGATCAGTTTTCTAGTACAATCCTGTACATGCTTACTCAGAAGTGAGTCCCACTGAGTTCAATGGGGCTTACTCCCAAGTAACAGTGGACAGCATTTTAATTGGTCCCAGTAATATACTCTCTCAGGCAATATAATCAATTTTAAACAATAAAACAGGGCTGGGCAACTTGTGACCTACCAGATGTTTTGACCTACAACTCCTGTCATACCTTACCATTGACTATGCTGGCTAGGGTTGATGGATGTTGTAAGCAAAAACATCTGGAGGGCTACAAGTTGCCCACCCCTGCAATAAAATCTTAATAACATGTTTATAACAGTGGAGGTCATAAAAGCACATGAGCACCATAGTAGCAGAGTAAACCAAATTCAACTACTGTTCTAAAAAGCTTAGGAAAATAAAGTCTTTGCCTCATATGAGGACATCAGAGTAGGTCCCAGGGGATGCAGTTCCATAGATGGGATGCCACAGCTAGAAAGGCCCTTTCATGAGTCACCACCCACCTAACTTTGGAAGGCAGGAGTACCAATAGAAGGGCCTTAGGTTATGATCTCAACTCATGGGTAGGTACATGAGGAAAAATGGAGAAGACTGTCCTTCAGGTACCCAGATCCCAAACCCATAGGATTTTAAAGGTAAGCTTCCAGCACTTTGGATTGTACTTGGAAATGGACCAGAAGACTGACTAGGTACATTCTGTATGGTCAGTCTTAGGAGTCTAGCAGCTATATTCTGGACGAATTAAAGTTTCAGAGAAGTCTTCAACGACATCTCCATGTATTGCAGTAATCTAATCTGCAGGTTGTCAGGGTGTGTCCAGGCTCTTACCGTCCAGGAAGGGTTGCAACTGTCACAGCAACTTAAACCAATGGGATGTGCTATGGAGGCCACTTGGGCCTCCAGTGACAAAATATTGCAACATTGGCCACTACACGAACATGAGAGAGAACCCACTCTTCACTATTAAGTTACAAAAATGTTTAAAATAAAAATGAGCACCTCAGAGTGCAAGCATGATAGGGTAATCAAAGCAATTTCTGCATAACTATTTTTTTAAAAAAAATCTGTCAGTTTGATCGGCGGTAATGACAATTTAATTAAAGTAATTGTATTAAGGTTGCTGTTTTAGAATAATTGGCTTTAATCTGCTGGATATTTTTATGCTAGTGTTTTAAGGATTGAATAATTATCACTCACTGGCTGTTATTTAGTTGGTTTGACAGTAATGTTTTGTAATAGGAATATGTTTTTATCATTGTAAACTACCTGGAGAAGAAGCCTGTTCTGTAAGGTGGCCTAGAAATATTAAAAAATAAATAATGGCCACTATCATAGCTAGTGATATTCTTCCCATTCTTTGTAGTAACATCTGACTATCTGTATGTCTGGCACTTTTGTGTGAACTGATCCTTTGTCTAACTGGATAAAATCTGTGTGAATCTTAGAACTTAGAAGGCAAGCATCCAATTCTGGATGACTGGTTGGGCTAGTGCCTACTATCCTGAGTTCATTTGCAATGGCTGAAGCTTCAGTAGTTTAATTCAGGATTGGTCATTAATCCAATGCAAAGATGTCCCTGCACAACAGTCTTGTCACATGTTAACGACAATGTTATAACTCTGAAGCTACTGCAGAGAAAAATCACAGTTCTGCAGAACTTGTACTAAACTGCTAGAGCCAATGGTTGTCTCACTTATTTGCATTTGTGTCTGCCTTGTCCTGGGATCTTAGGCTAATTTACATTAATTTGATGATTACGGGATAGGTTAGGTCAGTGATGGCAAATCTTTTTGAGCCTGAGTGCCCAAACTGCAACACAAAACCAACTTATTTATTTCAAAGTGCCAACACTGCAATTAAACCTGAATACCGAGGGTTTAGTTTTAGAAAAACAACTCATACAGTTGTCTGAACTAATTAACATCTTTTGTCTTAAAAGAAAAACACAATAACAGAGCTTTCAATGATACAAACAGTTTTTTGTTGGGAAAAAAATCAACTCAAAAAATTATTATAGTACTACATTGTACACATAGCCTGAAGGGAATTTATACAAACTTTTTAAATAATTAGGCACATGTATTTTTGGATAAGGGATTCTCAACTTATAGTATGATTATATGCCAGACTGAAATTGTATGGGGCAAGCTTTACCCTGGGTCCTTTCCCTGCTTCTACAGGTGTCGGATTAGTAAAAGTAAAAGTCAACCTGTACTAGGATGAGCAAGATAAACAAGAAAACTAAACGTGCTTAACACATTTTAAACATTTTATGTCTTGGACTGCAAACACTGCATTAGGTAAAAGTTTTAAACTTCTAAATTTTTGTAGTGTATTATGTTGTATTCTATGGTTTTAAGTGTTGTGAACCACCCAAAGAGCTTTGGCTATTGGGTGGTATAGATATGTAATAAATAAATTTTGAAACTGGGACCTTCTGCTTCAAACCATGGACTCTCCCACTGAATTATAGTCCCTCAAAACGGACCTTCATTTGAAAACCATCTTCCTCGCTTTCAAATTTAGTTCAGCATTCAATTGTCCGGGCATTTGTTTGGGCAAGTCTATTTTTTATATATTATAATTATTAGTTTCAGATTCTAGTTTCTAGGCATTCAGTAGTAGAGTCTTGTGATGTTTTCCACCCAGTGCAGGAAGAAAAAGGACTTAATATGCAGTCTGTTCTTTAAGATATTTTACTAGCCTAAGCCTGTAAATATAAATCTTAAGGTCACTTTCTCAGGGCTCCCTCACTGAACCAGTGGGGCAAGTGAAAGCATTACTCTAGACCAGTGTTCTCCAACCAACCTTGGGTCCCCAGATGTTTTTGGCCTACAACTCCCAGCATGCCCCAGCCAGCTATGGTGGGAGTTGTAGGCCAAAAACATCTGGGGACCCAAGGTTGGAGAACACCAGGGATGTTGAAGAGTCCTTGGTGTCACGAGTTGAGTCACGAGTCTTTGGACCCGAGTCTCAAGCCCGAGTCCGAGGTCCAAAATGGTGACTCACGAGTCCCGAGTCACTGCCAAAGCTGACTCCACGAGTCCCTATTAAAATCAATGGGGGGTTTTCCCAACAAAATGAGGCTATTTCAGATGTGTGGCTTAAATAAATTCTAGGCACAAGTGTGCCTTTTTATTTCAAAACTCTGCAACTGGTTTTGGCAAGAACAGACCAGGCAGACAAACCCAAAATAACCAGGCAGGCAGAGGAGGCAGGGAACCCCAAAGCAAGCAGGCAGAGGCCTTTGTCTTGGACAATTCAAACTGTGGAACTGGTTAAGAAGAGACCAGGCAGGCAGAGGAGGCTGGGAACCCCAAACAGGCAGGCAGAGGCAACCAAACCCAAAATGTCTGAAAGGTTGCATTTTAGGAAAATGATTTTAAAAAATAAACTTGCTCTACTTCCTAAAACCTATCCATGTTGCATTTGAGGAACACGATTTTGGAACACGAGTCCTTGGTCTCGAGTCCCGAGTCGAGTCTCGAGTCCCATTAAAAATATTGGGACTCGAGTCAGAGGGGGGACTCAGTCCGACTCACGAGTCGAGTCTAGAACACTGCTCTAGAGCCAATTATTTCAGGATGGGCCTATAAAATATGAGCTTTGTAAATATTCTGTGTAGTAAAATGCCTTACTTAAAATGAAAGGTGATCGTTTGAAAAAACATATCAGAAAAAAAAATCAGACAGAAGATTTTTTTAATCCTAATTTTTATAAGTGAAAAAAGACTATTGTATAAAATAGAAAATTCCTTGAAAATAAGCTTTTTGGTTTATTTTCTTCCCTTGCCCAGTTTTGTGGGGGGGGGGGGAGACCATATAATCCACTAGTTTGTTCCTCTTCTGATCTCAGTTTTGCAAAGTCTTTGTTCTCCAAAGATTTACAGCTGTGATTAACTGCCTCTACCTGTGATTGAATTAAGTGGCACAGTTTTGGCATAGTGGACACTTTTTTTTTTTTTAGACCTGGCTATAAATAAAGGCAGGGACTAAGACTATTTGTGTATTGTTAAGCTCTTGCATATTGAGGCCATTTCCCCATTGATATAATCACAATAGACATGAGGAAATTAAATGTACACACGGTTTTCTAGAGCTCTGCATATAAGCACATCTATGTATTTTGTGTGTATGTTGAAATCAAGGTGGGGGGGGGCAAGAGCTGACTCTGAGACGATCTATTTTTAGCCCTTCTGTTTTTCGTCGGTCTAAAGAATAAGTGTGCAGGTCATAGATCATGCTGTGTAATGCTTGGCTCCTACCACATGGGATCTGGTTTCAGTGTTGGCTACAATATTGACGTGCAAATGGCAAAGGCCATAGTCTAACTGAAAGTAAGAGTATTAATTCCAGTGTCCTAAAGAGCAGATGAAGTATGATAGTGTGGTGAAAGATCCAGTGGTTAGAATCTGTTAGAGCCAGCGTGGCGTAGTGGTGAGAGTGTTGGACTGGGACTCGGAAGATCCGGGTTCTAGTCCCCGCTTGGCCATGAAACTCACTGGGTGACTTTGGGCCAGTCACTGACTCTCAGCCTAACCTACCTCACAGGGCTGTTGTGAGGATAAAATGGAGAGGAGGAGGAGGATTGTGTAAGCCATCTTGGGTTCCTTGCAGGAAAAAAGGTGGGGTATAAATATAATAAATAAATAAATAAATAATCTGAACCAGCGCAAGAACCTGTTTATTTAATTTGTAATTAAACCAATCTTTTCAGCAAGAAAATGGCACTCAGGGTGGCCAACATTCATAAGAAATATATTTAAATGTAAATAAAAACTTGGTTAAAGCACTAATAAAATCAATATATTAAAAATGCAGTTAAAACACAACAATAACAGAATAAAACAGCACCCAAACTAACGGGCCAGCTTTCATGCCAAAGCCCTGCTTGAATAAAAATATCTCTGCCTGTCAGCAGAACTACAGCACAGCAGAGAGGGGGCCAACCTAGCTTCCCTGGGCAGGGCGTTCCATAGCCTGGGAGCAGCCACCAAGAAGGCCCTTGTGCTGCCACCAAACATGCCTCTGAAGACAGTTGTACCGAGAGAAGGGCCTCCCACGAAGATCTTAAAACCTGGGCTGGCTCATATGGGAAGAAGTGATCTTTCAAATATCCTGGCCCTGAACCATATAAGGCTTCATAGGTCATATCCAGCACTTTGAATTGTGTCTGGAAGCAGAACCTAGCAGGTACAAAAATCGCAGGGGGAACTAATTGGAGAATGAATTATGTAAATGTATGTTCAGTTTTATAAAAAATTTGAAAACCAGCTCATTATTTTAGCAGAGTATCTAGAAGAGCTTCCTGAAACAGATGAACCCATCTGGATCTTAGGAAGGCAGCACCACATTAAAACAGGTAGGTTTAAAATGAAAAGCTCACAAAGCTTTTGTGAGTGCTTGTTTACATGCCTCAAGTTTTTCACTTTTGTGTTATGTCTTACTGTAGTGGTCTGTGCAGATAAATCCTTGAAAATAGACCTATTATATACAATGCCAGCCATGCTAATGTTGTTAGCCAACAGGAAATTTACGGAAGTACGACAGGATGCTATCTAGAGACCATCCTTACACAGGATTCATTTCTGTCAAGCTTTTCAAATGTTACACGAGTTTTGTCTAGTAATCAGATGATTAGGAAATAAACAAGAAATGATTTATTTTTAGGAATGCCCCATTGATAGAGTAGTTTCTACTCTAGAGAAAGGGAAGGTTACTACTGTGGCTCTGTCCCAGGTGAAAATGCATCTTGGGGAGTGTAATCTTGTCCTGAAAAGGTTTAAAGAGTCTTTCTCTGTGCAAACATCCATTCAGATTTCCCTGTTTACTTTGGATAGGGGAATGGGAAGAAGGAAGCAAGCAAGCAGAGGAGAGAATCATGGAACTCCATATAACATGGAGCTTGTGAGAGACCTGCACATGATCTACAGTGAACTGTCAAAACAGTGGCTGTAGGTGCTGCATTGCCCTGGGGGACCACGACATAAAAAGTGGAGTTAGAAGAGAAGTGCAGTCTTTCTGCAGCGTGGGGGCTATTTAGATTCTGGTTCCATTCTTAACATATGAATATTCTGTTGGTGCAGCAGTGTGCTATATGAGAAATTCCAGAGCAAACGTGAATGCAATGTTTGTATTTGGAACTCACTATTTTAAATGCTTTTTTTCATTCTAGAAAGATCTAAACTTCTTTCGGATATAAGCGCTCGTCTTTGGTTTACCTACAGAAGAAAGTTTTCGCCAATTGGTAGGTATGCTTTCCAGGATGTGTGACACACGCTCCTTTGTTGTTGTTGTTCGGTTCCATTCGTGAAACATGAACTATGTAAGGGAACAAATGATTCGTTCTAAAAAACCAGCTCTTACAGCCTTTGATCTTTCAGTGGGTGTTTTTAAAGGTCAGTGCTGTTCCCACCTGCCCTGGGTGGGTGGAGAGAATGACTCGGTACAAAACAGGTCTTCTTGACACTTTTAGGCCCATGCCTGGATCTAGTGAGGCCTTTGCTGGTCTGTGAACTGCAGCCTTCTTGAAATTGACCTAACACAATTTCCAGCTTTTTATATGTCATTGCCACAGAATCTTGGACCTATAGTAACTTATAGCCTACTTGTTTCCATTTGTATATGTGAATATACTTCACTTGATCTCCCTTCATTGCCATTTGACTCTTGAATTACATCAGTAGCAACTGGGTGCTAAGCATTTTTCTTTGATACTTGGTCAAAGACATGAGTTCTTGATCCAAGGAAGCTTGGAATTCTGTGTCCTTTTCTTTCATAAACTTCTAAGTGTGTTGGTTCTTTTCCCCAGGTGGCACAGGCCCTTCCTCGGATGCTGGCTGGGGCTGCATGCTGCGATGTGGACAGATGATGTTAGCTCAAGCTCTGATCTGTCGACACTTGGGGAGGGGTGAGTGCACTCTTTCCCCAGTAAATTCCCAGAATTTGTTATGTTCGTTAGTCGATCAAATGTCGGTAAACTGAAGTGAGAATGATGGTTGCTAAAATATCTGCAGAAATGATCTTTAGAACGTGTCTGCAGATTTTTGGAACCGAGGAGTACTCCTGCAGCAGCACATCCTATTCCTTTTTTTTTTTTAATCTCACATTTCTAGTCCTTATGGCTGCAAAGGTGTCAGTGAATTCTCAGAAGTCGGGAATAAGATTTATAGTGTTTTGGTGGGTGGGGGCTTCAGTAACATGTATAGCTCCTTGCACCTCCCCATGATGAGCAAAAGCAGAATAAATTATGCAAAGAAAAACTATGGAAGTATGTCCAGTTTGCATAATTTAGATTGTAAGGTTCAATTTTTCTTGATACAGTAATTGCTTTACTTAATTGTTCTACTGTATGGCATAGAATCATGAACTTCATAAGATCAAGAAATTATAAAATGCAGAAAACTAGAATATTTTGGTCATATAATGAGAAATGAAAATAGACTGTTGCAGCTGATTATATAAGGTAAAATAAATGGGAAAAGAAATGTAGGAAGAACATCCTTAAAGAATGGGTTGGGGGCAATAGAATATCTTTGTTTGGAGTGACCATATCTAAAGACTGTTTAGCTATGATGATGTCCAACCTCCGGTCGGAGAGGAATGGGAAGAAGAAGAATTGTGCCGTTTTTGTGTGGGTTTTTTTTTAATCGAGTACACTCAGCCCTGATTATAATCAGTATTGTTGATGTGTGATAGGACTATAGGAGCTATTGTAACCAAAGATGTGCAAGCATAATCTTTTGTCAGTAAATACACTGTGTATGCAACTACAGGGCATGCAGCACAACCCTGTGCATGTTTACTTAGAAGTAAGTCCAAAGAAGTGTGAGAGCTGGACTGACCCGGGTTCAAAAGCTTCTCTAGCCAGTGACCCTCAGTCCCAGTCACGCAGGCGGAAGGAGGAGATAACAGCAGTTAATAAAGATTAAAGAGTTTATTTGTAAGACCCAATTACATGGGATTAAGGCAAGCAATGCATCTATTACTCACTACATCATTGCAGATACAAATCCAATACCCCAGTGGTAAGGCTAGATGAAGTGAAGTCCAGAACAATAGACATGTCGAGTCGAGACGAGAGAAGAAGCAAGGAGAGAGTGAAGCTATCAGCAAGTGTGTTAGCTTTATACCACCTATAAATAGGATATTACTCACCCCAGTTGTATAACCTATTCATCAACATGTTTACCGCAAATCTGTCCCAAGACTGCTGAGTCATATCACCTTGAGACTATGTCTGGTGACCAGAGACCTTGTGTACTTGAACTCAAGAGACACCCACCAGGTCAGGTGATAATCCTGATGTCAGGTGGTAATCTCGTTCTGCCTATGCAAAACCCAACAAGAAGTTCCATGGGGCTTACATGCTACTAAGTTGGTTTAGGACTGCAGCCTTAATTATTGTGTTTAAATGATCACTTTCAGTTTTTATTTGTGCTGTACTTCGTGAAGAGTATAATATGACATTTAAAATCTCAAATAATTTTCTCTCTCAGATTGGCATTGGGACGAACATAAAAAGCAACCTGAAGAATATCACAAAATCTTGCACTGTTTCCTAGACAGAAAAGATTGCTGTTATTCCATCCACCAAATGGGTAAGAGCAGGTTTTGAGAGCTCTTCCCCCTGCCATTTTTCAAGCTGTTAACACATTTAAACTTCTATTAGTATAAACTTAGAGCATGGAAAATGTATATTTTTAAATGTTATAAAATTTAAATAATATTGTCAGTCTTGGTCAAAAGCTGCTGTGTGCAAAAGGGTATATATTTTGTGGGTGTGGATGTACGAATGTAGAAATACTCATCTTCATAATAGATTCCTGGTTCATATAATATAGTCAGACTTCCAAGTAAAACCAATATTCCCAGATGTGAAACACAATTTATTTTATTTAAATCGGGTAGGCAATTTCTGGGGAGTCAGGGACCACATTGCTTTCCCTGGAACCCATGAGGGGCTGCATCCCACCCCTGACAAATTTGCTGTGATGGTGGCCAAAATTGTGGCAATTTCACAGGGAAACAAGGCACATGAGGAGCGCGCACCATGTTTCCAAGAATAATCATGCTTTTGGGAGTGTGATTCTATTTGCAGACAAGCAGCAAGCTCCTCATGCACTTTGTTTGTCTGCAAAATCACCCTGATTTTTGCTGGCAGCACAGTTTTGGCAGCTGCTGCAGCAGGGGAACATATTTGGAGCACAAAATTACCATGGGGTTTCATGTGCAGCCTCTTGGCTGCATGTTACCCACCCCTGATTTATATCCCACCTTTCTGCTACAAATAGCATCCAAGGAATCTAACAATATTAAAATATAAGATAAAACACAAAATTATAATCAAAACATGTAAGTAAATCAATAAAAACCACATCATTAAAAAAGAAATAAACAGCACCCACCAGTGAAACTTAGTTCAGCAACCAACTTAAAAGCCAACAGCCTGTCTGAATAAAAAAAGTGTTTCCATGCTGGCAGAAGGTCAACCAAGATGGAGCTAGCCTGGCTTCCCTTGGCAGGGAGTTCCATAGACTCAGAGCAGTCACCACGAAGGCCCCCTCTTGTGTTCCCTCCAAACAGGTTTTCAGTGGTGTCAGGACTGGAAAGAAGAGCGTTTCCCAATGCTCTTAAAACAGTAGGCAGGCTAGAATGGGAGAACCTAACCTACCAGTGTGGCGTAGTGGTTAGAGTGTTGAACTGGGACTCGGGAGATCCGGGTTCTAGTCCCCGCTCAGCCATGAAACTCACTGGGTGACTTTGGGCCAGTCACTGCCTCTCACCCTAACCTACCTCACAGGGTTGTTGTGAGGATAAAATGGAGAGGAGGAGGAGGATTATGTAAGCCGCCTTGAATTCCTTGTAGGAAAAAAGGCGGGGTATAAATGTAATAAATAAATAAATAATAAATACCTCACAGGGTTGTTGTGAGGATAAAATGGAGAGTAGGATTATGAAAGCCGCCTTGGGTTCCTTGCAGGAAAGAAGGCGGGCTATAAATATAATACATAAACATCTGGTCCTTCAAATAGCAGGTTCCCAAGTTTTAGGGCTTTATAGGTAATAACCAGAGCTTTGAATTGTGTCCAGAAACGGACCAGTAGCCAGTGAACCGGTTGTACCAAGGGAGTTGTATGATCTCTGTAACCAGCTCCAGTCAATAGTCTGGCTGCAGCATTCTGGACCAACTGAAGTTCTGAACACTTTCAAAGCCAGCTCCAGGTAGAGAGTGTTAACAGTAGTCCAAGTGGGATGTAACAAACACACGGTCATTTCTAAGTGGCAGCCAGATGTGTGTGTTCGCACACAAATTGTCAACTTCCTCAGGCTGCAGAAACTGAAAAGTATTCATAACAATATGGCCAAATGGTTGCATAGTTACATCCATCTCTGATCCTGTTACAATGATGGCATCCAAATCAGAGCAGATATGAGCAATTTTATCTGTAAAATATAATGCACAGTGACCACAGTGGGCCTTTGACGGTTCCACATGCTGACAATGATAATAATCTAATGATTATTAGATTATTATCTAATACAAACACACCCAATGTGGCCCTTGACACTGGACAAGCTGCCAGCCCCTCTGTATGAAGGTAGTCCAAGTTTCTAATGTCTTTGGGATGTGTGCTATGCAATATTCCAAGAATGTGTCATTTGACTGGCAGTTTCCTGACACTTTCATTCTTCTGTGTATCTGTTTCTGTTTCTAATCCACACAGCACAGATGGGTGTTGGCGAAGGGAAATCTATTGGGGAATGGTTTGGACCAAATACTGTTGCCCAAGTGCTCAAGTAAGCAAGCATGTAATCCCTCCATTAAGTAATACAGGTAGATCTGGAAAAGTAGCATATCTCTTCCACATAAGCAGTTCTTAAAAGACACGTGTGAAATATAACCACACTTGAAAAGAAAGTAGTGGTGGTTGATTATTGGTTGATTATTATTTAGAGTAATAAAAAGACTACATCTAGTACAAGTCTATGTCTTGTATTAAATTTATATAGCAATTTGCCCCTTCAGCACACTGGGCAGTATCCAATGGGGCCACTCCGCCTCCGCTGATTCTGTTGTGCTTACCTAACCTGCCCAGTTCTGGAAACGAGCGTTTTCACTTGTTTTGGGTTACTTTTAGAACTACCAAAACCCCATGGGTGGTCCCATGAGTGCATGGGCACAATAGGATACTATCCATTCTATTAAAAAAAAAACTTAATGGTTTTAACCTTGGGAATAAGGGATCCAGATTAGCACCTGCAACAGTGAACTTTCTCTCCTGGCTTTCCTTTTCTCAAGGTGTAGCTAAGCTTGGACACAGACCTGGGGTGTTTCCAGACAAACAGCTCCTAATGCTATCAATCAAAAGATATTATGCAACTGTTCCATCTTTCCCTCCTTAACATACTTTCCATGGTAAGAAAAAAGACAGAAGTGTGTGTGGGGGCACATGGGAGGGTTACAAATGGAAGAGATCATCTGGACCCCCCATAAAATTCCATTAAGGAGGCGGCAGGGCGATTGCACAATAAAAGCCTTGTCTGGAAGCACCCCTTTTTTCTACCAACATTCATAAAGAATCCCTCTACCTTTCTTCAGGTTGCTTGTGTGTAACCTTATACATGTGTTTGTAAAATGGGCCCTCTTACTCATAACAGCAAGAGTAAGAGAATGGCAGAATGTAGAAACAGGCAATAATTCAGTTATTTATGTATTACTTGCCTCATAAAAGCTGCAATAGCTTCTTTATTTAAGGGCCTTCTAATAATATTGGACTGTATATCGCTCAGAGTGGCCGGATGACTGGCCAGATGGGCGATGCAAAAATATAATAAATAAATAAATAAATAAATATTGCAGGGAGAGTTTTTTGACCTCTGAGTGGCAGCAGATCTGGACTGATGACTGTCTTGTTTTTATTCAGGAAACTTGCATTATTTGATGAATGGAATTCCTTAGCTGTTTATGTGTCTATGGACAACACCGTGGTGATTGAAGATATCAGTAAGTGATAAACAGAGGTTTAACAGAGTTTTTGATCTGCCCAGGCTTTAAATTCAATTGGGTTTAGCTCCAGTCTGATTTTGATTCCTGGGAAAATGAGAATGGTGATACTAATGCATTTGGATAGTTACTGCCAGCTAAAAGAGGACCAGCTTCAGTCTTCCAGCTATACCACATGAGAATTACTGTGTAAACCCCTGCTAGCTCACCTCCCAGATGCTACTCATTTTCTATGGTTGCACAGGAATATAGACTACGATTTCTGATGCTATAACAGCTATACAAAGAAATAACTTCATCTGAGATCTGATGTTATCAAAAACTAATGTCAGACCTTGAACTTAAGTCCAACTTGTGGCACTTTGGTTTTTCTGCACTTGCAGAGAAGATTGCCCATCTCTTGGTTTGAGTTACCACAGCTAATGCATGGCAGAAATTCTTGATGAGCATGGCCCTTGTTACTTCACTTGTTACAAATGGAGTATGCTGGACGCAGTACCAGTGCGGAACGTCAGCCAGTTTTAGTATGTTTTCAGGCTTTAGGGCAGGGCTCTCCAACCTTGGGTCCCCAGATGTTGCTGGCCTACAGCTCCCAGCATACCCAGCCAGCATGGCTAATGGCAAGGGATTCTGGGAGCTGTAGTCCAGCAACATCTGGGGACCCAAGGTTGGAGAGCCCTGCCTTAGGGGGATTGCCATCTCACCACAAGCAAGAAATCAGAAGTGCATGATCTCGAAGGGCCACATTTGAGGGTAAATCCCTCTGCTGTTGGCTAGAAATGTTGCCTTGGTGTTCCTGGCAATAAGCAGTTGCAGGCAGCTGGTCTGTTGCAAGATGTGAGTGGATGGTGTGGCACAAGTGCCTCTCCTGCCCATATCATGAATAACAGTAGAACCTTTTTAGGACTTGACGTTTCCCAGAATATTGTCCCTGTTTGCTTGCAGTGAGTGTGAAGAGCTCTCCCAAAGACTGTGGATGGGTTGATGGATTTTAAGAAGTATTAAGCCAGGACAATGATCAATTCCAGCAACAAATCCAGATGATTTGGATGGCTTTAATAGCAAAAAGAAATGGCAAACCTTTAGAGTCAGTTTCTAGTCTTTGGTAGATAAGGGTGTCCTAAGGCACTGATAATGTTTAACATACAGTCACTCTCAGAGATGCTTCAGTTGGTTGTTGACATGGTGTTGTATCCAGTGCTAGGCCTTCTTAGAATTAAAATGAATGGGAGTTAAGTTAAACTAATCTTGGATACAGCCCGTGGAACTTGAGATCTGTGTCTAAATCACCTTTCAGTGTTGCCTGGACTTTCAGTCCCTCACGTATAGCGGGGCCCGTGTCTAGACATGCAGCGGACATTCTCCAAACAATTCCAAGTAGATATTAGATTTGAAGACATCCCCCTTAAGTACCACATCAATCAAAAGTAATGTCTGAAATGACTTCCAATCTTTCAATTACATGGTACTTATAAAATGGCAAGTAGAGGTGTAAATCACTTAACACAGATATTTATTGTATATTTTTTTTTGCCCTTTCTTGTCCAAAAGTAGAGAGATACTGGAGATTAATTTTGGAAGAAATTAAGAATGTAATGGAGTAAGATGTGCTTCTAGAACCATTGCTATCGTATTTTGTTATGTAAAGGAGATAGTGCATGAAGGAGATATTGAATTAGTAGTCCATCTATTAACAGCACCTCGTATAGCCATGTCCTATAACTGGAAGTGAGATAACCCTCCATTAATTGAAGAGTTGGTTAATAGAATATGAGACGTAGCTTATATAATTTAAATGGCATATTTTGTAAGGGTGAGGGAGGGAAGGCAACAAAAGAACAAGTGTATAGAAAGGTGGAGTTTGTTTTTAAACTGGAATGACAGAATGCAAGCTGAAATAAAATCATCCATCACTTTGGGAATGACATAAGGACATGAAAAAGGATACCGATCTTGTTTTTCTACTCTTTTAAGGCATTTTTGTATATTTTTATTTTATAAGCAAACACAAATTTTGTAGATGTATATTTATAAATTTTAATAATAATAAATAAATCAAGACTCATGACAATATAGGTTTGGTCACTTCTTTGTTATTCACTTTGTTTAGAAAGCTCAGGGCCACTTCTTTACCTGAGCTCTAAAGCCTACTACTAGCTTTTCATTCCTGATTACCATACCTTCTTAGCTTATTTTAGTTGTACAGGGAAAATCTCGACAGTCGACTTTAACTACTGGTTCCTTCTGTAAGGAAGTTCTTTGCTCTAATCTGTAAGTCTTTGTGGATATGGAACTTCCCTGTTCACTTCATGTTTAGCCTTCAGAAGAGGAGACTGAGGGGAGATATGATCGCACTCTTCCAGTACTTGAAGGGTTGTCACACAGAGGAGGGCCAGGATCTCTTCTCGATCATCCCAGTTTGCAGGACACGGAATAATGGGCTCAAGTTACAGGAACCCAGATTCCACCTAAACATCAGGAAAAAATTCCTGACTGTTAGAGCAATAAGACAATGGAACCAACTACCTAGGGAGGTGGTGGGCTCTCCCACTCTGGAGGCATTCAAGGTGCAGCTGGACAGCCGTCTTTCAGGGATGCTTTGACCTGGATTCCTGCATTGAGCAGGGGGTTGGACTCGATGGCCTTGTAGGCCCCTTCCAACTCTACTTTTCTATGATTCTATGATTCACAGGTGAGTACAGAGCTGTTCCTTCCATTGAAATGTTGAAATGTTCCACTTGTATGTTGAAAAATAAAATCTTAATATATTTTTTTTTAAAAAAGAAAGCTGTTTATTCTTAGGCCAGTGGCAAGCCAGCAGTGAATCGACAATTGGGCTTTCTTGTCTCTTCTCCAGAGAAGATGTGCCGGTTTCCTACCCAGAACTGCCCCAGTGCCCACTGCAGTTCACTGTCCCACAGGAGCTTGCTCAGCCGAAACAAGAGCCCAGGAGGGTTCTGCTATGGGTGGAAGCCTCTGTTACTGATTGTACCACTTCGCTTGGGGATAAACCACATCAATCCAGTTTATGTTGATGCTTTTAAGGTATGGTTCTCTTACAGTGCATGTAGTTGAGCTGGTCAGCTAATAGGAGTGTTAGGATATGTTTAGAGCAACAACACATCTTTTAGTAACTAATAATACACAATCATACTTGATGGTAGCAACCTTTCTCAAGCTAAGCAGCTCTGGTCTGGGAATTCCATATATGCTGCCTTGCGTTCCATCATGGAAAAAAGGTGGGATACAAATGTAACATATATTTCTTCTTCTTCTTTGGATCTTTAGGAGTGTTTTAAGATGCCACAGTCTCTGGGAGCTTTAGGAGGAAAACCAAACAATGCCTACTACTTTATAGGATTCTTGGGTAAGGAAAAAAAATTGGAGGGCAAAAGGGTAGTTCTGTTCTGAAGAAGTCTCTTAAAGCTGAAACCATGAAGTACTGTAATTGAGGACATAAGAAAAGCAGTAGGGAATGAGAGGGTGTGGGAAAGAAGCATTACAGTGTTTTATATGAAAAATTGAATTATCCCTCCCTCTCTCCAAATACTGTCTTAACTTTGGAAAGGTTCAGGATGGCGGTATCTCATGTCTGCTACTAGTTCTGGCTGAAGACGTGGATCGTTTGGCTCTTGATTAATGAATGAAACCATTCATCAGTGGGTTTTAACCCGAGCTTTCCTCTATGAAAAGCTGGTCAGCAGGCCTGTTTGGATGACATTTTCTCTCCCAGAATGGTGCCCACGGAGAAATCTGGATTGGGTCTCTAGTGTACATACTCTCCGTCCCTTGTTTGTGCACACTTCTTTTACTGTGGGGAGAAGTCAATGGACTGGCACAGCCCATGACTATCTGATTGTGAGATCTCCCCTTGTCATGGGAGCTTAAAGAGGGTTTCAGAACCACAGGATCTTGCATTCATTCCTCTTCACAGTTAAAATGGGCCAGGGAAGAGGCCTGCTCCCAATATCTCCCCAAGGACAATTCAGGAAGAAGGTGGGGATTGTTAAAAGGCAAACTTTGTTCTAAACTGTTCAAATGTTGTTGTGATCCCCCTAGAGCAGGGCTCTCCAACCTTGGGTCCCCAGATGTTGCTGGCCTACAGCTCCCAGCATACCCAGCCAGCATGGCTAATGGCAAGGGATTCTGAGAGCTGTAGTCCAGCAATATCTGGGGACCCAAGGTTGGAGAGCCCTGCCCTAGAGGTAAGACAACAACTGATTAAGCATCTCTGAAACTGCAGTCTTGAGCACACTCAGTAGAATCATGCTGATAGTATCATGCTGATAGTATATCTAGCCCAGGAGTAAAGAAAACCACTTCTCCTTACTCAACCTAGAGGCAAAGGCAAACAGATTAGACAAAATGGCCCAAAATGTGTTTTCATGTTCCTGAGGTGTAGTGAGATACTGGAGACCTAGGAAGCATGTGCTGCGATGGCAAAGCTTGCCACTAGTCATGCCTCCTTGTTTTGTGGGACATCAAAGGACACACATGGGTAGAGCTTTGTTGTAGTCACAGTGGACACGCTGTTAAATCCAACAATTTGAAGGGTCAAGTTGAAAGTACAAATTGCTCACCCTCTAGTAATGGTAAAAATTCTTGATTAATTAATTATTTTTGAAATAGCAAGTTATCTTAGCTGGGGGAAACTGTTAGAGTTAGAAACACAAAGAAATCGTTAGCCAGTGTGGTATAGTGGTTAGAGTGTTGGACTGGGGAGACCTGGGTTCTAGCCCCATTCAGCCATGAAGCTCACTGGGTGATTTTGGGCCAGTCACTCACAGGATTGTTGCAAGGATAAAATAGAGAGGAGGAGGAGGATTGTGTACACTGCCTTGGGCTCCCTAGAATAAAGGCAGGATATAAATGCAAACAAGTAAATAAAATAAAATTGGGTTATTAAGTATTTGTAGGCCCCTTCCAACTCTATAATCTATGAATCTGTTGTCCAAATGTCATCATGTTGACTGTTTGTAATGCTGGAGAACAGAAGCAGAAGGATTGATTGGTTCAAGTCCTTGTGTGAAATTCAGCCCTTCCCCTAAGCATCCTGTTCATCTCTTTAGCCTATCCAGTCTTTAGAACTCCTATATGTCACATTCTTTCTTGCCAGCAGCATACATCTTGTCCTGTACCATAGCCCTCTAAAAAACAAAATTCCCCAGCCCCTTTGGCCACTTCTTTCTCAGCTCCACGTCTTCTCTGCCCCTCCTTCTTTGAGGCTTCTGGCTCCTCCATCTGTCCTTCCCTTCATCGATTTCTGGGGTCACTTCCATTCTTTTTGTTCAGCTTTCCAGCCCTTTCCCTCCCCTCCTTCAAGCCCATGCCTTCCCTGCCTATCCACCACTGCTCTCTGTCCCCCTCTCTCCTGATGACAGCTTAGCACCTCTACTGTTTGTAGGCCCTGAGAGTTTTCCCTCTCATTCTTCCCCCTTTTCTCGACTGCCTGTCTCCTCCGCCCGCCTTTTCCTTGGCTCAGTGGCAGAGCACCTGATTTGCATGCAAAAGCTCCCAGGTTCAATTCCTGGCATCTCCAGGAATTTTGTAGGCCAAAAACATCTGGGGACCCAAGGTTGGAGAACACTGGGCTAGGAGACTCTAGTCTGAAATCCTGGAAAGCCACTGCCAGCCAGCCAGTGAAGGCAGTACTGGGCTAGATGACCAAGGAGCTTACTCACTATAAGGCAGCTCCCTGTGTAGCTCAAGCCCCTGCTTCCTGCACGCGTCCTTCCTTTTCTCAGTCCATCGTCTCCTCTGCCCCACTGGTTCAGCCACCTGCTGTCCCGTCTCGCTTTTGCAATGCAAGACTGAATGGCTTTCAGTTCTGCCCATTTCTAACAAACCACTCTTGTTTACCCACACAGGAAACGAGTTGATCTACTTGGACCCTCACACTACTCAGATTTTTGTAGATTCTGAAGAAAGTGGCACAGTAGATGACCGTAGCTTCCATTGCCAGCAAGCACCACATCGGATGAGGATAATGAATCTCGATCCCTCCGTAGCATTGGTAGGTGTTAAGAAGAAATGTTTGCAGGCCTGGACCAGAGGGCAGATTGGCCTGACTCAAGCCATCAACTGGAGCCTTTTATTTATTTATTTATTATATTTATACCCCGCCTTTTTTCCTGCAAGGAACCCAAGGCGGCTTACATAATCCTCCTCCTCTTCTCCATTTTATCCTCACAACAACCCTGTGAGGTAGGTTAGGCTGAGAGTCAGTGACTGGCCCAAAGTCACCCAGTGAGTTTCATGGCCGAGTGCACACACCTTGCACACCTCTGGCACTGAGGAGGCAGGACCCGTTAATCCCATTTGTGAAACCGGCTGTAGTTCAGCGAGCGCATCCACTGTGTTTACTTAATACCAGGCAGGAACCTATATTCACAGTTAGGGAATATGGATACTGCTTCCCTCTCGGGCATTAAGGGGAATGGCCATCTGGTTCTTGGCTTTGGAGATAGTTCAAGGAGTTGAGCAGAGGAAATGGGAAGCACAGGCAGCTAATTACACTCCAGTTTGATTCGGTATCCAAATTGTAATACACCTTGTATAATGGATAATTTAGCCCCAAGTGTGCTTTTTGGCCTAGTTCTTGTTGAGCTGGTAAGCCTGTGTCTGACCTCTGGTGAGGGGCTTGCATGACCAACCAGGTTTGCTGTTAGAAAGACTGATAAAAAATAGTTGCCCGTTGAAGCTGACTTGAAAAGTAATATATGAACAGGTGGGTTTCACTATTCCCCACGAGTGCTCTGATGAGGCGTTTTTTGTCTGTAAATTATCTCTCACTTGGAAATATTTCCTGTACTTCCACAGGGATTCTTTTGTAAAGAAGAAAAGGACTTTGATAACTGGTGTAGCCTTGTGCAAAAGGTAAGCAATAGGAAATATTTTAATTGGCATAAGTGTAGGCTCCCCTTTAATATATACCGGTAGAAGGGCGGGATGCATTGAAAAAATGTAGCCATAGAGAGGCTGTTTTAAAACCATGGTGGTTCTCCCTACTTAGCAAGCTATTTCTTTGTACTAGTTCACTGTTCAGACTTGTCTGCAGTGGCATGGAGAAAGAAGCCCAAAGCATGAACCAGAGTGCGCGCGCACACACAGACTTCTAGGATGATGTCCTCACATGCACCTGTAGTGTAGCCCTGTATGTTGTGCCCCAAATGGGGTGGCTATTCCTTGAAACAACCCAGCGATACGATGTGGCTGTATGGTAGACCATATTGCTTATCATATGGAGCATAAATAAATTGTTCAGGATATAATATAATGCTGTTTCCTACCTAGACATATACTGTAAGAGAGTAAGGCTTATTTATTTATTTATTATATATACCCCACCTTTCTTCCTGCAAGGTGGCTTACATAATCCTCCTCCTCCTCCTCCTCCTCCTCCTCCTCCTCCTCCTCCTCCTCCTCCTCCTCCTCCTCCTCCTCCTCCTTTTATCCTCACAACAACCCTGTGAGGTAGGTTAGGCTGAGAGTCAGTGACTGGCCCAAAGTCACCCAGTGAGTTCCATGGCCGAGTGGGGACTATGAATCGCCCACCTGGCCAGACAACCGGCCACTCTGAGCGATGTACAATCTTATAAAATACAAGAAGGGGGGGGGGGACACACACACAGTATAAAACACAATTAAAAGCAGTACAAAACTTAAAAATCCTAACCCACCCCATATTCCCACCTGAAAAGCCACGTTTTTAATGCACGGCAGAAGCTAATCAAGGAAGGGGCATGGCATTGCTGGGTCCGACTCAGATCTAATACCTTAGAGGCGCAATCCTATGCAGGTTTAGACAGAAAAAAGGCCTACAACTTGCACCATGCCCCAGCCAGCAGTGCTAGCAGTTGTAGGCCTTTTTTCTGTCTAAACGTGCGTAGGATTGCGCCCTAGGTATATTTTGAGTGATCACTATACTAATAATGAATTCCAACCCAGTCTTTGGATAAGCTCTTAGGGCACTTACTGCAGTCATAGGACACATGTGTGGCTTTGTAAATAAATAAAATAAAAATGAGGTACTGTAAATATGTCCTGCAATCTAATATTTACTTATAAGAGTTCCAGCTGCTTTACTGAAACTAGTGCCTCCTGCAGCCATTGGCTGCATGGCTATGATGCCATGGAATGCTCACAAATATTTTAATGGCTAAGGGTGCAATACTATGCATGTTTAGACAGAGAAAAGGCCTACAACTCCTAGCATGCCCCAGCCAGTCATGCTTTAGGCCTTTTCTCTGTCTAAACATGCATAGGAATGTACTCAAGGCATTAAACTGCAAACAATGATTAAGAAGACTAAGAGATAGCAGAACTGTGCAGGTTATGATGATGGTTCTCAGATAGTGGAGCACAATTGTTCTGTTACTTCCAGTTCATAATTGCTCTGACGATTCAGCTATCTTTTATTGGTTTCATTATTCCGATAAAAACAAACTACTGTTCTCCCCAGGAGATACATAAGCAACAGAGTCTGCGAATGTTTGAGTTGGTTCAAAAACATCCACCACACTGGCCTCCTTTCATACCTCCTACAAAGCCAGAAGTAACAACAACTGGAGCAGGTATAGAATTGTGTTTAAATATGGTCTTTGTTTCAATCCCCCTCCTCCTCTCACTATATGAAATGAAATGCTAAAAGGAAATCTTGAGTTCAGAAGTGACTAATATTTCAGTCATACTTCTCCCTTCCCTTTCCCCCCAGAAGCTGTAGGCAAGTTCAGCTGTTGCAGCAAAACCAATCTGGTGGTATCTTAAACCTGAACAGATGCTAGAGTTTATTTCATCCATTGCATGAAATGTTATCCTCTGTTATCTGATCAAGTGGGCTTCAGTCCACAAAAGCTTATGCCACATTAGATGTGTTAGACTTTATAGTACTACTATAAAAGTCTCCTGGTTGTTTTTTAAAAACTCTTGTTCTTTCTGGTTATGGAGAGAGTTCATTTCATGATGCATTGAACTATGTACCTGGCTAAGGTTTGCACCAGTAGATTGGCATGCTCTTATTGTCTTCTCTGGGATGACAATAAGAGCATCTTCTGCCCCATTGCTGTGCACTTGACTCTTCTGATCACCTTGTGGTGAGATCCACATGGAATTTGCGGTGTGAATTGGTTATTATGTGATGGGATTCCAATGTCACATTTTTAGCAAATAAGGCCATTTGTGGCTTGTTGGATTCCAATGCTATTATGCATTTATCATGTACCATAGTACTTTTCAAGTTTATGCCTATCCTACTAGAATGGTGAATCCAGGTCTTAAGCTAGTACAGATAAGTGCTGTGTTCTATGAGGGAAGTTCTCTTTGCTTACAGAAGAAGGGATCCACTTGGAGCCTGAAGTCCCTGAAAAAGTAGCAACAAATGAGATTGACCTAGCCCTGCAGTAGCTGCAAGCAGAATCATGGAATCAGAGGGCCAAGCAACTGGGGTCTCTCTCACGGAAGTCAAGAAACCCACTTTAGAAAACCTGGGAATAGGGAATAAAGTAGGGAGTGGTGGCAATTGAACTTCATGCTGCTGCTTCGTTCGGGAGAAGTAGACAAGTGAATTGTGCTAAACATGGATTTGAATGTAAAAATCAGTTGAAGGCTACAGAGGACTTTAAGCATGCTATCCTATGCATGTTTAGACAGAAAAAGTGATAATGCCCCCAGCATTGGCTGGCTGGAGAATCCTGGGAGTTGTAGGACAATTTTCTGTCTAAACATGCATAGGATTGCACCCTAAGTGTGATAAGGGGACAGTTAGAAGTGTGAAACTAACCCCTTAAGGAGTAGGAGGTGCACTTTGAGGGATGGAGACTGAAGGCAAAAAAAGGGGGAATTTGAGGGAAAGGACACAAATAATGTACATGATACAAATGAAGAATCCTTTCTGAAAGCACAGAAAAGTTTGCTTTAAAAACTGGTACTCAAGCCTACCTGTTAGGGACCTGAAGTACTGCCCAGCAAATCCTCAGCATAAAATGACATTTGGAAAGGAATCTGCTGTATGTTAACAGATGGCAGAATTTAAAGGGAAACATTTTTAGCTTATCTTAAGCCAGCATCTCATTTCTTCAAACGTAACCAATTGTAATAAACAGCAAAGCATTGTTACCTTTCTTAGAAAAGCTTGCCATTTTATATTTGTTTGAATTAATGAAACTACTATTTGGTTAGTTTGTATTAGGCTTGTAATTCATGAATATGTAACAAGCCTTGATCCAATGAACTTTAATATTTTTGTAATATTCAAATCCAGATCGATTGATTATGACTTCATATTTTCTGGTCCTCTGTGGTCTGTGTGACTAAGCATCCAAATTCTGCCGGTTGCTGTAATCCTTCAGTTTCTGAAGGAAATGCAAACATCCTGTTTGCAGTGCACATGTGCATTGGAGGGTTTTACTGTAACCTCTTTGTTTACTCCTTGCCCAGACCAAAGTTTGGATTTGTAACCATACAACAGCCAATCATGTTTGAAGAAATATTTGTGTTCATTAGTATCCTCCCCTTGTTCAGTCCTGCTAGTGCCAGGCATCCTGTATGTTGCTACTCCTTCCTGTTCTGCAGCCACTACCTCCGCCTCTAGTGACTCCCGTGTCGCTGGACTATAGTAAACAAACAAAGCACACGTGAAAACAGCCAGAGAAGGTATATGTGGCGATGCATGATGTCATGATGCACGGGTTTGGGGGAAAAACACCGTATTACACATGGCACCTTCCCGAGATGCTCTTCAGTGCATGTGCAAGAACTTGCAAATTTATCGAGGTCTCGAATTAATGGAGAACTTTCATCTGAGCTTGCAATGTTGGATTCATGACATGGCGAGCTAATTACGGTTACTAATGGGGTAAGTTTTGCTACTTTGAATTAGGGAGTCTTGCTGTGATAAAGTTTGTGCATTTCTGCAAGAAAGCAAGAGATACATGCCCTTGCGCATAAATTCTGTTCCCCCTCCCATTCTCCACAGAACTCATTGAATCCACTGATAAACTATTTGAATCGGAAGAAGAGTTTGAGATCCTGAGTGCATGAAAAAAGCTTCGGTTGACCTTGTGTGTAGCATATGACAGTGACTAAGACCACACAGCCTTTCTAGCCCCAAAGTGCCTGCATAAAAACAATGAACAGAGCACAAGAACTGAGGATAACAGTTCCAAAATAACTTCCCAGGAAGGGAACAGAACAGATCCTGGCTCCAGCCCATGCATTTTTTCAGAATGTTTTTCTTTTTTCTGAAGAAAATGAACTTGGGGGGGTGGGATGAAGGCAAAAATAATATTGAAGTAAAGACTCTGGTATATTACTGGAAGTTGCCTTGAAGGCATCAATACCTGGATGGTTATTATTACTCAATGTAGTATGATGCAATAGTCCTGCTCACGCTGAAAGCATGATGCCGAGGTAAAGGAGTGTGTTTACCTCTTGTTCCTTCACGTGGACAGTTTCATAAGAATAAATGTCATTGTCTTGTTTTAAAGGATCAACTGGATCAGGCAAAAACAATGATTTCGTTAAATGTTTTAACATTTCTGCAACCATACTTCAAAACAAAACAGCAGCAGCATACCAACCCAAATGTTTCTATAAAAGGAACTGTCTCTAGATGCAATTTTACAATTCTCCTAGGAGATACATAAATGAACAGAGGACCTGGGAGGGCAGCCCTCCAACTTCCTGAACATCCTCTCTATTCCTGGAAAGGAAGGGAGGCTATTGGAGCATACTAGGAGCAATATGTAGCTCTCCTCTTCCTCCTCCATAATTATCATGATATACCTATTTCACCTTGACCTTAAGTTCAAATCATTCTTAAAGCTTTTGCTTTGGAGTTTAAAAAAAAGTTTCAATTGTATCGTATTTATTTTAAATTAAGCATTTACAGTCCCCCCCCCCAAAGCTTGTAAGAGCACTTTATGTGTGCATCTAATAAAGTTCTTAAACATTTAATAGGTTACATGCTTGATTTTGTGAGTTTGAACTTTTCCAACAACCAAAGGAAGTTACCCTTCAAAATGAAAATAGTATTCTCCTCCCTTAGTTACTTTGACATGGTCATGCATGATAACTATTTTACATCTCTGTGGCGTTACCAGTGTGCTTGGCTTGTAAATTGACCCCCCACCCCACCCCACCCCCGATTACAAGTTGCTTTTGCTATGTAAAGCAAATTCATTTCTCTCTGGTGCCATAATTGTTTGCAGAATTAATGCTTGATTTGTTAGGTTAGCAGCTCCTATGAAACAGCACTTTAGGCACCTATGCCATCCCTAGAGCAGTAGGAACATCCAATTATTCCTCATGGTCCTAGGTTCCTAGGCTGCCTTTAAAAATGAAACCTGGTGAGAATTGCACACTTGTTCAGAAGCAAGTGTGAACTCTTAGCACATCTTTTGTGCTGTCTGTGGTTTCACAATATGCTGTACAGGGCTCATCTAACGAGTCTCTACCAAGTAACAAGTCTTAAAACAAAACCCCTCCAAATATCACCTGTACAAGGAGGGAGAGTGGGAGAAAGCATCTGATACCAACAGTGGCTTCATTGTTCCACATGAGGGATATCTGACTTTTCATACAAGTCTGCTTCAAACTGGAAGAGCGGTGTTCCTGAAATGTCTAATATTTCACACCCTGCTCCTAAAAACTTAGCTGTTTGTGACCCTGAGGCCAAAGACTTCATGAGCATACCCCTCCCCCACCTCCTACAGCCCTCTTCTCCAAGTGACCAATTCATTCCCAGCTTGAGCTAACTGAGCTTGAACACTCCAACAGTTGTGGTTATAATTTAGGAAGGCTGGAAACAGGGCACAGCAGGAATAATGTAAGTTGCTGCTGTGGCTTCGGGGAACTTGCTTCTCACCCTATGACGGTGCATCTCACACAAGTTAAGTCCTGTCAGGAGCCGTTTCCACAAATCGGGGCTCCATTCATAATGTATGAATTGGTTCAAAGACGGCATTGCCTTCGGCTGTATCCAGAACAGACTCAGGTCAAAGAAGAGCTCTGTGTTATCTGCATCCCCAACACTTCCTGCAAATAGTCTGAGCTGCATGATGGTCAGTTACTGAAGGATACATGGGGAAGTGCTGGAGCAATCTCTCTGCGAGTGCTGCCCAAATTGATCACAATCTCATAGGCCACACCAAAGATGCATACATTTACCTTGGGGGGAGGGGTGGCTTTCTGTCCCGGTGCTCTGTGTAAGCCAAGAAGCAAATCAAGCCAGCTGAGAGATTCTGTCAAAGAAAACTAAAAGCTCAGCACCATCTACCTGTATTTTTTTTTAAAAAAAAAGTTGATTAGTTAATACATTCATCATGTCCAACTTGGGCTTCAATCCTAAGCATACTGTCTACACCAGGGATGCAGAGCCGCTTTCAGCCTGAGGGCCAAATTCCACTTTGGAGAGGCTCTGGGGGCTGCATTCCTGTGGTGGGAGGGGCCAAAATGCCAGCATATTTTAGCTTGAAATTCTTACTGCCAGTAACTAGGCCTTCAGGGCAGGTATTTCAACCTTTCAGATTGGGGGAAAAAGCTGCACAACAACTGGGAAGCCACCAAACGCTAAAAGGGAAGGGATAGGGCTACGGAAAGGGGGCGTGGCCACCTGCGAAGCCCAGGAGGGCCTGAGGCTCTGCAGCCCGGCCTGAGGCTCTGCAGCCCGGCCTGAGGCTCTGCAGCCCGGCCTGAGGCTCTGCAGCCCGGCCTGAGGCTCTGCAGCCCGGCCTGAGGCTCTGCAGCCCGGGTCTCGACCAAGGGATGCATCCAATGTTAGTCCTACTTCGAGTAAACCCACTGAAATGAATGGGGCTTAGACTAATGTTGGCTACAACCCAAGTCCCATAGTGGGGCTTACTTCTAGGTACACATATTGTGTGAAGTTCAATTTCAATTTCTTGGGGTTTTTTTTAAGGTTCTGGAAAGCACCCAGCTTCTGCACCAAAACTCCTTTCCTATTTAACCAAGATTCGTAGTTTACCATGAGTTCACGCTAAGTAACTTACACAACAACTGGAGGATTCACCAAGCTTACTGTGTGAGGAAAAATGGAACATAACTCACAAAACTGGCATACGGTATTTGTTTTTTATGGCTCTTTGGAGAAAATAACAATGAAAAATACAATCAGTGCCCTGAAGACGCTTTTAGCAGTGCATTACAAAAACTCAATTATCTCCCTGCCCCGCCCGACCAGCAGAATAAAATAAAGAAAATAATCATGGTTTTAGCAGTAAAAAACATTCATCCAACATCTACTCAGTGTTAAGTTAGTGTAAAATGAAACTTAGTTTAGTATATTAATTTATTAAGTATATTAATTACTTAAGCACCAGCAGTTCCACAGCTACCTCTGAAAGAAGGGGAAAATGTTGATGTACATGCAATCTAGTCATTGCAAATGTGTTGAGTGCAACTGTGTAACCAGCATATAACATTTCTTATTTTATATACAGAACAGCATAGAATCAGAGAAGCTATGAAACTACATACAAATGTCTTTAGGCTCTACAAAGAAAATGGAAATTTTCACTCAGGTCTCATAGAACACAAGTGCTTAGAGGAAAAACATCATTACCCAGTGAATGTTGCTCAAACTTGTATACCTATTACAAACCACTATGGATTCTGAAACCTGCTATCAGTGCTAGAGTGTGGAGTTTTTACTCAAGATGAAACTGAATATATGTACCACCAGCTGCCCACCTGGTATTTTCAGGGGTTCAGAGACCCACCAGGCACTATTGTAACACCAACCCAGAAAGCCTGGTACGTGTGGGTATACGTGAAGCCTCAGAAAATGCTCTGTTCATCTCGGGTGTACAGTTCCTGCATGTGCTTTAGTCCCCTGCCACCAAGCAATACCTTCCACGCATAATATCTGGCTGTTGCAGACAAGCACAATCTAGACTATGACTGCCACAGGTACAAAAGCACACATGTACATTTTGGTGTGCACAACTGCTAGAGCGCTTGGACTTTCTATGGGCACTTTGGTTGCATTCTACATGGTAGTCCTACGAGAAATTGCCCAGTACAACCTACCGGTTCTTTGGTATATTTGCCCAGAATCCACTGTGGTCTGATTCAGATGTAACGTATCTCAGCTTCTTATTACCTAATCACCTGTACCAATGAGCCTAATCATCTTTGTGCTGCCCCTTCCCTCCTCAGCGACGGAAGGCTCCCTCTTTTAATTAACCATAGTTTCCCATGACGTCTGAACCAGGAAACTATGGTTAATCACCTCAGTTCAACAGCTGTGCTCTGATAAGGGCGGAGAGAAGGAGCTGTGTGTGCAGGCACTAGGCTTGTGTATATCTCAGCTTCCTATCTAGGCTTAACATGGCCTATGAGTTACATGACTCCAAATGCAAAGAAGTGAGTTCTAATGGGGTGCAGGTAAGAAAACCGGTATCTTTGCTTCATCCTTTCCACCTGGCTCCGGCACAGTAAGTAGCAGACAAATGGTGAGATATTATTCCGAAACTTGTATATGTAAACATTACACAGGAAAGGAGATGGTGTCAAAGATACACCCATCACCAATTTCTTCACTGGATGTATAAAAGGTTCCGGGCTAATTAGTCTAGCAGATGAATGCATAACTTGGGTAGGCAACCTTTTTGAGGTGTGGACATATTTGGCAATTTGAGAAACTGTCCTGGGCACCACCACAAAAATGGCTGCCATAGGAGGCGTGGCAAAGGACAAATAAGTTGCCCAAAGGACTGAGTATAAGGCAGATAATACACTAAAACAACTCCTTTGAACCCACAGTTTTTGGCCCCAACAGAAACCTATTTCAGAGCAATCCCAGCTGCTCCTAAGAAAATGTGTTAGTGGGAGGGGTAAGACACCTTAGCAGGTGCCTGGGTGCTCATGGACACTATGCTGCCCACCCCTGGCATAACTGCATTATCATGATGAAGTTCCCCAATTCTGAATGTTAAGGAAGTTGTCCAAGAGGTGGCAGCTCCCTTTTCCACTTACCATTTCAGATGGAATGGTTGATTTGTACATATAGTTAGAGCTTGTCTTTTAATCAACCTGATGCTTCCTGTTGCACAGGTGCACATTTTTAATATTCCACCAGCCTCAGGCCTGCTCCTCATGTTGTGGGTTAAAAGCACAAATGTGTTTTCCCAATCACAGTTGAAACATGTGCTCCTTTTACCGCTAGCTCACTTGTTTGCTAATTTGCCATGTAGCCCTTTGACCAAATAGGATTCCCTGCTTCATGGAGCTGAACAGAACATATGGGAGTAGCTGCTTCAAGTGTGTGTGTGTGTGTGTGTGTGTGTGGTGTGTGTGTGAGTGTGTGTGTGTGTGTGTGTGTGTATGAGAGAGAAAGCACCTCCAGTATACATTCTCAATGAGGCTTGTAAACAGCCACTCGCCTGAGGTGAGCAGAATCACCTCAAGGAGACCAAGCATGGAAATTCTCACATTTTGTTTAGACCTAAAAGAAAACTATTAAAATTGGCCCAATATAACTGACTAAAACGGTTCATGTAGGCATATGCATGCAGTCAGGCTAGTAACCATTAAATGGCTTCAGTAACATCTGTGGAAGTCTTTGTTAAATCCATAACATGAAAAGCAGTGCTTAATGGCCAAGCTCTTGAGAGGAGAAGTTCCTTCAAAAAAGCCAACTTACCCTATCAAAATCTGTTTATCATGTTAAAGAGAGGACAAATACGGCACCTGGGAAGGCAGAGAAAGACTTTCTGAGGTAGCCATGAATACAAAAATGAGAGAGAAATGTAGCACCATGTTCTGTGATACAGACAAGAGGGCTTCAGGGGGCATTGAGTGGATGCCAACGCCATTACCACAGCTGGGAAGGGTTACATGTTCCTTGGTCTTCAGCCAAATAAGACCTCAAAGTCCCTTTGTCAGCTCTGACCGGTTTTGGCCTTTGCTACAAGTTCTTCATGCAGACTTGGCAACGGCCCACCCGAGTCCGGAGCTGTCCCGCTTTCAGCGTTTCAGAGACGGGGAAGTCAGCAAACTGCTGGGTCTGCTCAACCGTCGTCAGCCAAAAGCTGTACTTGTTTGAAAAGTAGTGGCAGGTTCCTCGGGCACCGTTGCATTCAATGAAGGGGGTGGCACGGAAATCCTCCAGGCAAGAACCAGGGGAGACGAGGGACTGTCCACCCCCCTCAGCTCCAGCCGCAGTGTGCTGAAACAGAACAGTTTTGATTAAGTAACTACCAGAGCGGTGATTGGTACCGGTGGACAAAATCTCCAGAGATGTGTTTATTGCAGAGAACAAAATCATACCTCAATGTATCACAGACGACACTAAACTAGGGCAACAACATAGGTCTATGTTAGATCTTTGGGGGAGGGCCTTCTCTTGGTACCACCACCACCATCAGAGGTACATTTGTTGGAAACACAAGAGAGGGCCTTTTCGGTGGCCGCTCCCAGGCTTTGGAACTCCTTGCCAAGGATGGCTAGGTGGACTCCCTCTCGTGTTGTTCTGCCAGCAGGCAAACATGTTTTTATACAAGCAGCCTTTGGCATGTTTTTAACTGTGTTTTCAATGTATTTTTTATGGTTGTTTTAGGGTGCAGTCATATGGCCAGTAGATGCTGTCTGGCCAGCCATAGGAAAAGTTGGAGTCCCAGCTCCGACCTCGGAAAAGTGCCCCGAGGTCGGAGCTGGGACTCCGAATTCGGACCGCCCTCCTTCCACCCTTGCAGCTGGCATGGTTCTTTCTGTGCCGGCTGTGGCTCTGAAGACTGACTTCGGAGCCGATGCTGGGGTGGCATTCTGCGGGGTGCAGAGGGAGGAGCGAGGCTCCTCCGGGATATGAAGATTCTCAGTAGTGCCTCCGCCTCTCCTCGCAAGCAGGGGTAAAACACTTAGACGGCTCAAAATTGACCATCTAAGTGTTTTGGAGGACAGGAGAGGCGCGTAGGCAATCGTTTCCTCCACGCTTCTCCCACCTTCCATTGGATGCCTGTAATCCTCCGAGTTTGAAGGGTAACGGGCAGCCACATTGGATGGCGCTGCACACGACATTTTTATTTTAAATGTTGATTCCTGTTATTAGCTGTCTCGAGTCCCCACTTTCTTGGTGGGAAGGTGAGTTATAGAGCAAATATGAGTAGGGATGGATGTGCCTGTTTCATTTTCTATAACGTTTGCATTTTTTCAAGCACAAGCTCATCCCGTCCCATTTCCACATCAGTTTGCGAATGTTCTTTTTTTTTTTTAATTTAAAGCCTGCATGAAAATTTGTATGCATTTTTGTACGCATGAAAATTCGTACAGATTTTTGCATGCAGTTTTCTCTAACACACATTTTTTTAAATATAGCTCTTTCCCCTAATACACACATTTTTGTACACGAGTTTCCCTTAAGTATGGGATTTTGTACACCATTTTTGATTGGAGAATTGCATTACAAAATTCAGAGGAAGCTGAAAACGGAAGTCCAATTGCCTTCCAGTTTGTACAAATTAGGTTGGTTCATATTAAAAGCAAACCAAACAAAGTTTGCCACCAGTCCTACCTGTGAGCCAGTTTTTGAAGTGCGCTCTCGATGAAAACGTAACAGTGATTTGGGACCGGGAGCCCTAATTTACAGGAGCCATTAGCCCTTTTCACCTGTGCATCAAGGCATCTACGCCAAGGCATGTAAAGACATCCAAGGATATTTAATGGCTTGATGGGGTTACCCATGTCAGGTGTTTTTAACAGGTCTACTCTGTATCAAAAATTGTTTTAGCCGTTAAATTGTTGGTTTTTTAAAAAAAATGGTTTTTAATTTGTTTTTAGATTCTGTATTTTAGAAAGAATTCATGGTGCTTTATTGTATTATGGTCCTGTTTTAGAAACGGTTGTAAACCTCCCAGAGAGCTTTGGCTATTGGGTGGTATAGAAATGAAATAATAACAACAATAATATGGGGTTCCCCAGAGGGCCAAATTTGGCCCGTGTGCCTGAGATTCTGCTCCACAGTGACCACTTACCATGAGGAAGGAATACCCAATCCAGAGACTGCGCCAGCCTTCCGGGCACTGCGGGATGGTGATGTCCTGGCTGTGAATGGCCACAGCCTGGGAAGGAGCTTCACACACCGAGCAGCGGCTGATGTACTGCGGGATCTGGTAGCTGCTGACGGGCATCATGGGGATGGGAGCGGTGGTGGAGAGCCAGTAAGATTTATCGTTGCGGCTGGCGTAGTAGCACACCTCGTTGATGTTGCAATAAATAAAAGGCATCGTGCTGAAGCGAGGCAGGCAGGAGCCGGCAAAGCCTTACAGGGAACCAGCAAGGAAGAGGAGAGAGAGAGAAGACATGGTCGATTCAGACTTCTGCAATTCTGACTGACTGAGAACTGAAAATCTTGGTACCCTGCACACAGAAGTCAAGCATCTTGAAAACCTCAACAGTCATAATTTAACATCAGAAAAAGATCCTTACGTTGCTAGCCCTTACGAGTGTGGAGAGAGATCTTGGGACAGAAAGTGTGTGAGAAATCTCAGAAGCAAGAGGGGTGGCGGATTTCCGGGGTGTCGGGTAAGGGATAGAGCTTCCGTGCCTGCATGGCTCATTACCCCTCAACCAGGATAAATTAGGCAATATAAATGAATAAAAAAAGAGTTAAACACTGCAGAATAAGTTCTGCAATATAAGTAAGTGTTGAATAAAAGTATAATTGACATTGCAGAATAAATTCTGCAAACCTGCTCAATCTAAATAATTTATACAGATTGTGGCATTCTGTTTTTTCCTGGTGCAGAATTTGGATTGCATGGGTGAAGAACTTTATGTTTGTTTGTATATTTCAGGGCATAGTATACACAGGAATAGAGGTCACACATCACATGAGAACTATCCCCATGTACAATACAAAACTGAACCCTTGTTTTGGCCTCAGCTCATGAACATGCAAAGCAAACATAAAGGGCCGCTCTGAACATAAGCAGAGACGTGCCTTTTGCTCCCTCAGCCATCCACAAGTGGCTTGCCTACTGGGTACGGGGATGTGGCTTTTTGGGAGGCTTTATCCCCAGCTCAACTCTTTACAAATGGCTCACACCATCATCTAGCATTTATATGCTTATGAGTGTTCAAGTTGCTGCCCAAGAGCAGGGAGGCATCCATCTGCTTACCAAGATCTTGGTTGTGCGCCTTCTCCTGGCCCTCCACATACAACAAACTGTAGCCTTCCCAGAGCTTGTTCATCCCAACGGACACGGTGGGATCTGTTCCGACTGGCTGTGCTTCACCAAGGTATAGCCGACACTGACGCTACGGCCCGGCATCCCAGGCAAACCGGCAGTCCCCGGGTTCCCGGGCGTTCCTGCGAAGGAAGCGAAAAGAGGTTGGATCTTGGCCATGATGAATGTATCACCAGCAACATGGAGGCTGAGCTGAAAATTCTTAGATGAGAACGTTTGGCTCAAATTTGGGTGCGGGTGCAGAGAAGTGTGGGGACAAAATGGATGCCAAAAAAGCAACGATTTTCTGGGAGGGAGAACCTTGCCACCATCACCTGGAAGCGCCTTTGGGCAGGTGCCATTTTCATTTCCCAGAAGCCTCTGAGAGCAACGTTATGTCACTGCAGGCGTTGGGGAAAGAAAAATGGCCGCTATCAAGAAGTTTTGACACCCCATCCTGCGAATCAGCTCCCCTGCACATCAGCCAAAGTGCCCGCACCCACTTGGTGCCCTTCCCATTCCAGGGACAGAAGTCAACTGGGACATGCAGTTGTGTCTAATCCTGGCAACAGGATAGTGTCATCTACTGCAAAATGTTAAATGGGAACTGCACCTTTATTTGAAAAAAAGGAGAAGCAAAACATTCAAGAGGCAATATATTTAAAAAAAACATTTACCTTCAAATCCCTGTGGTCCTGGATTACCTGCAGTCCCCGGATCGCCTACTGTACCAGTTAATCCCGGAAAACCATTGATTCCCATCTGGCCAGGTCTCCCTGCAACCCCTTTGGGGCCTGTTATTAAAAATAATTCTTGATCAATCGGTTTATTTTGGTCTACAAGACCATAACACAAAAATATATAAAACTACAGATATATACAAATACAGTATATTCATTTTATATTACATCAAGTATAACTTAAAAAAAAAAAGGGTATTACCTAATTAAAACTACAAATCTGAGAACTGGAAAAACTCTTGTTAAGTATCTATTACCACCCCGCCATCTTCTGTTCAGGAGAAACAAGAGACGGGTGTCATGGCTACCAGCTAGCCATAGCCTTTCCATTCAACACAGCTTGGCACGATGATGCCCAAGTCTCATACTCCTCACCCACCAGCCTCCAATTCCAACACTGATTTGGTTTTGACTGATTTTTGGAGAATGCATACCTTGAGATGTTATGCTTCTAAGGGAATGAGGGTGTCATCCCCTCCAACTACTAGGCAAAACTACCCAATTTGGCTTCTATAGACTCCCTGTTTACTTAGCACAGCATCTAAATTCATCTCTAAATTCATTGCTCACATAAAGACTGCCTAGTTTAGCTCTGCTTCTGTTTTCCACCAATAAAGGAACCTGTCTGGTTCACCCTGGATGGAGACAGTTTTGAGTTAACACATTTGAGTTTTGAGTTCATAAACAGTTTTGAGTTCATAAATGATTTTACATTTTCAAAAATGGCGGGTCGACACTTGTCTGCAACTTTCTTGTTCCCAGTAGTCCTTGGGGCACCGAAACCTGAAACCATCACATCACTTGGCCTAGGCCAATGTGAATGTCTGCAACTCTTCCATATCATCCTAAGACTCTGGCTATGCAGACATCCTGACGACAACATCCAGTCGTCCCTCCCGCCCCTTGCCAAGCGGCTTTTTCTAACATCTTGCCTGATGAAGAGATCTGGAGATCTCAAAAGATTGCACTTCTTTGGTGTTCCTTTGTGTGGGCCTAATAAAGGTATATTTCACCAGCTTTCCCCAACCTGGTGCCCTTCAGACGTGTTAGACCACAACTCCCGCCATCCCTCAGCCAGCTAGTGCAACACGTCTGGAAGGCACCAGTTTGGAGAAGGCTATATTACAGTATATGAATTTGGGGATCTTTTTTAATAGCCAACACAGCTGCCTTTGTTGTTTGCTGAGAAGGTGGAGCTCATGAGAAAATGTAAGAGAAGGAATCTAGTGGGGGAAACAGGCCACCATGGCTTTCGGCATCGATTGTGCAATCTGAGATCAGCGGTAAACTCCTAATAGTGCTGGTCATCACCAGTTGAAAAATTCTTGGGAGCAAATAGCTACACTTTTTAAGAATACGGCAGCAGCCCTGCTGGACCACACCAGGGATCCATCTATTCCAGAATCCCGCTCCGCACAGCGACCAACCAGATGTTTTCAGAAGGGCCACATGTAGAGGATGAAGGCCCAGGGCCTGTGCCAAGGGCAGGCATGGTTGGGCATCTGCTGAGGGCTGACACCCCAGTAGGGGCCCACTGACAAAAGCCCCCTGGACTTGCACCTCCTCTTCACCATTGCAACCTACTTGTTCGCCTGCCTCTTGCTCTGACCCATACAATGGTGGTGGTGAGGAGCACTAGATTCCACGGGGGTCTCTGCCTGTCAAGCAAGCAAGTGGTAGCAATGTTGAGGGAGGAGGAGGAGCAAGAGCAGTGAGGAGGCACTCATTGAAGGAGGGGGCCAATGGAGGAGACCTTGCCCAAGGGCCCTCTAAAACCTTGAGCAGGCACTGCAAAGGCCGTGGACCTTCCCTCCTGTTGCCCCCAACAAGCCGGTATTCCGACAAACTAGGTATACTGCTGCAGAAGCTGGAGGTTCTAGTCAGCTGTCATGGCTAACAGTGTCCTCCAAGAATTCTTTGGAGAGTGGCCTCTAAGTACAGAGGCCCAGCCTTCCATTCCTCCAAGTTTGAAACTGTTGATGCAAGGAGCTCAGTTTACCTTGCTGTCCAACAAGCCCCTGGATTCCAGGATCTCCGTTCAAACCAGGGATGCCATCAAAGCCAGGCAGTCCAATTAAGCCAGGGGGAACCTTGATTTCATCTGGTTTCTGCGTCCGGCCCGGATCCCCTTGCAGCCCAGGGAAACCTGCATGTAACAGACAGGGAATGACCCGCAAAGATGGCATGATATTGACAAGCAGAGGTCAGAAATTCCCCCAAGTCTATCTAGTGCTGTGCCAAAAATGTCTTCCACATTTCCCCCCTCCCCCAACCATTCTTATTCAGTTTGATAGAAACTAAATGACTTTTGAAAAGAAACTCAAAGGAGAAGAAAATTTCGGAGAAATTCTCATGGGTTGGGTTCATGGCTCTTTCTATGCGGTGGCCGAGGAGTGTGTGTGAGTGTCCTATCTGTACAACCACCTTCCCGGCAGCCTGTAGGCAGCCTCCTCGGCTTCCCACACTTTGGTTAAAACCCAGGGGAAGACATCTTGGGTAATTCCTCCCACAGGGCTTTTTCCAATCAGAAAGTGCCGGCAGCCAGGGAGGCTGCAGAGCAGTGGAGAGATGAGTAATAGAAACACCCCCCCCACACACACACACAATACCCTTAAATGATACTAGGTACGGGACATGGTGAAGGATGCAAAATAAGTGACCAGGCTGGTGACATGTTTTTGCTGCTGCGGCCATTTGCTGGGGCAGTCCAAAAACCAAAATCCCTGAGGGAAAAAAGGGGGGGGGGGAAGAAAGAAACTGTGCTACAACTACAGCTGATGATCATGAGCTCTACTACTTCTGAGAAACAGAATTTCGCTTTCCCCTGGAGAAATCTGGTGAAATTATCTCCCCAATTTCTCTGCCCGCAAACAGGGAAGGGAATTTCGAGAGGCCAGATTTGAGCACAGTCCTAATTACAACCTTGGATTGTTCTATCCTTCATAGAGAGGACAAGTGGGACCCGAGGCTGCAACAAAATGTTGCTGCATGGAGGGCTCCTGTTCAGCATCCTGCAATCCATCTCCACTCCCATCCGTTCTTCTGCCACCCCCACCGGCAGCAGTCAACATTCCAAGACCACTGAGCACGCTGAAGTCATTGTTGGGCTGTTTTGGGGTCCTCCCTCTTTTTTCCTAATCTCCCCCCCCTAATTTCCCAGCCTGGGGCCCTCCAGATGTTTTGGACTATATCTTCCGGCATTGCTGACCATACTGGCTGGGGCTAATGGGAGTTGAAGTACAAAATATCTGGAAGGCACCATGTAGGGGAAGGCTGGTATATAATGATAATGAGATTATTTATCACAAAGCAGAAGAGTAGCATGGAGAAGGTGTAGATTTCTGGAATTCCCTCCTTCGGGAGGTTTGCCTCACCCCAACCTTGATGGCGTTCTGCCCGAGGGTGGGGTGGGGTGAAGTGCAAAAACAGTTGGTGGATTTTAACTGGATGTTTTCTCCTGCTTGTAAATATAATTAGTGCTACTTTTGCTTTTTT
This sequence comes from Shinisaurus crocodilurus, assembly GCA_021292165.1. Taxonomy (NCBI): domain Eukaryota; kingdom Metazoa; phylum Chordata; class Lepidosauria; order Squamata; family Shinisauridae; genus Shinisaurus; species Shinisaurus crocodilurus. The sequence continues at coordinate 27,312,884 of CM037883.1, forward strand.
GGTGCTGTTTATTTCTTCAGTGTGTGATTGTTATGGTGAATCTTTGGATACTTTTTCATTTGCATTTTGACGGATTTCCATGTTTTCATGCCTTGAGCATCATTCGGTTGAAAACCAAATAAAAAAATAATAAAGTCTTCATTTATTAATTCTGCATTTAGAATAATACACTCTACATGTTTTTATATAACAAATGGCAGATTCTGAATGTATTACATAGTCTGTGATGCTCAAAGTTTGGCTCGGTTTTTAGAGGGAAGAAGGTGGTGATGGTGTACAGCTAAAGATCAACAAGATGCTAAGACTGAGGTCAAATTAAATAAAAGCTATGAGATGCACATTTACACATATGACCCACATTCCCCGTCTCACATTTATTGTTTATAACCACAAGTTAACAAAATATAAATTAAAAATAACACAGATTATGTTCAACTAAAAAACAACAGCTACACAGAATCATTTGGACACAATGATGGAAAGAGCATGGTATCTGTCAGCTAGAATAAGACACAGCAGTTAAATCAGATTATTGCTACAGGAAATGGCAATTGAAACGGAAAAGTTTATATCAATTTTGGGAAGCCGCAAAAAGAGCAAATAAAGAAATATTTCAGAAATATAGCTAAATAAATAAAGATATTCTTTCCCAGCCTGACTGACTGTTAGGGGTGAGGGTGGGGATTGGAAAACCATGCGGGGAAATAAATGGAGCATCCTGGAAAAAGGCCTGGCTGGAACCCTGAACAGGAGCACTACACGCTGCAACATTTTGTTGTGGGTCACTTGATCCACTAAAAGAACGCAAATCTAAACAAAATCTTAAAGCTCAACGAAGGGCTCTAAAAAACCAGAAATCTAATGGTTGGCTCATCACCTCATAGGCAGTTTAATGGATAATATACAGCAATGTTCTCCAACCTTGGGTCCCCAGATGTTTTTGGCCTACATCTCCTAGCATGCCCCAGCCAGCATAGCTGGCTGGGGCATGCTGGGAGTTGTAGGCCAAAAACATCTGGGGACCCAAGGTTGGAGAACACTGATATACAGCATCCTCTCTTCTTCTACTTATTGGTCCATTCCCAAAGTTTAGCACATCACCCATGACTTGCTTACCTCGAATGCCTGTTTCACCTTTTGGGCCAGGGAAACCTGGATCGCCTGAAGAGCCATCTTTACCTGGCATTCCCATGAAGCCTGGGTCACCTCTGAAGCCTGAGAAGAGACAGAAGTACAATGTATTTGTCTTTATTTATTTAGAGTATTTTTGCCCTGGTCTTCGGACACACACACACACACACACACAAAAGGCTCCCAGAGTGGTTTACAAAGATTAATAATAAAATAGTCCCTGCCCTCAGGCTTATAATCCAAAAAGACATAACACAAAAGGAAAAGCACTGGGCACCAGTTCTTAGTTTCAAAGTCCTTAAAGGTGTTCTTTCTGACAGGGAAGTGTGAAACAAGTTGTTCCCAGCAGTTGTTTCCCAAAAAATAATTTGCCTCTCCCAACCTGTTCCCTTCCCAAGGAAAGAGACTTCTTGAGCAAGTTTGGGCACAATCCTATCATGTTTAGACTGAAAAAAGTCCTACAACTTCCAGCATTCCCCAGCCAGCATAGCTAAAACTGAAAAGGCAATGGGATGTCCTTGCTCAAATAGCCTATGAAGTGTGCCTTTATTTTGCAAAGAGACAGGGCGGGATCCCAATTTCATACTGAAATGCAGTTGTTGGTGTGTGTGTATTTTTAGCATTGTGAGCTCTGCTCTTTTGGAAACAGCTTTGCCTTTCCTGAAGTGTCACTGTTTGCTACAAAATGTGATCCTAGGCAACATCTGTCTCTAGGCCTTTTCACCCTGGTTATGGAATGCTGTTCCCAAAGACGCTCACCTGGCACCTAGGTTGTGATCTTCTCAGTGCCAGAGGAAGACCTTTTCAGGCTTTTTTAGTCTTTCGCTTTTGAAAATGTGTTTCTAGATCCTTACATTGCTGCCATTTCATGCTGTTGGTTTTACCTTGGCTTTATTCTGTGGCTGGTTTCTAATTTGTTCCAGATTTTAACATTATGTTTTTGTAATAGTTGTTCGTTTTATGTTCTTAACCTTATTTGTGAACCGCCCAGAGAGCCCCGGCTATTGGGCAGTACAGAAAGGCAGTTAATAAATACATCCATCCATCCATCTCAGCCTAGTAGTAATACTGTTGTCCTATTAGTGCCCAAATGAAAAGTAAGAGCTGGGAGAATAGGATGCACACAGCAGTTGTCTAAGTTTCTATTGAATTGTATGGCAGAACTTCTCACTGACTGACACACGACTAAACCCACCGACCCTGAGAGCTTCTTAAAAGCATTTACTTTTACAAAGTTCAACAGGAACACATAGAAGGCAACTCCCTTTCCCACTCAGGACAGGGGTGGGCAACAACACACAGGCCGCACTTGCCCTATGCCCTTCTTTGTAGCCTCCAACGCCCCAAAGTTGCCACCACTGCCCCACCAAATTTCACCAGTGGCAAAAAGGCACATTTTTTTCTTTTCTTTTAAATGTTTTTAAATTTAACTTTATTTCAAACATTATATAAAACAATTTTTTAAAAAAAAGACCATATATATAAGTTAACTACTAAAGTGCACCCATCACCACAGGACCAAGAAATAATTTCTATCATTGTGGCGGACCGAACCTGGTCCATTGCGTGGGTTCGGCACCTTAAGAGTTAACCAGCACTGAAGTCGTGCCCTGTACTCGGCTGTCAAAACCTTTACTTTCAGCCGCGAGTGAAATCGACAAGGAATCCCCTTAGAAACACAGGGAAGCCACAAGCTAGTCAGTTTCAAAATAGTTTAATGGAGCGGAACTAATACGACTACTGGAATTTCACAGTATAAACAGAACAGTCAATATAGATAGGAAAACAGAAGTATTCAATTTGCTTTCTAGGTAGGCTTTGCTCGAATGCAGATTATTACCTGACACCAGGGACTCTGACTCTAGGTTCTAACGTAGCGGTTTGCTTTGCCAATCGCCGGGCGCCCTGCCCGGGGTTGGAAGTTGCTTGGCCCTAGCCGGAGCTAGCGACCTGACCTGTGCAAGCCTGCACCATGTTCCCAACTACTACTTTGTTCTTTTGCACGTACCTTTTCTACCCTCCCTCGCCCCCTCTCCGCCCTTGATGATCAGGTGGGCTGGTCCCGCCACGTAGGGTGGTGGTGCCTTTCGGGTGCTGGCATCTCCTGGGTACTTTGGGGTACTTTGCAGCTCTTTGAGACTGCGCCCCCCCCCACCTCCGGAATGTTATGCGCTTCCTTGAGGGAAGTGTAAATGTGCCCCATTGAAGGTATGCAGATGTGGCAGATGTTTAACTGGTCTGTCCAGAATTGTGTCTCCTGTGCCCCGGGTGGGGATTATGCAGACAGAGGGATGACAGCGGAAAGGGGGAAAACATGCACTGAGCAGGGGGGACTTGATGGCCTTGTAGCCTACTGTAGGGATGTAGCCGAGCAGCCCGTCAGACAGGAGCAAGGCCCGAACTGGGCCTGCTCGCATCCGACGGGCTGCTCAGCCACACGCGCGGGCTTTACCTGGGTTCTCCGCCGAGCGGAGAGCCTTCCTCCCTGTCCGATATGGGTCCCATCGAGTCACTTCCGGTGCGGAGGAAGTGACGCGACGGGACCCTGCTCCGTTGCGCTGTAGAAACCAGCCCTGTTGCCCTGGTTCCTCCCGCCAAAACAGAGCGCGGGCGGGGGTCCAGTGCGCCAGAGCAGTGGCTCCGGCGGCGGCGGCACGCAGGATCAGGTAGGCGGCGGGGGGTCCTGGCGGCAGTGGCGGGGGGGGTCTGGCGGCGGCGGGTTTCTCCGGCGGCGGCTTGAGCGGCACAGACAATGCTCCACGCCGCTCTGAAGAGCGGGATCGGGCCGCCGCTGCTTGCAGGGGGGGCTGAGCCTGGAGCGAGCCTCAGCCGACTCCAGCTCGGCCCCACCACTACTTGTAGGCCCCTTCCAACTCTATGATCTATGAAATCTATGTCAGGGTTCAATATGTCAGGGTTCAGTAGTGTGCTCAGGCTTTCTCTCCACAATCATAATAATCCATTATTACTCAATATTCCAAAAAGACATCATATCTTGACATGGCTTACTCCCCTTTCCCTTTTCTAAAACATAATCTAGGAATAATCCCCAAATATCCTTCAAGTTATTTTTCTTTAATTGTCCCTTTTTACATTTGATACTACATGTTAACTCATCATTTAAGGCGATATCCCACAGCTCTTTATACCAATCCATAATTGAAAACTGATGTTGAACTTTCAATTTCCTTGCTATCATTAATCTCCCCGCAGTTAACAAATTTACAATTAGCTTCTTTATCTCTTGAGAACAGACAAGTTTCTCCGTTATTGATGGCAATGCTAATTTTGGACAGACCTCCAAATTAATACCAATAATTTCTGAAATTTCTACAAAAAAATTGTTCCAGAAATCCAGTGCGCTTTTACAACTCCACCACATATGAGCATAAGGCACTTTTTTTTTTTCCTATTGAAAACGAGGTGAACACTCTCTGCACACCTTGTTTTAAACTGAACATGCAGCTGAAATTTGCTGGCAATTTGGCGGGGCAGTGATTTCAACGGCGGGGAGGTGTGCCCCCCACCCCCACCCCGCCCGTGGGTTCAGGGAGTGGAAACTGGCCCGCAGACCCTCGGACGTTGCCCACCCGATTTTCTACCCACCACAGCTAACTTGAGAGCATCGATGATTAGACACTTATGAGAGCATTTTATGCCACCAGAGGTAGCTTAAAAAGAATATTAAGATTACGGGAAGACTCTACCTTTGAATCCTGATGCGCCTGGGACTCCGCCTAGCCCTGGCATGCCCATGTCCCCTTTGAGGCCTTGGGAACCAGGAGAACCAGGGAAGCCTGGAACACCTGTATCACCTTGATTGGAGGCCGGGCCTGGTGGTCCTCGTGGCCCAGGCGGTCCCTGGGGGCCTGGAGCAAATGGAAGCAAGCAAAGACAGCTCAGAACCAAGAGACTCTGCGCATCCCGACAGACGGCGGCATTCTCGTCTCATCCTGCCCTAGATCAATAAGACTGGATTGCAGCGGATACTCTGAGAGGCTGTCGTCCAAAGGGTGCAAGGTGATGTATAACTAGAGTATGTTACAGGCTGCTGGCTCTAATGTCAGTGGGGCTCTCTATCCACTCCAGATTTTAGTCCGAACCCTACCCCCAAAATAAGTTTCTGCACCATGGATGGCTCCTTAAAAGTTCAGAGTAAAATCTGGAGTGGATACACAGCCCTGCTGACACTGGAACAACACCAGCCTCCGCTGACAGGCCCTGGGCTCCTGAAGTCTCAGAAACAAAAAGGGACGGCATGGACAGCACCCGGCACATCCCGTTGCCTCTGGTTCTTCTCTCCTTGCCACAATATCTCGATTCAACAGCAGCAGTCCACTCCAGCAGGGAGGGACAGGAGGATGTGTCTGTCTGTATCTATAACAAGGGCTGCCCAGAGACAGTTTTTCTGAGCTCAGGGGGCACAGGGCAGGCTGCGTGGCACACAGCTCTCTCTCCTCCAATGCCTTGCTGCCGCCTCCCATCATCTGCCACCTGAGGCGGCTGCCTCATTCTGCCTAATGGTAGGGCTGGCCCTGTCTATGAGTATATCTCGTTATATGTACATGGGTTTTTGTTTTTTTTTTACAAAGAATGGGGTGGGGTGGGGGGTTTATAATTTAAAAATGGATCCAAAGCATACAGCAGAGAAGGAGAGGGAAACAGAGGAAGCATAAACATGCGAAGAATATGCAGTTATATTTCAGTTTTAGGTATTTGGGTTTAGTTGCAGTAGGGTCTAGGGGCAGGAGCAGCGACTTCCCAGGCTGGGGGGAAAAGGTGTCTGAAGAAACAAGAGTGTGGGGAGGGAAGGTGGGAAACCGGAGGGCGGTTTTAGCTCATGTCTGTGCAAAAAGTATTGCTGAGAGGAAAGTTCTGAGAACATTCAGAACAAAATTGGCTGGCAGGAAATTCAGGTCCCCCAAAATTGGTGTGTGTGTGTGTGTGTGTGTGTGTGTGGTAGCAGCCATTTTGTCCCCCCAGAATGCCCCGGAACGATACTATGTTGACTAGGTGGGTGCAGCTAAGAATTTTTTGAAAAACAAAAACAAATTAAAAAGTAAGAAGGATTGCTGGGGCCATTGCACAGTAAGCACCCACCCACACACACACACACACACACACACAACAAACCACCAAATAACTTCATCCTCGGAGCACCAAAATAACACCCCTCCCCCACCCAGGATCTCCCTAAGAATGAGGCAGCACATGGGACGGGTGGCATTTTCACTCAAAAGTAGATCCCTTGACCGCTTGACACATGAATGATCAAATGTGGCTGCCCTGATCCCAGCCGGCTTGACCCTGAGGAAAAGCAAGCTGCAAAATATACTAAGCACATTAACATGCAACATTTGTTGTTATAAGCGTGGAGGGAGGGTGTTATAACTGAATTTCTGTTAAACCCCAACCTCCGTTTAAGGGTCAGGATGCATAACACACACCTCCTGCAGGAATATTCGGCAGGTTAAAGATACGCAAGGAAAATGTATGCCACCTAACTTGCATGCATTATTCTGACCAAAGAATCAGGGACCATATTCCAGGCTTTAGGAGGCACCATTCCTCAATTGTATTTGTAGCCACAATTCTCCCTTGATGGGCTTCATGGGTGCCGCATTAATGAGACTCTCTTTTCAGCGTCCCTGTGAAAGCCCACCAGTCATGTCCCTACCTGGCCTACCATCCTCTCCAGGTCGTCCAGAGTCACCTGGTCTCCCAGGAATCCTAGATGGAAGAGAGATGCCGGGAGGCCCTTGCAAACCAGGCAGACCTAAGGATCCAGGACGACCTAGGATGACAGGAATGAACATTCACTGGCTGATTCTCTGCTCGCTCAGAAATGGGCCAGCTGGAAGAAAGCTTACTATGACACATCACTCACTCACTAAAAGGGTGCGTTCGCACGTTACGCTAATCCACCCTGGCAATAGCCAGTGGTGGGCTGGTTGTTGGTGAAACAACCCATGGTGAGCCTGGATAATAATAATAATAATAATAATAATAATAATAATAATAATAATAATAATAATAATAATAATAATAAATTTCTTACCCGCCTCTCCACTTGGATCAAGGCAGGGAACAACAATAAATATAAAATACATAAACTGGTTAAAACATATTATTAAAACATTCTTAAGAAACTTTCTAACATATCCTAAAATTCCTAAGGTTCCACTGGGTAAGCCTGCCAGAAGAGATGAGTCTTTATGGCCTTTTAAAATGCCAAAATATTATTCAAGTTGATGAGTCTCCTCCGGTAGGCTATTCCACAGTCTGGTAGCAGCAGAAGAGAAGGTCCTCTGGGTAGTACCCGCCAGCCTAGTCTTGGCTGACTGGAGTAAATTCCTTCCAGAGGACCTAAGTGCGCGGGGCGGATTGTACGGGAGAAGGCGATCCTGCAGGTAACCCGGACCCAAACCACGTAGGGCTTTAAAGGTAAGAACCAACAGTTTATACTTCACCCGGAAACTAATTGGTAGCCAGTGTGATGCTTTTAAAGCCGGTGTAATATGGGCACCTCTAGATGTACCGGTGACCAATCTGGCTGCCATATTTTGCACCAACTTGAAGTTCCCAAACTAGATATAAAAGTAGCCCTATGTACAGCGCATTGCAGAAGTCAAGCCTCAAAGTTACCAGCACGTGCACTACTGTCTTTAGATGATTGGGCTCACTGTGGGTTGTTGGCAGCCTTCGTCCTCCTCCTCAGTACAGTAAAACCTTGGATTGCAAGTAACTTGGTCTGCAAGTGCTTTGCAAGACAAGCAAATTTTTAAAATAAATTTTAACTTGATAGACAAGCGACGTCTTGCAATACAAGTACTGTGGTACGGTCAAGAAAAATGAAGACTTTACACTATCATTCTTTACTGCAGCTTAAATTAAAAATGTGTGTACAAATTTCTTATGGGGAATTTCGCTTTGATATACAAGTGCTTTGGATCACAAGCACGTTTCCGGAACGAATTATGCTTGCAATCCAAGGTATTACTGTACTTCTGTGGGTATCCCAGAGGAGACTGTGGGCATCCCAGGGGACATTGCGGGAGGGCCGAGCTGTCTCCCCCCTCCCCACTGGATGATCACGGCAGGGAGTGGGGAAGCCAGTGTCAACTGCCCCCAGGTGCCGCTTGGGCACTTTGGGGGGTGGCCAGCACTGGCGGTCACCCAGGAGCCGCTTGGCAAGAGCGGCAAGGTTTTTTTTTCTGCCCGTCTTGCCAAGTGGCTTCGTAGCCAATTCCCTGTACCCATGATGGGGTCAGCCGCCCAGGTTCGGACAACACAACAACCCATCGTGGGTACAACAGCCCACGAGTTGTTGGGGTGGCTTGTTGCCCACGGACAAGCAGCCCTGGGGAAATCGGTCCAGGTTCGCAAGACATGACAACCCATCGTGGGTAGCAACCCACGATGGGTTGTCGTGTCGTGCGAACCCAGTCTAAGAGTGAACTCGGGTGCTGTATTGTGGGGGCTACTGAGAAACAAGGGGGAGGTATCAGCATGCTCAGGTTTGCATAAGTAGAGGGGGGAAAATCTTTAGCGGGGAGGGGGGAAAACTGTAAACCATGCTGTAGTTAGGTAATTTTAGACTCTGGATTTTTCTGTTCTTACTTCCCCCCCCCCTTTGGTGATGTGTATTGCTTGATTTAATTGTAGCTTGGGGGGGGGGTTCTCCTGGAGTCATTTTTGTCTATGGAGGCTCAGGTGCCACAGCTTTGGTTGGTGGCCCAGCTAACCTGAAAACAACCAGAGGGGGAGGCACTAATGTGTCACTGAACGAAGGAGAGAGAAATTCTCAGGTGCCCGAATGTTTATTTTGTCCAACGTGTTTCGGAAGACAATTCCCCCCCAAATTTTTCTGGCCCACCTTCATTGGCTGCCTGTCCATTTCCAAGGCCAAATCAAGGGGCCGGTTTTGACCTATAAAGCCTTACACACGGCTCGGGACTGACGAGCCTCTCTTGGTACGAACATACCAGTACACTACGACCGTCATCCTCTGAGGGAGGCTCGGAGGGTGGCAACCAGGGAGAGAGCCTTTTCGGTGGTGCCCCCCTGGATTATGGAACTGGCTCTCCCTAGTGAGGTTCACCTGGTGGCAACAATGGCATCCTTTCGGAGCCAGGTTAAGACTTTCCTCTACTCCCAGGCATTTGAGAGCATATGATAAGCTTTTAACCGTCTTAGGATTTCTATAGTTGACTGTTTTTAATTGTTTTGTATGTGAATGTTTTTCATATTATGTTTTATATTGCATTTTTAAGGTTTTAATCTTTTGTAAACTGCCCAGAGAGCTTTAGCTATTGGGTGTTATAGCAATGTAATGATGATGATGATGATGATGATGAGGAGGAGGAGGAGGAGGAGGAGGAGGAGGAGGAGAATTCAAAATGTGGTGAGCCAACCCCTGCTGCGTTTGAGGGGCCTTCTGCTAAATGGGGTCCTAGACCTTTGCCCTGAAGTCCTGCCCCCTGACACCACCACTGTGGGAGTGGAATGGAGCTCCTGGAAGCGGGCCTGGCTGGCTGGCTCCCTGAACAGTAGTCTCCACACAGTAACATTTTGCCCCGCTTGTCACTTACTAAGGCTCAATTCAGATGTCACAGGATTCTCCCCACCTCACCCAATTACTTTCCAATGTGATCTAAGGGGCAAACCTTTCCAGTCCTAGATAAAGTATCAGGCACAATAGCAATACTAATGATACTACTAAATAATATTGCATTTCTATATTGCTGTTGAGTGTTTGAAGTGCTTGATATTCATTCTGTTTTCCTTTTTCGGGGTGGGTGGGTTAAATTTTTTAATTAAAAATAAAAACAAACAAAACAAACACTACTAGCACTACAATACAACAATTAACAAAAACTACAATCTAAAATGGACTTCTGGTTTTCTCTACAATAAATATAAGTACCAATACCTTCTCTTACTCCATCAGTACAAAGAGAAATCACTTTTTTCTATTGTCCAAAATTATTCTTCTTATTCATCAAACCCACAAATAAACAAATTATTTTCTTTCATATCCATTCTGTTTCCCTAATCTTCACACAACAACCCTGTAAGGTAGGTCAGTGCTCATATACTGCCAACTTTGGCCACCTAGTGAGTTCACGGCAGAAGTGAGATTCGAAGAAGGGGCTTCCCAATCTGTAGGCCAGTCTCCGAGCCGCTTTGCTACACCAGTTCTGTACATGACTCTGCCAGCTCGTTCTCTCTTATGACTGCTCTTATTTACCCGCATCTCCCGCAGGTCCCTTCTGGCCAGGAAATCCCGGGGCTCCAATCTGGAAACTTGGGACACCCCGCTCTCCTTTGGCACCTGGTGGCCCTGCAGGGCCCGGAAGTCCAATTTCGCTCAGGCCTAATAAAAGGATAGAAGTGGAAGAACAAAGAAGCCTGTGAAATACCATTCAAGGTGTACAGACCAGGTCATGCATCACTCATTCCCTCTTGTGCTGGAGCCACGGTAAACTGCTCTAGGACCCACTCAAGAATGGATGGCAGTAGCTGCAAACAGCTGTGGGGAACAAAATTCCCGAGGGGCTGAAGTAGAATGCTTCTGCTCTGATATTTGGGGATTTGGGAACAAGGTGGGGAGAGGGAAGATGCATGCACCTATAAGCAGGGGTGTTGAACCTTTTTCAGCCTGAGGGCCAAATTCCATTTTGGAGGGGCTCTCGGGGGCCCACATTCCAGCGGTGGGCAGGGCTGAAAATACTACCGCATTTTAGCATAAAGCGCTTACTGACAGTAATCGAGTCTTAGAAGCGGCATTTCTACCTTTCAGGATGGGGGGGAAAACTGCACACAAGCCAGGAAAACACCAAGCCATTGGTGGTTATGGGGGAAAGTGGGTGGGGCCTTATGGGGGCCAGATTGAGAGCCCAGGAGGGCTTGAGGTTCTGCATCCCTGACCTATAGAAATGAACAGTAAAGGCATAATCCTATCCATGTTTAGATAAAAAAGGTCCTACAACTCCCAGCATCCCCAGCCAGCTATGCTGGCTGGGGAATCCTGGGAGTTGTAAGACTTTTTTTCTGTCTAAACATGCATAGGATTGCACCCTAAGAGGATTTGTAGTGGCTAAAAAAAAATGTACAGGTGGTCTAGGAAGTGGCCACCATAATTAGGCAGTTTCCTACAAAGCCTTGATTTACCTGGTGTTCCAGGTGTTCCCTTTGTGCCCTGTAAGCCATTCAGGCCATTCAGACCTGGAAAGCCCGGGTACCCTGCAGAAAGATATGAGAAGGCCGGATTGAGTAACGTACGGCAATGGTGGCATAGGAAGCAGGGCAGAGTATTCATTGGATCCAAATATTTTAAACCCCGCCATTTGGTCCAATAGGGCCTATAGGGAAGCTTGCACGGTTAACTTTAAAGACACAAATTAAGGCAGTCGTAAAGTGCAATACCATGTGAAAATAATGTGTGTGAAAATAACACATAGTAAAAGAACAGCCCCCCAAAAGCACCATCAAGCCTACAGGAATAAAATGGGTGTCCTGATGCTAAAGACATTTGCTTGTGGATAAGCACCACCCTTGTTGTAGAAAAAGCTAATATATATATTCAAAGTAAGAAAAATAATCAGTTGAGCATCTGTAACCATTTGCACTGCCTCGACTATACAATGTTTTTTAAAGAAAAAAATAGGAAGGATGCTGAAATGTGCAGAATCAGAGGCGGGGGGACCCCAGGCCAGGCCTGTTTACCAGCACCTCCACTTCGCTGCTGCTCTCCGGGTGGTGATGGAGGGGCCCCTCCTGGGGTGTAGGGCCCTGGAATTTGGCCCTGAGATCCAGCCATAGTGGCACCACTGGAGATGGGCAACTCACAACCACTCCGGGGATGACTAGCATTCAGCAACTCCATGCCTGCACAGTGCATTTTATTTATTTATTTATCTGGGCTATTTCCATACTGCTAAATATTTTTTTAAAAAAATATCCCTAAGCGGTTTCCATAGAAATATTAAAATCACAATTGAAATCACATTTAAAATACAATTTAAAAAAATAATACAATTGCAACAACAATAATAATACATAATACATAACAATACACGGCAGTACAGGAGCAGTAAAATGGGACGGCACGGTGAATTTAATTACGGGCCAGGGAAAGCCTGGGTGAACAGGTGCGTTTTAGGAAAGATGCCAAATTTCCTGCCGCCCGAACTACACGAGGGAGTTTTTTTCTGCAGGGTGGGCGCTGCTACCGAGAAGGACCGCCATCGAGGTATTACACGGCGCATCCAGGGGAGGCAGGTTTCATAGATTTCATAGATCATCGAGTTGGAAGGAGCCTACAAGGCTATCGAGTCCAACCCCCTGCTCAATGCAGGAAACTAGAGGAGGGGTCTCCCATCCAAGTAACAACCAGGCTTGACCCTGCTTAGCTTTCCACACTCAGACAAGCTGAGCCAGCATCCATGGTGCTGAACTCCACCCCTCCAAAATAGGTTCACCACCATGGATAGCTCTTATAAGGCTCAGAATAAAAGCTGCAATGGGTAAGGGGCCCCACTGGCATCGGCGTCACCACCAGCCTCCCCTGACGGCCACATTCTGACAATTTTGGAATGACCAGCAAGGCCTCCTCCGTCAATCTTAATGGTCGGTCGGGTATATATAAGGGAAGGTGGCCTGCTAGATATAGAATCACAGAATAGTAGAGTTGGAAGGGGCCTATAAGGCCATCGAGTCCAACCCCCTGCTCAGTGGTCCTGGTCCTAAGTTGTTCAGGGTTTTGTATGACAATAACATAACCTCGAACGTGGCTCAGTAGCTAATAGGCAGCCAGTGCAGTTATTTTACACAGATCTTACATGAGCCTAGCTGGGTGTCCCAGTGTCCCGTTGCACTCTGCACTAGCTACAGCTTCTGAACCAGGCCCGAAGGCAGCCCCACATAGAGCGCATTACAGTAGCCTAATTGTAAGGTTACAATGTGGATGGAGGTGCCCCCTGATTTCACCACCAACTCCTAACTGCCACCACCACCCCTCGGTGACCCCACAGCCACACTGGCCACCGCTATAACCCAGCCAATATGGAAAAGCTGCATTTGCCAAAGTAGTTTGCCCCTCCAGTCCACATCAACAGTGTGAGTTTCTCTCTAAAAGCAAAAACAGCAACAAACAAACAAACAAATAAAGCCAAACAATAAAACAAGCAAACAAATAAATAAAGCCATACCTTTTAATCCTGCAATGCCAGGAAGTCCAGGAGATCCTGGACGGCCACGCTGCCCAGGACTACCGGGAAAACCTGGGTTGCCTCTTGAACCACCAGTTGCAGGGAGGCCTGGGTGGGGATGGGGGAGGAAGAAAGGTGCAACGAAATAATTTAAGACTGAGCACCAAAAATTGTGGCAAATATACCCACATATACAGGAGCTGCCTAGTTTAAAAACTCCAGTGGGTTGGACTTCCAAGAAAACAAGCTTAGGATGAGACTGTAAGGGCCATGCAACATATTTATTAATTACATTTATATCCTGCATAGAGATGTGAAGAAAAAAAAAACCCAGAAAGATGGGGAGAAAACAGAAAAATAATACCCACCCACCCCAAAAAACCCCAACCCAAACTCCTGTTTCTTTCCAGGGATTTTTTTTTTAAATTTAGAAAAAATGTTTCCTCCCCTTGATTTTTTCCAGGTTTCCCCCTGATGGTTTCCCCCTCGCCCCAACATCTCTAATTCTGCCTTTCTTCCATGTCATTCCATCTCCAGTCAGTCTCCCAACCAGGCACTGACCAAAACCCAAACCTTCTTAGCTTCAATGTGCCTTCAGACAACACCCTGGCCACAGCAGACAAATTTAAATGAGAGAAGCTAGAAAAATGTAGGGCCAGCTCCAGTTATTAAGTGGTCATCCACTTCAAGTCTTAACTGAGCTGGTGCACTAGATGAGCCGGAAGTAGACAAACTGTTAATTGAAAATGAAAGTTCCTCTCATCACACATTACACTGACTACCGCAGTCGTTTCAAATAATTCCTGTTATTTAAACAAACAATATCAACAGTGAAGATGAAGACAGTCATTTTGCCATGTCCCCTGGGCTCTGCGTCAAGTGCTGCCTCTGCAGTGGCAGGAGAATAATCTCTTGCGTGGTGGTGTGATGTTCAGGCAAAAGCTAGACCAGATGGATCCACAACAAACATATGTGATGAACACCTTGGAGACTAGGAGTGGTGGTGGGGGAGCAGGAGGGGAAACTCTCTAGGCATCTGTTGATTTGTTAATGACCCCCCAAATGGCGTAGGTACCTGCTGGTCCTTGTTGGCCAAAGTTCCCCGGCGTGCCTTTCTGTCCGTTCTGTCCAACAATTCCTGGGTATCCTTGCTCACCCTTTGGTCCTTCAAGGCCATTTGCACCTCAAAAGATCACACAAAAATCATGCGATGTCCATGTGCACATTTCCCAGGACAATTCATTCGTCTCCTTCCTAATGGGACGAGGCTCTCTTATGCCAAGTCAGTCTGTTGGTCCATTAAGCCTGGTACCGACTACTCTGCATGGTAGCAGGTTTCGAGAGCTGGGGCCACCATGGGCACCAATGTACCCACGGACGCTTCTCGTAGCACCCACCAGGCTCCCTGAATCTTTTAATTCATTGGGGTGTTTTTTTTAAAGCAGGCATGCTGCCCTCCCACACCATATTTTTGGGGGTTCAAAAGAGTGGTTTTGTGCTTTGGAGCTCAGGCCCCATTTCTGCCTTGCACTTAGGTTCTTAGGCAATTAACTTTTCTTTTAGGGCCAGTTTGCACATAACAGCAGCAAATTGTGGGTTAATTAAATCCACAATTTCCTGGGGATGTGTGGAACACACGAGCTGCTTCTGGGTTGCAAAACAAACCTACACAAACCCCATCCGCAGGTTGTTAGTGTGACATCCAAACCTGGACACTTTGGGTTGTTTGTGGGTTCAACAACCCAAAATTAACCCAAGAACAAATCGTAGGTTAGCTTTGGATTGTTCAATCCACAAACAACCCAAAGTGTCTGGGTTTGGCCATCATGCTAACAACCTACAAATGTGGCGTTCGTAGGTTGTTTTGCAACTGGAAGTGGTTTATGCGCCCCACACATCCCCAGCAAATAACCCACAATTTACAGGCATTATGTGCAAACCAGGTCTTAGTCTTACCAGTTAGGCTTCTGCGAAATGAGTGCCACGCCCACAGCAGCCATTTTATGAGTGCCCCCCATGGCAGCCATTTTGTAAGAGCACCCATGACACTCTCAAAATCCCAAATGTGCCAACTAACCAAAAAAGGTTTGGGACCCCTGCTTCAGGGTCTTAGCCTGGAGATCTTGCCCGACTTACTACCTTTTTTAGCTGGAAATGCCAGAGTGTTGTGCCTCCAGTAGGTCAGACAGAGACCAGCCGGGCCGGAGTGTGTTTGGGGTGGGGCCAGGCTAAGTGCAGCCTGACCCAGCTGGGCAGCCTTACCAATCGGCGCCTGCTCCAAAGGCAGGTCCCAAACACACTCAGATGCTGGAAGCAATTGTTTGTTACTACAGCTACAGCCAGACGCTCCTGACATTCCTGACCTCAGACTTCTGTACCTTTGATCCTTGGAACGACCCTGACCACGACTTTGCCTGATCCCAAACTGGTTTATGTTTGCTCTGTTTTGGACTGATATATTTTGGCTTTGACCCTCGGACTGTGATAACGACTATGGCTTATCTTGGAACTGAACGGATTTACGACACAGAGGCTGAACCTGGGACCTTCTAAATACAAAGCATGTGCTACAGGATACTTCACTCAGCAAGTTCCTCAAGTCCACATACTAACACTTGGTCCGTGCTATCAGGCACCCTGACTCCATTGCCACGGCCATCTTTTATCTTAAAACTCAAGGAGTGTGGGCTCTCGATCAATACTTTGTTGAAGTCATTCTGCGTAAAGCGTGGATGCCTTCCATTCCAGGAACCTTTCAAGAGTCACCAACGTTCATTTACCTGGACGTCCACCATTTCCTCGTTCTCCTTTAGTTCCTACACCACCTGGGATTCCAATCGATTCCCCTCGGTCACCTGGAAGAGGCAGCGGGGGGGGGGGGAACGGACGGGACAACAACCCACATGTTTTACTCTGTACATCAGCATTTCTGAGTAAACCACTGAAAAGGTTTCACTCCCAAAGTTTCACATATAAGTTGAAAGCCCCAGGGGTCTTTCTCTTTTTCTGCATACAGTATAACTTTTAGTCATAGCTTCTTGGCAGAAAGCCAATCGGTGCAAAAACAAACAAACAAACAAACCCCAAGCAACTTTTCAGAAGTTGGGGCAATGGCCCCCTTTGAACTTGAGTGGCAGACCACACGGGACAGATGTCCACAGATCCCAGCAGTTCCTGACATCTTCTGAGGCCGGCAGCCATCATTAAACCTTGTGCCAGGGAATCCCACAAGTTAATTATGTGTTGCGTTAGAAGTGCCCAGGCCTGTCCCGATCCTGCCCATCAGTTTCATTAGTCTTATAGTCTTTCATTCGTCTTTTCCAACCTGGTACCCCCCTCCAGATGTGTTGGACTACAACACCCAGCATCCCCCAGCCAGCCATGCTGGCTGGGGGGATGCTGGGTGTTGTAGTCCAACACATCTGGAGGGGTGCCAGGTTGGGGGAAGCTGCATCGGTTGGGGGAAGCTGCAATCCAGATGTCTAGTGTTACAAGAGAAGAGCAACTACCCACCTTTCACTATAGATGCTGTCACTCACAAGAAGTGCCGGAGATGGTTATAAAAACAAATGTATAATTACGTTCCCCATTACCTCTCTCCAGCCCCAGCCCCAGGGTCTCCTTTGCAAAATGCTCTCTAAGCCTCATTCGGTATTGGTGCAGACTCAAAGAAATGCTTGATTCAACACTCCCAAAGAAATGCTGGCATGAACAAATGAGATTAGGGGGATGGGCACAGATTTGTCAGGATAAAATGCAGAAATCTTTGATACCTGTAGAATATGTAGCCGTGCATGGCTTCCAGTCCGGACTTGGTGAACAGATTTTACACTTTCATACATTAACGGACAGGGAAATACAGTAATACCTTGGATTGCAAGTAACTTGGTTTGAGAGCGTTTTGCAAGACAAGCAAATTTTAAAATATTTAAATTTTTTTGACTTGATATACAAGCGACGTCTTGCAATACAAATACTGTAGTACGGTTTAAATTAAAAATCTCTGTACAAATTTTCTTTGGGGGAATTTCGTTTTGATATAAGAGTGTTTTGGATTACAAGCACGTTTCCGGAACGAATTATGCTCTCAATCCAAGGCATGACTGTAATTAATAATAATCGTTCCACCCCATGGTATGCCATTATTATTATTATTATTATTATTATTATTATTATTATTATTATTTTAAAAAGACCTTCAAATTGCAAAGTATTCACAGAAAATCACTTTTCGACAGCTAAGGAAAGATTTTACAAAACTTGGGTTCCAGCAGATGTCATCTGCGTATCTGCAAGGCATGTACATTCACTGGCGAGGCTGGTGACTCCCATTTCGGTGGGGCTCCTTTTCCATTCTAGGTTTTGCAGGTTTTTTCATTTGGAGCTTCACAGGAGCTATCCATGGTGCTGAACTCCATCCCCAAACTAGGTCCATCACCATGGAGCACCGTGGACAGCTCCTAGGAAGCTCCAAATAAAAGCTGCAAAACCTGCAATGGAAAAGGAGGCCCGCCGAAATAGGAGACACCAGCCTCTCCTGTAACATACATATACCTGAAAGCAATAGACCAGGGCTCTCCAACCTTGGGTCCACAGATGTTGCTGGATTACAGCTCCCAGAACCCCTTGCCATTAGCCATGCTGGCTGGGTATGCTGGGAGCTGTAGGTCAGCAATATCTGGGGAACCAAGGTTGGAGAGCCCTGAGACCATGCAGCAGTGGCTGGTCCCTCCAATGTCGGTGGGGTGGGGTGGATACAGTCCACTGGGTTGCAGTCTGAACTTTTAAGGAGCCATTCGTGGTGCTGAACTTACTCTGGGGACATGGACAGCTCCTTAAAAGTTCAGACTAAAACCTGGAGTGGATACACCACCCCACTGACAGTGGAGCCACCAGACTTCACTGAGACTATGTATCTGTGGAGACAGTTGTATAGAGGACTTACATCACTATCTACTCTTCTGCCCACTAAATGATTCTCCCATAATTTTTTTTAGATCTTATGTGTGTCAATGTACAGGGTGGTCAACAAATGATATACTTTCAGATGGGTATGGAAGTATATCCCATAAGGTTGCATTACTTGTGACAGCAGCTAAGAAAATTCGAGCTAGCATTGCAAAGAAAGTAGCAATGGACCGTAAAAGTGATTCTCTAATCTGATAAATCAAATTAATCATGGGATGCTTTTATGAAAGATGTACCGTATTTTAGTTATAGCTTTAATGAGACTTGGGATGTCCAATATTCATTTTTTATGCCTTTGTTTTAGATATTTTACCTTTGTACTGTTGTAATGGCCTATGGCTAGAAGCAATAAACATTTTGTTGATATGCTCTCTGGAAATGGTATACTTAAAAAAGGAAAAGGAAAACACACACACACATCACGCCAGTGACTTACCCTTTGGTCCACGCAATCCTGTAGTCCCTGAGAACCCAGGTGAGCCCGATACACCCTCGACACCCTGATGGAGGAAATGTAATTTAATCTTCAGGGTTAACATTGAGTTCAGCCTGTGCTGGAGGAGCCAATGACGGTCCAGCTCTCCTGAGTATAATTTACCTCTAGCTACTGTTATTGTCAGGGGTAGGCAAAGTGATGGACTGGAACTCCCCAAATCCCTGCCCATTGGTCTTGCTGGCTGGGGCTGATGGGAGTTGTAGTCCAAAACATCTGGAGGGTGCCGCATCGCCTACCCCTGATTATTGTGAATGCCGAGCTCCCTGAAGCCGAAAGGACTGGAGGTACGTAGCATACTCTCCATGTGGAGTGTAATTTAAAGCAGGCAAGGAGACAAGCCAAAAGAGAAAACTGCAAAGCTGAGAGGAAGATGGTCGATGCTATTATTTCGTAAAAGGTTGGGGAGGACACCCAGCTCATACAGAGAGGGAGGGTTGCACATTCTCCATGACCTGCACGGGATGCCAGTTAAGTTTCCAGGCCAACTTCAAGGTGCTGGTACTTACCTTTAAAGAAAAGGTGGACAACATCTGAATTTGTCCGTCTTAAAATTCATCAGCAAACCTCCATATTTTTTTTGCCACAGCTGCTGAATTCGGTGGTGTGGTAGTGACCGCAGGAGTGAGGCCCACAGAGGGTTTAGGGCAGGGTTGCAATGATTTAAATCAGAATGATTTAAATCAATGATTAAATCATCGATTAAATCAACAATAAAAATCTTTTGTGTGTGTGTGTGCAAAAAAACATGATTTGTTGCAACCCTGGTTTAGGGGGTGGCAAAAGGGCCCGTGGAGCCCCCCGCCCCAAGTTGCCCATCCCTGCTTTATGGTATTTCTAAAGAAATACATCCCAAACTAAACCCAAAGAGTCAAAGGCTCACCCTCCAAGTGTTCCTTACTGTTGTTAAAAAACAATCACTGTAGATTGGGGAAAAGGATCCAGGTCACTTCAACCCAGGCAACAGGTTAAGGGGCCAAGAAAGAAGTCCCCAGCTTGTTGAATGTCGACAAGTTTCAGGGAGCCACAATCTGACAGAGTTTGGCAAAGGGCTTTCCCCGTAGCTCTAATTTTAAGGGACATTCTTTGTTGTAATTTGCGCCCATAGAATGCTATACATGGGTCACCAAAGCTCTGTGCTTGGCCTTACTTTAAAAAATAACATATAGTGAGAGAGAAGAGAAGGCAATTACAACCTGCTCAGAAAAATCTGTCACATGCCTTGTTTCCTTTAAAAA
Organism: Shinisaurus crocodilurus; assembly: GCA_021292165.1. NCBI lineage: Eukaryota > Metazoa > Chordata > Lepidosauria > Squamata > Shinisauridae > Shinisaurus > Shinisaurus crocodilurus. The sequence continues at coordinate 27,332,926 of CM037883.1, forward strand.
TTTGCCATGGCAAAATCAGTGGCAGTAAGAGCAGGCGGGCCCCACAAAAACAGCCAGGGGTGCCACAGGCAGGCCGCAGGTTGCCCACCCCTGCTTTAAAAAAAACCCCTCTTTTGACTGCCCATCACTTTTTCACAATTTCTTACTCAAGTATAGAGTAAGCTCACTGGGTGACTTTGGGCCAGTCACAGACTCTCAGCCTAACCTACCTCACAGGGCTGTTGTGAAGATAAGATGGAAAGGAGGAGGAGGAAGATTATGTAAGCCGCCTTGGGTTCCTTGCAGGAAAAAAGGTGGGATATAAATCTAAGAAATAAACAGCGTGTGGCTCACGCTGGCTCAGCTTGTCTGAGTGTGGAAAGCTAAGCGGGGTCAGGCCTGGTTATTACTTGGATGGGAGACCCGTCCTCTAGTTTCCTGCATTGAGCAGGGGGTTGGACTCAATGGCCTTGTAGGCCCCTTCCAACTCTATGATCTATGAAATCTATGAACAAATAAATAGTATAGACCTTTCCACCAAGTATATCACGGATGGGCAGAAGGTCGATGGGGATCCTCTGGTAGATCTCTGGGTGATTTGTAGCACATCTGCAAGGGTTTCTGACCCCTCTCTAAATTAGGCTGCTGAAATTAAGAACCCTTGCAGAGAAAGAGCTGTGTGCTTAGAGGTACCGTATTCCTTCATTCTACTAAGTGCATGTCTTCACACACCCACCCCCCGCCAGCCATTTATTTTGCACCCAACTCCAATTCGTGGTCCTTGAGGTTCTAGGAGGGAAAAACAAAGCAGATCCCAGATGCCTGCGCACTCCTGGAGAGATGGCATGCATGACATCTCAGCACAAATGTGAATACCTATAAATGCACAGCTCCATTTTTATTTTCAACATGCAAGGAGGTATTTTTACTGGTATGCATAAGACTGCCAAAAATGAGTTAAAAGAAGATATCACACTCTCCCAAAACTATCCCTCCACAATTTCGCAGTTAGCTGTTTTGCAATGTAGCTGTATGCACACGCTCCTCTAGTTCCCTTGCCCTGTTATAACTCAGCTTGTAACTAAGCCTAAGCATAAGAAAGCAAAACCACTGCCTACCGCTCCCCTGTTTACCCCTGCCCTTCCTCTGCTGCTTCTCCCGTGTCAAACTTTGGATTGTAAGCTCCTGGGGGCAGGGAACTGGCCTCTTGTACTCTGCAAAACACCAGGCACACTGATGGTGGCCACTATATACATGAGAAAAATAGCAACATTTAAGGCACAATCCTATGCATGTTGAGGCAGAGAAAAGGCCTACAAGTTACAACTCCCAGCATGCCCCAGCTAGCCATACTGGCTGAGGCATGCTGGGAGTTGTAGGCCTTTTCTCTATCTAAACATGCATAGGATGGCACCCTTAGAGTCTCTCTCATTATAGCATCCTTCCCCAACCAGGAGTGTTGGACTACATTTCCCATCATCCCTCTTCAGCATGAGCTCCTTTAGGAGTGTGTGTGGGGGGGAGTGTCACACTGGGTGCTCTTCTTCCAGCTTGTTCTGACAGTAATTTCCACGGCGAGGTCCACAATGACCCAGGTGTTGGACCCAACCCACACCCAGGTCTTTGGTCACAACGGGTTCAGAAAGACTTCAAAGTCAGGACCAACTCTGGCGCGGTGGAACCTTGCACAAGACTCCTTTCAGAGCAGGGCAGTCCCAGGCAAAAGGAACCCAACTGAAACCCCCGTTAGCAAAAAAAAAAAAGGAAGAGGCATACTTACACTTTGCCCAGGCATTCCTGGAAACCCAACGATGCCGGGAATTCCTTTCTGTCCCAGCAAGCCAGGAGAACCAAAGGTCCCTGGGAGACCCGAGTTTCCAGTCTGCCCCTCTCTCTCTGCCCGGTGACCCAGCTATACCTGGGAGGCCAGACTGCCCAGGGATCCCGCGGAGTCCCTTGTCCCCTAAGAAAAGGACAGGATAGTTGGTATGGAACATCATGACCCATCCGCCGCTTCTCCAAAAGGGCAGGTGACAAATTGCATCTCATGTACAAACAGCCAATTCTCATTCAGATTAACCAAGCGCTAGAGCAAAGTGAGATTCATTTAAGAAAACAAGAAGAGTCCCCAGTGGATCGGGACCAAAGGTCCATCTAGTGTCCCCGAGTGGCTGACCAAATGCTTCAGGGAAGCCCATAAGCAGGGCATGATGGAAATAGCTCTCTCCCGTGGCCGCTTTCCAGTGCCACCAATACCAGGGGATCGACTGCCTTGGAATATGGAGGTTCCATGTCTGGCTTCCACAGTGAGCGGCCGTCGATCAACCTAGCAGAAGCATTGCCTTGGTAGGTCGGACCAAGCTTGGTCTAACCCAGCTTCCGGTTTCCCCCCAGTGCCAGCCAAATGCTTCCCTGTCACATGTGAATCAGGTGTGGTCATGCAAGTCCTCATCCAGCGTCTAGATGCAGCGATAGGCTGGGCGATGCAGCGGTGGCCAATAAACTGAATCCCGGTAAGATGGAAGCCCTGTGGGAGAGCCGTTCTCGCATCCAGGGTTTTGATGGGGTTTTGCACACTCCCCTTAAAGGAGCAGGTTTGTAGCTTGAGGGTGCTCCTTGATCCATGTTTGTCACTGGAGCCTCAAGCGTTCTTGGTGGCAAAGAGCACCTTCTACCAGGTTTGGTGGGTGCAGCGGCTACCCCTGTACTTGAAGGGAGTTAGCTTGCCCACAGCAACTCATGCCTTTCTACTGTCTAGGTTGGATTACTGCAATGCGGTTTCAGTCCAGCTATTTTTGGCATCTTGGCAGGAGAGAGTGGGAGAATTTCCCTCAAAATTTAAATTTTTGGAGATGGGATTGGCTTACCTTGTTTTCATGAGGCAGCCGACAGGGTTGGTTTTATTTCCCTTTTGTTTTTTTAATTTCTAAGAAAGCTTGCCACCACTCATGGGGGCAAGAAGGGCTCCCAAGAGTCCCTCCTGAAAGGGCCCATGGGAAAGGGTGAGGTAAACTGGTTGGGGCCATGGAAAAAAAGGGCCCATGGGAAAGAGCGAGGTAAACAGGTCGGGCCCATGGGAAAGGGTCCATGGAAAAAAGGGCCCATGGGAAAGGGCGAGGTAAACAGGTCAGGCCCATGGGAAAGAGTCCTTCCTGAAAGGGCCCATGAAAGGGCTCATGGGAAAGGGTGAGGTAAACAGGTCAGGCCCATGGGAAAAAAGGGCCCATGGGAAAGAGTCCCTCCTGAAAGGGCCCATAGGAAAGGGCAAGGTAAACAAGTTGGGCCCATGGGAAAGGGCAAGGTAAACAGGGCGGACCTGAGAAAGAGTCCATGAAAAAAAGGGCCCATGGAAAAAAGTCCCTCCTGATAGGGCCCATGGGAAACGGTGAGATAAACAGGTTGGGCTCATGGGAAAGGGCCCATGGGAAAAAAGGGCCCATGGGAAAGAGTCCCTCCTGAAAGGGCCCATGGGAAAGATGCTATGTAGCCAACTTCTCACTAGGCCTTCTTGCCTGGGAGATACAAGCAGCAACAAGGTTTTTATACATGTGTGTGTGTTGGTGTTTGTTTTTTGAAGGCCCCATGGTCACTTTGTAAAAATAAGGTAAGCCAACTCCCTCCACCCCTCAATATTGGGGAAATTCTCCACTGCCCCCCCCCCCGCCGAAAGCAGCAGAAATCCCCATTTTCACAGGGTACAAACGTACCAAAAATGGGTGTATGGGAACTCCAGCCTGTCTTTAATTAAACAGACAATGAATGCTCTCTAGGCAATGAAGGGATAAGGACAAAGGTAGAAATCAGATGCTGAAACCCAAGTGCCCAGATGTACCTCTAGGTCCCGGAAATCCTCCAAGTCCAGTGGAGCCCGGGTCGCCTTTGTTTCCTTTGAATTTGAGGGCCAGTTCCGGAGGCCCGACAATGGATGGCCCAGGGGCACCGGGATTACCTCTGTCTCCTGGAGAAGTGGAGAGAGAGACCTTATATCAGGGGCAGGCAAGCTTTTTGGGCCTGTGGGCACATTTGGCAGTTTGGGAAACTGTCCTGAGCACCACCTCAAAATGGCTGCCATGGGAGGCGTGGCTAGCCACAAAGTGGAAGGCCCCAAAGACTGAGTACAAGGCAGAGGCCCTCACTTGGCTTTGAAGCAATTCCAGCTGCCAGTAAGAAAAATTGTGATTTTTTTAAAAATAAAAAGTGGGAGGAGATAGGCACCAAGGAAGGTGTCTGCGGGCGCACTGGTGCCCACGGGCGCCATGTTGCCTACACCTGCATTATACGGTAGCTCCCACGCCCCCACCCACACAGATGGAGAACAGCGAGAGGCAGTGTGGCGTAGTGGTTGGGGTGTTGGACTGAGGCTCAGGAGACCCAGGTTCTAGTCCCTGCTCGGCCATGAAGCTCACTGGGTGACTTTGGGCCAGTCACTGACTCTCAGCCTAACCTACCTCGCAGGGTTGTTGTGAGGATAAAAAATGGAGAGGAACAGGAGGATTTAATGTAAGCCACCTTGGGTTCCTTGCAGGGAAAAAAGGCAGGATATAAATATAATAAACCAATCAATCTGACATTCCTTGCTTGGTGGTATATATTGATCTGGAGACAGAATTATTATTATTTATATTGCACCAACCGTGTGCCTGGCACTTTACCAGAGCGTAAGAGGCGAGCTTCCTGCCCCAAGGAGCATACAATCTAAAGTTCCACATGAGAGAAATAACAGAGGAAGGGCAGGGGAGGCAGGGTTAAACAGGGAAGCAATGCGCCAGTGGTGGGCAGCTTGTGGACTTCAACTCCCATCAGCACCAGCCAGCATGGCCAATGGTCAGGGATGCTGGGAGTTGTCGTTCAAAACATCTGGAGGGCACCAGGTTGAAGAAGGCTGCCGTGGGGCGCCGGGAACTAGAAGGTTGTGCGGTGGCAGAGGCTTCACAGAAGATGGGTTTTTTGAAGGGGGTTTGATGTGGAGCCAGAGAGGTGGCATCACTCAAGGCACTGCGGAAGGGGGTTCCGGGCACAAGTGGCAGCAAGGAGAAAGGGCGGAGCCACAGCAGAGTCACAGGCAGGCCCATCGGCATCCCAGAAGGAACGCTTATCCCTTGGGGGTGTAGGATTCTGCCATCCCTGCGATGTTCAGCAGCTAAATCCCACGTTTTGTGACTTACCTTTAAGGCCATAGAGTCCGGGAAAACCAGAGCTCCCATCTCTTCCCAATGTCCCGGAAGCTCCTTTCGGCCCATTCGCCCCAGGGATTCCGGGCCCGCCTGGCATGCCGGGGAAGCCAAGCACCCCCGCGGAGCCCTTTTCTCCTGTTTCAAGAGCAAAACAAGAGAGTTTGGATACAGGCAAACTGGTCTAGTCTAGTAGCCTTCGACTGTTTCGGGTCCAGGACCCCTTTTTTTGGCCAAACATAGATTTGGGGACCCACTTGTTGACTTTTCACTAGATACGGGGGGGGGGGAGCTGCTGCTTAGGGTCAGGCTGCAACGCAGTAGTGCAGGGGTGCGGAATCTCTGGCCCATGGGCCAAATCCAGCCCACCTGGGGGCCAAATCCATCCTTGTAGGGTTCTCCAGATGGCCACGCCCCTTTCCCCTGGCCCATCCACCCCCCTTCCTCCCAGCGGCTGATCTATGTGGTGGCTGCTTCCTGGCTTTTGCAAGTTTCTTTCCCCATTCTAAAAAGGTCAAAATGACTCTCCTAAGGCTTAGTTACTGGCAATAAGATATTTATGCTAAAATGTGCTGGTATTCCCCCCCCTTCAATTTCCATCAGTACAGCTAGACCTGCTAGAAGGGGGGGGGGGAACAGCTGACAGAAGTCCCCCGCCCCCATATGCCATTTAAGGCCATTAAATGCCTCGACATAGAGGGCAGTCTGAACCTGGGAGCCGAAAGGATAGCAGAGTTGGCACCAGTTGGGCCTCGGTGGGGAGATCATTCCACAATCAGGGGGCCACCACTGAGAAGGCCCTCTCCCTTGCTGCACCATCTAAGCCTCCCTCAGAGGAAGGCCTCAGAGGTTGAGCATAGTGTCCGGGTAGATTTAGGTCGGGAGAAGCACACATTAAGCACACATTGTAGCTTAAAGCATGCAGTACTTAAGCCAGTGTTCTCCAACCTTGGGTCCCCAGATGTTTTTGGCCTACAACTCCCAGCATGCCCCAGCCAGCTGCAGAACACTGACTTAAGCCTTAGAAGAGACAGTTCAACCTTTTAGAATGGGGTGGTGGTGGAAACGCAGAACACCTGGGAAACCACCCAGTGATCTGTAGTTGGAGGAAGGGGGCATGACCATCTGGGGAACCACAAGGGCGGGGTGGATGTGGACTCCAGGAGGGCCAGCTTTGGCTCCCAAGGTTCCTGCATTATAGCATAAATGCAGTGTTCTCCAACCTTGGGTCCCCAGATGTTTTTGGCCTACAACTCCCAGCATGCCCCAGCCAGCTATGCTGGCTGGGGCATGCTGGGAGTTGTAGGCCAAAAACATCTGGGGACCCAAGGTTGGAGAACACTGGCATAATGGCTCTGACAAACAGTGTTTTGTTTTACCTAACAAAGCGCACAGAGACAAGACAATTCTCATTGAAATATACAGTTACACACCCCAAATATTGTCACGTGTTACCTTTGGATCCAGGGAAACCTGGATTTCCATCCGGGCCCAAGGGGCCAATCTGTCCAGGGAATCCTGCCTCTCCAAGACGTCCTGGAAGACCATCAAGGCCTGGGAAACCCTTCATCCCAGCAGGCCCCGGTGGGCCTGAATCGCCACCTCTGCCTTTTTCTCCAGGTTGTCCTGAACCGAAACAAGCAAGGGGCTCTTACTATCACAGCCTCCCTCCCTCTTTCTCCCCTTTTGCACCATCTTCCAAAGCTGTTTTACCACGATGAGCATTTGTACTTGCATAGGAGAGATGGTACCTCAAAAAATCATGCAGCCTTTCTAATGTGCACAAGTTTAGAGGTGCAAATAAAAAAAATAAAAAATAAAGCATTAGTCATCTAATAATTAAAAGGCCTAGGAGGGTTACTGCCTACATCACTACACAACTGCCAATAGTGAAACCCCTTATGCTTGGGAAAAATTTAGGAATGATCAGCCAGTGTTTGGGAAACATGTGGATCACACTCATAAAATCAGCAGGCCACACAAGCTGGGATGGGAAACATCTGGAACATTAAATTCCACTCGCTACCCCCACCATCAGGTTGAACCAAAGAGGTTAACTGAAAAGGGGGTGGGTGGGAAACATGTCCGGTGAAGCAACTCCCCCTTCCCATTCTCCACCATCATTCTGGAGTCCAGGCGTTATTTTCAAGACTGGATCCGTGATGCTGGAAACCTAATTCCTGTCAATCGACAGTAACTGTGTCTGCCATGCTGAATTTAGCAGGCGAATTCTTGGTTCAGGTTGCTTCTGGCTGAAACTTTTGACCCTTTTTAAATACAGTGTCATTTGGCTTGCTGTAGTGAAGACTCGAAGCTTCAAAAAAGGGATGCTCGGGTACATTAAAAAAAAATATCAGGTAATTTCTGGGGAAGCAGCACCTCAAGCAGAAAAAGGGGGGGGGCAACAAGCTTTGCAAGTTTCTGACTGCAGCAGTTAGAAGTTGCAACCTGATTTTTTTTAATATAGGAGATGAAAGATCGACTTTATTTCTGAATGGATGGAGGTAGCGGAGGAAAGTGCGGGAGCGACCGTAACAAAACTGAAGTCCACGCCAGGAGTCCCAGAACACAAAACACCTCTTCCTGATCCGATGGGCTGCATCATCAGCGCAACGGCTCTTTGCACAATCCAGATAAGGGGTATCACCTACAGTCAGTGTAAGTCTCGTAGCATTAAAAGCTAGGTAGTGGTTAGTCCAGGAGCTTTTATGCTACAGTGCATTTTCTCTCACCTTGACAGCCTATGTGAAGAACCCAAAAACCAATACAGTGTGACATCAGAAATGGAGAGGTTGGTGGTAAATGGAACAGAAACATGGTGAGGAAAAACAGACAAAAAGGTGTGAACAGGGAGGAAAGCACAAGACCATGAACGAAATTAATGACTCGGAAAAACAACTGGCGCTTACCTGTAACCATTGTTCATTGACAGTCGTCAATGCACAGACTTACATATGGGCAAGACATGGCTGTGGAGGGCCCATTCCCCTACCTGTTAGCCGAATGGTGAGCAACATGTCTCCCTGAATTTACACTAATTTGGTTAAAAAAATATGGGGGGGGGAATGGTATCCATAGTGGCTACGGAGTGCCAAAAGGGTCAAAAGAAGCTTGTTTGCGAGCTTAATTTTGACCCTTTTGGCACTGCATAGCGACTACATATACTTCCCCCCCCCCGGGTGCCTGCGAGGTCGGGGTGTGGCCCACGGGGGGGGGGGGGGGGTCCAGAGGGAAAAATGGCCCCTGGATCTCCCGCAGTTGCCCACCACCTCTGTTAGCAGGTGAATTATACAGGCCATGCGCTCTCGGTTGAAAGACCCAACTGCTGCTATAGCTCCGTGACGCTGCTAATGAAGGTTTCCTGCCAAGCAGCCCAGCTGGCCCGCTCACGTGTGTGACTGTGTACGACACAATTCTAAAAAGAAAGACGACACCTGCAAAACTGTAGTTGCCTAGAGTTTATATCAGCAAACTACTGCAGGTTGAAAAAGTAAATAAAAAAATCTTAAGCAATTTTGTGGTGCGTCTGTTTCATTATGCATCTGTTTCATTACGGAGGATGGGTGCGGGGAATGAAGGAAAAAGAGGGTCTCTCCCATTGCTCAGAATGATAAAAAAAAAAGACACAGCAGTGCTTAGGAAAAGCAAATGAGAACAGAATGACAAGGATGCAAGTCTTCCGACAAGGTTACATTTTCTGAAATTAAAGCATGAACGTGGGTCATGAATGTTAGTCATTAATGATGATCATTAATTTTTTCTGTAAAGGTTCATTTAAGATAGATCCTTCATTCTATCATCTCCAGTTAATACAGTGGTGCAATAACATTCCCTTTTGAGGCAAGGTCTAATCCAGATTGCCTAATCCAGATTGTAGATTCCCACAGCCACCAGTACAACTAAGTACTTCTGGTCGGTGATCGAGTAGATGCTTTAACATACTGCAGCTTGCAGATCTATCCGTTTAAACCATCTACTTTGATTTCCCACTGGCCTGGTTCACACATAATGCTAAGCCATGGTGTGGTTTGTTGAAATCTGGCTTGTTGTTGTGTCTGAACCCACCCCCACAAACAAATCATGGTTTGTTAACCAGCTTGCAAGCCACAAATAGAACCCATGAGCCTGGTTTGCACATCACGACAGCCCACCGTGGCTTACTTTACCCGCGGGGGCTGTTGAGTTGTGCCTGCAGGCTCCCAGCTTGCTGTGTTGTGCAAACTCAGGCGGCAGGGGTTATCTGAAGGTTAAGAACATAAGAAGAGCCCTGCTGGATCAGACCAAGGGTCCATCTAGTCCAGCATTCTGTTCCCAGAGTGGCCAACCAGCTGCCCACAGAATCCCACAAGCAGGGCACTGAGTGCACCCTCCCGCCCATGTTCCCCAGCAGCTGATATACTGCCTCTAATACTGGTTAGACCACCCTCGGATAACCCTAAAACAAGCCATGTGTTATTTGAGGGTTGTCTAACCCTGCCATCTGGCAAGCCAGGCTGATGTGACAGCCTCTGCAGGTAAAGTAAGCCACAGCGGGCTGCCGTGTCCTGCAAACTAGGTCATGGTTTGTTGCTGGCTTGTTTAAACCATGGCTTATCTGAGCCCAGAATTGTGGCTTATCCCTGGCTTCGTTGTGCTGCTGTCTGCCCTGAAACAGAGGTGCCCAGTAAGCTGCTCTGAAGATTTGGCAAAATGGGTGGGAGAGAAGAAACCAGAAATTTGCTCATCTGCAAGACAATGCATGGCTGAAGCAACAAAACATGGTTAACATAAATCACGGCTTAGCTTTATGTGCAAACGCCACCAACGGTCAGGGCCCTGGGATCTCCCAGCCTGCTTGCTACAGTAGCAACTGGAGAGGACACCCAAAGCTTCTCATAACCCTGGACCTCAGATCATGCCAAGGTTCCTTGCTGTAAACCTACTGGGTAGTGCGAAAGTATCCCTGCCTGGGAAGGTAGCACACATTCTTCCTGTTTGTGAGGCGACATACCTGGTGATCCCGGGAAGCCGACTGCTCCCACTGGACCTGGTTTTCCTTTGATGCCAAATGGGCCTGCGGGTCCCGGTGGTCCTGGTGGCCCATCAAAGCCCGGAAGCCCTGCTTCCCCACGTCCTCCTTTTATGCCTTGCAGGCCTGGCCTCCCATCGAAACCTGGAAACAGAGAAACAGCTGGCTCCTTAACAGTTGATTTCTGTTGACTTAGGCCGACGGACAGGTTGATACTTTTCTGTCTGTCTGCTCAACAAAGCTCACTAAATGTAGAACGACACCCCAATGGGAAGGGTTGATTCCCTAATGCAGGGCTCTCCAAGTCCCCAGACGTTGCTGGACTACAGCTCCCAGAATCCCTTGCCATTAGCCATGCTGGCTGGGTATGCTGGGAGCTGTAGGCCAGCAACATCTGGGGACCCAAGGTTGGAGAGCCCTGCCTTAAGAGTATGGGTGCAGGATCTCAGGCCCGGCAGCCAAATCTGGCCCACTTGGGGTCCTAATCCCCCAGAAGGCCCCACCCCCTTTCCCCCGAGCATCAATCGTTTGGTGGTTTCCCAGCTTTTGTGCAGCGTTTCCCCTCCATTCTAAGGCTCAGTTACGGGCAGGTAGAGCTTTAAGCTAAAAGATGCTGGCATTTTGACCCTGCCCCTTTTTGTCTTTGACCTCTGCCCATCACTGGAATGTGGCCCCCAATGGAATTTGGCCCTCGGGCCAAAAGTGGTTCTGCACCCCTGAGTTAGCGAAATCAGAAAGCAGGTTAAGGGTGCAACCCTATGCAAGTGTAGACAGAAAAAAAGGCCTACAACTCCCAGCATTCCCCAGCCAGCAGAGCTGGCTGGGGCATGCTGGGAATTGTAAGCCTTTTTTTTCCTGTCTAAACTTGCATAGGGTTGTGCCCTAAAAGTGTCAGATCCCAAGATTCACTCCCAAGTATATTCATTTTTTTAGTCCATTTATATCCACTCTTCCTTCCATCATGGAACTCAAGGTAAAATAAATGGGCCATTCCCAAGCAGTCTCCCAGTAGGGCACTGAACAGAACTGGACCTGTTTAGCTGCAGCAAGACGTCTGCATCCCAGTGCCCTCAGAGCAGAACAACAGTAGCAGCAGAACTAACCTTTCGGTCCCGGAAGGCCAGAATCCCCAGCAATGCCTTTATCTCCTGGCAATCCGGGCCGCCCACGTTCCCCGGGAACTCCACTCTCAGCCCCAACCACTTCTCCAGGCGGTCCCTTTGCACCTGGCAAACCAGGAGGACCTGGTTTCCCATGGAAGCCATCCGTCCCATCAAGTCCTGGAAGGCCTTGTGACCCTGGATCCCCACGAACGCCAGGAAAGCCTTAAACAATAATTTAAAAAAAATGAGTATAACAGCAATTTTTAAAATAATATTTACATTACAGGTATCAATAACCCGCTCACCCCCATAAAAATATGCAGCTGGTTTATTGATAGAGGCCAACAGATCCATGGTGGCAGCCAGACATTTTGTGCAGAATCCAGGGGAGGCTGGTGACTCCTGTGTCAGTGGGGCTTCTTATCCATGGCAGCTTTTATTCTGAGCTTCATAGGAGCGATCCGTGGTTCTGTACTCCACCCCCAAAATAGGTTCACCACCATGGATAGCTCCTATAAAGCTCACAATAAAAGATGCAATGGATAAAGAGCCCCACTGACACAGGAGTCACCATCAGCCTCCCCTGGGGGAAAGGGGATGGAGTACATCACCATGGATAGCTCCTAAGAAGCTCAGAACAAAAGCTGCAATGGATAAGGAGCCCCACGGACACAGGAGTCACCGGCCTCCCCTGGCAGAATCTGGCTCCTGCAGATGCAGCCTAGTGGAACGCATTCTATAAGAAGAGCAAAACATCACTCCCACTATTTGCAAAGTTCAGAGGTGTAATGCCATGCTGGCCAAAACCATACCACCCATGCACAAGTGGGAGATATCAGCAGGCTTAGGGAAAGCACAAAGTTTGCAGAAATCCATACAATCCCTCCCTGCCACAAAAGACAGCCAAATAAGGATTGAGCATGCCCAATGGGTACAGAATGCTGGCTGACTGTAAGGGGGGAAATGGAAAACTAGGTTGGAGTGGAGGATGGAATAGAGTATCATGGAAGAGGGTATGGCTGGCTGAAACACTGAACAGGAGCACTCCACACTGCAACATTTTGTTGCAAGTCCTACTTGACACTCATAACAGATATTCGTTATGGATTTTGGAATGACCCCAGTGTCGTATCTCCCTTCCCCAATGGGAGGGGTCCACGGAGGATGATCTAGAGCCCCCTGAGCCAGACATCTACTGGGAGCAGGCCACTCCAGGGCCCCCCGGAGCTGACCAAGAAGATGCCGTGCCCTTGGGGGAAACGGCACCCTTCAGAGGTGGAGACCACTCCAGCTCTGATTCAAAGGTGGATGTCAAGCTACCATCTAACCCAAGGCTCTCCAACCTTGGGTCCCCAGATGTTGCTGGCCTACAGCTCCCAGCATACCCAGCCAGCATAGCTAATGGCAAAGGATTCTGGGAGCTGTAGTCCAGCAACACCTGGGGACCCAAGGTTGAAGAGCCCTGATCTAACCCTTGGGAACGCCAGGGTCTAACGATACAAGCAGAGAGAGTGGCCAGGCAAAGAAGTGCCCGCTTAGCAAAGACAGCTTCCTGTGAATAAAGGGCAAGTCATGTGCAGGGCTCTCCTCATGAATAGGACCTCTTCCAGAGTACCTCTGATGGCCAGCAGTTGAGCCCAGGGTGGAGCTCTCAGGCTTAAAAACCCCAGTCTCAGGCAGAGACTCAGGCCCACGGGATCGTTTATAGTTAGGGAAATATTATTTGTGACCAGTAAGTGGCAGCAGATATAGGGCTTGGGGGGGGGGGGTTTGCTATGCCAGTAATTCCCAAAGTGAGAAGAAATTTACTGGAACAACATCTGTGCACCAGTTCCATACCCTACTTGTATATTTCCTGACTGTTTCTCTCTCTTCACTGGACCCCCTGTGCTTGGATCCTTGGACTGCTTTCAGGCCTGCCTTTGGAATTGACCCTGTCTGGCTATTCAGTTCTCTAGTTGGACCCTGCCTGCTCATACCTGGACTGCCTTCTGACCTTGCCTTAGAAACTAACCTCTGCTGGCAGCTCACTTCCCTGCCTTGGCCCCACCTCAAACAGGACACTCAGCTCCCTAACCTGCAATATAGGGATAATAATACAGACCCACCTTACGGGGCTGTCGTAGGAGCTGCAAAAAGAGAATGAACATGAAGTGGGCTGAATGCTCCAAAGCACTAAATGAATGCCAAGTCATAATAATAAATAATCAACATCTCTTTGGAAAAGCTTTTTTGACCATGTCCGGACTGGAATTGGGTGTCTTTTCCAGCTCTTACCTGGCATTCCTGGGAGCCCAATTTGTCCTGGCATGCCTGGTTGTCCTTTGAAACCATATAATCCTGACTGCCCTGGAATGCCTGGAAACCCTTTGCTCCCCTTGGAACCTGAGGACAGAGAAAAATCAGTTCAGCATGAGATGTACACATGCGACACAAGGAAGTGTGTATTTATGGGGGTACCCCACGGCATTAAGATCATGCAAGCCCCATTAACAAAGTGCCTCCAGGGCTACTTTGCACAATAGGGATGAATGAGAAATTGGTTTCAGTTTGGGTTTGACCAGAATTTTCCCAGTTCGTACCTCCTGGAAGCAAAAGCGGACCCTAATGCAATCTGCGGTTGAAGCCTGCACATTTCTGAGCTCCTGACGTGATTTGTGGAACAAAAGCACATTTGCAAAATGTGCAAGGAAAAAAAATGCACACTTTCAAAAAATGTGCACCATTGATACATACATTTGGGGAAACACCCACAAATTTTTCATGCAGAAAGTAAAAAACGAAGCTCTTGATCCAATATGGACATGAGTCAGAACAAGCTTTGAGATGGAATTCGGGGAACTTTGAAGATCTTGGGTTTTGCTGATTTGCACATCCCTAAGAGAAGCACTGGAAAGTGGATGCACAAGTGCTTCGGCTTTCTATCACTTCTTGTGCAACAGGAGAAGTTGTGTACAAACACACACACACACACACACACCTTGCGGTAGAACATGTGGGTTGCAGATGACCCAGATGTCGAGTGACCAAAGGTCTCCTCCCTCATGTCTGTGTCCCACAAGTTCCCTTGCCATGCACTCCAAGAAGTTGCAGACAGCCAGAGGTGCAAGAGCTTTGGTGCACCTGCCTTTCTCTGCTCCCTTCAACACATGAAGTGGTACTCAAAGGCTGGGTTAAAAGTGATCCCTAGTAGCAACTTCAGACCTTGGCAATGCATGAAGTTCCAGGTTGCTCAGACTTTCCGTGGCTCACGTATTTAGCTCCACGTAGCAACAACGTGCCCAAAGGGACAGCACAGTGGCAAGTATGCCATGTTCCCCATTTGACATTGGGCCAAGGTTCCTTGAGACCCAAAAGTACATTTTGTGTGATGTGCATAAAGCACATCACTCATGTTCCACAGCAACTGTTATTCTTTCATTCGTTCAAGCAGGCAATTGATCCAGTGAACAGACTGCACAATAAGATTAGTAATAGGCAACTGGCACTGAGAGGAATACTGCCTCTGATACTGGAGATAATATATATATATATAGCCAGCATGATTAGTAGCCACTGACTAGTAACCATCCTCCATGAATTTGCCCAATTCCCTTTTAAAGCTGTCCAAGTTGGTGGCCATCAGTACATCTTGTGGTAGCGGATTCCATAGTTTCAACTATGCACCATGTGAAGTGGTACTTCCTTTTATCTCTCCCAGCCTTCAGCTTCATGGGATGACCCCACTGGGTTCTCGTACTTGAAAGAAAAGTTATAAAGCACAACACACTCAGTGTGCTCACTGACAGCTTCCAGATTGCAGCCACAATCCTCAAACTTTTTCTTCTGAAGAGGTCTTCCAGCTACTTGCGCGCTCCAGAGCCAGTCTGGGGGCAAGGGGAAGTAAAGACCCATTTTTTGAAAGCCTCTACACAGAGAACTTTTTATGCTGACATTAGAAAAAGATGGTTGGCCTTTGCCTCCAACGTGGCCGTTCCAGGGTAAGTGGTCCCAGGGATGTAGCGCATGAGAGAGTCTAGTTGGCAGTAGATGCTTAACCCAGGACTTCCAAAACAGGGCCCAAGAGTCAACTCCGTAGATGGGGAACATGTGGCCAACTAGATGTTATTGGACTACAACTCCCATCATCCCTGACCATTGACTAGGGCTGCTGGGAGCTGCAGCCCAACAACATCTGGAGGGCCACCCGCTCCCTACCCCTGGTCTGCTCCTTTCTCCAACAATGTGACACTTATCCTGATACAACCCTATTTTCTTTTAGGTTGTTGTTGTTGTTGTTAGAATTTCTGACTCTCATTCCCACTATACAGGTGGCCGAGGCCATAAAGGCTAACTATACAAAGAGCATAGGGGGAAAAAAAATACAATCATAGACATTAGAGGCTGGATGTAAACAACAAGAGGGGGAAAGTTGCTAGTGCTGGTCCACACAGGCAGTGTTGGCTCCAGATTTTGGGAGGGCCTTGGGTAGGATACTCTGCATGGGCCCCCTCCTCAACCCTGTCACCACTGCCCATTTACTTGCCCTCTTTCTCCCCAAGCCGTTCCCTGCCTGGAAAGTGATGGCAAGGCAAGTGATGGCTGCTGCCTCCTTTTTCCTTGTTCTTTTGACAGCTTGCACACTTGGGAGAGGACAGGGGAACAGGCAGTAACAGTGACAGCAGTGCAGCGGAGTCAGGGCTCGCAGCAATGCCGCACTGGCACGTTATTAGCAGGATCGCTGATGTCACCTGCTGCCCCCCTCCCCAGAATGCCTTGCTCCCTCTGAGCTTAGCTGCCATCCTCACAGTTCTACAGGTGCCTTTCTGGCTGGGGACTGTGGCACTGGTAGTGCAGCACATCTGGAGAACACCACGTTGGGGAAGGCCGTTTTACATTAGCAGTGGGCAGGAATCAGGCTTATGGGATCTGCTTTTTTTTTCCACTAAGACCCCAACTGGAGCCAAGTGAAAAAATATATTACCGGTATATTTATATTTATATATATAAATTTAATTTTTCCAAAACAAACTATGACAAAATATAACAAAACACAAAATTTAAACTGAAACTGCATACAATAAATCATACAGTGCTCCCCCCACCCTCCTAGGAACCGATTAATATGCTTCCGTCCCAGTAAACAATTACTATTCCGTATTCCAAAAATATAACATATCCTGACAAGGCATACTCCCTTTCCCCTTAATTAACACATAATGCCAAGTGCAAAATAGGAGCTCAAGAAGGCAGGCACAGAATTGTGGAAGAAGGTGACCTCTGAGCACATGCTCAGCCCAGGAACTTATTTCCAGCACCAGAACCGGAGGCCGCACACACATCCTTGCGCATACAAACTGACTCCTATTTTCTCCCAGGTTTCATTGATTTAAGCAGCCTAATTTAGGAGGGGGGAAGAAAATGCCTTTTGTTGTAACTATTGTTCAAAGACGAGGAGTCAGAAACCCTTGGCGATCTACTGCAAATCACCCAGAGAGCTGCCAGAAGATCCCAATCTGCCTTCTACCTGCCCCGCTTTTACTCAGCAGAACGTTTCATACCTGGAAATCCTGTGGATCCGGGAAGCCCCGGTGGACCAAATTCTCCAGGCTGTACACAGGGCAAAGTTGCACCTAAAGAAAGAAAATGTGTCAAAAGTTTACTTGGCCCCTTGCGGTTAAATAGGTCCAGTGAGAATATTTATCCATGTATCCTCAGGACTCGAAAAAATAAGGAGAGGGTGGCAGAGAAGAATGCTTCTGCACCCTTGGGTCTCTCTCTGCTCCCTTCTGCCGATGGGATAGATCAATCCTGTCTATTTCACCAGGGTGGCAAGAGCTGGGCCCAGGAGTGTTGCAAGCATCGGTAGCAGAGGCCACACAATCCCCACGGCAGAGCCCGGAGCTGGTCGTTGCCAAGTGAGGAAGGCAGCTGTGAGAACATCCAGACCGGTGAAATCTCACAAGAACTCTTGACTTTGGCCAATGCATTGGGGGGGGGGGGCTGTTGAGAAGGAGAAGGAAGGGGATGACCAGCAGGAGGGGGCCAAGATGTACATTGGATGCTGCCTTATACAGTAATATCTTGGATTGCAAGTAACTTGGTCTGAGAGCATTTTGCAAGACAAGCAAATTTTTTTAAAAAATGTTGACTTGATAAACAAGCAAGGTCTTGCAAGACAAGTAGTCGATGTGGCATGCTCTTTATTTCCACAAAGTCCTTTAAAAGAACTGTTTTAATGAATATAGATCTGACATTTCCAATGTGGTGCCTGTGGAAACCAACGTGCCCCACAGACATCTCTCCTGGCACCAGGAAGACTTCCTGCTGCCCCTCTTGATTTTCAATTTTTAAAGATTTTTTAAAATGACCTTCTTTTTACTGGGACACTGGCATGGTGTGAAACAAAATGACCATCTTTATTGGCTTCAAAACACCTATCTTTATTTGGCTTCAAAAGAGGGCTTTTGTGTTTTTGGAGCTCAGATCACCACCTCTGCCTTGTACATAGACTCTCAAGGCAAGTTACTTTGCTTTTTTTCCCCTCACCAGTTTGCCCTCTGGAAAAGGAGTGTTTTGTGGTCAGCCATGCCCACCGTGAGAGCAATTTTGTGAGAGTACCCATCACACTCTCTCAAAATTCCAAATGTGCCCACCGACCCAAAAAAGTTGCCACATCTGTATGCAAATACAAAAAAATGAGTAATTTAGTTTGCACTTTGCCTTAAATCAGACAATTTCTTTAATCTTTCTGTAAAAAAGGTCACACCAAGCTGATACCACACCTTTGTTGTTGGAATGTCTTGGTCAGAGACCCATGGCTGCATTCATGTCAGGTTTGAACAAATGTCTAGTTTTACTGTAACAACTGCGTAAATTCTAAGCCTCTTGGCCACGTGGATTATATGCTGCAGGAATGCTCTGCATTCTTGCTTTTAAGTGAGTCTGTGGCCCTCGTGCTGGTCCTGAAAAGTCTGACAATATGAAAGCCGTGACTACAGAAGGCTCAAAATCCAAGGGGATGCTTAGGCAAGATTTCCCAGCAGTATTCAAGATAAATTGGGTAGGCATTTGTAAAGCATTTTAATTTACTGAAATAAAAAGAAAATGATACTTGTCGATGCAAGGCGGAGCTTCTGGGTAGTATCCAAAGTTAGTCCTACATAGAGTTGACCCACTGGAATGAATGGATCTTAAGTTAGTTGTGACCAACTGAAGTCCCATTCATTTCAGTGGGTCTACTCTACATAGGACTAACATTGGATACTACACCGTTTCTCTGCCCCCTCCCCAATGTAAACTCCCTACCCCACCCCCACCCACTCTGGCACATTACCAGGATTTGGCCAAATGGCGAATTACACATATCAAGAGAATATATGCTAATGACTGCAAGTGATCTAATAATTTATTGTCAGTCAAGGATATGGGTTTGCTAGGTCGTGAAATCGTGACGCTTGGGAGTAGGGAAGT
The DNA here is from genome assembly GCA_021292165.1 of Shinisaurus crocodilurus. Lineage (NCBI taxonomy): Eukaryota > Metazoa > Chordata > Lepidosauria > Squamata > Shinisauridae > Shinisaurus > Shinisaurus crocodilurus. The sequence goes on from CM037883.1 coordinate 27,351,639, forward strand.
AGGGCGTGATCCATGCAATTTTTGTTGCTGTCGTTTCAGTCATTGTAAGGCACACATGCAAGAAGGGAAGATGTGGAAACACGTAGCCGCAAGGAAGCAGAGGTTCAGCATTTCAGCGCACAATCGCGTAGGGTGGGGGAGGGAATAAAGCACACGTAAGCAAGCTCTCGATCGGTCGTGTTCCCTCGGCCTTCTAGAACCAACAAATGCAACCCGCCTCCCCTCCCACAGTGTTGCACGACATGCACTTGTGTGTGTCTCTTGTCATAATGGGAAGGAGGAGGGTTCTCCCATCACGAATTGGACGGCTGCCGGGGACTCGCTCTCACCTCCCAGAGTGTCTAAGACTCCATTACCAACCTCCTCACCGCAGCAGCAATCACCTATACCAGTTAAGCAAAGGGGGACAGGTTAAAACAAAGGCACGGGAGGGGTGGGGAAAGAACAACCCACAAGATTGAAAGCAGTTTGCTCTGAACCACAAAAGCTCTTATATTTACAGGCACTGCAAATGGGACATAAACGCAGACGGTTAATTCAATAGGAAATTCATAGAGGCTTTAAAGCAAATAAGATGGAGGCTCTTATTTGTTGTTGTTGTTGTTGTTGTTGTTATTGTTATTATTATCAGAGAAACAACATTTTGGGGGAAGGGGCGTATTTTGGGTGGGGAAGGAGAGAATATATGGAAGAACGTTTTGCCTGTGAATATAAGTAGGTATATTTTTTTAAAACACTGCAAGATGAACTCCATCTCTCTAAACAGAACGTTAAATATGCATAAGGCAGAAGTCGTACAAAAAATAAGCGGCAGCGGCGAAGAAAGAAACACATTGCTGTTGTTAAAACTGTTTTGAAAAGCTGGCGGTAGAACCTAGGGAAAAGGGAGGGGGTTGGGTTTGATTTTCCAAATGGTGGCAAACCAATTCAAATGAGAATGTGGTTCTCATCAGAAGGAACACTGACAACCATGGGTGCAGAACCTCAGTCGTGGGGGCCAAATCCAGCCTTCTGGGGTTCCCCAGATCGCCACACCTCTTTCTCCTGACACGATTCTTCGGTGGTTTCTCAGCTTTTGTGCAGCTTCCCCCCTCCCCATTCTAAAAGGCTGAAATGCCTCTCCTAAGGTTTAATTACAGGGGTGGAAGAGCTTTAAGCTACAATATGCTGGCATTTTGGCCCTGCCCACCACTGAATGCGGCCCTCGTAAGCTTCTCCAAAATGGAGTTTGGCCCTCTGGCTGAAAGAGTTGCTGCACTCAGGAGTTACACAAATTGGTGTTTTTTCCCCATTTGGGGCTGGCAGCAACAGGAGCCCGCATCTTTCGGCAGAGGCCAAGAGCATGATGGCACCACGGGAGGCTGGGGTGACTCCTCTGTCACTGGGGCTTCTTATCCACTGAAGCATCTATTCTGAGCTTTATAGGAGCAATCCATGGTGCTCCATGGTGGTGGACCCATTTTGAGGGGGGTTCAGCACCATCGATAGCTCCTGTAAAGCTCAGAATAGAAGCTGCAATGGATAAGAAGCCCCGGTGACAGAGGAATCACCAGCCTCCCTCACACGGCACACCGTGAAGGCCCACTGGTGTGGACCACTGGCCCACTGCTGCCGAGATGGAGCAGCCGCTACTGCCACCTGCCCTCTTTGTATGGGTGATGGTGAGGAGCAATGGGTTCCCTTTCTGGTGCTGTGCTCCCCACACCTCCACCTAGAGTGAGAAGGCAGGCAGCAGCGGTGGCGGCTCTTCCTTGCCACAAGAACATAAGAAGAGCCATGCTGGATCAGACCAAAGGCCTGTCTCGTCCAGCATTCTGTTCGCACAGTGGCCGACCAACAAACGACCTGAGTGCAACAGCACCCTGCCAGTCATGTTTTTCAGACACCAGTGTACATAGGCACACTAGTAGCCACTGATAACTTCCTTCCCCCCCCCCATGAATTTGACTAATCCCCTTTGAAAGCCGTCCAAGTTGGTGGCCATCACTCCATTCTGGGGCAGTGAATTCCGTAGTTGGACTACGTGCTGTGCGAAGAAGTCCTTCCTTTTATCTGTCCTGAATCTCCCAGCATCCCATTGCCAGCCAAGTGCACGAACGGAGGCTGCAATGTTTCTTGACTGCCTCCTTGGCTACAACCACCACTCTGGGGAGTGGCAGCTGTATGAGGAGGCCGGGCGAGCTTCGTAAGATTGATTCCAAGAACAAGTGAAACATCAGAAATCCAGTTGGCTTTTGTTTGAAAACTACGGCATCCGGCGGCGGCAGCAGTCCCATGGGCCTTGTGATGGATCAAAGGAAAAATAACCTCCCCAAATAACGTACCTGGAGGACCTGGAAGACCAGGTTGTCCTGGAAACCCATTAATTCCTGGGTCACCCACAGGCCCTCGAGCTCCATTTGGGCCTGGTATGCCAGTGCCAGGAAGACCTGTCGTCCCACTGCTGACCCTTTGAACCAGGTAGCCCTGGCAAACCTTTCTCCCCTGGAAAGCCAAGTCCACCATCACCCTAAACACACACAAAGAAGACCACAATTTAAACACACACACACACACACACACACACACACACGAGAGTGAAGAATAGAGATTCATCAAGATGCATATTTCTTGGCTTGGAAATATGAGTCTTGAGGGTCATCATGCTCACCTCAAATACAAGGGGAGCAGTACAACCCCTGAATACTTCTCTGGCTTCGATTTTAATCTGAATCAAAGAAGAATCCCAACTCCTTCCTCCAACCCAACCAGCTTGCAAACCCTGATCATCCAATGGTTCTGTGGGTCTTTGACAGCAGCAGCAGCCCTTGGGAAAACTACATTTCCCAGGTCTGCTTGCTCCTGGTGTGCTGCTAGGCCAGATAGAGAGACTTCCCATCTTTCTGTCTACTGGTGCTGCCAGCAGCAGCCAGGTCAGAAAGCAGGAGAAGTTTCTGAAGGTTACTGATGGGTGGTTGGGAAGCTCTCAAAGGTAGAGGCTGGGATAGGGATCAATCCTGATTATGTCCCCAATTGGGGATGCGGTGGTATCCAAACTGATTCCGAACGGCTCAGATTCAACAGAGCCATCCTCAGTTTTTCTGGGAACTGGTTCAGCTTCATCCAAGCCAAGCCAACTTGTGTCTGGGAGAGTTCACCCATCACTAGCGACGATGTAGTGCTGAAAGATATTTTAAAAACAAGGCTGGATTAGTCTAGCCAACCATGCGTGTTTTCTCCCCCCATACTTGGCTAGGCTAAGAGAATGACTCACCCCGTAGCTGGCTAGACTAAGAGAATGACTCACATCATGGATTTCCCCCTTTCCATAGCCCTCGAAGGCAAGCACAGACATGAGCAGTGGCCAAAAAAGCAGCCCAAGCCTGTACAGCAGAGATGAGGAACCTCACCTGGCTCTCTTGGGGTCCTCATTCGGCCCTCTGAGGTGCCCCAGAGGGCCACGCCTCTTTCCCTGGCCCCACCCCCTTTCCCCCAACCACCGATGGTTTGGTGGTCTCATGGGTTTTGTGCAGTTTCCCCCCCCCATTCTAAAATGCCTCTTCTATGGCTCAGTTACTGGCAGTAATAAGCTAAAATATGCTGGTTATTTTGGACCCGGCACCTTTTGCCCTCAGCCCCGTCCCCTTTGAATTTGGCCCTGCCCATGACCGGAACGTAGTCCTTGAGAGCCTCTCCGAAATGGAATTCGGCCCTCGGGCTGAAAGAGGTTCAACGCCCCTCTAGGACACGGTTATCCCCATATCACCTATTCAGTTCCTTTTACAGCTGACCGTGCATAAACTAGAAACACGGACGTTTTATAGGCTTCTCTTTATGCATACTTCTGCCACGCAGTCCCTGCAGACACTTTATCTAGTCCAGTATTCTCCAACCTGGCTGGGGCATGCTGGGAGTTGTAGGCCAAAAACATCTGGGGACCCAAGGTTGGAGAACACTGATCTAGCCCGTCGAATACCCGCCATCCTTAGCAGCCCCCTTTGCCAAAGATTTCATTACTTCTGCACTCTGAACAAGGAACAGCACAGCGCTGGCACCGAAGAAATGGCGCACAATGACCGTAGGGGGTTTCCGATAACGTACAAACTTACTGGAGGGCCGGGTCGACCTTGCAGACCTGGGGTGCCAGCCCTACCAGGAATTCCTGGGACACCTGAAGGGCCCCTGGGGCCCACGTCCCCTGGATCTCCTCGGAGGCCTCTGCCTGAGGCGATGGATGCTTCTCCTTTCTCTCCCTTGAAGCCTGGAAGACCGGGTTGGCCAAATAAACCCTAGGATGCAAACAAATACACACTGGTTTAGCGATTAAAGCAGAAGTGTTAACCCTCAGGCCTGTGGGTAAAATCCTGCCTGCCTGCCTGCCTGCCTGCCTGCCTGCCTGCCTGGGATCCCCATACGACCCTCTGGGTTTCCCCGGATAGCCCCGCCCACTTCCCATGCCCCCACCCCCTTTCCCCCAACCACCAATCCTTTGGTGGTTTCCCGGCTTTTGCTCCCCCCCATTTTAAAAGTTGAAATGTCTCTCCTTATTTACCAGCAGTAAAGGCTTTAAGCTAAAAAATGCTGGGATTTCGGCCCCGCCCACTTTTGCCTTTGGCTCCGCCCACCACTGGAATGCACCCCCCCCCCGAGAGCTTCTTTGAAAGTGAATGTGGCCCTCGGGCTGAAAGAGGTTTGACGCCCCTGAATTAAACACGTTGCTTCCTAGGAAATCACAATGGAGTGCATGAGAGGAATCCAATGAAGCAGAAAATGATTCTTTGAGAGCTTTTCTCAATTAAACTGTATGCATTTAAAGCGGCTAGCAACTTATTTCAAAGCTCTGTGTGAAGATTTACAAGGGTGGTTGTTTTTGCTTTTTGTTTTGTTTTTAACGAAGCCGGCAAATAGCAAGCAAGAGGTTTACAACTCTCAAATATTATCTTCTATTTTATATATATATATATATATATATATATATATAAATACCACCCTTCATCTTACGATAGCTGGGCGGTTTACAAAATGTAATTAATGTTGTTCCCCCCCAAAAAAATCCTAATGAAACCACTACCACAATAAGACAGAAGATATGTAAAATAGGCAGCAATACCATCTGGCTTCCAAAACCAATTTAAAATGCCTGCGCAAAAAAAAAAATGCATGTTGCCTGATGCTGCTGATGTAGTTGTTAGCTATTTATATAGTACAGTATTTTTCCATGTATAAGACTATACTTTTTCCTAAAATCGCTAGACTAAAAATTGAGGGTCGTCTTATACATGGAAGTAAGCCGAGGAGAGAACCGTGCGGTTGCAAAACTGCCCAGTGGGGGGCATCTTATAGACGGAAAAATACGGTACCATGAATGGACATGGCACATGGTACAAGAGGACAGGTACCTGCCCTGAGGAGCTTACAGTTACCACAGGGGAAACAGCAGAGAATGGAAGTGGAGGCAACGGTATGAAGGGCAAGGATAGGCATTTATTTCAGATGGATGTACTTGGGCTTAGTTAGGGAGTAATCCTATGCGTTGGACATGGCTGGGGAATGCTGGGAGTTGTAGGACTTTCCTCTGTCTAACGATGCATGGAATTGTGCTCTTAGAGCAGGGCTCTCCAACTTGGGTCCCCAGATGAGCCGGTGAGCAAGCTGGCGGAGGCATCTCCTGCTCATCACCACCGTGGTCCAGGCCAGAGTGAGAAGCAGGTAAACAAGCAGGTTGCAATAATGAAGAGGAGCGAGTCCAGGGGGTTCTTGGCGGAGGGGGGCGGTTTCGGCAGGTGCCCAACCACGCCTACCCACATCATTGGCCCAAACTTGTGTGATATCTTCATTCTGGCAGTTTTCACACATCATGCAAGAAAGAATTTTTTAAAAATGGATTCTGTGTGTTTTATAGTTGAATGGATCCAGTCTGTTTTAAAACATGTTTAAAACGGAGAAACTTCTGTGCTCTCAAGAGATAAAGGAATTAATTGTAAGTCTGTTAACGGCGGGGAGATTACTGATAGCAAGGAAATGGAAAGTTCAACATCAGTATTTAATTATAGATTGGTATAAAGAGGTGTGGGATATTGCTTTAAATGATAAACTAACATGTAGTATTAAATGTAAAAAGGGGCAATGAAAGAAAAATAATTTTAAGGATATATGGGGACCATTTTTAGATTATGTTTTAGAAAAGGGAAAAGGGAGTAAGCCATGTCAAGATGTGATGTATTTTTGGAATATAGATTAATAATGGATTATGTGGATAGAATTTTCTTTTTTTTGGCCCCGTGGTGACGGGTGCACTTTGGAGTTTATGATTTGTGGGTTTATGTTCTTTTGTATGTGTGTTCATTTAAAAATAAATAAATAAAAATTGAAAAACAAACAAACATGTTCTGTGTTGTTTTATAATAAAATGGATACAAAAGGATAAAAATGTATCCTGTGTTTCTAAAAATGGATTCAGTGTGTTTTATAATGCTGTGTATAATCAATGAGTGGAGAAATTCACTCCTATCTTACCGGTGACCCTGGAAGCCCTGGTCTACCATCTCCTGCATCTCCAGAAGGTCCTTTTTGGCCTAGTTCACCTGGTCTTCCAGGTAGACCACCAGAGCCTGGTTCCCCTTTCAAGCCAGTTGTTATGACTCCTCCATCACAAGCACAATCACCGCCTTCACCTGGGAAAACAGCAGTTCATTTCAGACATTGAGCCAAACCAAGGTTTGCATTAACCACCATTTAGAATGCAAACTATGGTTAGGGCTTTGAAACATAGAACGGGCAAATCATGATTTAGAGCGGCTCCATTTCTTTTGTTGCTCTGTCTGTGAAGTGGCCTCTGGAGGCAGCACAACTGCTATATAGCTTCCTACGGCTCATCAGTTCAGACATCCCACCAAACCATGGTTAGCACCGAGCCTGGTTTGCAAACCCACTTCAAACCATGCTTTCCAATTCTAGTTTGCTAGCTGTTTGCAAACCATGGTTTATTGATTCAGACAGCGCAACTGGCTTGGCGGGATGGCTGGATTAAGCCAATGCATTCTCAATAGGACTCATTCACATTTCGCCACGACTGGCATCCCCTTCCTCTGTATGAAATACCACCTCTTTCTTTAGGGCTCACTAGAAGACACGCTTAAGTCCCTGCTTCACACGTATGTTTCCTGTCCAATACTCCCCCACCTTTGGTTAAAACAAGGGAGTCAAACCTCTTTGAGCCTCAGGGCTGAATGCTATTTCAGAAAAGCTTTCAGGGGCTGCGTGCCAGTGGAGGGGGGAACAAAGGTGAAAGGGGACAAGGCCAAAATACCAGCACATTTTAGCCTGAAGGGCTTACTGCCAGCAGTTAAGTGTCAAAAGAGGAAGTTCTTGGATAAATTAAACATTTCAAAGTATCGAAGGGCATTTACTCTTGCTCATTCCAATGTGCTACCCCTCAGCTCTTCTTGAGGGGAGATTTAGAGGAACACCTATTAAATAGACCAGTGTCCCCCAACCTGGGGTCCTTCAGCTCTGCTGGACCACAACTCCCAGAATTCCCCAGCCAGCGTCCCAGGTTGGGGAACACTGAAATAGACTATGCCCCTGTGGTTCTGAAGAAATTGAAACTGTAAATCATGTCCTTCTTTTTTGTAACTTTTATTGAGATCTTCGTAGGGAGTTAATTAACCCACTAATTTTTTGGTATCCAGGAAGATCATCTGAATATTATGTCTCCTTTTTTTCTTTCAGACTTGAAAGAGTCTGTTACAGAAATTGTTGCTAAATATTTGCTGAGAGAAAAAGGAATCCAGGCGGGAATAGTATTTAACAAATCCTGTGTTCCAGTAATTTCTTTTATCTTTTATGGATATTTTGGGATTCTATTCATGTTAGTGATTGTTTTGTATTTTACATTGTATGCTACTTGTTGCAAAACTTTTATTGTAAGGTCTGTTGACTGAATCAATAAATTGAATTGAACTGAATTAAAAGAGGAATTTCAACCTTTTAGAATGGGGGAAACCCACACACACACACAAAAACCACCAAACAATCCACAGACAGGGAAAAGGGGTGTGGCCCCCTAGGGCAGATCAAAGGACCAGGTTGGGATCTCAGATGGGCCAGATTTGGCACAGAGGCTTAAGGTTCAAGACCTCTGGGTTAAAGAATTCCTGGTAGCAAGATTGAGAATGCCTCTTGCCAGGATTCAATATCTTCTCTGCAGAAAAGGGAATAAATATTTTTCTCTGCAGAAATAAATAGGGTTATAAATAAATAAATAAATAAATAAATAAATAAAAATAGGGTTATTTTTAATGGCTTGATGGGGCAAGCATGCCAGGTGTCCGCAATCAGGTGTATTCTGTATTTATTGTTATTTGTGGCCAAATTGTTTTATATTTCTTAAACTGTTTTTAATTTCTTTATTGTAGAATAACTTTATGGCTGTTTTATTGTATAGTGGCCTGTTTTAGGCACTGTTGTAAACCGCCCAGAGAGCTTTGGATATTGGGTGGCATAGAAAGGAAATGAATGAATGAATGAATGAATGAATGAATGAATGAATGGGCATGGGTCTTCCCTGGAGGCTCATTTCACAGGGAGACTATAATGCAGCACTTGGCCCCTCCTGTCCTGTTTCATGTAGTGCCAAGGCAGAGAATCATAGAATCGTAGAGTTGGAATCAAGGCCCTATGAGGAGAGACTGAAAGAACTGGGCATGTTTAGCCTTCAGAAGAGGAGACTGAGGGGAGATATGATAGCACTCTTCCAGTACTTGAAGGGTTGTCACACAGAGGAGGGCCAGGATCTCTTCTCGATCATCCCAGTTTGCAGGACACGGAATAATGGGCTCAAGTTACAGGAACCCAGATTCCACCTAAACATCAGGAAAAATTTCCTGACTGTCAGAGCAATAAGACAATGGAACCAACTCCCTAGGGAGGTGGTGGGCTCTCCCACTCTGGAGGTATTCAAGGTGCAGCTGGACAGCCATCTGTCAGGGATGCTTTGACCTGGATTCCTGCATTGAGCAGGGGGTTGGACTCGATGGCCTGGTAGGCCCCTTCCAACTCTACTTTTCTATGATTCTATGAACTCCTGTCCTTGCTCAGTGCAGGAGAACAGATGTGGGCAGCCCAGGCAGGCACCTATCGAAGCACGGACCTGACTCGTACCTGCTTAGCTTCAGCATGAGTCCTTCTAGCTCAGTACTGTCAGCACCAGAAATAGGGTCTGAAGGCAGTCCAAACACAGGAGAGCCCAGCAAAGAGAACTACATAGCAGGGGCGGTGCCAGGTACCAAAAAGATCTGGGGCTCAGGCCCACAGGACAAAAAAAGAAGAAGCACAAATTTGCATATGCTAATTTACATATGCTCTAAAGTCTCTCTCTCTCTCTCTCTCTCTGTGTGTCTTTAAAGGACCCTGTTGCCTAAGGACACCCCTATTTGTAAAGAGGGCTATATATACAGCACATGTGGGCAAAAAGGCAGGTAATCCAGGGGGATCAGATGCAGCAGAGATCATCAGAGCCCCTGTACCTTTATTTCAGCAAATGCCCATGGACAGCAGGGTGGTGGGACAGAGGGGGCATCCCAGAGATTCGGGGCTCCAAATGAAAGATTTGGGGCTCCAGCCCTAGTGGGCTGCCCCCTAACACTGCCTCTGCTAACACATAGTCAGGGAACACACATAATTAACTAGTTGCTGCCCAATGCCATCTCAACCTCCGCTCCCTGTTCCAAGGTCTGCTTCCTGTATTCCTCCAACTGCTTCCTGTATTCCTCCAACTGCTTCCTGTATTCCTCCAGCAGGCAATAATCGTAGCTCTAATACTATGTACAACAAGCAAGCAGATGAACAGGCAACCCCTTCCCTCCTCCTCTGTGTTTGACAGGCAGGATGGCTCTTGCTCTTGTTCACCCCCGAAATGGCTCCCCCAAAGTTCAGCTCACCTTTGTACCCTTTCATGCCAAAGGTCCCCGGTGGCCCCCTTGGTCCAGGGATACCTGTCTCCCCAGGTTCTCCACTAAAGATCACTCCCGCCGTATCTATGGAACCTGCACATTTGTAATAAAGAAAAAGAAAGAAAGAAAAGAAATCCACTATGCATTTGGGTTCTGGGGGTGAGGTGGAATCTAGAAAACTGCATGGCCGTGAATGGCAAAACCTGCAACATTTCATCCGGATTGTGGGAATTCCGCCTCTCCTTCAAAGCAGGGAGGCGGAACCTCTTTCAGCCCAAGGGCTGAATTCAATTTCGGAGAAGCCCTAGGGAGCCTCATCTCAGTGGTGAGCATGACTGAAAGTAACGCAGTGCCCCACTGGCAAAGGGGGCGGGAGGAGAGCCGCTCAGGGCCATGAGCTGCAAAGGTGAGGAACAGGGCATCAATTTGAAATCACCAGCCAGATCTTGGGCTCAAGACATCTACAGCAGGGGTGTTGAACCTCCTAGCCCGAGGGACCGAATTCCATTTTGCAGAAGCTCTCGGGGGCTGCATTCCAGCAGGGGAGGCTGGTGACTGCTATTTCAGTGAGGCTCCTTTTCCATTGCAGGTTTTGCACGGCTGTATTTGGAGCTTTAGGAGCTATCCATGGTGCTGAACTCCACCCCCAAAATAGGTTCACCACCATGGATAGCTCCTATGAAGCTCCAAATAAAAGCTGCAAAACCTGTGATGGAAAAGGAGCCCCACCGAAATAGCAGTCAGTCACCAGCCTCCCCTGCATTCCAGTAGCGGGTGGAGCCAAGGGCATAAGGGGTGGGGGCAGATTACAACAAAAAAAAACCCCACCCAACCCCACAACCCAGCATATTTTAGCTTGAAGCTCTTATCGCCAAGTACTAAGCCTTAGGAGAGTCATTTCAAACTTTTAGAATGGGGGGAAACTGCACAAAAGCTGGGAAACAACCACTCGATCGGTGCTTGGGGGAAAGGGGCTTGGGCCAGAAAAGGGGCGTGGCCCTATGGGGAACCCTGGAGGGCCATATTGGGACACCAGGAGGGTTGGATTTGGCCCGTGGGCCTAAAGTTCCCCACCCCAGCATCAAAGCATGGGAAAGGTGAACACAGACAAACATGCATGCTTAAAACAAAGGCAGTACAAGTGCTGAATTTGATCATGTACTTACGTGATGGGCCAGGTAATCCTGGGTCTCCTGGCAAACCGGGAGCTCCATCTCTGCCAGGTGGGCCAGGGAATCCAATCGTTGCTCTGCCTGTTTCTCCTTGGTTGCCTTTAATTCCTGGGATACCTGGGAATCCCATCACACCTGGGGAACCTAGGGAAGGCAGACATATCCCTCCTTTCCAGTCACTATGTCAATTCATTTTTTAATTTTTTAAAAATCTGTTTATTTTGTTTCATTTCATTATTTCATTTCATTTATTTATTTACTTAATTAATTACCGTATTTTTCACACCATAAGACACACTTTTCTTCCTCCCGAAAAGGAGGGGGAAATGTCTGTGTGTCTTATTGAGTGAATGCTGAAAAAAACCCAAATAATTTCCCCCCCTACCTTCCTCTGCATGCCTCCAACCGGTCCAGCGGAAGAGAGGAGGGCTCCTGCGGGGAAAAAAACTTGGCAGCGGCAGCGTCACCCTACTTTCCCGGCAGCAGGGACGCAAGCGGGCGGGCGGTGGAAGAGAGGAGGGCTCCTGCACGCTCCCAAAAACTTTGCTGCGGTGGCGGCACCCACCCCCGGGCAGCAGGGACGCGAGCGGGTGAGCGGCAGAAGAGAGGAGGGCTCCTGCGCACTCCCAAAAACTTTGCTGCGGCGCGGCGGCGGCGGCACCCCCCCAGCAGCTGGGATGCGAGCGGGCGGGCGGCGGAAGAGAGGAGGGCTCCTGCGCGGAGCGGGACAAGGCCGCCCGCTCCCCAAAAAACTTTGCCGCCGCCTCACATCTGGCCTGATCCCGTTGGCAGGGGCAGCCCGATTTCACTCTTCTGAGCGGTGCGGAGCGTTCTCAAGCCACCGCTGCCGCTGGAGTCAATGCCAGAGCCGCTGAAGCTGCTGCTGCCGCCGCGTCACATACAGCTGCTTTGGCGCGCTGGACCCCCGCGCTATGATTTTGGCGGGGGAACCAGGGCAACAGGGCTGAAACAGTCCTGTTGCCCTGGTTTCCCCCCGCCAAAAACATAGCGCGGGGTCCAGCACGCCGAAGCAGGGTCCCGTCGTGTCACTTCCACTGCGCCAGAACTGACGCGACGGGACCGACGCGGCTGGCTCGCCGTGGAGAGCGCAAGCCGGCGAGGAGGCAGGTAGGCCCTCGTGAAAGCAGTAATGGTTATCAGAAAACAAGGGGAAAAAGATTCATGCGCAAATTATTGGAAAACTAATAGCAATAGAACAAAATAATATCTCCATAAATTTATTTATTTATTAACTGCTTTTTTTTACCCCTGCATTTCTTAAAAACAATAAAGAAGAATAAAACTCAAATTACAATATCGCCTCTCCCATCCCCGCAGCGATATTGTAATTTGGGTTTTATTCTTCTATATAACCTGTTTTGGATTGTTTTTAAGAAATGCAGGGTTAAAAAAGCAGTTAATAAATAAATAAATGTATAGAGATATTATTTTGTTCTCTTGTCATTAGTTTTCCAATAATCTGCACATGAATCTTTTTTCCTTGTTTTCTTCCTCTAAAAACTAAGTGCGTCTTATGGCCCGGGGCGTCTTATGGAGCGAAAAATACGGTAATTATATTTATATCCAGCCATTTTTCCTGCAAGGAACCCAAGGTGGTTTACAATACAAGGGCAGTGTGTATACCAATCCTGACTCTGCACTCTTCCTTAGAAGCATAAGTAGCATCAGCCACATTCTGTGCAGGAAACCCAGGGATCAGGTGCTAGGCATCCATCTGAAACATTAATTAATTAATTAAATTTGTATCCCACCTTTTTTCCGCTTGCAAGGAACCCAAGGCGGCTTACATAACCCTCCTGCTCCTCTCCATTTTATCCTCACACAACAACCCTGTGAGGTAGGTGAGGCTGAGAGTCAGTGACCGAGCCAAAGTCACCCAGTGAGCTTCATGGCTGAGCGGGTACTAGAACCCGGATCTCCCAAGTTCCCAGTCCAATACTATATCCGCTACGCCACATAGGCTCTCAAAATTATCAATTTTCTTATTTGTTTAATTGCTAAAGCACAGGGGGTCTGAGTGGCTGATTTTTTTTGTTCGTTAAAAGCTTCAAGGGATGGTCAGTCAAATTTCCCCACAGTTTTCCAGCGTTCCTCACCTACAGCACCGTGCCTAGTTCTGGGCGCCGCACTTTAAGAAGGATGGAGAGAAATTAGAATGGGTTTGGACCACTTCGGTTCCCATCAGCCCCAGCCAGCATGGCCAGGGACCAGGAATGCTGGGAGCTGTAGTGCAAAACATCTGGAGGGCACCAGGTTGAGGACGGCTGGGAAAGGCAACCGTTTCGGGCCCCGTGAGCATGTGTGACAATTTATTTTGAGGTCATGGGTGAATTTTACATTTTCGGAGAGGGGGTCCACAGCCACATTTACTCGCCCTCTTTCTTGGGTTCCCACTTTTCTTGATCCTCCTTCAATTTCCCCTTTTCTTGACCCCCCTCTGCCCCCTCCTCCTCCTCCCCCCCCCCAGCTGCTTCTGCCACCCACCTGCAGCCGCTTCACCCACTGCTTGGCCTGCCTGCCGCCGCCACTTAGAACCGACTGGGAGACTGTCTACCTCCGAGATGCAGAGGTGAGGGGAAGCAGCAGCGAGTGGGTGATCAGACAGACAAGAAGGGGTCCAGAGGAAGGAGGGGTCTGGCAGTGGGATCCAGCGGGCGCACTCAGGGGTCCTGGCAGGTGCCAGCACGCCCGCAAGCACCGCTTTGCAGACCCCTGAACTAGGGTCCTACCACAGCTCCCCCTAAGCCCTTTCTGCTGCTGAGATAATCTATTCCTTCTTTGGTTATTTATTTGTTGTTTGTTGATTTAATCTTTATCCCCCTTTCTGCCTAAAATAGTGCTCAAGTCAGATGATGATGATGATGATGATGATGATGATGATGATGATGATGATAATAATAATAATAATAATAATAATAATAATAATAATAATAATAAATCATCCAGGTTAAAAACAAACTCTTAATCTAAAACATAACCTAAAAACAGATCCATAAAAACACAAGTATAACACAACAATAAAAGAAATGCACAGCACCCAATTAACCCGTGCCTTCCGCAATCTAGATTCTGTTCTGTCTTCTATTCCTTCTATAATTTTCCTTCAGGAGAATTTTATCCGCCTGTGCATAATGCACCACACATGCATAAAATCTACTTTACATTGGCATCTGCAATGCTTATGAGATAGCACCTAAGGTACATCTTAACCAGTTTTTGAGAGATCAGGTACCACTGCAATGCCCTTTCAAGCCGATGATTCTTAGCTGGCTTACCTGGAATGGGTGCAGGCAATCCCGGTCCGCCAGGACGGCCTGGTAAACCAATGATCCCTTCGTCACCTCTAGTGCCGGGGGTTCCTGGTGTCCCGGGCTCTCCAGGAGGACCTAGTATTTAAAATAAATCAATCAATAAACAAAACGCAAAGAGAAAGACTTCAGAACAGTCCTGCATTCATCTCACCCACCGCAGCGCAGCATGACCTCCACTAATGCCAATGTTACATTGTCTTAGAAGAATGCCTGCCACAGGTAGATAGTATCCACCAAGCTACTCAGGATTTATTTATTTTTCTTTGATTTATTTAAAGTGATTTTTAGGCTACTCTTATGGACGGCATGCCCTCTCATGACAGGGTATAAGAGAAAAACAATGAAAACTATGCAAAATACAATACAGGCAAGCAAGAAATAAATGTAATAAATAAATAAATGGATAGCAACCTTGCTGCAACGCATGATCTCATCACTCTGTGAGAGCCTCACCAAGCTCGGCTGTCACTATGCCACAGCCTTCTGCAACCATCGCATCCTCCAGATGTGTTGGACTAACAACTCCCATCATCCCCAGCCAGCTTAGCCAGTGGAAGTGCTGGCTAAGATTGATGGGAGTCTTAGTCCCACACACCTGAAGGGCACCCAGATTGAGGAAGACCGTTTCCAGACATCATAATTACATATGAGCGGGGAGTGAAATGAAAGCGCAGAATATGTTTACTGAAAGCGCAGGTGTTGGGGGACAGAGTTAGAGGAGTACAGCAGGAGCAGGAAACCTATTTGGGCCCGTGGGCACATTTAGCAATTTGAGAAACTGTCCTGGGTTCCACCACAAAATGCCTGCCACGTAAGAACGTCAGAAGAGCCCTGCTGGATCAGACCAAGGGTCCACCTAGTGCAGCATTCTGTTCACACATTGGCCGACCAGCTGCCCACGGGAAACCCACAAGCAGGGCAGGAGTGCAACAGCAACCTCCCGCCCACCAGGACTAGTAGCCATTGATAGCCTTCTCCTCCAGGAATTTGTCCAATCCCCTTTTAAAGCCCTCCAAATTGGTGGCCATCACCACATCCTGTGGAAGTGAATTCCATAGTTAAACTATGCGCTGTGTGAAGAGGTAAAGGCTACTTTGTGACTAGCCACGGGAGGTGTGGCTAGTCACAGAGTAAAAAGTTCAGAAGGCTGCGTACAAGGCAGAGGCTCTCACTTTGCTTTGAAGCGATTCTCGCTGCTAAGAATTTTATATTAAAAAAAATAAAAATAAAAAAATGGGAGGAGCAGGGCACCTCAGTGTACACCCCAGGAAGGCATCTGAGGGAACCACAGCGCCTACCCCTGGGCTACAGCCCTAAGCAGTGATGGCTCACTCTGCTTCACTCAATTTGAAAAGTGAGACAGCAATTTTATTTATTTATTTATTTATTTATTTAACTTATATCCTGCCTTTTTTCCTCGTGCAAGGAATCCAAGATGGCTTACATAATCCTCCTCCTCCTCCTCACAACAACCCTGTGAGGTAGGTGAGGCTGAGAGTCAGTGACTGGCCCCAAAGTCACCCAGTGAGCTTCACGGCTATCCTAGAGTCCCCAAGTCCCAGCCCAACACTCTCACCACCATGCCACACTGGCTCTCAGTTACGAGCATCATAAGACAAAACATGCTTTAAAAATTTGTTTTTAATTGTTCAAGAGTTCTCTATCAGCTTGCAATGTGTTGCACACATGTGCTTCCTTTCCAGGACACATGCATGTTCTCATGCTGCACTTGGGGACTTGGTAGTGCGGAGGGCATTGGCAACTTCCACGGGACTCTTAGGCAATGTGGGAGTCACAGGGTCAGATCGCCTGATGTGTTTTCCTTTGCCTAAATGGAACTGTTTCCCCCTGCGCAGAGTCTCTGACAGAAGCTGGCCTTTCCTGAGTCTACGTTTAGCTGCAGAAGGGAAAGAAGATGGGTGGGGTGCCTGTCTTCAGTCCAAATAGGACATGATACTTGTCATGCAGTTGGCTCTTTTGGGCAGGCTTTTTTTTTTTTTTTTTTTAAAGCCACTGTGGGCTCTCCAATACAGATTGGAATCCTATATTTATTTATTCAGTGTATTTTTATCCCATTCGTCAGCCAAAAAGGCTTCCACAGCAGCTTACGTTCAGTCAGTAAAACAAGACAGCCCCTGCCCCCAGTCTTACCATTTAAAAAGACACGACACACAAGGGAAAAGGGATGGGGAGGGAAGAGGAAAAAGGTAAGTAGCCTTTCGGCAGGGATGGTGGGATGGCCCTGCTTCCTCTCTGATCTCCCCCTTAACCCCTTTGTCCCCTGCTATGGTCCTGATTAGCACCCCTGATACTTGCATGGCAGAAAAGTTCCCGCTGGGAGCTTCCTCACCACAACCAGGCAAACACCAATCTCTGATGAAAAGTTGCATTCTGCATTGGGGTGCGTGCGTCTATGCACACACACATATACATACATGCACCATATATTTGTAGAAGAAAGTAAAAGGATGCACCTGATATCACAGCACCTTCCGCGTCAACTATAATTGTAGGACCTGGTGGACCAATGTCACCAAACTCGCCCTGGAAAATGAAACACAAGTATATGGCTCTACGGTGCATGTAAACCACCCCTGCTTAATCCAGAGAGCAATTTAGGGTGCAATCCTATGCATGTTTGGACAGAAAAAGTCCTACAATTCCCAGCATGTCCCAGCCATGGCTGGCTGGGACATGCTGGGAGTTGTAGGACTTTTTTCTGTCTAAACACGCATAGGATTGTGCCCTTAGGCCATCTTCTCACTAAGGTGAGAAGTCTGTGCTTGGGCTACGCTACTAGAGTGCAGGTCCGATCACAGATCTCCCTCGTCTGCCTAATTTGGCCCTTACAAACTCCATAGGGTGTTGAACCTCAGGCCTGCATGATTGAATCTTTCTCCATGCAAGAAAATGAAATAAAAATCCCCACACTTAGAAAACAAGCATGTCAGGGAACAGGCTAGGCTAGAACCCATCTCCTTGAAATGCTAGCTTTCTGTGTGCAGGGAATATTTTGTACGGAGGAGCATTCCGTCAGGTGAGCCTCCACTGCAGTCTGAAGTGCAGCCCAGGCACATATTTGTCTCCTCAGTGAAAACCAGGCCCTTGTCTATACCAAATTTGATCCCAATTTCTGCTGTCATTACCACGGCAAGAAATGTTAGGATTAGAGCCAAATTCTTTCACTGTACAAATTTTGTGGGAGGACGGGGAGAAGTGGCAGGGTGGGAAAGGGCTAAACAACCTTTTGCTTCTTCACACCATGTCCTACCAGAGCTGCTTTCGGCAAGTGGGCATTGGGGTATCTGGGATTCGTTGCATGAATTTGTGTTTGTGATGTCTAGTGATCTGAGCTTGTGGGTAAATTATTTTAGCAGTATGATTGCCCCAGGCAGATGGTTTAATGAAGACCAGGGAATAGAGAGGTCAACACTTTTTGTGGACATAACTACCTGGAGGTTTATCACCTGATGGAGAAGTCTTTCCACACTGGGTTGCTCTAAGATACATTATTAGGAATGGCATGCACGTGATATATGATATTTCCTGTATGGAATGGGTTAATCTAATGCAGGGATGGGCAACTTGTAGCTCTCCAGATGTTTTGACCTACAACTTCCATCGGCCCTAGCCAACATAGCCAATGGTGAGGGATTATGGGAGTTGTCGGGCAAAACGTCTGGAGGGTCGCAAGTTGCCGACCCCCTGATAAGCTTCCCAGTGAGTGTTTGGAAATGCCTACTTTTTTTTCAGTTAGCAAATTTCTGCCCCACACTTCAGTAAACAAAGAAACCAACACACAAAAACTCTCAAGGCAGCCTGCAGATAGAGGAATATCTATACACACAGCAAGATTACAATAATTGATTGTATGAAATTTGACACAATTCTATGAACACAAATCTTTGCAACAACTTCTGCTTCTTTCTGCGATTGCAATTTCTATGTTCAAGACTCCTTTTCGGTGCCTAACTGTGAATCGATACACAAGTGGGACCTTCAACAAAATTTCTGCAGTGTAGAACGCTCCTGTTCAGCACTGCAGCCAGCTGGGCAGCCAGCCACGACCCTTTTAGGATACTCCTTTCTTTCTTTCTTCCATTTTTTTTTCATTTTTAAAATTTATTTTAAATGAACACACATACAAAAAGAACATAAACCCACAAATCCATAAAACTCCAAAGTGCACCCGTCACCACGGGGCCAAAAAAAAGATAATTCTATCCACATAATCCATTATTAATCTATATTCCAAAAATACATCATATCTTGACATGGCTTACTCCCTTTTCCCTTTACTAAAACATAATCTAAACATAATTCAGGCCTGATTGGGCTGTTTTTGGGGTGTCCGTGCCCTGGGGTTTAAAAATATATATATTTGTTGTACTTCTGCAAACCTTAGCGTTCTGCAAACCTTGGGGCAGACCGTCAGAGATTGAGTTCACTTTTGGCATATAGGTTATTATTTATTTATTTATTATTTTATTTATTTATTTATTTATTATACCCTGCCTTTTTTCCTGCAAGGAACCCAAGGTTGCTTACATAATCCTCCTCCTCCTCTCCATTTTACCCTCACAACAACCCTGTGAGGTAGGTTAGGCTGAGAGTGAGTGACTGGCCCAAAGTCACCCAGTGAGTTTCATGGCCGAGCGGGGACTAGAACCTGAGTCTCCCGAGTCCCAGTCCAACACTCTAACCACTACGCCGCACTGGCTCTCTTTGGGGATGTTTTCCTTTGCTCTGTATATCTGAAATATCAGCACAAGCAGCTCCGGTTTTCACGAAAGAAGTTACCTTTCCTCCTGGAGATCCAGCCCGCCCAGGATATCCTCCGTCACCTTCTAGGCCCTGTTTGACGAATTAATTATGATTAATAATATTGATAATTGTGACCATTGGTATCCACTTCTCCCTTGACATGCAGGGCAGTTTATAATCTTTTAGCTTGCACATGCACACGACATCACACTGCAAGAGGTTCTCAAAGTGAAACTCCCAAGGGCACTCAATGAATTAGCATATGCACACAGATCCACCCAGTCTAAGTCTCCAGTCACTGAACCACTGGCCACGTTCGCATGGAACCGTTAGCCAGGATTCGCCAGAATCCTGACTTACTACGTACGAAAGAAGCTGTGCGCTGATGCCTGCAGCCTGTTCGCACCTACTTGGCTCCTCGTGGTAGCACAAGCAACTAAAGAAACCAGAAATGGTTTGATTAGTATGACTCTGAATCCAGGATCCTGGCTTTTTACACCCCTTACAAGCTAGGATCATAAACAAGAGTTTGTTCATGACTTACAAATCCTGGTTTGATTTGGATGACATGCGAAAACAAATTGTACACTGGTTCTTTAGATCGGGGTGCACAACCTTTTTGGCCCTGAGGGACACAACTGGTGTTGGCACGGGCCCCAGGAACAGCACATGTGTGCGTGCATGTGCCCCCACACAGCATTGATGCGTGCACACATGCACATGCATACACAAGGTTGGAGAAGACCGGGACTGGGGGTTGAACTTGATGGCCTACAAGGCCCCCCTCCCACTCTTATGATTCTATGTGGCAGCCCCTAGTGCCATTAGCCATGTTGTCTGGGGATGACAGGAGATGTAGTCCAATACATATGGAGGACACCAGACTGGGGAAAGGCTAGCCTACTCCATGTAGGAAATCAAGAGCTAGAGCATCCCCAACAGCAAATCCTTAAAAGCCTGTCAGAAAATGAAGGTCCGTATTGACCCATTTTAAACAGGCAAGGCCTGGATATGCTGCACAGAACTGGGTAGCTAGTTCCACAGTTTAGGGTCCACCACCAAAAAATACAATTTTGGCCGTGGTGGTGGGGAATCTCAGGCCGTTGTGTCCCAATCCTGCCCTCCTGGGGTCCCAATCCAGTGTTCCCCGAATGGCCTGCACCCCTTTATTTATTTATTATTTATTTAGTATATTTGTTCACCGCCCATCAGCCAAAAGGCTCCCTGGGCGGTTTACAAAGAGAAACAAGATAAAAACACTACAGTCATCTTAAAAACAAAAGAACATAAAATAAAATGCAGAGCATTATAAAATCACACAAGAAAACCAAGCAGCCAAAAAAAAAAAAAAAAAATCAGTCCAGAGGTACAGTAGAATAATAAAAATGAATTAAAAAATCAACCGTTAAAATATTGGGCAAATAAAAAGGTTTTCACCTGGCGCCTAAAAGAATACAGAGTGGGCGCCGGGCGCACCTCTTTGGAGAGCTGATTCCACAAATGGGGTGCCACAACTGAGAAGGCCCTTCCCCTAGTAGCCACCCTCCCTTTTACTGGCCCCTCCCCTTCCCCCCAACTAGCAATAGTTTGGTGGTTCCTGCAGTCAATAGTTTGGCGGTTCCTTTGCCTCTGGTCCCACCCACCACGGGAATGCAGCCCCCCGAGAGCTTTTCCGAAACTGAATTTAGCGCTCAGGCTGAAAGAGGTTCCCCAGCCCTGGATTAAACAGCGGCAGTGGGAGTAAAACACGCAACATACCTTTCTGCCAGGGTTTCCGGTGAATCCCTTCGATCCCATGTCTCCCTGAAAGGAAACAAAACAAGAGAGATTCCTGAACATTCGTAGAGGACTCAGAGACTGTCCAGTGAGGCTGTCAGATCCGCAGTCCCCGATACTGCATCGATGCCTAACTTGATGACGCTCAAAGGTGTCTTTGGAAAAAGATGACTTTGGAATGTGACAACGGGAGCAAGGCGGTTGGTGGCAAAAGCCAAGCCAAGCCAACCCTCCAAAATAGCTGTTCAGCTTCTGCAAAACCATTCATTGAATTGTAGAAAATTATTGGTATGACAATGTCCAAATTAATTAATTAAGGGCACAATCCTAGGCAAGTTTAGACAGAAAAAAGGCCTGCGATTCCCAGCATGACCCAGCCGGCATGCTGGCAGTTGTAGGCCTTTTTCTGTTAAACGTGACGTGCATAGGATTGCACCTCAAGGGTCACGCAGAGCAAGAAAGAGAAACAATTTTATCCTAAGGCAAGTCAACTTCAGGCCATTCCTGGAAGGAACGTTTCCTGCCTCCTCTTCCTTTCTGAGGGTCGGGGCCCCCTCTTGAACCATGTGGGATGGGATGCTGGGGAAATGCTTAAAATCGGGCTTGGATCCTAGGGGAGGTTCACTTAAAGAAGTTCACCAAAGGCAAGTTTCCCATCGCTTTGATCTCCCCCACAACAGCTCCCTGCTCCCCATCTCTCATTGTTCGGGGGGGGCAACCCTCCAGAGAGGCTTTTGAGGGGGGGGGGACAGGTGGCTGTGGATGTGGGAGATGTGGGAGGAGGAGACCCAAACCTTCCCTTCCGTGAATTTCCTGAAGTGAACTTATCTTAGGATCCAAGCCAACAACTATATTTAAGGAACCAATGGGGGGCGGGGGGGGGGGAAGTTTGTACTGTTTTGGCATTAAATAAAAAAATACACAAAGGAAAACATATTGACAGAGTTACTGCTGATGTTGTAGGTCAGCCAACTTGACATTTTACGCTTACGCAAATAGTATGTTTGGCTCATAATAATTCTCTTTGTGTACTGATTTATTTATTTAAAGGCACAGCTGATAGTGGGGACAGCTTACAGCACCAGTTCCGGCCCTACCACAGGGCGTAGGGATGGGGAGATATTAGTCCAGTTTGTGTTTTAATGCGAGTCTACCTAATTTCACACTTTCGAACCACTATGAGAAGCGAAACTCAGTTATGCTTCAAAATGCGCATTTCTCCGAATTTTGCAATGAAGTTCTCCAATTTATTTTTTAAAAATGCATATATTAGGGGGGGAAACCTTTTTTTTAAATTTATTTTTAAGGCACTGTATTAGGAAAATGGCTTTTTTAAATAAAAAAAAAAAAGTATAGAACTAGCCGAGAAGAGTTGATTACTCCACTATGGACACCTTATCTAGGGCGCCCAGTCGATTACTATGTGAATTTTCTTTTAGAGGACCGCAATAGGATGGTGACAGCAAATACAGCAAAATTCATAGCTATTGTGATCAAAATGAGGGCAGCAATTAGAGTTCAACAAAATATATAATTTTAGATAAATTTTAGATAATTTTAGATATAATTTTAGATATAATTTTAGATAAAATCAAGGATTTTAGCTGTGATACTGAGTTTATGCAAGCATTTGTTTTACTCTGAACATTGAATATTTATTGTGTGTTATGTGTAATTTGTTTTAAATTGCAATGGCCAATGGCTAGATGCAAATAAAGCTTGACTTGACTTGCATAGGATTGTGCCCTATATAGAAAAGATGTGTCTTTATATACCCTTTCTAAAGGCCAAGAGAGTGGAGACTGATTTCAGTTTTTGAGGGCGCGTATTCCATAGTTTGGGGGCAACATGGGAGAAAGCCCTCTCGTGCATTCCTGACAAGCGGGCCTCTGTGGGTAATGGCACCCTCAAAAGGGCTTCTCCGGCAGATCTGAATATACGTTGGCAGGTTCATAGCAAGACAGGCAGTCCCTTGGTTAGTCTGGGCCTAAACAATTTAGGCCTTTAAAGGTTAAGATCAACACCTTGAATTCAGCCCAGAAAGCAATTGGCAACCAGTGCAGGGCTTTCAGGACGGGTGTAACAAGATCCTGATACCGTGCACCGGTTAGCAGCCTAGCCTGCTGCATTTTTGCGCCAACTGAAGCTTCTGGATACTCTTCAGGGGTAGCCCCAAGAGCCCAGTTCGAGACAAACTGAACTTAAGATTGGAACAACTGAGGAGCAGAGAAACCAAAATTCGTCCAGATTCGTCTATCCCTACCATGGTGAGCTCACGAGTGAGCAAGGGGAGGCTGGGGCTGCCCAAACCCTTTTGCGCTTGCAGGAATACCCGGTGCTGGCACTTTAATGGGCCAGGCAGGAACTGAGTGGCTGCTTGGTTCCCAGCCCATGTTGGTGCTACCACCAGGTAAGCCTGCAAGTGAGGGTGAGGCTAGCAGTTGCAGCAGCACAACCAGGAGGCCCATGTTGTGGTTGGCGCTGAGGGGGCCCACTGAGGGCGCCCTGCCCAGGATCCCGGAAAATCTGGAGCCAAAACAACCATGGATGATGGGTTTTGTGTGAAGCTACTTACCCTGGGTCCTGGAAGGCCTGGTACACCCTTTTCTCCTTTCTCCCCAAAAGCCCCAAAGCCCTGAAGTGGGGGGGAAAGGCCAAAGATAACATGGATTAACCCAAAACTCTCAGGGTCAGAACAAAAATACAATACAAGGCGATACAGAAAGCAAATGATCTCTCACACGTGTGGCTCAGCGTAAGCAATGGATGGGAAGTGAGGGCTGGACTGGGGCATGTATTCGCATGTGGAGGCACAGAGGGGAAGCCTCTGGTGGTTTGATATCCTGATTTGCAGTCAGAAAGTCAAACCATAGTTTCCCATTCCAGATGTAACAGGAAACGCTGGTTTCACAAACCTTGGGAGTTTTCCATTATGGTACACAAGAGAAGGGAGGAGGGAGTGCGTGGGCACCACACTTGTCTTCAGTCCCATAAATAGGGTAGCCATGTGTCCTGTTTTTCAGGGGAGAGTCGTCTATTTGAAGGGCTGTCAGGGGACAGTCCTCTAAGAACACGAGAAGAGCCACGCTGGATCAGAACAAGGGTCTAGTCTAACATTCTGTTCACACAGTGGCTGGCCAACCAGCTGCCTGTGGGAAACCCACAAGTAGGACATGAGTGCAATGGCACAATCCCAGTCATGTTCCCCAGCAACTGGCATACACAGGCATACCGACTCGGGTACTGGGGCCTTGAGGTTGCCCATCAACAGTGAACGCCTGGACTGAGCACTCACCCTGGTCACACACTCTTCTTCACTATGGTCAGATGTATTATAGTGCTATTTAAGTTACAGCAATTTGTCTAAATTTGCATCTATAAATATAAAATAGTGTATGTAAATGGTATGCAAACCTTTCTCTTTATTGGTGATGTCTAAGTGACCACCCTATCAATAAGCCAGGCTACATTAGACCAAAATCATTCCGTCTGAACCAGGACACTTACAACCTGGCATTATTCATAGATTCATAGATCTATAGAGTTGGAAGGAGCCTACAAGGCTATCGAGTCCAACCCCCTGCTCGATGCAGGAAACTAGAGGAGGGGTCTCCCATCCAAGTAATAACCAGGCCTGACCCTGCTTAGCTTTCCACACTCAGACAAGCTGAGCCAGCATGAAGCCACAGACCCTTTTCTAGCTAGTATGTCTCCTAGTATTATTCAAAAGAATTGTAACACGCATCCTATACAACTATTTTTTTCTCTTGAATTTTTCCCGGTTTAGAGCCAGAATGATCTAATTTCTTTACAAAGCCATCAAATGTGTACAAACACAGTGCCACAATTTTGTACACTTTTTTTTTTTTTGAAGTTGAAGAGTGCTTGAACTAGGGATATGTGACACTGGGAAGTCGGGCTCATTTGAGCTTGATGGACTTCCTGCCCCGCTTCCAATCCGATGACTGGAAGTGGGCTGTGTCACATTTTTTTCTTCAGATTTCCATCTCCAAGATGGGCCACAGTTTCTGCAGTTTTTAAAAAAACTGTTAAGGAAATTTGCGCAAACTGCATGATTTGCATACACCTGCGCAATTTTATGCAAACTGTGCAAAATCACAGTATTTTGCATGTTTTGTGCAAATCGGCACCTGCAAAGACATGGATCTAGCACGCTTTGCACAAAATCGGCTGATTTGCACAAGTTGCATGAGGACAATGTGCTTTTCGGGTGCTGATTTGTGCAAATTGGCTGATTTTATGCAAAGTGCGCTAGATTCATGTGCTTTTTGCGTGCCGATTTGTGCAAATTGCATAAATTTACACAAATTTCCTTAGCGGTTTTTGTTTGTTTGTTTAAATGCGCAAATTGCGGCCCTTCTTAGAGACGGAACTCTGCAAGTGGCTCGACACGCACCATAGCAGGGTTGGCAAACCAGAATCCAGGGGGGGTGAATCATGAAAATGTGTTGGATTTTCACACACCCCTATCAGATTCTTCACACATCCCTTAGCTCGAAGATCTCTGGCCTTACAGACTTCATCTCATTTCTAGGCAAACGGGCCTCAGAATGGAAGCCCTGATACAGCAATGGCCTCTTTCTCCTCCTAACCCGATTGGAGTCTCCAACCAGCCGAACGGCTGGATTTGGAATTCTCCTCTGGGCCAAGACAAAATTGCCAGGCCCTGCCCACAGGCTTACAATCGAATAGTAAAGACAATACACTCTAGGCAGGAAAGTAAAGTGAAAGGGAAGGAAGGCCAACCAGAAAAAGCCAGCGTGAACAGATGTACCTTAGGAGGGTCCCTAATAACAGAGCAAAAGAGTCTAATGTTGGGAGGAAGGGCATTATTCCAGTGACAGAGAAGCTGCAAGAGAAAATGGGTGCAGCTTGGGAGGAGAGAGGATAGGAATGGAAAAAGAGCCCTGCTGGATCATATCAAGGGCCTATCTAGTCCAGTACTCTGTTTGTAGTGGCCAACCAGCTGCCTGTGGGAAACCCGCAAGCAGGACATGAATGCAATAGCACCCTCTTGCTCATGTTCCCCAGCTACTGCCATTGAGAGGCCTACTGCTTCTGATACTGGAGATAATATATAGCCATCACGACTAGTAGTCATTGATAGCCTTATTCTCCATGAATTTATCTGGTCCACTTATAAAGCCATTGAAGCGTCTGCACTACGTCTTGTGGTAATTAATTCCATAGTTTAGCTACATGCTGTGTGAAGCAGTATTTCCTTTGGTCCGGTACTGAATCTCCCACCCTTCAGCTTCATCAGATGACCCTGGGTTCTAGTATTATGAGAGGGAGAAAAACTCCCTATCCCCTTTCTCCACACCATGCATAATTTTGTACATCTCTGTCATGGCCCCCAGACCTCCCAAAGTTGCCCACCCCTGCTATAGAGCAAGGGATCTGAGAAATACAGGAATTCCCCCTTTTTATATCCCTTATCCAGCTCTGCCTCCCAGGGGCAGTACTAGGTACTGAAAAGATCTGGGGCTCAGGCCCACAGGACAAAAAGATGCACAGATGTGCTAATTTACATATGCTCTAAAGTCTCTCTGTGTGTCTTTAAAGGCCCCGGTCTCCTAAGTACACCCCTATTTGTAAAAAGGGATGTATAGACAGGGGAGAGGAGGGCATTTGATGTCAGAAAAAAGCTCAGGCAGAAAGATTCAGGGGTGGGGGCAGCAGGAGGGGAAGCCTGTGTGGACAAAAAGCCAGCTCATCCAGGGGATCAGATACAACAGAGATCCTCAGAGCAGAGCCACTGTAACTTTATTTCGAAGTGCCCATGGACAGCAGGGTGGTGGGGCAGATGGCCTCCCAGAGATTCGGGGTTCCAAATGAAAGATTCGGGACTCCAGCCTTAGTGGGCTACCCCCTAACACTGCCTCTGCTGCCTCCGTGGTCAGCTGACCTGGGTCACGTGAAGCTCTTGTATGTCAGCTGACCTCCTGCTCCGCCACCCAATATTCCTGGTTTCCATACAACTGCATCCCAGTATGCAGTGGGGAGCCCCTGTGTGTACCTGGAAGGTTCCCTGACCCATACAAGAAAGCAGAGACCTCCTGCACGTGTAGAACTCGGCATGTCCTTTGCATCAGTGGCCCATGCCTCTTTCGCTCAAAAGAGGGGCCATGCAAAAGGAGCATTTCTCCTTCCTCAAACACAGAGCATGTTTAAAACATCAATATCAGCAGTACAACAATTCTGGCGAAGCACCTTTTCCTTTGAAGCAAAAACCAAACGCAAGACAGCGTGCAACGTCGAGGCAATTTGTAAATAATTTACCCCATGGTTGTAAAGTTTCCGAAAATATTTATTCCTTGGATTATAAAGGAAGGAATGACATTTACAAAAGTCTGGGAGAAATCCATTGCCACCACCCAAGAAGTGAGACTGTGTGTGGTGTGTGTGTGTTTGTGGTGGGGAGATCCAGCTGCCATACTGGACTTGCGCCAAGGGTAAGAAACTGGAACAAAACCTCTCCATTTGTGAGCTCCTGATTGTGCAGGCCCTTTGAAAGGTCAGTGCCTGTCAAAACAATTGATTTAAATATGGGGAAAGTATCTTTTAAAAGTGCAGGAGAAGACAAAGAAAGAAAGAAAGAAAGAAAGAAAGAAAGAAAGAAAGAAAGGACACTGTCATGCCTCTCCAACAGTAAGGAAAATTAAGTAATATTTCTGCCTTGTGGCTACACGAAGCATTTTTATTCATCTTTAAACAACACATGATACCAGGGTGGATAACACCACGGATGAAAATGTTCAGACACCAAGTCCTGCTCTGGGACATGCCGCACACGTTGACAATGATGACAAAGCGCCATTCTCAGGGGTGTTCCGTCCACAGGAATGCTCCCAGGCTGCTGTGGGCTGCCACATCGCTCCTTGAAGCAACAGCAAACCTTTCCCCCCACCCAAAGTAAAAGAAACAGGGGGGGGGATAGAAACCCCACTCTGTCATCTTGGATTTAAAAGTAAGACCCCCCTCAAAGGGTATTAGAGTTTCCCCCCACCCACCTGAAGATTGATTCAGGAACCACAGTTTGAAGTTGGCTCATTTTAATGTTATCCACAGTTCATCAGTCCAGACAACATGACAAACCATGGTTAACTAAACGTGGAAGCAGCAAGTTCTGAACACAGCCATTGTTGTCTGTTCTTCGGCCCTTAGGATGCGGCTTAAAATTTTATTGTTTTTCATTGAAGCCTCTTTCCACGTCGTGTGTGTCAGATGCACGTTCACTCTGAAAAGTCATTCCCATATCAGAAGACAGATGCAAATGTAAAGAACTGTGACAGGCACAGGTAGACTGTGGCAAAAAAATACCTGAAACACAGACCTCTTCCCCCCTTTTTGGGGGGGCTCCTCTCTTTGAGCTACGTAGCTGCACTCACACTTCCAAAAAGTAATGCAGGGAAGTGACTCTCAAGCCTCGCTCATTTTTAGAAACCTCAATTTGTATCAAAAGGACCGGAAGAGTGGAAACATAATGAACTTTTGTGCTGTGGATTAAGAAACTTACCGGAGGACCAGGAAACCCTTGGGGACCAGGAAATCCTTTGGGGCCTGGAATGCCCTGAAAAAACAAAACAAGAGGGTCAACATAAAA
The DNA here is from genome assembly GCA_021292165.1 of Shinisaurus crocodilurus. Lineage (NCBI taxonomy): Eukaryota > Metazoa > Chordata > Lepidosauria > Squamata > Shinisauridae > Shinisaurus > Shinisaurus crocodilurus. Next base: position 27,380,242 of record CM037883.1, read on the forward strand.
GATCAGTGAGTCCAAGGGGATGGGAACCAAAGTGAACACTACAGTACTGCTTCTCTGAGCATCCTTTTCGAGATCCAGACTTTATACCAGTGTTCTCCAACCTTGGGTCCGCAGACGCTGGCTGGGGCATGCTGGGACTTGCAGGCCAAAAACACCTGGAGACACAAGGTTGGAGAACACTGCTTTATACATTCAGGTCTTCCATTTTTGCAGACACTGGCTCATTCCCAGGTCTATCTATGCTTGAAAATCAGGTGACGGATGTCCTAATAGCAATATATGGAGCAGTTACATATAGATCTCACTCACCAATGAACCAATTACGGCTGCCACACAATAAAAGAAATCTCGTCCAGGGGAGGGAAGACTTCAGGCTTGCTGGATCTACTTTGTTTCTTTTACTAGAACCTCAAGATCCAGCAATGGTGGCTCTGGCAGTGCAACCAACTGAGTATTAAATGTATTAAATAAATAATAAATAAACCAACAACATCTTGGAAGAGGTATTCCTCATTCTCTCCCACACAGGATGGGATGCCTCTTCTAAGGTAGCACTATCACCTGTAGTTTTTGTAAGTACTTGTTTTAAAAATAAGGTCAACCATTGTAAAATCTAATGACTGATCGAAGAGAGATACTTCATCAGTCAATCAAAATGTTTTTAATCAACTCATCTGACTGATTCACTAAAAGTTGCAGGTTCCACTTCTGTCTGAGGAAAAAAACACACAATTTATATCTGAACCCTAAATTGGTGGTTGATATTCTTCTGGACTGTGGCAAGAATGGAAATCGCATCAGTCTGGAAATCTACATGTGGACCATCAGTCAAAAGCTTGGAAAGTAGATTTGGGGTTATTACTTTACTAGAAAAATTAACCAAAGAGCAATAATGCAATTGACAGTGACTTTTACACATGCTGGCAAACCTGGATTTCTTTAGCCAACCATTGCTGTGGGGGTTGAAACCTCCACAATCACATGTAACCATCTGGAAAGACCTAATTAATGCTCCCTAGATATATTTAGATTGGTAGAGCCTCCAAAGGCATCTTAACCCTACAGCTTTATACATCTGTATTGCTATATCCAGGTCATTACTGATAGTTTATTTTATGCTTGGTGTCAGTTATGTTTTCATGTTTTATTGTTCGTTAATAAAATAATTTTTAAAAAATTAAAAAAGAAAAAAGTATAGTTTGTTGAAACGAGCTAGGTTATTAAATTATGGTTGAAGCTGGCTTGTTTCAATAAACCAGTTAAGATTAACCACCATTTCTTGGGCGTGAACAACACAGCAAGCCATGGTTAATCAAAAATAGAAGCAAAAGCTTGCTAAATTATGGCCTGGTGTTATTTCAAAAACATCCTGTATTTCACTAAGCAAATGAGTTGAGAAGGTCCAATTTAATCTTTGATAATAATTTGTAGCAATAGTGAAATTCACCTCAGCCTACATCTTAATAAATACCCATTAACAGAATGTGGAAATACGATAATTGGACAAAACATACATTAAAAAAAATAGAAATAAAAATCAAGAGCTACCATTTGTCTGCCCTTACTGTTTCCTTAAGAGATTACATCTTCCACCTGGGTTAACATAGTTTCACGATTCAGAGATTCATTCAATTTGGAAAGGCTTGGTATGCCAACATTTCCAAAGTAATGATTAAATCTTAGGCAGCCCTTTGACTGCTTCTTGTCCTGGCTCAGCTCCAATTCTCAGAGACAAACAAAAATAGAGAGGGGGCCAGGGATACTTACGTAGGTCACCTTGGGGGAAAAATAGCATGGGAAATCATTGATTAAGCTTTCTGCAAATCAGTCCTCAAAAGAGTTAATGGTTTACAGAGACAAATAAATATCCAACACCAAGCATTAACTGGTCACCATTCTCTCTTTCCCCTCTGTGCTTCTTGAAATGAAGAGTAATCACTTTCAAAGCCGGCTGAAAATATTTTTAATCACTGCAGGGGTATGGACACACTGTTATCTTTCCTTTTTCCCTAGGGGAACTGAAGGTCAGTAGGATGTTTCTAACCTCTGAGCACATTCCTGCCAGTTAACACAGAGCCTGCACCAAAAATCGCTGATCCATCTTACAAGTGACTGAACTAGAAGTTGAACCCAGTTAATCAGCTCTTTCTGATATCGGTTAGAACCAGTGGCCGATGTCAATAAAGAATCAGAGCCGGAAGGAGGTCAACGGATCATCTCACCATGGACCCAGAAAAATGCCTGCACATTTTTTTTTAACTTACAGTAGGGGTGCACAACCTTCCTCTCCCCCGCCCAGGCTTAATTTCAGTGCCTCCAAGAATGCCCTGACATCCCCCCACCTCCAAATTCCCTCCCCCAGCAATCGTCATAGACACTGCTCTTTCCTCACAGGACCGGCAGGAAAAAGTGATGTGTGTGAGGATCGCTGGAGTGTGAGGATCGCTGGTGGAGAGAAAACCCTCAGCTTCCTTCTCCAGTGATCACAGATATCTACTAACAGCAAGGCAAGTGTGATCTGAATCAGGATCTCAGTGTGTGAGAGTGTGTGTGTGTGTGTGTGTGTGTGTGTGAGAGTGGCCCCCAACCACCAAGCAAGCAGCGCATGCAGCCCTCGGGACCAAAAGGTCGTGCACGCCTGACCTACCGGGAAAGGACACACCACAACTGCTCCCCCCGGGCAGTCTATTTATTCCATCGCTGAACTGCACTTAAGAGACAATGAGGGGCAGAATCCAACAGGGCACTCACGTCCCCGCTAATTCTCTTCCGCCCTGCCGAATGTGTTGCGCAAGTGGCCCCCCGCTGCTTGTGCAACTGGCGCTTTAATGCTTCCGGGTCAGCCCAAAACAAGTGGAAAACGCTCGTTTCCGGAAGGAGGCAGGTCAGCGGAGTTTGCATAAGGGGGGCTGGGCCAAGCTGCCTCCTTTCAGAAACGAGCATTTCCGTTCATTTCAAGGCTTCCCTTAGAAAGCGCTAAATCTCCCTTGCGTAGGTGGTGGGTCTTGCTTGCGCAACGCCATTGGGGAGGAAAATAATCTTATGCCACCACGAAGGATTGGTCCCTTAAGGTGCTACAAGACTCCTTGCTATTTTTGGCTGTAACAGCCAAGCACGGCTACCCTTCTGGGACTGATTATCAGAGTAGCTATGAATGTTACAGAGAACTACAAAAAGAAACTGGACTATTGGTCCCTCTAGCCCAGAGGTGGGGAACCTGCAGTCCTCCAGAGGTTGTCAGACTCCTCTTCCCATCAGCCCCAGACAACCTAGCCAATGGTGAGGGATGATGGGAGAAGTAGTTCATCAACACCTGGAGGACCACAAAGCAAAGGCTGTTGTAAGGCTCCCCCGCCTTACTCTAGCTCAGCATGGTCTCCCTTGACTAGTACCAGCTCTCAATGGTTCGGGCCTTTCCCAGTTCCACTACCTGATATGTGCAAGGGTTGAATTGAGGCCCTTCTGGCCCCTTCATATCTGCTCTACCAATGAACAATGGACTCTCCCCACCCCAAGTGTTATAGAGTTTTTTCTGCACGAGGCTCTTAAAGTAGGCTGTACCTACTTTTGGTTTTGTCGCAGAATTGAGATCCGAGCACTACACGAAGAGTGTTTTCTTTCCTGCTTTTCTGCTACTAACCTCTAGGTGTCAATGTGGTACAGTGGACTAGCACAGTGACACAAGTGGAAAAAGCATTTTCGTTCGCTTTCACAAAGAAATAATGCATTTTCCCTGCTCCCCCCGCCCCCCAGAAAAAAAAAACTCGCCGGAAGTGCTCTTTGAAAAGAGAAGTAAAAATGGAGGGTCACGACATTGTCTAAAGAACCCATAAATAACCGTGAGTATGGAATGACCAGTGCACAATAAATTCCTTGTGTAGAAAAGCTCATAGGAAACAGGAAGCTCCCATATACCAGGATGTAACACTTGTCCATTTAGCCCAGTTCTCTGGCTGGCAGTCACTCCGCAGGATCTTAGGCAAAGAATGCTTTTCACATCACCTGGTCCCCCAATCCTTTTAACTGGAGTTGCCCAAGGATTGAACCGTGTGCTCTACTGCTGAGCTCCAGGTTGTCTGAGTGAACAGCACATTTGCTTTTTTGTGCTTCTGGTACAAACAACCAAGGTGTAGATGGGCCTCTGGACCTGGGGTTGTTATGCCTAGAAGTGCTAGATCAGTGTTCTCCAACCTTGGGTCCCCAGATGTTTTTTGGCCTACAACTCCCAGCATGCCCCAGCCAGCTATGCTGGCTGGGGCATGCTGGGACGTTGTAGGCCAAAAACATCTGGGGACCCAAGGTTGGAGAACACTATGCTAGATTCATCCCTGCCCCTGCAGTCCCCCTCTCCAAAATCACTTCTCCCCAGTTGTTTCCCTTCTGGCAAGGGGTCACACCGCCTTGGGAGGACAAATGGCCCCAGAGAAGCCATTTCAGGTGGAACATACAGGCAGGGGAAAGGTTCAGCGTACCCACCCACTGTTCTATAGTGATGGGGTGGCCGCCCAATTCCGATATGGTTCTGCTGCCGTTATGGCTGCTCTGCATATCTGGTGACTGACTACACATCTTTCTGCAGAGGAGACACGGCATTTCTCCCTTCGGATGTTACCAGCAACCAAAGTGCGGCATTGCAGACGCTCACTTAACATCAAAAAAACATTGCAGTCTCTCACTTAACATCAAAAAAACCAAAGTGCTTCATCAGCAAGTGCAAGCCAACCCTTTGGTGATGCCATCTATCCAGCTTGGCGGGACAATACTGGAAAATGTCGATCATTTTCTCTATCTTGGCAGCTATCTTTCTGTTACAGCTAACATCGACAGTGAAATCCAGCATCGTCTGAGCTCCGCAAGTGCCGCATTTTCTCGAATGAAACATAGAGTGTTCGAGGATCGGGATATTTGTAAGAAGACCAAAACACTGGTTTATGAAGCCATTGTATTACCAACTTTATTGTATGCCTGCGAAACATGGACTATCTATAAACGTCACTTCCACCTCCTTGAAAGGTTTCATCAACGTTGCCTCCGGAAAATCCTGCAAATTACTTGGGAAGATAGGCGAACAAATGTCAGTGTACTGGAAGAAGCAAAGACTACTAGCATTGAAAAAATGATCCTTCAACGCCAACTTCAGTGGACCGGTCATGTTGTTCGAATGCCTGACTGCCGCCTCCCAAAGCAGTTACTTTACTCCCAACTCAAGGATGGAAAGCGGAATATCGGTGGTCAATATAAGAGGTTTAAAGATGTTCATAAGGCTAATCTAAAAAAATGCAATATAAACATCGAAAACTGGGAAGCTCTGGCCCATGAACGATCTAAATGGAGGTTGGCCTTTCACAAAGGTTCCATGGACTTTGAAGAAGCCCGAGTGCAAGGTGAAAGGGAGAAACGTGCTAAGCGAAAAGCACGTCAAATGAATCCTTTACAGGACCATCTTCTATCTGGTAACCTGTGTCCTCACTGTGGGAAGCTGTGTGGATCTAGAATTGGCCTCCACAGTCACTTACGGACCCATCGCTAGAGTCTACACAATCTTCTTTAGAATTTCCTCCTTTTATCCCGGAAGACAATCTTACTCGGTCACGAGTGATCGCCTGATGATGATGATTGCAGACGCTCAAGTCTCTTGGCATCGGCCCTTTCTGACACTTCTGTGCAAATCCTGAAACCAACCACACATGCTTGATTTCTAAAAAAAAAGACAAAGTGCCTGGGAATCCAGTCAATCTGGGAAGTACGCCCGAAGTCCAATTTCCGGTTCCTGGAAAAAGGCACTCTGCACAGTATCTGATGCACTTTATATCCTAATTAAGAACAGAAGCAAGTGGGAGTTGCCAGAAAACGTTGCGGCTTGGGATGCTCCTGTTCAGGGTTTCAGCCAGCCAGCCAGCCAGCCAGCCATGCCCCTTTCCATATTATTCCATTCCATTCCCCCGGTTTTCCATTTGCTCACCCTCAACAGGCACTCAGCATTCTGCAGCCACTGAGTATGCTCGCTTCTGTCTGGGCTGTTTTGGGGACTCCCCACCCCCTTAGAGGTTTTCCTAGGGGTTTTTTTGGACTTCTGCAAACGTTGGGATTCCCCCAAGACCACGGACACCTCCCTCTTTCTGTAGCTTAGCTCCCACTGATATCTCATTGAATAATTTGGGAAATGAGGAAAGAGCAGGGGGAGCAGGGCCATCCCACCGGAAAGATCCACCCCATGAAGGCCCCTTCTCCCTCAACCGTCGGTCACCACCAGCCACTCCAGCAGGCTGTTCTGAGGGAGACGAGAGGGCCGAGGGGGGCCGTTCCACCAGCCCTGCTGACAAAACATAATTTCCCCTCTCTTCCCTCCCTGCCCCTTTTTCCTCGTGCATTGTGTCTTTTTAGATTGTTAAGTTGCTCCAGGAGCCCTTTTGGCTGAGGAGCAGGAGACGAATACATCGAATAGGTAAATAAATAAATGGCGTATCCAGCGGAAAACTATTCCTTGAACCGAATCGTCTAGGCAACCTGAAATTTTTTGGCTTGGCTTGGCTTGGCTTCTGCCACAACTGAAAGCATGTACCCCATCTGGCTGAGCCACAGTGAAACCATCTGCTGCGGGCTTGACATTCTCTGGTTTTGTGCCATTTTGCAGTTAATATATATCTTTTTTAAAAGCACTCTTGGCCCCAGAGAGCTAACTGGATTGTAGGACAGACCTTTGCTCCTTGTTGTCCTTTGGGGAATCCCACGTATTCTAGTATTCCGGTGGAAGGTGGAGGGCCAGCAGGGCCCGGAAGCCCAACATCTCCCTAATGGGGAAAAAAGAGTATGTCAGATACAAGTAAGGTGTTTCAGACTGACCTAATGTCAAGACGCCTCTATTCACAGGAGGCCATTCAATGTATGACATCTACAGTTAAATCATGTTTTGGGGATCTTCAAGGTGATAGAGAGCCAGTGTGGTATAGTGGTTAGAGTGTTGGGACTGGGACTCAGTGGGTTCAAGTCCCCGCTCAGCCATGACCTACCTCACAGGGTTGTTGTAAGGATAAGATGGGGAGGAGGAGGATCTCGTACACCAGGGGTGGGCAGAACGTAGATCTCCAGATGTTTTAGACTTCAACTCCCAGCATTCCTGACCATTGGCCATGCTGGCAGAGGCTTCTGGAAATTGAAGTCCAAGACATCTGGAGACCTACCTTCTGCCCACCCCTGATGAACACCACCTTGAGCTCCTCGGAGGAAAGGTGGGATATAAATGTAACAAATAAATAATAAAATAGAAAAAGATCAGCTTGGAAAACCCAGAAGTTGGCATGACAACATCGGTTCTAAACCACAAGGGTCTTCTCAAGCGCAATCCCACCACAACCAAAACCCAACATACATACACAATTTCATTTTCTTTAAATGTTTTTAACATACACAAGAGCCCTATTCAGGCATTCCGAAAGGGTTAAAAACAACTTGTGAGGAGGAGGAGTGTTCCAGCCCTGCCCTTCTCCTTCGTCATGTTTGTACCTTTGTACTCATGGGGGCCGACAGTCTGAAGAGGAGATCCTCCTGTGTCCATGGAGGCTCTCCATGCGAGGCAAAATGCGGATTCTTCAGTCTTCTCAATTGTACGGAGAGCTCCCACGGATACAGGAGTCTCTCCTCTTCAGACTGTCGCCCTCCATGAATTGAGGGTGACAAACACGGCAGAGGAAAGGGGCTGGAGCGCTCCTTCTCCTCACAGTGTTGATTTTAACCCTTTTTTGAATGCCTGAATAGGGTTTACTACAAACAATATGCTACTGGAGTACTGGTAGATTTCCGTTTCGACTACACCAAAGCCCTACTCAAGCATTCTGCTACTGGGTATAATCAACACATGAGGAGAGGGAATGCTCCAGTTTGCCCACTCCGCCTGTTGTCACATCAGTCGCCTTCTACATTCAAGCCCCACCACCCACATTACAGAGGGGACAGGAAGGCCGAAAGTCAGAAACTTGAACACGGGCGGCCAGGGAGGCCAGACTGGAAGTCGAGTCTGAAGTGCTGTCCCTGTAAGCTGCACCATGCTGGCACACTAATGAGAAACAGACCGGGCGAGCTACTGAGCTAGTAGCACAATAATAAAGGCTTTCCTGTTAACACTCCCTTGGCAGCTGCAGAAATCTGGGCTAGAAAGGCTGTAGGCCACCTCCGGGGCCTGTGACAGCGCACCACTCACAGTGCAGACCGATGCACGTCTACGCAAAGGGAAGCCCCGTGGAGTTCAAGGGGGCTTACTTCAAGGGAAGTGGGCATAGCAGGTGCACGAAATCTGGCCCACCTGGAGTCCCAAGCTGTCCCTGCAGGGTTTCCCAGGTGGCCACTCCCCCTTTGCCTGGCCCCACCCTCTTTCCTCTGACCACCGTTGGTTTTCGTGGTTTCGTGGCTTTTGTGCAGTTCCCCCCACCCCATTCTAAAAGGCTGAAATGCCTCTCCTAAGGCTTAGTTACCGGCAACAAATAAGTAAATGAATTTATTTACTTATGTAAATATAAGTTCTAATGTAATTAAGAACTTTCAGCTAAAATATGCTGGTATTTTTGGTGTTTTGGCTCCACCCATTTTGCTTTCAGCCCCACCCACCACTGGAATGTGGCCTCCGAGAGCTTCTCCGAAATGGAATTTGGCCCTCGTGCTGGAAGAGGTTCCACACGTCTGGTGTAGGGATGTGTGAGGATTTTGTTCGGAGGGTGGAGGTCCGGCGAACTTGCCAGGCTCGACACCCACCCCCCGAACTCCGTCCCTCCTACCTGTTTCCCTGGCTCGACTTGCGTTCTCCCAAGCCGAGCCGGGGAAGCAACTTCCGGGTTCCTGGCGGTATGCTTTTTATGTAGAAAATGGCATAAGATACGCTGAAAACAGCCGCAATTTGCACAAGTTACACAAATTGCTGGCTGCTTTTACTGCATCTTATGCCATTTTCTATGTAAAAAACATACTGCTGGGAACCCGGAAGGTCTGCCGAGTGGCTCGGGTGGCGCTCACTTTTGGCTCAGCTCAGCGGGCGCAGTGGCAGTGCTCGCCGAGTGCCCAGCGAGTCGGGGCAGATCGCCCACCCCTAGGTATACACAATCCTCTCCTTCCCTCATTTTATCTTCACAAGCCTGCAAGAAAAATTAGGCTGGGTGTGTGCCAGCGTGTGCGTGATTGGCCCAGGATCAGTCAGTGAGATTCCTGGCTGAGTGGGGATTTGAACCCAGAACTTTCTGGTACAAGTCCAATACTCTAACCACTATACTATCCTGGCTCTGACTTATACTTAAGTCAGACTATTGGCTCCTCTATCAATCTATTTTATATTTTAATTCTAACCCCCCCTTTTAAATCCCATCTTTTCTTCAATGAGCTCAGTGTGTCATACAGAGTTCCTGCCCATTTAATTCTCACAACAAGCCTACAAGGTAGGCTAGATGGAGATACACTGCCTGCCCCTAGGTCACCCAATGAGCTTCATAGGCTGAGCAGTGATTTGAACCCAAGTCTCACTGGTCCAAATTTGACATCTATTCCACTACTGTCTAATCTGACTACCTCTTTCAGCCCAAAGGCTAAATTCCATTTTGGAGAAACTCTTGGTGGCCACATTCCAGTGGTGGGTGGAGCGGAAGGCATAACGGGGCAGGTCAAAGGCAAAATGTACCAAAAACACCACCATGTTTTGGCTTATAGCTCTTACTAGGGATGCATGGATTTTATTAAATCTGTTCTGTCTGTGTTTCGTGGATTTTCAGGCACCTTTCATTCAGTTGTCCACTCATTGATGGTATTGGATTTTTGTACAAGAATTTTGTTCCTGTTTGCAAGTGCACATCTGCGCAACCCCCCCCCCCCCCAAGTAAATACAAACGGTCCACAAGTCCGGAGAATCTGCGTGACTTGGAAAAAGCTGGTCTGCTGAGGAATCCGCCGGTTGGATTAACAGAAATCCAGCTCATTTATTTATTTATATCCTGCCTTTTCCCCCTCCTGCAAGGAACCCAAGGCGGCTTACATGATCCGCTTTCCTCCCCAATGTGTCACCATTACAACCCTGTGAGGTGGTGACCCAAAGTCACCCAGTGAGCTTCATGGCCAAATGGGGACTAGAACCCGGATCTCCCGAGTTCCAGTGCAGCACTCTCACCACCACGCCACACTGGCTCTCACACTGACTTATAATACACTAACCTTTTAGACCGCTTCATATGTTCACAGGTGATAAACTGCCTCTCCACTGTTAGTTTGTGGTCATCTTGTCCCATGAATAAGGAACAGGGTAATGGACCCACACCAGTCTATTTTGCTGGGCAAACCCCTTGATTTCTCCTCCCCCGTGGAGACCACAGTAATTTCGTTTGAGAAAAAGTGATACTTCCTCTGCTTATTCATTTACTTCGTTTGTAAGCTGCCCCATAGTATAAGCCATGGCTTATTTATTTATTTATTATATTTATATCCCGCCTTTTTTCCTGCAAGGAACCCAAGGCAGTTTACATAATCCTCCTCTCCATTTTATCCTCACAACAACTCTGTGAGGTAGGAGAGGCTGAGAGGCAGTGACTGGCCCAAAGTCACCCAGTGAGCTTCATGAGCAAGTCGGGACTAGAACCTGGACCTCCCAAGTCCCAGTCCAACACTCTCACCACTACACCACACTGGCTATCCATTGAATCCACTGAGGATTTCTCCACGGCTCTTCCTGGCAGTAACTAAGCTTGAGGAGAGGCATTTCAACCTTTTAGCACATGGGAAAAAATTGCGCAAAAGCTGGGAAACCACCAAATGATTGGGGGTTGGGGAAAAGGGGGTGGAAGCAGGGGCAAGGGGCGTGGACTTCTGGGGCACCCCAGAGGGCTGGAGTAGGACCTGAGGTTGGTTGGATTTGGCCCTCAGGCCTGAGGTTCTACCCTGGGGTCTCTAATAGGCCTATAGACACCCTGGCCCACCCATGGGATGGGGAAATGCCCTGGGGTGTTGACACAATTGCTCTTGAGCATTTCCTCTCTCTCTCTCTCTGGAAATAGCTAAATGAGAGCACTGGTTTTCTGGGGAACTGATGGTGATGAAATGGCAGGGGCAACAGCTAGCATGACGGTTGAGGATATTTCATGCACTGACTGGGTTCAGACAACATGATAACCCACACTCAAGGATTGAGTGTGGGTTGTCATTGAATCGTGGGTTGTTGCTGAAACATAGCTTATTGTTATCTCGGCTGGGTTCAGACAACACAAGCCCTGGTGAATGACCCACAGTTCACAACCCAACAACGAACCATGGGTTGTTTGTGGTTAACACGTCATGGCTTGTTAGAGCAGCTGGGTTCAGACAATGTGATAACCCATGTTTGTCTGAACCCAGTCATTGTCAAGTTGCAAAACCAAAATAAATTGGATTTACTTTTTCTCCTTTTTCTCCATGGAAAATGAGGCCACTGTTACCCTGTTAAAAAACAACAACAATAAAACAAAAACACCAAATAAATATAATTTATTGTTTAAAAATCTTTCTTTAAAGCTTGTCTACCTGTAAACAAAGGCACAGATGAACAAAACAAGAATGATAAGATCACATCAATGAAAAGAAAGAATGTGCTCTTATTTCATCATTAAACTTATCGTTCCAGAACTTATTAACATTGACTGTTTTTCTATGAATCTTCACCATGTTGAAGCTTGGAAGGCTTGGGCAATTGATAATGTATACATTCAGACATCATGATAAACCAATGTTTATCATGATGGGAACAAGCCTGGCCTCCCCCCAGGCTCAGGTACTCCACCCTCCCCTCTGGTGAGCCTGCAAATTTGGAAGTTTACACTTCCTTTTTTAAAAACCACGACTTCTTGTGTCATCTGCACCCAACACTGTGGTTAATCTTAACTATGGCTTGTTTGAAACGTCAAACCATGTGTCATGAAGGTGGCTTGTTTCAAGAAACCTTAATTAAGATTCACCACAGTTTAGGGCAGTGTTCTCCAACCTGGGGTCCCCAGATGTTTTTGGCCTACAACTCCCAGCATGCCCCAGCCAGCATAGCTGGCTGGGGCATGCTGGGAGTTGTAGGCCAAAAACATCTGGGGACCCCAGGTTGGAGAACACTGGTTTAGGGTTTGGACAACACAGCTAGGGATGGAGGAGAATTCTGTTTAGTCCACATTTTTAAGCAAACTGACCTAATTCACACTTGCTGTACTAATATGTGGATCAGAGCAGTCATCCTTCAGATTGTGCACTTCCCTGAATGTTCTGATGGAAGTTCTCAGCTCAAACATTTCGTACGAAAATGCAAGTATTAGGGAAAGTGGCATACAAGAATCTCTGTACATTAGGGGCAATTGTGTATAAAATGTATATATTAGAGAAAGCTGCATACAAAAATAAATGCACATTTTCATGCATTAAAAAAAAATGCAGACGGATGCAGAAATTGGATAGAACAGACTTAGAACTGAACACATGCAAAGTCAACATGGGCCAAACATAAACTGATGGGAAATAGAAGAATCTGATGTCTTCCTTGTGGTTGCACTGGAAGAGGAGGGGGGGGGGAGGCTAGGCTCATTCACATCACAATAAACAATGCTTTATTATGTCATCCAAACATAACTTTTATCAACTATCCGAGCCTTCCAAGCTTCAACTTAGTAAAGTCAGCTTAGATATGAATTGCCACGCCCCATATCTGAAAAAAAAACACTATTCAGATGTGAAAGGTAAAATGCTTTTCTTACCAAGAAAGGCAAGTGTCAATTCAGCAGCATTTAAAAGTTGATTACTAGTTCTAAATCATTTCCCCAAAGAAATAGTTTGAAGACATATCATTATAATGTGAAAGAGGAAAAGATGAAACAGCATCAGTTCTCCAGGGTATTCTGGGAATCTTACTTGAGACTCAGACAGAAAAGCTCCTTTTAAAATTGACCTTCACTATTAACATTCAAAAGCAGTTTTTTTTTTGTTTTTTTTTAAAACCAATTGCTTCAGTTTTATCACAGCAATTTCAGCTCGCAGGATCTAATTCTGAGTTGTGTTGTTACCAATTCCAGGACAATATCACAATAATACCAGTCCCTATGACCAAGAAAATATCTAAAGCAGCTTTAAAAGAAACCAAAGAAAAGCAAACAAGCAACAAACCTCCTACAATAGCCTATGCATAGCACAGTTATCTTTAATCCAAAGGTTTGGTTGTTTTTTTTAAATGGCTGCCAGGAAGAAAACATGCAGTGTATCTAATGGATGAGAACATTTAAAAGACAAGAATCGAGGAAGTAATCCAACATACTTACCATAAGACCTGGTGGTCCAGGTAGACCTATCGGTCCCTAAGCACAAAGAGAACAATGTTAATTGCATGTTGCAACTTATATTTGGATGCATTGGCAGTTTATTTAAGGCACAGACACAAAAAGAGGAAAAGAGAATTCCCCACAAAAGGCATAAAAAGAAATGAAATGCAATTATCCAAAAATTAACAGTAGTCCCCTGTAGAATATATTGAAGAGGTAAAAATAGAAACCACAACATTAATAAAGGGCGAGATCAGATTATACATGCCCAGATCATTCCCTAATGTGTGGTGGGAAGGGAGAGAAAGTCTTCCTTTCCCTCCCCATCCAGCACCCCCATCCCTATTCCTCCCCCTATCCCAATGCTGGGGGAGGAATTGGCCCCTGGAAGTTGCCCATCCCTGGCCTAGACCATGCAGCTGACTTCTGCATTTTATATGTGTACAATATTTACATCCACACATGGACAGGGAGGGAAGCCAAACTCTTGCTCCCTACATGCATAAGGGAGCAGTCCGGCTAAGAGCAAAGAAACCATACAACCAATATACGAAACCACTCAAAACTCCAAAGAGTGGAGAACTGCCTAGCTTCCAGCTAAGTGTGCTTAGGATCTCAGCCTGAAAGATGAGGTGCTTCATTGCCTCTGGTAGAGAAGCAGGCAGGCTTTAATTCTGTGACGGATCACTCATGAATTCCACTTGTGAGTTTCCTCAGAGAAACTCTTCCAACATGATGGACCGTTATTTAAAAAATAACAATCAAAGCAGCCAATATTAGCGGCTAAATTATAATGCTGTACAGCAATAAAAAATGATTCCGCATATATCAAAATGGCTGCGATGGGAAACCCCGGTCATTCACAGTATAATTCATGACAAGAAGAGGAAACAGAAAGGGTGATTTACCGGAAAACCAGGTAGCCCAACTGGGCCAATAGGACCGGGAAGACCTGGGAAACCTTCAGGACCCTGTAAAAACAAAGATTAGGCTGTAGATTACGGAAATTAACTTGTCGTATTGTAGGTGTTTTAAATAAAGAGTCACTGACATGTTCTCCATTTATTGCTTGCTGCTGGACTTTAATTTAATTAAGACAATCAACAATGCAACAGATTACTAGGCTGAATCCTAACCATAACAAAACCACATTCCTTACCCCTTTGAGCTGGCTACAGGAGCATGGTTCTTCTGGGTCAATGTGGTTTAGACCTGCCAACATTTTAAATTCCAATAGAGAGAGATACAAGTGTACTTGTTTGACCCACGACTGAAAAAGATGCATGAAAACCCAAGTATAGACTTCAACATTCCTATCCATCCAGATTACAGAATCTGGAAACATGGTGTATTAAACTGGAAACAAGCATTGTGCCCATGAGTACCTCCTCATCCTCCTCTCCGCTTGTGCACCAGTTTTAGCACTTCCACTGTGGTTTGTTTAAACTGCAGTTTCCCAATACATCCAAAACTGGAATCTGTGGTTAAGACTCAGCTGACTAACCAGGATATGAAACCAGGATCTGATTCTGTTTGGAACAGACTTCTGTGTTTTCAATAAGGCATGCTAAAAGCCGGCACATGAGTGGGATAGGGAGTGTATGGGTACAAAGCTTGCTCTCACTTAATAGCCAGGGTTTATTTAGCTGAGGTTTTTATGTCTGACCCAACCCAATGTGTACACCATGTCCATTTGACATTGCCATGTAATGAGGCAGTTGTGCGCACATCAACGGCATGCACAGAACTCTGGGAGCAAAAGTTCCGCTAGGAATGGGTGAGAATTTTGTTTCAGTTCATTTTTTTAGAAGAATTTACCAAAGTGTGCAAAGCTCTCCATATTTGGGACAAAAAGATCTTCAGATTTTGAAAAGAAAAAAAAAAAAGAATGTTGGAGAAACTGAAAGGGACAGTTCGGTCCATCCAGGCCCACGGGCTTTGTGTGCTTTGCTCTTAAAAGTCTGGGTTTGAATCCCTGCATATTCAACCACGTTAGTGCTGAATAAGGGTTACCACCTCTTTTTCCTAAAAGGCTCTGCATCTTTAAAAGCTATATGGCGGGCAGGTATATCATGGTCCGCTCCACACTAGGAATAGCTGTACATAGTGAATTTGTCTGTTGCAGATGGGTGAGACTTTAGTATCAGTTCATTTTTTATAAGGATTTACCAAAATTCGCAAAATTCTTCATATTTGGCAGAGAAAGAACTTGAGATTTTAAAAATCTGAATGCGGGAGAAACTGAAAGTTTCTCCCGCATTCGGATTTTTTAAATCTCAAGTTCTTTCTCTGCCAAATATGAAGAATTTTGCGAATTCATCTATTCCCATTTCTTTCTCTGCCGAATATGAAGAATTTTGCGAATTCATCTATTCCCATTTCTTTTACGAATGGTCACAGCAACATACTAAAAGTCACTGCATGCAGAGGTCAGCCCATGCCGTTGGCTTTCACATAGCCACATGCGACACCACAGCAGCTACGACACCACAGGTGGTGTGAGAATTTGGCCCTTCACCATACTGGAAAGGTCGTAGTCGTCAGGGTGATGATATGCATTTTCACATTTTCAAAGTAATTGCATAATTCTGGGAAAGCAAACATCAGTTACACATACGTGTATAAACTTTGGTTCTCTTCATTCATTAACAGTTCGACAAAAACGACAGAAAAATACAAAGCTTTCAACAGAAATTACAATGTCAGGAAAATAAACTTACAGCAGCACCATCCAATCCAGGAAGGCCGTTTTCTCCCTAAAATAATAACAATCATCTTTGATGAAGCAGAAATTAGATTTGCAAACCAATACTATTAAGCAGTTATTTGAGGAATAACAACAACAACAACAACAACAACAACAACAACAACACATAAACAACAAGTTATCTATTTATTGGCCTTCTATTATTATTATTATTATTATTATTATTATTATTATTATTATTATTATTATTTACATTTATTAATCGCCCATCTGGCCGGCAACCAGCCACCCTGGGCGATGTACATAGAATAAAAACAATAAAATACATTTAAAACAGTATAAAAATTTTAAAATCTTAACCCACCCCATATTCCCGCCTGAACAGCCAGGTTTTTAATGAGCGGCGGAAGCTCAGCAGAGAGGGGGCATGGCGGAGGTCACTCGGGAGAGAGTTCCACAGTATGGGGGCCGCCACAGAAAAGGCCCTCTTCCTTGTCCCCACCAGTCTAGCTGCTCTGGCTGAAGGGACAAGGAGAAGGCCATCCGTGGCAGATCTTGCTGAGCGGCCCACTTGGTGTTGCTGGAGACGCTCCTTGAGATAGACTGGACCGGAGCCGTATTGGGCTTTAAAGGTCAAAACCAACACCTTGAATTCGGCTCGGCAAGCAACTGGTAGCCAGTGCAACTCCTTCAGCACTGGCGTGATGTGGTCCCGCCGGCGGCTGCCTTTAACCAGGCGAGCTGCCGCGTTCTGTACCAGCTGTAGCTTCCGAACCATCTTCAAGGGTAACCCCACGTAGAGCACATTACAGTAGTCTAGCCAATAAATAAATAAAATAAAGCATTAAATTCCTTAGATAATTATCCTGCTGTATTTCGTTCTTTCTCTGAAAAGTACTTACCTTCATTCCTTTAAAAGCTCCCTGGGCATAAACAGGCTCACCTTTGGGACCTTTTGGGCCAGGACGACCCTGTATACATAATATAAAAACAAAAACAAAATCCAACCCTTAGCATGCTTGTTTCTCTTAAAAAGAAAAAAAATGGGGAGGAGGGGGGGAGAGATCTGAACAAAGCACCATTTTAACTGTCCTGAAGTCAATGCCAAGAATCAAACAGATCTAAATAGAGGTCATTTGTCACCTAGTAATCCCCAGAGTATTCGACCTGTTGTAAGGATTGTATTTGCTCCCGCTTTGGCCTAGGTCTTTCCCAGAAGACTTACATCAGCCTTGCCCAACCTGGGGCTCCCCAGATGTTTTGGACTACAACTCCCAGGATTCCTGACCATTGGCCATGCTGTCTTTCATTTGTAGCCCTCCCATGTTTTCTCACTGCTTCTTCGATCTTTTTCCTTACCAGGAAAAAATCCATTAAGGAAAAAAGAAAAGAAAAAGATGGAATAACTGCACAATGGCTCCAGATTGTTAGTGCCAGGAGTTCCCTGTCTGGAAGCTGCCATATTTAATTGGGATTTACCCAGTTTGCACCTTTTGGACCAAGCATGGACTCAGACACAATCTGTGGTCAAAGTCGGTCCATGTTTGAGCTCGCAATGTGATTCACGGACCACCAAAAATGTGTTTGACAACACACATATATTTGAAAAATGTAAATGAAGAAATGAATACTTTTCAAAAATGCACACAAATACACTTTAATCAATGGGAGAAGGTGGTGTATATTTCAAAGATGCGCGAAACTGATGTGCAGATTTGGGGAAATGCTCTTGGATTTTCATGCCAAAACAAAACGACAACAACAAAGCTCGCAATCTGATATGGACTCGAGTCGGAACGACCTTTGAGATGGAATTCGGAGAACTTCGGGGAACCCGAGTGTTGCTGATTTGCACATTCCCAATACAAAGGGCCACAAATTGCCCACCCTGGTTTAAACTGGAGATGCCAAGGATTCAACAGGGATGTTGAAGAGTCCTTGGTCTCGAGTCACGAGTCGAGTCACGAGTCTTTGGACCCAAGTCTCGAGCCCGAGTCCTTGGTTCAAAATGGCGACTCACGAGTCACGAGTCACTCCCAAAGCTGACTCCACGAGTCCCTATTAAAATCAATGGGGGTTTTTCCCAACAAAATAAGGCTACTTCAGATGTGTGGTTTAAATAAATTCTAGGCACAAGTGTGTCTTTTTATTTCAAAACTCTGCAACTGATTTTGGCAAGAACAGACCAGGCAGAAAAACCCAAAATAACCAGGCAGGCAGAGGAGGCTGGGAACCCCAGACAGGCAGGCAGAGGCAGCCAAACCCAAAATGTCTGAAAGGTTGCATTTTAGAAAAATGATTTTAAAAAATAAACTTGCTGTACTTCCTAAAACTTATCCATGTTGCATTTGAGGAACATGATTTTTTCTAAATGTTTGGCCCCCATTCTGGAACGGTGAGATCTCATCACAATTCCACCCCCACACTGGTGATGAACTTGCTGGAACCAGAAACACACTCAGAGCAGCCACACAGAGTAATCTCAGGTCCTTCTTCTGCCTCTCCCAAGTACGCAACACATCAATCAAAATAAATCTTGACACACTGTTGGGGCTGCACTCCTGGTAGCCATCCAGCAGCCAAATACCAGCCATCCAGCAGCCTGGTAGCCAAATAGTGTTTGGATGAAGATCCTTTTTTTGCTGTAGTTAATACAGAATGTATGTACGGTTCTGCATTAAACCATTCTACGGTAATTTATAAAATCCATGCAGCAGCTGTACAGAATATATATTTGTATGAAAGATTGAATTGATATTTATAGTACACTGTTTACTTAATATTTGTCATGCCACAAATGAAATGGAGGGCTAGACCAGGGGTGGGCAACATACGGCCCCCTGGCCGAGCAGCGGCACACCTCACTTCCATGCGCTCTTCGCCGGCAATCACGCTCCTCTCCACTCCTTCTGGCACAGCCCAGGGCTGTTGAAGAGTCCTTGGTCTCGAGTCCCGAGTCGAGTCTTGAGTCCCATTAAAAATATTGGGACTCGAGTCCGAGTCGAGTCAGAGGGGGAACTCAGTCCGACTCACGAGTCGAGTCCTCGAGTCCGAGTCCCCATCCCTGGGATTCAAGCTGGGATTTTCTGCTCTACCACTGATTGGACTCTCTCTCTCTCTCTTCCCTGCCCCACTCCTGGAAACGCTTACATACGGAGCTGCCTTATGCCACAACATTGTTCCAGGCAGCTCAGTGCTGCCTGTTTTGACTGGCAGTAGCTCGCCAAAATCTCAGGCTGAGATCTCCATTGCCAGCCCTCCCATCTTCATCTAGCAGAAATGCATATATCAAGGAGTACCGGTGGCCCCTGCACGCCAGGAAATCCATCCGATCCCGAAACACCAGGACTCCCAATCGTACCGTTACAGCCATCCAGGCCGGGCAGGCCTCTTGGCCCTGGCTGGCCAGGGTGTCCCTGTTCAAGGAAAGAAGAGGGAAAATATGCATTAGAATTAGCATTTTTAAAAAACCCAGGCTTAAACTTAAAAGAAAAAAAAAAGCAGCAAGGTAACATATGCTGTAAGAGGAATCCATTTGCATGAATGAATGAAATCAAAGAGCAGGGGGCTTTGGACAAAGTGACCTTCGGTGGGTCTCCTCCTCTGTTGGTGGACCCCACTGGGTTTACCTTGTGTTCCCCAGTCAGCATCTCTCTGAGCAGCCTTACAAGCAGCACTATTTGGAAGAGCTTCTAGCTGCATTTTAATTCCCCAGAATGCCTTGGAATGATGCTACCTCAAGGGAATTTTAGTGGAGCAGCAGGTTGCACATTTTCTTAATAAATACAAATAAATAAGTTGAGATGCCCGAAATTGAACCAAGGATCTCCTGCACTGCAAAGCATGTGCTCTACCACTGAGCTATGGGTTCCATTGGTCATTAGTGAAGTGTGTTGTGCAAGGAGGACCACCAAGATGTTAAACAGTCTATATCAGGGCTCTCCAAACTTGGGTCCCCAGATGTTTCTGGACTACAGCTCCCAGAATCCCTTGCCATTAGTCATGCTGGCTGGGTATGCTGGGAGCTGTAGGCCAGCAACATCTAGGGACCCAAGGTTGGAGAGCCCTGGTCCTTATAAATAAGTGCCCTGCAGATCTTTGGACAGTGATGCAGGAAGCTTAGAAATGCATTCAAGATTGCATTCTAAAACATGTTGGCTCCAGGATCTTGCTTTTTAAAAGTATTTTTTAAATTATTGTTGTTTTTAAATTCTTTTTGTTATGCATTTTCTTCTTGGTTTTATTGTGCTATTTTTATTATTTATGTCTCCCTGAGAGCTTTGGCTCTGGGCAACTCATAAACTGAAATCGTCATCATCATCATCGTTGTCGTCGCCGCCGCCGTCGCAGTAGTAATAATAACAGGAGAAGGAAAAGATTCAAATATTCATATCAAACTCTTATGATTTCCTGATAGAATATGAAGACAACAGTTGTGGATAAAAATAACCAACAAGCACTAAAGAGCAAACGACTCCTGTAATTAAACCATTGGACTCTAATAGGCATACAGTATTATAAAAGTCATATACATTTTAGTACAAAATGTACACATATAAATGTGATTCATGGAATAAGATCCAAATATACACTGCCTACAGGCAGTGTATATTTGGATCTTATTCCATGAATAGAGCAATAAACCCCAGCAAAGGATCCAACAATTAAAAAGCACACATGTGATGTTGAAACCGCAATCTACCCAGACCGCAATCTACCCGGACACTATGCTCAACATCTGGGGCCCTCCTCCGATTGCCACCTCCAAGAGAGGCTCGGTTGGTGGCAATGAGGAGGAGAGCCTTCTCAGTGGTAGCCCCCCAATTATGGAATAAGTTCCCCACTGAGACCTGCCTGGCACCAACCTTACTATCTTTTCGGCGCCAGGTTAAGACTTCCCTCTATGCCAAGGCATTTAATAGTTAGGAGCTCGGAATAGCACGGGGGGGGGATTGTCACCTGTAGGCTCAGTTTTATTAGCTTTTGGATTGTTATTTTAAACTGTGTTTTTAAATTTGGTTTTTAATCTTTTAAACTATTTTGTATGCTTTTATTGTTGTTTTTATGTATAAACTATTGTGAACCGCCCAGAGAGCTTCGGCTGTGGGGCGGTATTGAAATGAAATAAATGAAATGAAATGAAACTAAATACACCAGGTTCTATATTCCTGAATAGGTAATAGGCTATTTCTTTAAAAGTATACACTTACCTATTCAGGAATGCAGAACTTAGTACCTTTCTTTCCAACATCGCATGATGTGCACATTTTAATTGCTGGATCAGATCATATTTGGTGGGCTTGATTTAGGCAGTGTGTATTTGGATCCTATTCCATGTATACACTTTGGAATAAAACGCATATAAGACTTTTGTATGATGACTGGAGTCCGGTGGATCATTTATGAATGGAAAGAGGGGGTTGAAGAGTTTATTTCTGTGCAATTCCCCACACACTCTGAAAAGAGGATTTTGACAGCAGATGGCAGCAGAAATAGCTTTAAGAGGGAGAGCTCATACTGTGCCTTTGGGTCCTCCCTGCAAAGAGAATGTAATATTGATGGCCACTTAGGCTCAAGGGAGCATTTAGTTTTTTTTGAAGGCACCCAGAAGGGCACTACTTATTCTGGGTTACTGCACCATCATACAAAAAGCCACATCAAACTCTCCAGAACAGACGAAGAGGCAGAAAATACTCAAGTGGGGCATCGTCTCCAGTATAGGATTACCGCCGGCGTGCCTTCTGTCCCCAATGAACATGGATGGTCCCGCATAGCCTGATTTTGTAAGGCAGGGGTGCAGCACCTCAGGCTCGGGGGGCAAATCTGGCCTGCCTCGGGTCCAAATCTGGCCCCCTCCAGGTTCTCCAGATGGCCTTTCCCCCAACCAACAATGGTTTGCTGGTTTCCCAGCTTTTGTGCCGTCCCCCGTCCCCCATTCTAAAAGGTTGAAGTACTTCTCCTAAGGCTTAGTTGCTGGCAGGAAGAGCGTTAAGCTAAAAGATGCTGGCATTTTTGGCCCCGCCCTTTATGCCTTTGGCTTCACCCACCATTGGAACGCAGCCCCCGAGAGCTTCTCCAAACTGGGATTCGGTCCTCGGGCTAGGAGGTTCAACACCCCTGCTGTAGATGTCTTGAGCCCAAGATCTGGCTGGTGATTTCAAATTGATGCCCTGTTCCTCACCTTTGCAGCTCATGGCCCTGAGCGGCTCTCCTCCCGCCCCCTTTGCCTGTGGGGCACTGCGTTACTTTCAGTCATGCTCACCACTGAGATGAGGCTCCCTAGGGCTTCTCCGAAATTGAATTCAGCCCTTGGGCTGAAAGAGGTTCCGCCTCCCTGCTTTGAAGGAGAGGCGGAATTCCCACAATCCGGATGAAATGTTGCAGGTTTTGCCATTCACGGCCATGCAGTTTTCTAGATTCCACCTCACCCCCAGAACCCAAATGCATAGTGGATTTCTTTTCTTTCTTTTTTTAAAAGCCATTTCAACTATAAAACCGCTTCAACTACAGAGCCACCGACACCTGAATGCCCACAGGGGACAAATGATGCCACCCGCAGGATTACATCAGCATGGTGTCATTTTCAGGGGCTCCTTGGCTCCCCTGAAAATGGGTTTCAGTGC
This sequence comes from Shinisaurus crocodilurus, assembly GCA_021292165.1. NCBI lineage: Eukaryota > Metazoa > Chordata > Lepidosauria > Squamata > Shinisauridae > Shinisaurus > Shinisaurus crocodilurus. The sequence goes on from CM037883.1 coordinate 27,402,861, forward strand.
CAAGCCAGGATTTGGTCCAGGAAATGTAGCATGTTTTGTGAATGGACTGTTTGTTTGTTGGTTGGTTTGGTCCTCTTCTTCTCCATCTTATCCTCACAACCCCCCCACCAAAATAGGGCAGACATTCGAATGCATTGTCACCACCACGGGGGCATGCAATCGGCCCAAGATGATCTAGTCACCAAAATAAGGCAGACATTCGAATGTACAACAACTCTCTAAAGTAGGTTAGGCGGAGAGTCCGTGACTGGCCACAAAGTCACCCAGTGAGCTTCATGGCAGAGTGGAGACTAGAACCCAAATCTCCTGTGTCCCAGTCCAACACTTTAACCATTATGCTACACACTGGCTCTGTTTCCTGAGCAGTTGAAGCCACTGCAGAACCAATAAAGCTGTTGTCATCATCAAGGACCCTGAAGCAGACGCAAGTGGCCAAGTCCAAACACTGGGGCAGGAGCAAGCAGCAAGCTGGCACTCTCCTCCAGATGTTTTGGACTATACCTCCCACAATCTGTGACCACTGGTCACGCTGCCTTGGACTTATGGGAGTTGTAGTCCAAAACACCTGGAAGGCACCAGGTTGCCTAGCCCTGCACTGGGAGGACAGATAACAGGGCCCTCCTCTCCCATGCCTTCCCACTAGATCTGTGAGCTGCCATTTACATTCCCACAAGGTCCCACATTGAGGCAATTTCTGAGTCTGAGTCACTGCACAGCTGCCTGGCTCTGTATTCACTTGCATGTCCAAACCTCCCACATACAGTTGGGCCACTTCTGGAACATCGCCTCCAGAAGGCATTCTGGAGTTAATGTGCAATCAATGTATACTATTAACTGTACAGTCAGCCAGTTAATACTATAAATTAGTATAGAGCCAGTTAATACTGTCCATTAGTATAGTAACCACATTGCCATATATATAATATTCAATCAAAGTTGGCAAAAGCCCGACAAAAGAATTATTATTGGAAAACCAGTCCTCACTGGTAGAAATCTGTCTGAGTGTGGAAAGCTAAGCAGGGTCAGGCCTGGTTATTACTTGGATGGGAGACCCCCTCCTCTAGTTTCCTGCATTGAGCAGGGGGTTGGACTCGATGGCCTTGTGAGGCCCCTTCCAACTCTATGATCTATGAATCAGAACTTGCCGATTTTTCCAACTCTTCATATATACCCTTCCCCATCTCCCTCGTCCCTTAAAAGTTAATCCTTCAAAAACAAACAACAAAACCAACCCAGATATTGTAATCTCTGTGCTAACTTTGGTTTTGTAGGAAAGTATCTAATGTCAACACCCCGTCGGGTAATAAAATGGGCTGTGATGACTCAAGGCAAACATATGCAATTCTTCATGCATATATTTATGTATATAGATTTATAGCCAGAAGGCTGTATATATCTCCTGGGGATAAGCTGATTTGGTGGAAATGGGAATTACATGTGTTCGCAAAGAAAGGCCAGCACCTCCTACCCTATGCAGATAACTAGATAACAGGATGGATTCTTTATGGGATAAATTATCTTCTCTTTTACATCAGTGTAAACATCCTGGAGTAGCTTTCTTAATCCTCAGATGGCACTTCTAGATGCAGAGTTAGCTTGGAGCTCAAGTGAGCTCAAGAGCTCTTGGAGCTCAAGAAAGCCAGTGTGGCGTAGTGGTTAGAGTGTTGGACTGGGACTCGGGAGATCCAGGTTCTAGTCCCTGCTCAGCCATGAAACTCACTGGGTGACTTTGGGCCAGTCACTGACTCTCAGCCTAACCTACCTCACAGGGTTGTTGTGAGGATAAACTGGAGAGGACCAGGAGGAGGATTATGTAAGCCGCCTTGGGTTCCTTGCAGGAGAAAAGGCGGGGTATAAATATAATAAATAAAGAAATAAATAAAAAGTGATACCAGTCATTGCTACAGATCACTTTGTTTGTGCATTTCACAAGTGAAGCACACAGCAGAATGAAGTGGTAGAATGGACTACACCACATCAGGGGGAAACTGGGGTGGTGCCAGGTACCGAAAAGATCCGGGGCTCAGGCCACAGGACAAAAAAGAGAGCAAAAAAGGCATGAATTTGCATATGCTAATTTACATATGCTCTAAAGTGTGTGTGTGTGTGTGTGTGTGTGTGTGTGTCCTTAAAGGACCCTGCCTCCTAACCCCCTATTTTTGTAAAAAGGGATGTATAAGGAGGAGGACGGCATTTGATTTCAAGAAAAAAACCTCAAGCACAAAGATTCAAAGGGGGGGGGGCAGCAGGAGGTGAAGCACACATGGACAAAAAGCCAGCTAATCCAGAGGGATCAGATGCAACAGAGATCATCAGGGCCCCAGTACCTTTATTTTGGCAAGTGCCCATGGACAGCAGGGTGCTGGGGCAGAGGGCCTCCCAGAGATTTGGGGCTCCAAGTGAAAGATTCGGGGCTCCTAGTGGGCCACCCCTTAACACCACATTTGGAGTGTTCACCTATGTAAAAAAATATATCCCTGCAGACAGAAAACAAACATAGCAGGCATCTTCCTGATGTGGAGGTGTTCTATGTGCTGGCAGGTGGGGAATTAAAGCAGAGGCGTGTTCAAAAATGTGATTCCCTCTTCGAAACTGCATGATAGCGGTGCGCGTGGGCACCACTCTTGGCACCCAACAGGCTCCCTGCCTCTCTGGATTTTCATTCCTTAAGATTTTTTAAAACTAATTTTCTTTTTAACTGGGAGGGTGGCATACCGCAGGGCAAAGCGCCACCCTCCAGTACCATCGTCATTTGGGCTCAAAAGGGTGGTTTTGTATTTTGTCTTTCGGAGCTCAGACCCCGCTTCTTCCTTCTACTGAGGTTCTTGGGCAAGTTACTTTTCTTTTAGTCTCGGCAGTTTGACTTCTGGGCAATGAACGTTTTGTGACTGGCCATGCCTGACATGACAGCCATTTTATGAATGGGCAAGCCCCGCTGGGCAGCCATTTTGTGAGAGCGCCCATGACCCTCTCTCAAAAATAAGCAAATGCGCCCACACCGACCCAAAAGAAAGTGGAAGAATACTAAGATGGAAGAATAGATTCTGTTCTTCCATCTTAGTATTCTACCACTTCATTCTGCGGCGAGTGTAAAGCCAGCCTATGTGTTTTGCTAAGATAAGCAGCATTATGCCAGCTGGTGAGGCATTGCAATGGGCTGCTTACGGGCAATTTTTACAGTTCACCTGAGCGGTCTATTCACATGAGCAGAGTGCAATGTGGGAGGAGGGAATTCACATAACTGTGAAGTGGAAATTACCATGAACGAGGAATTTTAACACGGACATTTCTGGTCATGGAAGTTCACCCACCATGACATTCCCAAACAGTCCAGGAAATGATCCTAAGAATACTTGACTGCTGAGTCAAGACTGGCATCAACAAATAGATTGTGAAATCAAGATTACTGCACATTGCTGGGAAATTAGAAACTACCAAGAGCCATGAGGCTGGAAGTTACTAGGGATAGATAGGGCTTTCTCAGTGGTGGCCCCACACCCATGGAACTCCCTGTCCAGATAGATAACGTATGGCCTCATCACTGCTGGCTTTTAAAAAACACAAAAACACATGCCCAAGGACACAGTAATTCCAGTCTGCATTTAGTGCTTAAAAATCGTTAGCTGCTGCTGTCTGGGCATGATGTGTGTATTTCGATTTGTACGTTTGCGTTTCTGTAATATTATAATCTGCCTTGCGAGGGCAGTATGGCCTGAAAAGTGGGTTTAAAAATATTTTTTATATAAATAAAAAATAAGATTTAGGAGCCACTGAACTAGAGCACTAAACTGGAACAGAAAATCTGGTAAAAGTGAAAGGAGCATGAAGATAGCTCTGTATCGCTTCTGAAAAGTGAGCTGTTTTCTATCGGACACACTATACAGTTGTCTGAACTAATTAACATCTTTTGTCTTAAAAGAAAAACACAATAACGGAGCTTTCAATGATACAAACAGTTTTTTGTTGGGGAAAAAATCAACTCAAAAAATTATTATAGTACTACATTGTACACATAGCCTGAAGGGAATTTATACAAACTTTTTAAATAATTAGGGACATGTATTTTTGGATAAGGGATTCTCAACTTGTAATATGATTATATGCCAGATTGAAATTGTATGGGGCAAGCTTTACCCCGGGTCCTTTCCCTGCTTCTACAGGTGTCGGATTAGTAAAAGTCAACCTGTACTAGGATGAGCAAGATAAACAAGAAAACTAAACGTGCTTAACACATTTTAAACATTTTATGTCTTGGACTGAAACACTGCATTAGGTAAAAGTTTGCATTGGGCATGCTTTTGCACAATTAATGTGATTTTTGCTATTGCATGCATGCTGTTAATAGTCAAACCTTGGCTCATACTCCGTTAGTTTGAGAGCTGATGTCAAAGAAGAACAGAAGAACCGCCCTGCTGGAGCAGACCAAAGGTCCATCCGAGACAGCATCCTGTCTCCCACAGTGGCCAACCAGGGCCATGGAAGCAAGAGCCCTTTCTCATTGTTGACTCCAAGCAACTGATATTCATTGGTATACTACTTCTGAACATGGAAGTTCCATTTAGCTATCAAGCCAGTAGCTACTGAATAACCAAACCTCCAGGAATTTGTCTAATCGCCTTCTAAAGTCATCTAAGCCAGTGTTCTCCAACCTTGGGACCCCCAGATGTTTTTGGCCTACAACTCCCAGCATGCCCACAACTCCCAGCATAGCTGGCTGGGGCATGCTGGGAGTTGTAGGCCAAAAACATCTGGGGGTCCCAAGGTTGGAGAACACTGATCTAAGCCACTGGCCATCGCTTCATCTTGGGACAGAGATTTCAAGTTAGTTAACCATGCATTGTGTGTGAAGAAGTATTTTCTCCTTCCTCCAATTTCACGGAATAACCCTAAATTCTAGTATTATGGGAGAAAGAGACCAGACAAACAAACAACTTATCTATTTGTGATGCATAATTTTAGGAACATCTACCACGTCCCCCACTTAGTTATTTCCCCCCCCTAGCCTAAAAAGCCCCCAAAGGGCTTATCCTCTGCTGATAGGGAAGGTATTTGATCCCCTTATGGCAGGGGTGGAAAACTGTTCAGGCTCTGGGAAGGGAGGGATTGCCACCTAGGCACCCTGGGGGCCAGATGATGTCAGGCAGTGAGCCCCTCCCACCTGAAGCTCTCCCCCACCCCCTGAATCCCTGCTCACGGATGTCATCATCTTTTCCTGCTGAGTGCTAGAGGCTGCCTTCTTCTAGCACTGAGCACAGAAACACCACTCGTATCTCCAATCTGTGACTGGAGATAAGAGCGGGCTTTCCCTTCTCACTGCTAAAGAAAGGCAGATTTTCTCTAGTGCTGAGGATTGGGGAGGGTCTGGGGCAAAAATTGGCAGGTCGGATGAGGAACCCCCACAAGGTTTGGCCTGCGGGCTGGAGGTTCCCCCATCCTTTCCGGCCTTTTGTGTTAAGGGCAACCAAAACTGCACATGGTGGCTGTGCTACACATGGTTATCAATACACAGTAATCCGGGGTTCTGCACGGAGTAGTGACCTCTTTCTTTAACACAGCACCTTGAGAAAGGTCTGCTTTCTAACTTGGAGAGGCTGAGGCTGCAATCCTCTACACATTTCCCCCCGGGAGCAAGACCCTTTGAAGTCAACGGGGCCTCTACTTCTGAGCAGACAACCTGGATGGAATTGCACCGTTGATGCAATTTATGACTTCTCCATGAGGTACTCACAAAACACTGAAGAAAGGGGCCAATGCAGGCCTAATTTAATAAGCAGCTTTGTATATTATGGGAACTAAGGGGCCCCTCTGGTGAGTGCTGGATCCTGCTTTTAAAACAGCCGGAGGCGTTTGCTGGTTTTCCCCCCCCCCCCCTTTCTAAACAGAGCTGATAGAAGCCATTCCATGTGCTGCAATGTTTCCATTAAGGAAGCCTTGTATATTCAGCTGAAACGGTATACATCGTCCATGCTCGGCTTCCAAACTCCTGAACCTGGTTCCATGGGAAAAACTAAACAGATGCAGCAGGGCGAAGGATGTTAACCAGTACATCTGTGGTTAACAGCTCATAAACACAGGCGGCGGCGGCAGCGGCTGCCAGGAGATTCCATCGGCCCAGCTGCAACAACACGAGAAGCCGGCAACTCTACCTGGCAGTCAAACATTTCCTGCATGACCTTTGGTGGCCCTTTCACCCTGAAACAGCTCCCCTTGCGCAAAGGCCTGCCAGACCCCTGGAAGACTGATCCCGTGGGTTTCTCGTGCAATCACAGCCAATACGCACAGTTCGCCGTGGGATTGTACTCGGAGCAATCCAGTTCGTTTGCAGGCCCAGTCTAAAGTGCTGGTCTTAACAAGGGTGCAGAACCTTTTGGACCCAAGGGCCACCTCCAGTGTCGGCTTTAGGGACAGGGGCCATACATGGGCACACACTCTTCACACGCACACACTCTTCACACGCACACGCACACCTCCCCTCCCTGCCCACCGAGATCTAGGGATTGGTGGGAGGGTGTGGATGGAGGTTAAAGCCTCTCCCATCCCTCAGCGAATTTCCACCGATATTGCTGTTTCCCTGCTGCTACTAGCCGCAGGAAAATAGTGACCTTGGAAGCCAGGGAACCGTTCCCGCCCGCACTATGCTGGGCTGTGGGGAAAAGTGGGTGAGGACTTAGGGATGTGTGATGAATCTGTTTGGGGGTGTGTGTGGAAATCCGTTGGATTTCCTCAGTTCAGCCCCCTGGATTTCGTTCCGCTTCACCTGCGCCGGCTCCAACTCGCTGCAGTGCGAGTTGAGACAGCTTGCGGACCTCCCGTCTGTAAGACGGACCGTGATTGGCATATTTTTCTCCAACCGCCAATGGAATTTGCGCAAAACAGTGCCTGGAGAGCACGTGGTTCTAATGCAAATTGTGCAATTTGTGCAAATCTCGCCAAGCCACGCGCTCTTGGGGTGCCATTTTGCACAAATTCCATTGGCAGTTAGGGAAAAATACACAAATCGCGGTCCGGTCCGCAAAAAAATATATATATATGACTCAGCCCGCTTCTGATCATTGCTCGGAGAACTCTGAGCTAAGGGCTGCATACCGCCCCAGAGATGTAGGGAATGCATCCCTGTATCAAATCCCTAAACGGCTTTGGATCGGGTTGTCTCCTCCCACATGTCCCTACCTGAACCGTAAGATCTTCAGAGGCCCTGCTCCAAGTGGCCATGCTGCATGAAGTGAGGTGGGCAACTACCAGGGGGAGCCTTCACAGCAGTGGCATCCCAATTATGAAACAGCCTTCGCAGGCAGGCAGCTCTGCTTGCCTGGCGCTAGCCCGGGTCATTTCGGCTCTAGATGAAGAATTCTGTTCCAGGCTTTCTAAATCACTCACAGAGTCCAGGTCTCTCAGTTTTAAAATCGGTGCCTTTTCATTTGGGGCACCGTTTTAAGTTTCGTTGTATTTTATGTTGCTTCTGATGGCATGGTTTTAATGGTCTATTTTGTAATCCATTTTTTAAAAGTCTGATTATTTAACAGCAGTCTCCAACCTGGTGCCCTACGGATGTTTGGGATTTCAAATCCCATCCGCCCCAGCCATCAGAGCCAATGGTCAGGAATGCTGGGAGCTGTAGTCCAAAACATCTGGAGGACACCAGGTTAGTTTATTATAAGTCAGTGTGAGAGCCGGTGTTGCATGGCGGTTAGAGTGTTGGACTGGGACTCGGGAGACCCAGGTTCTAGTCCCCACTCAGCCATGAAGCTCACTGGGTGAGTTTGGGCCAGTCACTGACTCTCAGCCTAACCTACCTCACAGGGTTGTTGTGAAGATAAATTGGAGAGGAGGAGGAGGATTAGGTAAGCTGCCTTGGGTTCCTTGTAGGAAAAAAGGCAGGATATACATATAAGAAATAAATAAATAAGCCACATGGCTTATACTATGGGGCAGCTTACAAATGAAGTATAGAAATAAGCAGGGGAAGTATCACTTTTTCTCAAGGGGAATTGCTGTGGTCTCCACGAGGGAGGAAAAATCAAGGGGTTTGCCCAGCAAAATAGACTGGTGTGGATCCATAACCCTGTTCCTTATTTATGGGACAAGAGGACCACAAGCTAACAGTGGAGAGGCAGTTTATCATCTATGAACGTATGAAGCAGTCTCTGACCCAACTCAGACCATTGGCCCATCTAGCACAGGGATGGAGAATGCGTGGCCCTGCAGATGTTGTTGGACTGCAGCTGCTATCATCCCTCATAAGAACATAAGAAGAGCCATGCTGGATCAGACCAAGGGTCCATCTAGTCCAGGGCTCTCCAACCTTGGGTCCCCAGATGTTGCTGGACTACAGCTCCCAGAATCCCTTGCCATTAGCCATGCTTGCTGCGTATGCTGGGAGCTGTAGACCAGCAACATCCGGGGACCCAAGGTTGGAGAGCCCTGATCTAGTCCAACATTCTGGTCACAGAGTGGCCAACCAGGTGCCTGTGGGATCCAACAAAAAGGACATGAGTGCAACAGCACCCTCCTGGTTGTGTTCCCCAGCAACTGGTACACATAGGCATACTGCCACTGATACTGGAGGTAGCATATAACCAGCAGGACTAGTAGCCACAGATAGCCTTCCCCTCCATGAATTTGTCCAATCCCCCTTTAAAGCCGTCCAGACTGGTGGCCATCACTGCATCTTGTGGAAGTGAATTCCATAGTTTAACTAGGTGCTGTGTGAAGAAGTCCTTCCACTTATCTGTCCTGAATCTCCCACCAACCAGCTTCATGGGATGACCCCATTGGGTTCCAGTATTATGAGAGAGGGAGAAAAATGTCTCCCTATCCACTTTCTCCACACCAGGCATAATCCTGTACACCTCTATCATGTCTAATGTCTATCATGGCCCTCATCACACTGGCCATGCTGGTGGGAGCTGCATTCCAACAACGGCAGGGTCACACTTTCCCCATCCCTGATCTGGCCCAGCAGGTCTCTCCCATTTTTACTTCCATATGATCCTTTCAGCTCAGGGGTGCCGAACATATTTTGAGCTTAAAGATCTTCCTGCCAGCAACTAAGCCTTAGGAGAGGCACTTCAACCTTTTAGAAAAGGGGCAAAACATGCAAAAGTCAGGAGGTCACCAGATGATCGGTGGTTGGGGGAAAGAGGCGTGGCCATCTGGGGAAGCCTAGAGGGCTGGATTTGGTCTGCAGGCCCAAGGTACAACACACTTGTCTTCAATAGAGATGCTGGGATCGAATTTGGGACCTTCTGCATGCGAAACATATGCTCTACCCCTGAGCGACGGCACCTCTCCTATTCCAGCAAGTGGGGGCTCTTATGGACATAGGGCACCGCCTTATATCAGTTAAGACTGGTTGGCCATCTAGCCCAGGATTATCTGTTCTGATTGGCAGCTGCATTGCTGGGGTTATTGGGACTACTGAATAAATCAGAAACACAACAAGAGGGGAAAGCACTTGCGTGTCATGAAACAAAAGAGAGAAAGTTCTCAGGTGCTGGAAGAAAATATTTATTCTGCCCAACGTCTTTCGGAAAAAAATATTTTCCCTCCTCGTGGGCCACTAATCTATCTTCAGATGTGTTGAAAGAAGAATCCTTTCAATGTCTCTTCTGTGTTGAGATTGGGGGTGGGCAATCCGCTGGATCCGACCCGCCTCCGGCTTGGCAGATGCCGCTGCTGCTCCCACTGAACTGGGCTGAAAGCAGGCGTGCACCACACCGTTCGCTGGACTCCTGGGTTCCCGGTGGGCTGCTGTTTACAAAGAAAATGCCTTAAGATACGTCGGAAGCAGCTGCAAGTTGTGCAAATTATGCAAATTGCGGCCGCTTTGGGCATATCTTAAGGTATTTTCTACAAAAACTGTGGCCCGCTGGGAACTCGGAAGACGTGAGAATGCGAGTTGACACTAGGGAAGAAGTAGTAGTAGTAGGCGATCACTCGTGACAGAGTAAGATTGTCTTCCAGGAGAAAATTACAAAAAGGAGATTTTAAAAGGAGGAAATTCTAAAGAAAATTGTGTAGGCTCTAGCAATGGGTCCGTAAGTGACTGTGGAGGCCAATTCTAGATCTACACAGCTTCCCACAGTGAGGACACAGGTTACCAGATGGAAGATGGTCCTGTAAAGGATTTGTTTGATGTGCTTTTCGCTTAGCACGTTTCTCCCTTTCACCTTGCACTCGGGCTTCTTCAAAGTCCATGGAATCTTTGTGAAAGGCCAACCTCCATTTAGATTGTTCATGGGCCAGAGCTTCCCAGTTTTCGATGTTTCTACTGCATTTTTTTGGATTAGTCTTAAGAACCTCTTTAAACCTCTTATACTGACCACCGATATTCCGCTTTCCATCCTTGAGTTGGGAATAAAATAACTGCTTTGGGAGACGGCAATCTCTTTGGGAAGAGGTAACCAGGATGGAGTTCGGTGGGTCAAGCCTGGCTCATCCGCTGGATTTCCACCCCCCGAACAAAATCCTCACATATCCCCTAGTTGAAATGTTCAAAAACATTTTTTTTTTTTAAACAGTTCTTGAACATTTCAACACAAGAAAAGAAATGGGAAGGATTCTTTTTTCAATACAGCTGAAGATGGATAAGCAGAAAAAGATTTTTTTCCTAAATGCATCGGTCAGAGTAAATATTTTCTTCCGGCACCCGAGAACTTTCTCTTTTGTTTTGTTGCTACTGAACAGCATCATGGAGGGGACAGGTTGAGATATATCCTGCATCTTAACTCCAAAAGGGGACCATACTTATAATGTGACCAAAATACTAATAACAATCATAATTAATAATAGGCAGCAATATTTCCACGCTTTGTACACGTAAAGATTAAAAACATAGAGAGACTTACAGGAACTCCATATATTCCTTGGAATCCGGGAACCCCCATTGGGCCCTAAAAGGACAAAAGGAGCACAACTGAGGTTTCATCTTATCCATAAATCTGAGCACCATTAGCAAGATATGCTGGTTTAGAACACCGGGTTGGGGTGTTGTTGTTGTAATCAAAGATGGGTTCCTTCAGGGGATCACAGTACATATTATTTCATGCACACGCTATCCTGTTATAGGGCACATCTTTCACTCTGCCACCACACAGGCAAAAAAAGTCCAGGGCGGTCTTTCAGCATTTGTAAGCAATTTAGGGGCACGGATTAACTTACCTTATCACCCTTCAGTCCAGCTGCACCTGGAACTCCTGTAGTCCCTTTCTCTCCCTTTTGTCCTCTCAAGCCCTCTGGTCCAGTAAATCCTGGAGCACCCATCAGTCCTTGGTTTCCAATTGGCCCCGGCCGACCCTAAGGAGGAGGAATAGATCAATCTTTTCAGATTTTGCTGAATAATCCTATGTATGCCACCCTCCAAATCACCCTCAAATACACCATGAGAAACTACTGAGAAAGCAACACTCATCGGGAGTACTGCGTAGACAAATGGGGATTACTCAAAGGAAGGCAATGAAGATGGTCAGAGGGATGGAAAGGAAGTCCTATGAGGAAAGGTCCAAGGAACTGGGTACGTTTAGCCTACAGAAGAGATGACTGAGGGGGGGCGGGGAATGTGAGAGAATTCTGAAGGGCTCTGACATAGAAGCGGGCAAAGATTGGTTCTCTGTTGCCCCAGAGGGGAGGACTAGATTGAAATTAGTGTTTCATGACCATCCATGCCCACCATTTTTATATAATTTTACTATAAAAATCAAATATTAATATATTTTATATAATTATAGCTAATTTAATTATATTTTTAACTTTTGTATATTCATATTTATATGTTTCAATTGTACCAGTTTTAATGTTGTAATGCCATCTTGAGTCCCAGTATTGAGCAAAAGGTGGGATATAAATAAATATAATAATAATGATGATGATGATGATGATGATGATGATGATGGCACCCCATCGCAGCCAGCACGGAAAGAACCGCACCACCTCCTTCTCCAAGGTCACAAAGCATGGTCAGCTTCATACAGGAGAAGAATAGGCATTCCGTTCAGCCAACGAGAGCCAGGGGGAGCAGGAGAAGAATAGGCATTCCGTTCAGTTGTATGTACTGAAAGTTACAGTAGGGGATGATTATTAAGGAGATTAGCCAGAAGCTTCTTGGAAAAGGTGAGTTTTGAGGAGGGATGAAAAAGAAGAGGCTGACACCGGTATTCTAGGCAGGGATGGGGACTCGGACTCCAGGACTCCACTCATGAGTCGGACTGAGCCCCCCCTCTGACTCGAGTCGCACTCGAGTCCCAATATTTTTAATGGGACTCGAGACTCGACTCGAGACCAAGGACTTGTCAACATCCCTGCTTGATGTCACCTGCAGGTGCTGTCTGGACCTAGTTGCAGTAACAATCCAAGTTTATTTTTTAAAATCATTTTCCTAATGCAACCTTTCAGACATTTTGGGTTTGGCTGCCTCTGCCTGCCTGTTGGGGTTCCCTGCCTCCTCTGCCTGCCTGGTCTCCTCTTAACCAGTTCCACAGTTTGAATTGTCCAAGACAAAGGCCTCTGCCTGCCTGCTTTGGGGTTCCCTGCCTCCTCTGCCTGCCTGCTTATTTTGGGTTTGTCTGCCTGGTCTGTTCTTGTCAAAATCAGTGGCAGAGTTTTGAGATAAAAAGGCACACTTGTGCCTAGAATTTATTTAAGCCACACATTTGAAGTAGCCTTATTTTGTTGGGGGAAAACCCCCATGGATTTTAATAGGGACTCGTGGAGTCAGCTTTGGGAGTGACTCGGGACTCGTGAGTCACCATTTTGCACCAAGGACTCGGACTCGAGACTCAGGTCCAAAGACTCGTGACTCGAGACCAAGGACTCTTCAACATCCCTGATTCTAGGACAGCGTTCCAGGTATAAGGGGCAACCAAGGAGAAAGGGCAGGGAGAGGGTGTCATGCAGAAGATGGAGCAGACTTGTCCTCTGTTGCTCCTAAGGGCAGGACTAGAACCGATGGGTGGAAAATGCAGATTTTGGCTAAACATTAGGAGGGGAGCAGATTTTGGCTAAACGTTAGGAGACATTTCCCATTAATAAGAGCTGTCCAGCAGTGGAACAGACTGCCTCAGGTGGTGGTGGCTTCTCCTTCGGTGGGGGTATTTAAACAGAGGCTGGACGGCCATCAGTCAGGGATGCTGTTGCCACACCCTGCAGTGCAGAACCTGCATTGAGCAGCAGGTTGGACTAGATGGTCTCTGAGGTCCCTTCCAACTCTATGATTCGAATGTAGGTTATCAGGAGACCTTCCGACTGCTGAGGGTGCTGGTGGAGCTGAGAAGCGGAGGCTATGGGCAGTGGTGCCGACAGAGGAGGACTTTGGGGCAGACATTTGGGGCTCCACCCAGCAAAATGAGCAGGAGGGCGCCCAAACACAGCAGGGCCGGCTTACCACATTACCAGCCTCCAACCCATAAGACCGTGTGAAGTAAAATACCTATCATCTAAAGCAAGGGTAGGGCAGCCTTTCTGGGGTTGTGGAGGACACATTTGGCAATTTGAGAAACCCTCATGGGCACCACCACAAAATGGCCACCATGGGAGGCACGGCTAACTGCAAAGGACAAGTGACTCACCCAAAAGACTGAGTACAAGGCTGAGGTGTAAGCCTCAACACACCAATGACTCCTTTGAACCCATGCTTTTCAGCAGTCAGCACCAACATAATTAATTTAATTAGTTAATTAAAAAAAGTGGAAGGGGTAAGGCACCGTCATGGGCACCACATTGGTGTCCATGGACACCATATTGCCTACTCCTGATCTAAAGAGCTCCCTCGCCCCGGGAAGACCTCTCGTAAAACAAAAACACCCTGCCCCCACGCCCAGGTAGCTGCAGAGTCTAAGGCAGTGTTCTCCAACCTTGGGTCCCCAGATGTTTTTGGCCTATAACTCCCAGCATGCCCCAGCCAGCGTTGCTGGCTGGGGCATGCTGGGAGTTGTAGGCCAAAAACATCTGGGGACCCAAGGTTGGAGAACACTGGTCTAAGGGCTTCTCTACACAAGGCATTTATTGTGCACTCATGATCCCTCATTCAGGGAAGTTTGTGGGGCCTTTTCACGATGACGTCATCCTCCAGGTCCTCTCCCGTTTTTCCAGCCATTTTCACGGTTTTTTTTTTTAGAGTGATCAAAGCCAGGTATTAAATTTCAAACAGGAACTGAAAGCCTCGTGTAAAGTCGCAGTTCCACCACACTGCAGCCATACCACAGTGCCACCTCGTGGTTGGTTAATAGAATATATAGAGGGGCAGAGAAATACTAAATCCTGGGGGTGGGGTGGGGGGACACCCTGTGAAAAGGACACACTTTTCTTCCTGCAACGAAAAAGGAAGAAGAATCCTCAGTAAAGTGGTGGTTTAAACCCTTCATGTAGAGAAGCCCTGGAATTACCTCCGTGCATCGCTGATTATAGGCAGGGATACATTTGGGATATGAGAGCAGAGAGATAACGAAGATGAAGACAAGGAGTTTGTGCAACGGAACTGGAGATTCAGAGGTAAGACATAAAAATGGAATGTGCAGACACACCGTCATGTGATCAAGAGGTCACATGCAAAAATCCCTGGAAGAGCCCTTTAGTCAACCCACCCAGGATCTCTGAAAGCCTCCTGTTTTCCGTTGGTATAATGGAGCTTAAAGCACTGCTACAGCTCTTCATAACAGTGCATAATTTCATTTAAACTACATTAAGCTTATATAAGATTAGCCTGATGAACAGATGTTACTGTCGAAGTGTCAGGAAGTTGGAATTCATGACCCTGAGTTTCCTTTTGGTTCTACGATTCTAAATGTTGCATAATAATGCAACCCTGATGTGCCATGTGAAATTGCAAGCAACCCAGTGGTGCGGCTCGGAATAGACCTTGGAGCCAGAGTCCAAGGCCCTATAGAGTGTGTGTGTGTGCGCGCGCACACACACGCAAATAACCACCCAGAGAGTGGCAAGTGCAGAAGCAAATTCCATTCTATTCTTGTAGTCATGACACCTGCTATGACTTAATTGAGTTTAAAATGCAAAACTGCTCAAGCTCAGATAGTTTCTGTTTTGCTTTTTAAATCAACTGTCGGCAAACAGTTTTGTCGCAGTTGTAGTTCTAACGCATCAGGGATGTAGAAGCAGTTTAAAAGCATGGAATACCGGTTGGAGGGGGCGACAATGTGAGTTGTGTGCTTCACAACTGAAGCAATATATATGGCTATCAAAACCGGGGGGGAGGGCATAGAGAATGAAGTCCGGGGTCTAAAATTACCTAACTGCAGCACTGATGCAACCAGTTTCCAAATCTGATCACCAGTAGCTTCAAGACCTCTGCGGTGGGGGAATTAAGCATGGAGGTCTGTGCTCCAGGGGCGGTACTAGGTATTGAAAAGATCTGGGGCTCAGGCCCACAATACCAAAAAATAAAATAAAATGCACAATCTGCTAATTTACATATGCTCTAAAGTCTCTGTGTGTGTCTTTAAAGACCCCGGTCTCCTAAGGACACCCCTATTTGTAAAAAGGGATGTATGGACAGGGGAGAGGAGGGCATTTGTTTTCAGAAAAAAACCTCAGGCACAAAGATTCGGGGGGGGGGCAGCAGGAGGGGAAGCACATGTGGACAAAAAGCCAGCTCATCCAGGGGGATCACATGCAACAGAGATCCTCAGGGCCCCTGTACCTTTATTTCAGCAGGTGCCCACGGACAGCAGGGTGGTGGGGCAGATGACCTCCCAGAGATTCGGGGCTCCAAATGAAAGATTTGGGGCTCCAGCCCTAGTGGGCCACCCACTAACACTACCTATGTTGTGTTCTAATCCAACCTGCTCTCGCACCCCTACCCCAGGAAAGAAAGAAAGATGACTCACTGTTCTTATTATTTTATACTTATATACTTTCTAAGGGAGATTTTAATAGCGCTTCAGGATTTAGCCCAGTACCCCTGTGTTGCCTCCAGAAACACAGCAAAATGTTGCTTAATCTCCCTGGTAATGTGGTTAAGCCATGATAATCTAATTCTTATGAATTTCATTTAAATCCGTTTGAAGTCTGTGAGGATGGCTGGCAACAATATTTTCTGAACAGTAGACTAAAGAGAAACTGTTGCCTTTAAACCACTGTCAACAAAATCTACATCCAACCAAGCAGTCAACCTTTCTGTGTTTGGTGTTTGCAGCACAATTAATTAACTTTATTGTTAGCAGAACAGGAACCCCCTAAAAAGCCAAGCGAAGCACAAGGCAAGAGTTGCTTCCTTGATGGAATGCTAACCCAGTATGATGAAGATTTCATTTCTAGCTACTAAACAACTTTCAGTGAGGACTCTTTCGTTGTATAAGCATTTGGAGTCAAGCCTAGGGGATTTTCCTTGGGTCTTATGAACATTTGCACATTTGTATTAGATTATGCCATAGACTGTGCTGGGTGGGGCATGATGGGAGCTGTATGTAGTCCATCATATTGCCTGAACCATAATGTTTGGCATGGATACCAAATGTATCTAACTAACTGACTTTAAGGGTTAATTTGAATAGGACACTGAGGCAGTCATTGATTAGGTTCAGACAACACGATAACCCACACTCAAGGGTTGAGTGTGGGTTTGAGTTTGGGTTATTCTTGAACCGTGGGCTGTTGTTGAAATGTGGGTTGTCATCACGTTGTCTGAACCCAGCTGTGGTAACAAGCCATGGCTTGTTAACCACAAACAACCCATGAAGAGAACCCATGGTTTGTTATTGGGTTGTGAACTGTGGGTCGTTCCACCATGGTTTGTTATCTCGGCTGGGTTCAGACAACACAATAACCCACATTTCAACAACAACAACCCACACTCAACCCTTCAGTATGGCTTATCATGTTGTCTGAACCCAGTCATTGCATACTATTTCAAGTATCGCATGGTTTTGTGTGTGTTTTAAGTGCTCCTGTAATCATGACCCATGGTAGAGAGAAAATTAGTTGCATCCTCCACTTAAACATGTAAAGTTGTTAAGCTGGGACGTGATGTTTCAATTTGGAGGTGTGCTTCACATGTCCCAACATGTAATTGGATGTGGCATACTCCCCAATAGATGGGGTGCAATCGCCACCTCAAAGATGCACCTTTGAATCAGCTTTAAGACTGGCAGTGCCCGCAACTATGCATCGTAGCCAATGTTAGTCCTCCTTAGAGTAGACACATTGAAAGGAGTAGGACTTTAACTTAGAGCCAGTGTGGCGTAGTGGTGAGAGTGTAGGGCTGGGACTCTGGAGATCCGGGTTCTAGTCCCCGCTCTGCCATGAAACTCACTGGGTGACTTTGGGCCAGTCACTGACTCTCAGCCTAACCTACCTCACAGGGTTGTTGTGAGGATAAAATGGAGAGGAGGAGGATTATGTAAGCCGCCTTGGGTTCCTTGCAGGAAAAAAGGCGGGGTATAAATATAATAAATAAAAAAATAAAAATGGCTTTCTTTGCATCCAATGTGTGGTGTCTTGGCAAGAATTTCAGACTGGAACTGGGAAGACTCGGGTTCAAATCCCCACTCTGCTATGGAGCTCAAGAAGCCTACCTCACAAAGTTGTTGTGAGGATAAAAATGGGGTAGGTGACCCATGCATGCCAGCCGGATCTCCTTGGAGGAAGAATGAGAGAAAAATAAATGAAATTAAAATGTCAGGAAAGAGTTTGTATGTTCACCTATGGTCCATGACCAAACAGATGGTTAATTTTATGACTACTATTTTTATTTTTGTGTTGGATAGCAGTGCTTGTACCAATCTTATTTTTGTGTTACAAACGTTTGTTTCTGCTTCGAGTGAAGCACAACTCTAAAAAAAAAAAAAAAACACCCCAATTTAATGCGCATAATTTATGGGAGCACAACTTGGAAGACGGGTTGTAGCATTATTGTTTCACACCCTTTGTCACATCTGATTCTTTTTTCCTGTCAAAATTGCTGGTTCATAATAAAAAAAGCTCCCAGGTCATTTTTTTTTTTTTGTTTGCTGCATTTTTGCTCTTGTTTACAATAATTTTTGTCCAACTCAAAATTGGATGCTTTGATATATTCAAGTGACCCCTTGGTTTTTAGAGTGAGGGAAAAATGAAAAGATTAATATATCATCTTCGAGATGGCTGCAAGAAATAAATATAAACAGAACATTAAATGTTCCGTTGGCAGAACATTTTCCCCACCCAAGTTTAAAGTGTTTCCAGCTGGTGTGATAGTGCGAGACTGAGCTACAAATCTTGAAGTCATTGATTTGAATTGGATCTCACCTCCACCACGAACTTACTAGGTGGCCTTAGGAAAGCTGCTCTCTTGGCCTCAGACCCACATCTGTAATATGGGGAGAATAATACTGGATACATACCAGGTATCCAATAGCCTTGCTGTAAGGCAGGAGGGCTGGAACCACTTTCAGCCTGAGGACCGAATTCAAATCTGGAGAAGCTCTTGCGTGCTGCATTCCAGTGGTGGGAGGGAAACTACCAGCATGTTATAGCTTAAAGCTCTTACTGACACTAACTCAGCCTTCAGAGGGCTTTTCAACCCTTTAGAATGGGGGGGGGGGAATGCACAAAAGCTGGGAAACCACAAAATGATGGGCAGTTGGGGGAAAGAGGGTAGAGCTGGGGGGGGGGGAAGGGGGCATGACTATCTAGAAAACTCTGGAAGGCTGGATTGGGAACCCAGGAGAGCCAGATTTGGTCCGTGGGCCCGAGGTCCACCACCCCTGCTGTAAGGATGACAAGAAGAGAATCTACATGAAGTGCTTTGGGACACTTACATGCAGAGGTGGTGTTAGGGGGTGGCCCACTAGGGCTGGAGCCCCAAATCAGGCCTGTGGCTTAGGCTGGCTCAGCTTGTCTGAGCGTAGGAAAGCTAAGCAGGGTCAGGCCTGGTTATTACTTGGATGGGAGACCCCTCCTCTAGTTTCCTGCATTGAGCAGGGGGTTGGACTCGATGGCCTTGTAGGCCCCTTCCAACTCTATGATCTATGAATCTTTCATTGGGAGCCCTGAATCTCTGGGAGGCCCTCTGCCCCACCACCCTGCTGTCCATGGGCACTTGCTGAAAGAAAGGCACAGGGGCCCTGGTGATTTCTGCTGCATCTGATCCTCCTGGATGAGCTGGCTCTTTGCCCACATGGGCTTCCCCTCCTGCTGCCCCCCCCCCCAAAATCTTTGTGCCTTAGGTTTTTTTTCTGAATCAAATGCCCTCTTCTTTCCTGTCCATACATCCCTTTTTACAAATAGGGGTGTCTTAGGAGACAAGGTCTTTTAAAGACAAAGACACACACACACACACACACACTTTACGGCATATGTAAATTAGTGTATGCAAATTTGTGCTTTTTTTGGTCCTGTGGGCCTGAGCCCCAGATCTTTTCGGTACTCAGCACCACCCCTGCTTACATAAAAAGCTGTTTTACCAGGTCATTTAGCTGTAGACCGGGATCATTTATCCTGACTGGCCATAGCTCTCCAGGGACTCTTATCAGAGAAAGATCTTTCCTCTCACCTTATTAGCTGGAGATACCAGGGATTGAAAACCGGAACCTTCTGCATGCAAATCATGTGCCCAACCACCGAGCTACAGACAGTTGTGTCTTCGAGCGCTTGACATTATCAAGCATTGTATAATTGCAAATTATTACACATTTCATTGACAAGTGTAAGAGAGAAGGCGACAGGCAAAGGGAAGCACTTCTGCATTCAGCACACAGTTCGAACTATGGAATTTGCTACCGCAAGACGTAGCTGATGGCCAACAACTTGGATGGCTTTCGAAGGGGATTAGGCAAATGCATGGAGGAGAAGGCTATCAATGGCTACCAGTCATGATGGCTATATATTCCCTCCAGTATCGGAGCCAATGCCTTCCCCGATACAGATCCAATCGATCGCTAAGATCTTCGGAGGAGGCCTCACTGATTTTATAACAACCTGCAGATTGCCATCTGGCAGCAACCCGGAAACTGGTTGGGACACCCAAACGCTGCCACCACTGACCTGTGACACACCTGCCTCTGCCCCACACTTGTGGAAGCCCTCTGCGGCATGTTTGTCCGGTGTTTTAGCCACCTTTGTCTTTCGTGTAACAGCTCCCTTGCTCGAGCTATGGACCTTTATACTCAGGCCACGCAGCCGGGTCACTATATTCCCCTCAGGTATCCTGCCCGCCTCTCTCCTGGGATTCACGGAAGATGCTCAGCCTCTACACTAACAGGCTCCCCTTCCCGATACCCTCTCAGAGACACAGCACTGGTTGCTCGGGGCACTCCCCTCTCACCACCAGCCTTCGGCCCCAACAGGGGAATGGCCTGAATACAGCTATTTCCCTTGCTGCCACCTTCTCCTTTCTCCACCCAAAGATATGTGTGTGTGTGTTCCTCCCCTCAGTCATCCACTCACACACCAAGGGTTAAACCAGTGTTCTCCAACCTTGGGTCCCCAGATGTTTTTGGCCTACAACTCCCAGCATGTCCCAGCCAGCTACGCTGGCTGGGGCATGCTGGGAGTTGTAGGCCAAAAACATCTGGGGACCCAAGGTTGGAGAACACTGGGTTAAACAGTAAAACAAAACAAGTTTGTTTCTAAAGATGACACAAATTATACATTCAGGTGCTTGCTTAGCTTATAACAGTCACAATATTTCCATTCCAGGCTGAGGTAACTTCTAGACACAGAGCTCCCCTCCAGCCTGTACTACTGACTCTGATCCCGTCGCTAGATGCTTCTCGTTCCCATCCCCAAACCAGAATGAATGTCCCCCTGCCTGTCACAGATCTCTACCCCTTGCCAACATTCCAAGCACTGTGATTGGCTCTGGACTCTCAGGGAGGGAGAGGCAGAACCCCAGCTGCACGTCACACTGGCCTTCTCGGTGGTGGCACCCACTTAGTGGAATATCAGTGCCCTTGGTATGCAGGAGGTGCCAACTGTGGCATGTTTTGGGTGCCAGATAAAGACCTATCATTTCACCCAGAGCTTCCCTGACCGACTGTGCAGCCCAGTTTGTTGATTGTTAGTTCTCTTGATTTTAAATGTGTTTAATTGAGAACGGGAATTTTTGATTTGTTTAAAATGTGTTGAATTGAGATGTTGTGTATTCTGTTTTTAAATGTCTGAATTGTGGACATTTTGTATTTTAAACTTTTATGTTGTAAACCACTTAGAGATGTCTTTTTATAGTCAGGCAGCACTTCTTGTGTTCTTAAGGAGAAGGGAATACAGCAATTGCTGGAAAATGTAATATTAGACTATCTGATAGGGTGGGTTTTTTTTGTAGGTGTATCTTTGTTTGTCTTTGTTGACAAAGACACTCATTCATTCCAGCAAACCCAGAATAAATATTTTATTTATGCTATTTAGAATATTTATATACTGCTTTCCAACAAAACATTCTCAAAAGCGATTTACTTAGGAAAAGGCGGCTTAGTTACAACCATGTTTGTATTCTTTCAGCACCAACAGGGAGGGAAGAGTTTGCCCTTCCCTCCCCAGCTTCAACCCCCCTTGAAAATTGCACCCTGCGTGGCAGTTAAGGGCAACTCCAAGGATCTCCATGTCAGCCATCCCACAACTAACAACAGCCATGCCTAGGCAGAATCCCACATTTGCAAATAGCCCCTCTGCCTCTTTCAGCCCGGCAGAAAACGGCTCCTCGCTTTGCTTTTCACTCTACCAGGAAAAGTGGCATAACGAGTGGAATTCTACCCTTTGCCCCAGCCAAGGGTTAGCAGCAAGATTTAGCGGGCAGCACGCCACTCACACACCCCTCCCGCAAGGAATGAGTGAGCGCGGCCCTCCCCGGGAACCGGTGGAGCAGGCGCCAAGCTTGCTCTCGGTGGCTGATCCCCGCTGCCCAAGCCGGCAGGCAGCCCCTTGTGCCACCCGCGAGGATCAAACTCGAGCAGGGTCAAATGAGCCCAAGCAACATCAGAGACAACTGGGGATTGTGCTGGGCCAGCTGGAATGCAGATAACTTGCAATTACACAAGATCTCCTCCGTGGATTGTCAGATTAGCAGAGTTACCTCGTCTTAATCGAGAGCCCTGCACGGCTCTTTGGAATGAAAGGAACTAGAGAAATGTCAGGAATTTGCCCTTTGTTTTAAGAAGCATAGACAGTTAACATGGATTTCAAAACACACAGTGCTGACAGAAGTGTGACGGGATAAAACCATCATAAGAGGGGATGAATTCCATGATACCAACATACCGGTAACTGGAAACCACACTTCTTTTTTACTGGACCTTCTACACGCGATCCCTTCTCCTCCGACCCGAAAACCCCCCCTCCTACAACTAGCAATACCCAACCTGGTGCCCTCCAGATGTGTTGGACTCCAACTCCCATCAGCCACAGCCAGCATGGCCAATGGTCAGGAGTGCTGGGGATTGTAGTCCAAACCAAAGGATATGGTGGCCACCAGGATGAGATAGATCAACCTATGTACCTATCATCCATCTATCTAACTTCTATACCACTTAAGGGGCAATCCTATGTGTGTTTATTTATTATATTTATACCCCACCTTTTTTCCTGCAAGGAACCCAAGGCGGCTTACATAATCCTCCTCCTCCTCCTCCTCCTCCTCCTCCTCTCCATTTTATCCTCACAGCAACCCTGTGATGTAGGTTAGGCTTAGAGTCAGTGACTGGCCCAAAGTCACCCAGTGAGTTTCATATGGCCGAGCGGGGACTAGAACCCGGATCTCCCGAGTCTCACCACTACACCACACTGGCTCTCTGTACACACTGTTTAGACAGAAAAAACTCCTACAATTTCCAGCATGCCCCATGCTGGGTAGGGAGGGGAGGAGACTGGCACCACCAAGATACAAGCTATCCTGGTGGCACCTAAGCCTCCTTCCCTCCTGTTCCGAAGCACCAGACTTAGACAGCTAAAAACCGCTTTGCAGGTCAGGAAGAGCGCAGAGGCAACCTTCGCCTCTGCACCCCTCCCAGCCTGCATAGGATGCCACTAATCCTCCAGGTTCTGAGGGCTACAGGCATTCCCACAGGATTGTGTCCTAATCCTCTTTTAAAATCATCTAAGCCAGGGGAGGGCAGACTTCAGGCTTGTGGGGTCTACTTTGTTGCTGTTTTTACTACAACCCTGAGATAACCAACTGTGCAGCCGGGTGCAAAAGACAGACACTTAGAAGGAAAGAGTCCTGAGCCCAGGAATTTGTTTTGGGTACCAGAACTGAACGAAGCTCACAGCCCTTCCACATAAAAATCCACTCCTGGTTACCTCTCTCCCACAAGGGGGGCCCGTGGCCATACGCCCTCCTTTACAGAAGATAGCCTTTCCACTTGAAGGATTGTCTACTCAAAGGCTGATTGAAAGACAAAGAACCAGAAGAAGGGAGAGAAGGGGAGGCTCCTGAAGTAGTTACCCATCAACAGTTAGCAGCACTTGGACAGCAAACAGAGCAAGACACACAACAGGGCACCTGGTGGTCACAGCCTTCCCCCACTACAGCGAGAGGTCTTGAAATTCTATTTAAATTATAGTAACTATTTCTAAATCTGCATATACATCAGCATTCACCAGTTTTATCCAAAGCGGTGACTTCTTTCGCCCTCTTTTTTTTCAGTGAGGCATAAACGCAACACTACCCCCTGTGACGACACAGTCCCTTTACACTTCAGGACAGTGTTCTCCAACCTTGGGTCCCCAGATGTTTTTGGCCTACAACTCCCAGCATGCCCCAGCCAGCTATGCTGGCTGGGGCATGCTGGGAGTTGTAGGCCAAAAACATCTGGGGACCCAAGGTTGGAGAACACTGTGTTACATTGTCGGGTGATCTGGGTTCTAGTCCCCACTCAGCCATAAAGCTCACTGGGTGACTTTGGGCTAGTCACTGACTCTCAGCCTAACCTACCTCACAGGGTTGTTGTGAGAATAAAATGGGGAGCAAGAGGACCATGTAAGCCGCCTTGAGTTCCTTGCAAGAGGAAATAAAGGTGGAATATAAACGCTGGCTGGGGCATGCTAGGAGTTGTAGGCCAAAAACATCTGGGGACCCAAGGTTGGAGAACACTGATTTAGGACCAGGCACATAAACCCTTCTCAGGCTAAGCACCAACACTTAAAAACCTGAGGGGAGGGTCAAATGAAACCTTTCCCCTATCAATGAGGGAAAAGATTAATACTGGTTATTAAGGATCTATTTTAAATTTATGATACTGTGTGTACAAAGGTGTGTGTGTGTGTGTGTGTGTGTGTGTGTGTAGATTTAAACAGTAATGCAGGTTAATAACGCCAAGCTGACACGTAGGATTTGGGGAGCAGACAGAATAAAAATAAGTTTATTTTAATTCTCAAAATCTTAGTTCCAGAAAATAACTTTAAACCTGCCTACACCAAACACTTTGTAATTAGCCCAAGTCCCTATAACTCTAAATACTTTCACTCTTCAGACAAGCACTGATTCCTCTCAAAACTCTTGACAGACAAGACACGAATAACCCATCTAACCTAACTCCCTAACACACTCAACAACCCCAGCACACTCTCTCAACTAACCTAACTACTCCTTATACAGTAATACCTTGAATTGTAAGTAACTTGGTCTGAGAGCGTTCTGCAAGACAAGCAATTTTTTAAAATAAATTTTGACTTGATAGACAATACAAGTCTTGCAATACAAGTGTAGGGATGTAACCACTCGCCTTGAGCGGGCGTAGCGGGCCAGAATCGGCCCCACTCTTGATATAAGAGTGTTTTGGATTACAAGCATGGTTCCGGAACAAATTATGCTCGCAATCCATTTCCGCATGCCCCAGGGTGGGCCAGGCGACCTACTTTACAGAGGACAGCCCTCTATTTCAAGGCCTGTCAGAGGAGAGTCCTCCGTTTGACTATGTCCTTTATTTGAACATAAGAACATCAGAAGAGCCCTACTGGATCAGACCAAGGGTCCATCTAGTCCAGCGTTCCATTCACACAGAGGCCAACCAGCTGCCCACGGGATACCCACAAGCAGGACGTGAGTGCAACAGCAAAGGCCATCTAGTCCAAGTCCAGTTTTAAGAAGAAGAAGAAGAAGAAGAAGAAGCAGCAGCAGCAGCAGAAGCAAGAAGGGAGAGCAAGGGCTTTGAAGTTGCCCATCAATAGTAAGCAGCATCTGGACAGCAGATTGAGCAGAAGCACACGGGTCACCTGGTTACAGTCTATGGCCCACTATGGGAAGATGTATTGCATTTCTATTTATTTCTAATTATGGATCTATACATATAAATTAGCACATGCAGATGTTAGGCAAATTGGTGTCCTCTTTTGTGCTCGTTTTTGGTGATGCATTTGTTTCCTCTTTGACAATATGTAAGTGGCCACCCTACCACGGAGGTTTGGGCCCTGAAATGTAAGCACCCATGATATAAACCAAACGGATGCTAGCATCAGCCTGGTGGGCTCTCCAAGGCCCTTTGTGCCCAAGCATTTGCTCCACCATGCCAAGTGGTGATGCCAAACCAAAGCCCTACCTTTAACTCCAAACCTGCTACAAGGGGTCCACTTGTTAATTTGTATCTCTACAAATCTTCCTGGTTTTCCATTTCTTCCCTCCTGCTTTCTCCTTGTCTTTCTCAATGCCTCCCCAATCTTTCTTCTTTCCCCCTCTCTTAAAAAACAAACAAAACAATAATAATAAATCCCCACACAGAAAATGGCAGTCACATGCCCTTGCAGTGATACCCCAGTTGCTGGGGAACATGGGCGGGAGGGTGCTGTTGCACTCATGTCCTGCTTGTGGGATCCCGTGGGCAGCTGGGTGGCCACTGTGTGAGCAGAATGCTGGACTAGATGGACCCTTGGTCTGATCCAGCAGCATGGCTCTTCTCATGTTCATCCCACCCCTTAGATTGGCTTGCTACCCATTTTGTTTGTTTTGGTCCTGACCCACTGGGTGAAGGCTCATGGTCTCACCTGATCTCAGGATCTCTCTGCCCTAGTGAAGGTACACATGGTGAAAACTCAGCCCTCTGCCAGCACCTCTCCCTGCCTCTCCAGAGAGGCCCACCCCACCTTTTAAAGCTGCTACTCCATGAAATTACTGCTGCCAGGTTGCTTTCCCGCTGGTATTTGGCCTAACAGTGCCAACTCTCCTTCCAGCAATACCTTTTATGGTATGCGCAGCACAGCAGATCCAAAGCTGCCTGGTATACATCAGCTCTGGAGAGAGGTCACTTAAATCCATTTTATCATTCCCCAAGCTAAATTGCTCACTGGAGACTGTGTTTTCAAAAGTATAATTAAAAATGCTTGGGTAGTGACGAAGCTGACAGAAAAATGGTAGCTGGCAAATATTGCCAAATTCCTGTTGTTCTTCTCCTGCTTTTTATAGCCTTTTGCTTTTCACATGCTCTCTTTCTTCCTATTCCTCCTTACTAAATGCCATAGTGGGGGAGACGTCCTCTCCCTTTAATATGACATCCTTGTGTTATGATATGGGCCTGTTAATTCTAGTGGCGCAAATAGCGAGGCATTCCATTATGATCATTTCCAAACAAGACTTTAATTGGGGTGGGGGGGAGAGAGAAGGTTGCAGTTCAAGGGATAAACCATGAGGAAACTAAGAAACCATCCAGACTGTTATTTGGCTCATGAGTCGACTGCACCTTTGCCCTTTAGGATGATAAAACAATGAATGACAAGAAACTGAACCCTGGACTGTCATAGGTTTCAACTGAAGCATCCAGAACCATAGGAACCCAGGAAGCTTCCTTATACCAGGTTAGACTATTTGCTCAAGGAAGTCTCAACTAGCACAGGAAGTCCTCTTACACTCCTTCCTGTCCAGGTGGATCCAATAGCTGGACTGGTAGGGTCAAGTTAGCCCAGGGCTAGAAGGTACTTCACTGAGAAGCTGGCACCTGCAGCGCAGTGGTTCGCCACACAGGGTAGGCCGCATGGAGATTCAGCATCTCATGGGGAGATTTGCCCCATGAGATGCCAGCAAAGGCTGATGACTCCTGTGTCAGTGAGGCTCCTTTTCCATTGCAGCTCTTATCCTGAGCTTTAGAGGAGCTATCCGTGGTGCTGAATTCCATCCCCGAAACAGGTTCACCGCCATGGAGGACCATGGATAGCTCCTATAGCTCAGAATGAAAGCTCACATTCCCGTGTTCTGGCCAACGGGGGCAAAATCACTGTGGAGTAACAGGGAGGAACACTGGGCCCACTTGTTCAAAGGCTATAAATATAACATTTTATAAGCACTGAAGCGACTGCAAATATATTTGGCAACTGGGATTTAAGTTCTGATTGCTCTGTACCAGTTCCTCTTCCTCACATGTACCTTTGTGCCCCTATAATGCACAATGACTGAATACGAGTCCATGTACTAATATACAATGAGGCCTGAAGATTATGAGTAGGAAACAAACCTCAGGTAGGCTGACCCAAGAGTTGAACTATGTGTGAATCCCATCTTTATTGATTGCATTTCTAGCCCACCCTTTTTTCCTCTTGCAAGGTGCCAAGGTCCAGGAAAGATGGAGGCAGATACAGACAACAGGCCCAAGGTTCCACACAGGTTCAGGGCAACAGAGTCCAACAGGGGCCAGAGGCAGAGGGCAAGTCCAGGCAACAGGCTCAAGGTCAAGCAGAGTCCAAGCATGAGTCAAGATGAGCAGCAGGGTCCAGGAATAGGCAGGGTTTCAGGAATAGGCAGGGTTCAAGAAAAGGTAGGAACAAGAACCAAGACATACCAGGCTGAGCAGGGCTGGAGGCAAGAACATTGGTCAGGGACAAGCAGGAGGATCAAGCACAGCAAGGCAAGGTTGACTGTAGCAGGAGATCAGGAACAGGCTGCAGCCAGCACAAGAGACCAGTGTTGCTGTGGCAAAGGCTGGAGGTGAAATGCAGCTCCTACATAGCCCTTTCCTGGCAGCTCCCAGCTGGTCCGCATTAGTCCACTTGGGAGTGTCTGCTGGTCTGGGCCTGAACTCTGCAAGGGTTTACCAGCCAGGGCTCACACCCTGCGAAGCCCTGCGGCCGGTGATATGCAAAGCTGCCGCCAGATGGCGCTGCAGGACAGACTCTGAAACCAGGAACCCTAGGCAGCTTACATAACCCTCCTCCTCTCCATTTTATCCTCACAACAACCCAGGACCGGTGCAAGGCAGTTTGGTGCCTTAGGCAAAATCAGATATTTAGCGCCCCCCTTCCCACTTGAGAGCGCTGTATTTTTTTTCAAGGTGTTTCTGGTGCCCCCTTTAGCCCTGCGCCCTAGGCGGCTGCCTAGTTGGCCTAATGGTAGCACCGGCCCTGCAACAACCCTGTGAGGTAGGTTAGGCTGAGAGTCAGCGACTGGCCCAAAGTCACCCAGTGAGCTTCATGGCCGAGTGGGGACTTGAACCTGGGTCTCCCAAGTCCAAGTTCAACACTCTAACCACTATACCACACTGGCTCTCCAGCATATGTATCCAGCAGCCCCAAGACTTATAGCAGGGGTGCTGCTGAACCTCAAGTATGTGGGCCAAATCCAGCCCACCTGGGGTCCAAATCTGTCCCAGATAGCCACGCCCCCTTCCCTTGGCCCCACCTTCTTTTTCCCAACCAGTGATCGTTCGGTGGTTTCCTGGCTTTTGTGGATTCCCCACCCCCATTCTAAAAGGTAAAAAAAACAGCAAACATTAATGAGCAGGCAATGGGGGGGGGGGAGATGTCTGACAATCTATGAAACACAGACGGAACAGATTTAACAAAATCCATACATCCCTAAATGTAACACAGCCACAACCCACTACAGATAAATAGGAAGTGGCATGCAATTCAGTCCTATGTGTGCTCATTCAAAAGTCATCCTCCCTTGGTTACGTGGGATGAACGTCCAAGCAAAAACAACAACCAGTCTTCTGGTACCTTGAAGACTAAGAGCACGATACTACAGGACTGACACGCAACAGATGGAGGGCTCCAATTTCGGAGAAACGGCAGCTTTTGCAGCCTCTCCATCCTCCTTTGTTGTATTTTGAGCCAGGTGGGCCTCTAAACCCATCTAGTTCATCTACTTGGCTGGGGGCTTCTCCTCTCCCCTCACCACCCACCGCCACGTCTCCCTTCTTCCCTCCCCATCCTCTTCCAAGGTTGCAACAGCAACCTTGGGAGAGAGCCGCCCCTGATCTGGGGCGGGAGGGGAAGAATCTACGTGGGGATTTCCCCTTCTGAGGTCGCAGCTCTATCTATGGCCTTGGAAGGGAAATTCCCCAGTATCCTATGGGTCCTCAGATGCCATCTGGGAGCCATAGGATTGCACTCTAACAGATTAATTGTGGCACAAGCATTCATGGAATAGGGCCCATGGAGTCAGGGCCAGGCTGTGGGCAGCAGTCTAAGGTGAGCAGGAGCTATGGAAACAGCTCATAGTCTGGACTAAGGACCAAATCTGAACTGGAGAACAAACCAGGAGCGAGTCAGCAGTAAGGACCAAAGAATAACCAAGGATGCAGGCGCATAACAAAACTCACAAACACCTGGCTACGCAAGCAAGGCTCTGCCTGGTACAAGAAGCCTTCTGATACTCCTTCCTGTCCGGCAGGATCCAGCGGCCAGCATGGGTGGGCAGAGTCAGCCCAGGGGTGGAAGGTCCTGCACCGAGAAGCTGCTACCCGCCGTTCAATGGTTCACTATACAGGGGTGCTGCACACAGATTCAGCGGCTCCTGACAGTCAGAGGCAGTGCCAGGTGAGTGCACATCGGATCACCTTAAAGATCTACAGCGGCACGCACCAGAAAAAATGGGGCGTGTGGGCTTTGTCCCACATGTCAGATTTCTGAAAGAGATATAGTGGCAAGTCATGCCTTGGATTGAGAGCATAATTCGTTCCAGAAATGTGCTTGTAATCCAAAACACTCTTATATCAAAACGAAATTCCCCCCAAAAAAATTTGTACAGAGAGTTTTAATTTAAGCTGTACTACAGTACTTGTATTGTAAGACGTCGCTTGTATATCAAGTCAATTTTTTTAAAAATAAATATTTAAAAATTTGCTTGCCTTGCAAAACGCTCTCAAACCTAGTTACTTGCAATCCAAGGTATTACTGTATGTTACATAAAGACTCTCAATCCTAAACATATCTTCTCTGTACTGGGAAAAATCAATCCTGTTGAAAGAAGCATGCTTAGTAAGTCAGTCCTATTGATGTGGATGGAACTAACTTTCAAATAAGTCCAGCGCTTAGCACTGCAGCCTTATTTCAAATGTCCAGTTTATGATCCAGTTATAAGCTGTATGTTAAAAAAAACAAATAAGCCACTGTCTCTTTCAAGTAACCAGACAGGTCAAGCAAAAGGGGTCAAGCTATTAGTCTCTGGGCACTTGCCCACCCCAATGCATCGCTAATGATGATCTTAGCACTATAAAATGCCTGGGAGAACGCCACGACAGAGGTCAGTCCTGCTGGAACGAATAGGACTTAGTTCCACAAGGCCCGTCGGGGCCACAGGTCTGAAGCAGAGCAGCTCTCCTAACATTTTAACAAGAACTACACAGGAGAGGGGAGAGGAGCAAAAAAAGTGTTGTGACTAGGTCTAGGTGCTATTGAACAAAAAGCAAGGTCTCTTAAGGTCTCTTAAATTCATACAGAGAGCCAGTGTGGCGTAGTGGTGAGAGTGTTGGACTGGGATTCGGGAGATCCGGGTTCTAGTTCCCGCTCGGCCATGAAACCCACTGGGTGACTTTGGGCCAGTCACTGACTCTCAGCCTAACCTACCTCACAGGGTTGTTGTGAGGATAAAATGGAGAGGAGGATGAGGATTATGTAAGCCACCTTGGGTTCCTTGCAGGAAAAAAGGCGGGGTATAAATATAATAAATAAATAAATAAAAATATCCAGCAGCACGCCTCTTGCCTTTCCCCCACGACACTGTATTCAACCCACCTCCTGGCTATTCCACACCAACTTGGTGGATTTCCCTATAGATCTGAGGGTCTTGACAATGGGTGGGGCCAGTTATTTCACCTTTGAGCTCAATGGAGGAGAGGGAAAGTTTCAACCAACCAGCGGGTCTGTTTTCCAGACACTCCACAAAAAACTCAGACTACCGTCACAGTCGTTGGTTGTTGAGGTGCCACAAAACTCTGTCCTTGCTGCTTCCGCAGGCTGCAGCCTCTTGGAAAGAACCGACGGGAATTAGGGAAGGCCAAATTCTTTGATCAAAAAGCCCCAAGGAAAGGATTAAAAAATTAAAAAAACCATTTCTCTCAAATGTGATCTGCTAAGCAGGATACGCATGGAAATGAACAAGTCCCCCACTGGAATTCCCATTGGCTAAGGTTTATAAAATAAATGATTCATTCCAATGGTGCTTGTCATCACTTAAATTGTATGTTTAAGTCTTTGGACCTTTTACTACGTGGCTGTATTAACACTCCAAAAGGCTGTTCGTTCATTTGTTGGTATAAAGTGCACTTCCAGTCTGTTTAATCTTTGATGGACAGGCCTGATTGTTCCTGAAAATCCCTCGCCATACAATACAACAAAGGCTTGAAGGGCTCTGTGGACCTGAGCTACTACCCACAATGCACCGGGCTTCCTGTCCCTGTATGGCTGGAATTCATGACCATGCAGAATATTCAATCCCACACTAGGCCAGGGCTTAAGCTGGGCTCTTTGTACGGCAGCATCTGAGGTCTGGACGAAGATTTTACCTGTCATGGTTTCGTGCTCATTCGCCCATTGATGAGAGGCAGAAGGAAGCACGGCTGCACAAGATCACCAGCGGCTAGTGTGCCATTATCAGCAATCTGGCTCTGATGGCAGGATAATAGCTGGCTGGCTAGCTCTGTCCCTAGGACGAGGGAGCTTGATACGAAGATAACGGGCAGCTTATCTTCCCAAACCCAAACAAGCAACAGCAGCAGCAAAAATCAGCCCTGCCTCAATAGCAACTCCCTCCTCCTCCCATGGAAAGGAGGAACTGAATAAACACTTTCACAACCACTCGGTCAGAGAAGAGGCCCTAATGCAACGAAGACCTTTGAAGAGCCAAAATCTCCTCTTTGATTGTGTCAATACTCAAAAGAGAGAGGGAGAGAGGAAAGAATGTGAAGCATCCCCCAATGAGTGCTTTCGTTACAGATCTGAAGAAAAGCACAATGGTGGTTCGCCCCTTCGACCCCACCCTGACCTTTTGGAAACATAAGGCATGTTAGGACCTGAGAAGAGCCCCACTGGATCAGACCAAAGGCCCATCTAGTCCATCCTCCTGTTTTCCCGAGGGGTCAGCCAGATGCTCCAATTGGTAGCCCGCAAGCAGGGCACAACAGCAGTGACCTTCCCTGCCCCTGGGTGCCCCCTCATCAGCTGGCATTCAAAGGAACAATGCCTCTGGACCTGGAGGGTACACTGAGCCATCATGGTGCCATTTCTGGACTTCTCCTCCCATGAATGTGCCCAATCTCTTAAAGAAGGAAGTCTGGAAAGAGGCTACAAAAGATCTATCTTGCAGAGAAACCATTTCCAAAGGCAGCCTAGCCCTGCTCATGTCAAGGAAAGGACAGCCGTTCTAGTCACATCCAATGATATAGTTCAACCCCATCATTTGAATAGCAGAGCTCAGGTGTCTCTGAAGTATGGTGAGCTCTGATGCGTCGGACTAGGGTAGAGTGGTAACTTGCCACACACACATTAACACGGGCACATTCCAGGTTCATCCAAGGGCATCTGCAAAATAGCATCACCCCCCGTTATGATGTGTAACTGAAATATTGTTCATTGGTGGGAGATTCAGGACAGATAAGAGGACTTCTTCACACAACGCAGAGTTAAACTATGGAATTCATTTCCAGAAGATATGGTGATGGTCACCAATTTGGAGGGCTTTAAAAGGGGATTGGACAAATTCATGGAGGAGAAGGCTATCTATGGCTACCAGTCCTGATGGCTATATGCTACCTCCAGTATCAGAGGCAGGATGCCTATGGACACCAGTTGCTGGGGAACATGGGTGGGAGGGTGCTGTTGCATTCATGTCCTGCTTGTGGGATCCCATGAGCAGCTGGTTGGCCACTGTGTGAGAAGAATGCTGGACTAGATGGACCTTTGGTCTGATCCAGTATGGCTCTACTTATGCTCTTATACCACTGGTGAGAATATATGACTTGATTGGGGCAGTAATCAGTAAAAGCAGCTGAGCAAAAGTGAACTCTCAGTTGCGATCAATTCAGATGATGGAAGCATCAGTCAACTTCTTTGCTTGGATGGAGGCAGTGGCCTAGGAAGGATCAGGCCACGATGCGTTCTTCCCACCACGTTCCCCTCCTTCACTACACCATTGCTAGCCTGCTGTGGTTAGCAGGGTAGTAAAAAAAAAAAAAGGGTTGTTTTTTTACTAGCAACTTTTGTAGGCTTATTTACAAGGCTGATTTAAATCAACTAAAACTCATATGATTAATCAACAAAGGATTATTTAATCAGTGGCAGCCTTACTTATAGTCTCCATTAATGGAAATTATCTTTACATACAAACGGGCAGTCTCAGGTCACATAATAATCACAGATATGCTAGTATTAAATAGTCCTATTTTAGATAAGGTCTTGGATTCTGTGGCATTTCAGACATAACCAGTTCAAAATGTGAAGCCTGCGCACCATTTCTTAGCAGCAATCGGTTGCGTGCCCTCTGCCTCTGCCATGATATTTGAGCAAACATTGGCCATGTTGGCTTTGAGTCAGCCAGAGCGGCTAATTCTGCTCTTGAGATTTTGACACAAACCACCGGGAAACAGATCCCTTTGCTGAAGCATGCAGCTGAGAGGCAATCCAGACTTCCCCATTATTTTTTAAAAATCCACAGGCTACAGTTGCCACTGTTGACAGCAGCTACAATCTACACTCGGCTGACCCAGTATCGGAACAGGCATTGTTGGGAACCCATCACAGGCTGAAAAGGCTGCCCCTGGATCTGCACTTCAGATCAGAAGCATGAGACACATCATGCTAGGGGAAAGAACCAACCCATCTTCAGAAAAGGCCTGTGGCTCACGCTGGCTCAGCTTGTCTGAGCGTGGAAAGCTAAGCAGGGTCAGGCCTGGTTGTTGCTTGGATGGGAGACCCCTCCTCTAGTTTCCTGCATTGAGTAGGGGGTTGGACTCGATGGCCTTGTAGGCCTCTTCCAACTCTATGATCTATGAAATCTATGAAAGTGTGCTAAAGCCTGTGGCTCATGCTGGCTCAGCTTGTCTGAGCGTGGAAAGCTAAGCAGGGTCAAGCCTGGTTATTACTTGGATGGGAGACCCCTCCTCTAGTTTCCTGCATTGAGCGGGGGGTTGGACTCGATGGCCTTGTAGGCTCCTTCCAGCTCTATGATCTATGAAATCTATGAAAGGGAGAGGGGGGGAGGCGGCAGGGAAGACACATAACTGGGATGGAACTTTTCCCTTCCCCAGCCTCATTATAAAGGAAGATAATCCAGTGGATGAGAGTTTGCAAAATATGTACAGTCATGCCTTGGATTGAGAGCATAATTTGTTCCGGAAACGTGCTTGTACTCCAAAACACTCTTATATCAAAACGAAATCCCTCCCAAAAAATTTGTACAGAGATTTTTAATTTAAGCCATACTACAGTACTTGTATTGCAAGACGTCGCTTGTATCTCAAGTAAAAAAAATATATTAAATAAATATTTAAGAATTTGCTTGTCTTGCAAAACGCTCTCAAACCAAGTTACTTGCAATCCAAGGTATTACTGTAATGGTGAGTTTCTGAAGTGATTGAGACTGCATTCTGATGTTTACTTAGAAGTTCTATTGAACCTGGTGGATAAACATGCATAGGAATGTGCTGTGAAGTATCCAGGTTCTACTTTGCCTGGAAAGTCCCAACTGTAATCTCAGAAACAATGAACTTGAATTTCCTCTGGTAAGAAAAGACACACTTTAGCCCAGTTCAGACATAATAGGAAATCATGATTTCCTGCTATGTGATCTAGCTGCACCAAGCCTTGAATTCTCGCGCTCCTCTCTCCCTATTTTTCATGGCCATGAGGAGATTGAAAGCTTTTGCTTCCACTTTTAAACAAAGTGAAGTTCCCTTTTACACCTGAACTCGGGGAACTGTGGTTTGTTTAAACTATAGTTAATGTACAAACAAGGATCAGAAATCATGGCTTGATCCTGGTTTGTTTGAATTAACTAGAGTTTAAACAAACCACAGCATTCCCCAATCTTAGACATAACAGGGAACTACGGTTTGTTTAAAAGTGGAAGAAAAAGCTTCCAATCTCCTTCTCACTGCCACGAAACATGTCGCAGCCCTATTTCATACATCTGCGGGCTGAGCTTTGGCATTCAAAATAGGTGCTGGGGCTCGGGCCTGGCTCAAATTAGGGCACAATCCTATTGATTGTGCCCTCGTCGCTTGGGAGCCTCCAAACTTGGAGGCTTCCGAGTTTCCTATGCCCTGCTGGGCTGAAGCCGGCAGGGTGGGAGGAACGGCAGAGAGGCGATCTTTGTCTTCCTGTCCTCCGATTTCCTGCATGTTCACTAGATGGGCTTTTCAGCCCGTCTAGAAAGGGTGCTTTGGAGGGGTTGGGAAGAAGGCTGGAGGAGGTTCAGGATAACTCACATCCTGGCCTCTCCGGTCTCATCCCTCCCCACCTACCGGAACGCCCCCTTTCCTGAGGCTCTGAGGTCACTTTTCCAACCTTAGAGAGGCAGTCAGCAGGGTTCTCTCCATGCTGGCTGTGCATGGAGAAGGTTCCAGGGCCAGATCTTCAACTTCTGAGATCGGAGCACTGTCTCTGACCTCGGAGGGGGTCTTATGAGCCATCCTAAGGTCCCTGATCCCAGGGATTATAGGATGGCTCTCTCAACCTCTCATCTCCCCCATATCCTACAGATGAAATGACAGACTTAACTAGACTCCAGCACTGCCCATATTTTAAACGTCCAAACTTGAAGGATTATGGTTTCTGGCATGGACCTTCACAGCAAATGCTGTGCATTTATTTATTCTTATTGAACTTTTAGGATTTTATACTTTCACTGTAAGCTGCCTTGTAATCTTTATAGTGACACAGGCAGCGTGGATACTGAATGAACGGATAAATAAATGCAGTATGAACTGGGCCTCTGAAAGATAGTTTTAAAAACATCCTTTCTTTGTAAGTTGAGATTCAAGGGAGAAAGCAGGCAGAAATTAATCCACAATAGGTCCTCATGTGCACAATCAAATAACCCCCAGTGGTAATGATGTAGCCTCTGCCAATGGTGAGCTTTTTCCTGTTTATCCTTAATCATGGTTAAGGTTATTTTCAACAGGAACTAATTAGTCCAAAATCAACAACATGAGGAACTACAATCCCTTTTGGCTATATAATTTCCTCTATTTCCAATGCTAAGGTGCGGGTGTCATAGCCTACGTAGCTAAAGGGGGGGGCACCCACTCACAAGAGGGAGGTATCAGCAGGCTCAGAGGATCCCCAAGGTTTGCAGAATTACAACTTACAGGGAGGGGGGAACCCCCTGAAGCAGCCCAGTGAAGACTGACTCAGTTCAGTGGCCATGGAACGCTGGCTGGCTGACTTGCGGAGGAAAACCCCTCCTGAAAACTGGATGGGAGAAGGAATGGGATAGAGTTTCCTGGGGGAGGAAATAGATAGCTGGCTGACTGCAATCAATGGAATGGAACTTAAGTTAGCTATTACTATATATTACGACGTCCCACTAATTTCAATGGGTCTACTCCAACTATAACTCAGTCTGGATTCAACTGGTGTGTGGGTATGTATCCATACCCACACACCAGTGGTGGGGAACCTCAGCTCTGGGGGCCCAATCCAACCCTCCGGGGTTCCCTAGATGGCCATGCCCCTTCTCCTGGCCCCAGCCCCTTTTCCTCAACCACCAATCGTTGGGTGGTTTGCTGGCAGTTTCCCCCACCCATTCTAAAATGCTTAAATGCCTCTCCCAAGGCTCAGTTCCTGACAGTAAGAGCTTTATGCTACAGTATGCTTGTATTCTTGGCCCCACCCACTTTGCCTTTGACCCTGCCCACCAATGGAATGCCCCCCCCCACACACACACACCAAGAGCTCCTGAAAAATTGAACTTAGCCCTTGGGCTGAAAGAGGTTCCCCACTCCTGATATTCACATACATACATACACACTGGCTGGGTTCAGACAACATAATAACCCACACTCAAGGGTTGAGTATGAGTTGAGTGTGGGTTGTCATTGAACTGTGGGTTGTTGTTGAAACATGGGTTATCGTGTTGTCTGAACCCAGCTGTGCTAACTAGCCATGGTTTATGAAGAGAACCCATGGCTTATTGTTGAGTTATGGACTGTGGGTTGTTCACCATGGTTTGTTATCTCGGCTGGGGTCAGACAACACGATAACCCGCGTTTCAAGAAGAGCCCACGCTCAACCCTTGAGTGAGGGTTACCCTGTTTTCTGAACCCAGTCACTGTGATTAGCAGGGGGAAGCTTTTTAGTCAATTAACAGAGCAATCCTATACCTAGTTCCTTGGGTGTCAATCCCATTGAATTCAGTGGGACTTACTTCTGTATGGACATGCACAGGATTGTGCTTTTAATCACATAAACACCCCCTGTTAAAAGCTAAAGTCGCGGATGGCATTACCTCTGGGTTACACAAGTACGCTTGTAAACTGGGAATGTGTACAAAGCCCAAATAACTAGACAAGGGTTGATTCTAACAGGAAAGGATGAAGTAAGTTCTGGACATTTTGTGCACGGTCATAAAGTTCTTCCAGCAGCTGTGTTAGCAGCTGCTACAATTTTTTTCTTTTTTAAAAGGGCTCTCGGAGATATGGAGATTTTTTGGACACAATCTGAGAGATCGATAAACAGGCATCAACTTTTCAAACCATGAGAGATAAGGAGGCGGGTTTGTGTAACTGAAATAAAGCCCAGTTCAGCTGTCAATGGCCAAACTATGCTTTGCCGGTCAGGACCATGCTTAAAGGGATTAGACTTCTTCCACATGCTTTAATTCCCTTCACTCAGTTCTTGGTTAGCGATTATTTGGTGGTTTATTGGATTCTGTGCAATTTTTCCCTCCGGTCTAAAAGTTTGAAACACCTCTCCTAAGACTTAGTTACTGGCAGTAAGAACTTTAAGCTACAATATGCCAATATTTTTGGCTCCACCCCTGTTGCCTTTGGCCCCGCCCTTCGCTGGCATGCAGCCCCCGAGAGCTTCTCTGAAACTGAATTTGGCCCTCGGGCTGAAAGAGGTCTCCCACCCCTGCAACAGGGCATAGGGCAGGGATGGGCCACTCCAGATGTCATCGGACTGCAACTCCCATCTGCCATGGCCAATGGTGAGGGATGATGGGAGTTGTAGTCCATTTGCAGAAAAGCTACAAATTCCATGTGATCGTAACTCCCTGGACAATGTCCAGTGCCTTGGCTCAGTATCAGGAGGTGAGCCACAACAATGCTTCTCACCGTAGCCATATTATCTACCTTGGGACCAATCCACCCAAAAGTATAGACTGCTTCGGTACCAACGTGCCCCACTGGCCTCATCAGCCTCTTCAGGAAGTTTCCTTCGGCATCACTACAACATGCCATGGGAGGGCCACAGACACTCCTGCTTCTACAGATCTCCCTCATACGATTACAGGGTTCACTCACTGCCTAGAGGGTACTTTTACTAGAGGGATTCCTACCACTCCACCTCTGCCCTGCTCTTCCAGCAAACGTCTTTCAAGACACCAGCCTGAAAAAACTGCCTGACCCACCAGCTACACAATCCCCGGTGGCAGTTCGGCTTACCCAACCATCTATACCTCCCAACGAGACACCAACCAACGCCCCCTTCTTTGGCACAAGAGGATTATTGCTCAAATTCCTCTTCTACTTCCTCCACCCAACCTTCAACATCTTCCCCAGATGCCGCAGTAGGTCATCAAAATCCTTTATCCCCTTCAGATGATATCTGACCCTATACGGAATGGCCAAGTCTCTTCTGTGGGATTTGATGAGATAGCCTCAGCTGATGATGGAAAGTAGTGTACCCATTTGTCTGTGGCAATATTCTCCCAGGCCAAAAGGAAGGGTTTTAGCCTGTTATAGTGATGAGGAGCTCCAAACTGGGCTCTGTAGTAAGAGTCAAAGACACCATTTAGTCTGGTCAGGATTCTTGCCATGACAAGAACCCTGACTGATGGGTTCTTGCCATGACAATAACCCATGACAAGAACCCTGGTTGTCAGTATTAATTCTGAAAGGGTTGTTTCAAGAACCCAGGTCACCTGTAGATGCTCTGAATAGTCCTTCACAATTGAACGGGAGGTCTTCTACTCTTGACTTTGCTTCTTGGTCAAAGTCTGAGATGCGAAGCCAGGCGTGTCTCATAAGGGAGATGGCTGCTGCCATGGATTTCGAGCCGCAGTCGGCCATGTGGCATGCTGTATCAATTTGCTAGCTTGCTAACCTGTTTTCTTTGGTTCGGAATATCACCACGAGTTTCTTGATATCTTCTGGAAGGCAGTCAAAGAATGCTGTTACTCTGTCCCATAGGAGCTGTTGGTAGGCTGACATGCATGCCTGGTAATTGGCCACTCTGAGGGATAGTGCCGTTGTGGAGTAGATTTTTCAACCGATTGCATCTAGTTTTTGTCCATCTGTACTGACTGGGTCTCATGTTTGGATTCTGACTGCAAGGCTTCTACTGTTATAGAGTTTGGGGTAGGATGTTTGAAAAGGAAAGCACAGTCTTCCTCTTGGACTCTAAAGTTCCTCTATTTTACGAGACATTGGTGGTTGAGTGCAGGGTTTTGCCCATGAGTGTTTAATTATGTGGATTAAAGTAGGGAACATCGGGATGGTGACTGGTGGTGCCAGGTCTGATTGTATCCTGTTGAACACCAGGTCCATGACAGGGGCCAGTGGAACCTTGATTTCCAAGCTGAGACTTCTTAGTCACCATTATTTCTGCCTGCAGGGTGAGTGACCTATGTGCCCTTTGTCCTGACCAACCATTCCTTATTTTTCACAAGGACAAGGTAGTGCTATGCCTAGACTGCTCCTTTCTTCCCAGGGCTGTCTCTCAATTCCATTTGAATCAAGACATAGTACTGTCAGTCTTCCTTCCTCAGCCCACTTCCCCTATAGAAGTAAAGCTTCACTCATTGGCTGTCCACAGGATACTAGCATTCTACATCTCTAGGATGTCGTCCTTCAGAAAATCTACCCTTCTCTTCATCTGTCACTCCAGAAAGGGCCAGCCGATGTCTTCACAGCATCATGCCAAATGGGTAGCCTCAGCCATACACCTTACCTACCAATTGGCATGTCTACTGGTCCCCCTTCAAGTAAAGAGCAGTTCGACCAGAGCCAGAGCCTCTTCTGCTGCCTTTCTCAGCGGGGCTTCTCTCCCACAACTCTGTCATGTGGCCACCTGGGCTCAACCGTCTACATTTATCAGGCATTACCGCCTAGACATCAGAGCTTGCACTGACACAGCCTTTGGCAGGGCAGTTCTTCCTTGGATCCTTGCATGACATCTCCTCCCTCCATTAAATCTTAATGCTTTTTAATCACCCATGTGTGTGAATCACAGAGACCATGAAGGAGGAGGACAGGTTGCCTACCTGTAACTGTGGTTCTTCAAGTGGTCATCTGTGAACTCACACAACCCACCCTCTTCCCCACTTCGATGCCTCACCTTTTTATTTTCCTCCACTGTGGGGCGGATTGGCAACTGAGCAAGCAGGAACCACACCCGGAGTATGTGCAGAGGAAGTGGGCAAGGCTCCTGCCTAAAGCTCTGTTTAGTTCTAGAATGTTCCGAATGAACATTCTGCACAGGCGCATAACCCATACGTGTGAGCCATAGAGACCGTGAAGAAGAATTCCAGATTCTGCCAGAATATATGTGCAACCAAAAATGCAATACATAACTCCCAGGCAAATTAGGACATATTCACGGTTCTTATCATTTGTTCTACTTGTAGAGCTTGCTGGTCTCAGGGTTTGGGATTTCTGGCAGAATTTCCAGATACCCAGTGCCCATAAATATTTAGAAAGCGAGATTTAAACCAGCTGTGCTTATCTTTGCACATTGTACAGAGTATTTGGGTACTGGTTCAAACACGAGAAGCATTTTCTTCATGGATTTCCTATACTTCTGACAAATCTGTATCAGCCACCAACATATTTCCTCTGAATTGAGAAGCTCTTTTCCTTCTAGAAACAACAGTGGAAAACAGTTCATGGAGTTCAAATTCCATGAAAACCAAGAGCTTAGGAATAAATCCTCACGGGGTCTGCCAGGTGGAACATTGTGGAATCTATCCAGATGTTTGCAGCTTGAATGGGCAGGTTGAAAAGAAATGTTTGGAGGGCATTCGGTTATGGAGTTTTGTCTACACAATGGCACTTGGATGGACACAAGGTTCTCTGATTCCCAGACACAAAACCTGAAGCAGGCTCTGCATCTGAACAGAGATTCCAATACCTTTCAAGTGTCAGCTGGTTCCAAAAATGACACCAGAGAGGCCTTGCAGACATGGCCACAGCTGTATGGGAGCCACTTTTCTGTCCATCAGTCCCACACAGCGGGGACCTGCACCTGAATAATGCAGCTATACATTCTGCTACTGCTCCCAGACGCATGCGATCGACTTGCGGATAAGCAGCAACCATGCCGCTGCAGGCATTTCTAAAGGGCAGGGTGGGTAAAAATCAATGATTGCTTAAAAAATAAATTTTAAACATTGGATTTTTAAAACTTTAAATTGAACCTTTTTTTTGGATATATGCATTGTGAATATTAAGTTTCTCTTAAAAGATAACTTGGTCAATATGGATAAATCATCTGAATAATGCAGGTACCCAGCAAAGTTTTGTCTACACAATGGCACTTGGATGGACACAAGGTTCTCTGATTCCCAGACACAAAACCTGAAGCAGGCTCTGCATCTGAACAGAGATTCCAATACCTTTCAAGTGTCAGCTGGTTCCAAAAATGACACCAGAGAGGCCTTGCAGACATGGCCACAGCTGTATGGGAGCCACTTTTCTGTCCATCAGTCCCACACAGCGGGGACCTGCACCTGAATAATGCAGCTATACATTCTGCTACTGCTCCCAGACGCATGCGATCGACTTGCGGATAAGCAGCAACCATGCCGCTGCAGGCATTTCTAAAGGGCAGGGTGGGTAAAAATCAATGATTGCTTAAAAAATAAATTTTAAACATTGGATTTTTAAAACTTTAAATTGAACCTTTTTTTTGGATATATGCATTGTGAATATTAAGTTTCTCTTAAAAGATAACTTGGTCAATATGGATAAATCATCTGAATAATGCAGGTACCCAGCAAAGTTAAACTAAAGCAGTGTATTCTGAAACATGTTCAAAAATTATTATTTTTTTAAAAAAACAAGTTACCCCAAAATAATACGAAGTATTCTACATTAACGTGGCTTAGGGAGCAATCCTATGGCCCCTAGATAGTGCTGTGACCTCAGAGATGGGAATTGGAGCTCAGCCCCCTCTCCCGCTTACTGCCGACGCGGAAAGAACCATGCCGGCTGCCTCTCCGAAGTCAGGAATACAACCTCGGAAAGGGTTAAAAGGGGGCATTCCAGTGGGCAGGGAGGGGAGGAACTGGAAAGGCCAGGGTACAAGCTATCCTGAGGGCTCTGCAGCCTCCTCCCCAATGCAGGGCAGGAGGACGAGGTGAAGATGGCCTCCGCTGCCCCTCCCGCCCTGCATAGGATGAACGTAAACCTCTGAGTTCACAGGCTTATGGGCATTGAGGGTGCGACTCATAGGAGTGCATCCCTTAGTGGTCCAATTTGCACCATCATTCAGGAAATATATGAAGCACCCTCATATACACTGAATCAAATTAATGATTTAAACCGGCCTTGTCTTCGTGCCGTCTTATATCCTGATTTAAACTGTCTTGATTTAAATCAGTCTGCCCTGCTAAAGGCCTTGTCAACTTCTGTCCGTAACCACCACTGCACTACCTCGTCAACAATATCGCGCAGCCGTCCTCGTCTTGGTGCCTTCCAGATGTCAAACACATCTGGAGGGCACCTGTGCTGCTGGGGAAGGCGGATACAGCGGCTCCATAAACAGCAGTAATGGTCCATTAACCACATTCATGGTGGAGGGTGTGTG
This sequence comes from Shinisaurus crocodilurus, assembly GCA_021292165.1. Taxonomy (NCBI): domain Eukaryota; kingdom Metazoa; phylum Chordata; class Lepidosauria; order Squamata; family Shinisauridae; genus Shinisaurus; species Shinisaurus crocodilurus. Next base: position 27,445,947 of record CM037883.1, read on the forward strand.
TGGGGGGGGGAATGGATGCAAGCCAAGCACTACACCACTGTCCTAGATGGGGGAAGGGATGCGCGGGGATTTTGTTCGGTGTCCACTTTTGAAAGCAGATTGACCTGATTCAGCCCGGACTAATACACGGATTTCACACATCTTTGAATTTTGCGATACAGAATCTCAGCTCAAAAAACCCCCCTCCATACCAGAATGAGCCGTGCTGGCTGGGGAATGCTGGGAGTTGTCGGACTTTTTTCTCTCTCTGTCTAAACATGCATAGGATTGCACCTTAAGTCTGCCATAACACCAAACAGGCAGGCAAACGACCTGGGGTTTACGATATGCCAGCAACTCTGTTCACATGAAGTGCATAACTGGGTTGCACCCGATAAGCCTTTTTTGGGGGGGATCTCTTTTCGTCTTCTTTTTTGCTAAGTGATGTGCTCAGAGAATCTTTCACGGGACTCTCCATTTAAAGAAAAGACAGTCTTCTACTCACTTGCCAAATGGGCTTTTGGAGCACCTTTCAGCGAAAGTCCAAGTGCAGCCTTCCCCAGCCTGAGGCTCTCCAGATGGGTGGGATTACAACTCCCACCATCCTCAGCTAGCATGGGTGTTGCAATCCAACACATCCGGAGGGCACGAGGCTGGGGAACTCTGCCGTACCGCAATGAACAAGGGCATGTAATGGTACTCTCACGTGGCACCCATGCATTTCAAGAGGGAAGTTCCTGGTGGATTATGCCTTGAGACATTTTCTTAAACGCTTGGGAATTTAGATGTAAACCTTCCCACGAAGCCCCACCAAAAGGAGCCCAGGTGTTCTTTATCTTAAGAATGCAGCAGCCTGTGGAGCTTCCAAGTAAACAAGCTAGCTCTTTTATAAATATTAAGAGTACACGGGCATCGTAAGCAGAACCAGTATTCTCCCCACATTAAGAGCGATTCCTCGCATGACACCTGTGTTAGTACAACTTTTCACTGCCCATAAATATTTGCTGATGTGCTTTGCCGATATCCTAATGTACAGAAACCAGCGCTGAGTCACCCACTTGTGGAGGGTTCTTTTTATGGGAGATCCTCCTTTGACCCAGAATGAACACATGGGGCAGTTCATGACAGCTGCGGCTAGACAGGAAACACACACACACACACACGCTAAGTACAGAAGAATTTTAAACTGGGATGTTAGGCTCCTCCCCCTAGTTTTTGAATCCCCATCCCTTAACCTCTGCTGGAAAGAAAGCCAATAGAATTAGGCCAAATATATTATTGTGTGGGTTGAATCAGATCACAGCCCCCAAGTGAACAACAAAGCGATTCATACTGCCATATTTTAAGAGATAAAAGTAAATCGGGTGTGTGTGTGTGTGTTTTTCTTGGGAATCGTTTTCATCAGAGGAAAGGCCCTCTTAGTGTCCCTCTCCCTTGGGTGGGGGTGGGCTGAATTCAGTCTTGGGCACTCAACTTACCTAGGGAGGTGGTGGGCTCTCCCACTCTGGAGGCATTCAAGGTGCAGCCAGACAGCCATCTGTCAAGGATGCTTTGACCTGGATTCCTGCATTGAGCAGGGGGTTGGACTTCGATGGCCTGGTAGGCCCCTTCCAACTCTACTTTTCTGTGATTCTATGATTCTAAATCCTCATACATCCGGCCCGGTGTCAACACCTGGGACTCCTGGGTGGCTGCCAGGGCCCCCAAGCCCCAGCACGGCCCACTGGCACGGATGACTTCCCAGTGCTCCCTGCGCTGGACAGCTGGATTGATGAGCATCCCTTTTAAATTTCCCACAATGCCAGAAAACAAGGGTGTTGAGCCTCTTGCAGCCCGAGGGTGGAATTCAGTTTTGGAGAAGCTAACCCGCAGAGTTTCGCTTGATATTTTTGCTGCCAGTTAACAAGTCACAGGAGAGGCATTTCAACCTTTGAGGATGGGATGGGGGTGGGTGGGAATTGTGCCAAAGCTGGGAAACCGCCAAATGACCAGGGGGGTCGGAGGAAAGGGCTGGGTTGGGACTCTAGGTGGGCTGGATTTGGTCCATGGGCTGGGGGTTCAACACCCCTGCCCTAGAGCCCCACTAATATTGGGGGCATAGTGTGAAATTTAAGCTGCCTGCCACATCCCTCTGCTGCCTGGTAAGCTGAGAGGCCCATCCCGAGGGCCCTTGGGCAAGACACCCTCAATGGGGACCCTTCCCTCAGTGAGTCTACCTTCTCACCACCATTGTCTCCAGCTGCTCTTGCTCCTCATCTTCTTCCGCATCACCGATACCACTCCCTTACTTGGCAGGCAGAGCGCCAGTGAGCAAGTAGGCTGTGTGGCATCTGCTGTTCCTCCTTCTCTCCACCTCCGTTGTCTGGGCCAGAGCAAAAGAGGCAGGTGAATATGCAGGTTGCAATGGTGAAGAGGAGGAACAACTCCAAGGGTGGTTCTTCTTCTTCTTTTTTTTTGTCAGTGGGCCCCCTGTTGGGGTTGGGGGCCTTGACAGGCTGCCCAACCATGCCTAACCTCGACGCCAGCCCTGGGCCCACCAGAGGATATTTTGCCAAAGGAACCCTCAAACCCGGAGTGGGCCCTGACACACACGCATTCCCATGGACCACCAGATGTGTTTTAAATCTACTCACCATCTCTTGATAATTAAGGTGCAACTCATCCGTGTATATAAAGGGATCTCTGTATAAACTCTTGCTTAAGTATATAAGGCATTCTTAGCCTGGCATCACTCATGACTGCCTGTACACTAAGATCTCCCATGGTGGCCCTTTTCTTTGGGTACCCTGCCACCTGAGCTTTGGCAGGAAGCTGTCAGGGAAAAGACCTTTTCAGTAGTGGAACATTCTCCCCACAGAGACTTACCAAGAGCCTCCTTTGATGGCATTCTGGCCTCAGACAAAGACCTTCTTGCTTCCCCTGACTTTTAAATCTGACCCGTTTCATCTCCACAGTAGTGGCTTTTTGGCTGCTTTGCATTCTGTTTTGTTTCTGCTGACTGCTTTTGAAACCATGTTATTGTAACACTGTGGCTTCCATTTGCTTTTTGTTCTGATTTTCTTTCTTGGCCAGCTGCCTTGGGAACTTCTTGAACAGGAGGGGATCAATCAGCCTTCCCCCAACCTGGTGACCTCTAGATGTGCCGGACTGGTGTGGTGTAGTGGTTAGAGTGTCGGACTGGGACTCGGCAGATCCGGGTTCTAGTCCACATTTGGCCATGAAGCTCATGGGGAGACTTTGGGCCACACGCTCCCCACCCAACATCTCAGTGTGCAGAGATGGGGAGGTTTAAACCTCCCCTCGCTGCCCGCTGAGATGGCATCACTGAGGGGAGGATAGAGCCTCTCCCACCCACACCCCCATCAGCAGCAAAGAAACACTGACCCTGGCTGCATTGGGATGGCTGAGGTGGGGCAGAGCTAAAGCGCCAGGGACCCCAATTGGGATTGCCATCTGGCACTGCTAATAGCTAATAGAGCCAGTGCGGCACAGTGGTTAGCGAGTTGGACTGGGATTCAGGAGATCCAGGTTCTAGTCCCCAATTGGCCACGAAGCTCACTGGGTGACTTTGAGCCAGTCACCGGACTCTCAGCCTAACCTACCTCACAGGGTTGTTGTTGTGAGGATAAAATGGGGGGGGGAGGACTATGTAAGCCGACTGGGGCTCCTTAAAAGAGGAAAAAAAGGTGGCGTACAAATGCAATCGTCACCATCCTCCTCCTCCTCATCTGATCATCATGTCCAGCCAAAATGGCCACGTCTGGGGGACACCAGCTTGGGGAAGGCTGGTATAAATCCATAGGGATTTAAAAAATACCTTCCACCCATCTCTACTCTAGGACAATCATTTCAACCCACTCAGACCCAAGTCCTACCCTTAACTCCAGCCTGAAACACAGGACCCACTTTGACGTTTCCTTGATGATACCCACCCATCCTCCTCCTCTTCTCCTTGTGCTGACCCAACACCAAGGAGCAGGGGAGGCTGCTGACTCCTGTGTCCTCATCCATTGCAGCTTTTATTCTGAGCTTTATGGGAGCTCTCCATAGTGCTGTACTACACCCTCAAAAAAAGGTTCATCACCATGGAGCGCCATAGATAGCTCAGAATAAAAGGGGCAGTGGATAAAAAAAAAGGAGCCCCACTGGCATAGGAGTCACCAGCTTCCCCTGCCAAGGAGGACAAGGCTTCTGTACCTTTAACAGCTGCAAAGAAGAGGAACTGCTTGCCACGCAGGGCCAGGAAAAGCTGCACTTGTCAGAAACAAAACAAAACACCCCCCCTTCCAAACAAGCAAGCTAACAAAACTGAAAATGGCAGCGGCCTCCATTGGCCTGACCCATCGTAGGTCAGGATGAGATCCACTTGTGGGTCCTCCTGACTCATCAGTTGAAGAGAGCAATGCTGTCAAGCACAGATCACAGCAGATCTAAGCTCCAGAACCAACAGCCAGTGTCTCAGAGCTCAGCCCTGAAAATATGGGGATGAGGAAAAATGTGCCCCTGAGCATGTATGGAGTTCACCGTCAATGAGCCATGGCACCTAGCCTCCCATGATCATGAATCAGTCGTGAGAGCCAGTGTGGTGCAGTGGTGAGAGTGTTGGACTGGGACTCGGGAGATCCAGGTTCTGGTCCCCAGTCAGCTATGAAGCTCACTGGGTAAGTTTGGGCCAGTCACTGACTCTCAGCCTAACCTACCTCAGAGGGTTGTTGTGAAGATAAAATGGAGAGGAGGAGGAGGAGGATCATGTAAGCCACTTTGGCTTCCTTGAAAGAGGAAAAAAAAGGTGGGATATAAATGTAATAAAGAAAGAAAGATAGATCTGGGCGTAAAGGAATGGTGATTGCCACTCAGGGCTGTCACTTCCAGGGCACCTTTCTCTCTTTCCTGAAGGAAGCCTTGCAAATCCATCCCATCTATCCAAATTTTCACTTGCTTAGGCTTAAGGCCTCGAAAATGAACACCGGCTAATTGTGTGGCTTTGTGGCTCACCTTAGGGTGGAAAAGGCAATAATTCTGTCAGTTCCCTCTCCCCTGCAAACGTTGCAATGCCTTTCAAAGCCTGATCAGCTTAAAGTCAGGAAAACCACACCAACCACAGCACCCATTAACTAATCAAGCTCTGATGGAAAGCAGATTCTGGCTTGGAAATGTTCCCCTTCTTTCCTGCAAACTCTCTGGACGTGGGCTGGTAGTGCTGGTGGGAAGTGGTTAAAAGTCTCTCTAGGATTCTAAAGCCTTCTCTTACACACATCCACTGTTTACTTTATGCCAGTTCCCTGGCCAACATTTTTTTGAAAATAAAATAAATACGAAAAGAAAAAAAGAAGAAAATTGAATACTTAAAAAAGACATCTTGGCAGAACAAACCAGAGAGAAGTGGGGGGGGGGGGGAGAACATATCCCAGGATAAATTATTTCTCATAAATGATAGCAGAGGAAACAGGGTACAAAGTAAACTCTTTATATGGCTTGAGCATGTTTAGCAAAGTGAAGGCAACTCACAGTCACAACGCAAAGGAGAAGCGTTCTATCAAAATTTGAACCCAGAGATCCACTGTGGGTTACAGGCCTGTGGCTCACACTGGCTCAGCTTGTCTGAGTGTGGAAAAGCTAAGCAGGGTCAGGCCTGGTTATTACTTGGATGGGAGACCCCTCCTCTAGTTTCCTGCATTGAGCAGGGGGTTGGGCTTGATAGCCTTGTAGGCTCCTTCCAACTCTATGATGTATGAAATCTATGAAATCTCACAACCATTTCTTAAGGTCAAGCGACATGAGAGCTCCAGTTCAAAACCTTCCACTCAACCACGGTGCTCATCGGGTGCCTTGGGCTATAGCTCAGCGGAAGAAGGCCCAAGTTCAGTCCCTGGCATCACCAGCTAAAAGGAACTAGAGTATCAGGTGATGAGAAAGACCCTTCTCTGACTGAGATCCTGGAGAGCCAGCACCAATCACAGCAGGCAATTCTGGGCGAGATCGTCCAATAGTCTAACCTGGAATAAGCTTCCTATGTTCTGTCACACTACAGCAGGAGTGCAAAACCTGAGGCCCAGGGCAGGGGCGGTGCCAGGTCCCGGAAAGATCCAGGGCACAGGCCCACAGGACAAACAAAATGCACAAAGTTGCATATGCTAATTTACATATACTCTAAAGTCTGTAAAGGACCCTGTCTCCTAAGGACACCTCTATTTGTAAAAAGGGATATATGGAAAGGGGAGAGGAGGGCATTGATTTCAGGAAGAAGAAAAAAACCTCAGGCAGAAAGATTCAAAGGAGGGAGCACAGCAGGAGGTGAAGCACCTGTGGGCAAAAAGGCAGCTAACCCAGGGGGGTCAGATGCAGCAGAGATCATCAGGGCCCCTGTACCTTGATTTCAGCAAGTGTCCCTGGACAGCAGGGTGGTGGGGCAGGGGGCCTCCCAGACATTCGGGGCTCCAAATGAAAGATTCGGGGCTCCAGCCTTAGTAGGCCACCCCCTAACATCACCTCTGGCCCAAGGGCCAAATCCAGCCAGTCCGGGGGCTAAAACCAGGCAACCTGGGGTCCTAATCCACCCTCCAGGGCAACCTGGGGTCCTAATCCACCCTACATGGCCATGCCCCTTCCTCCCAGCCACCAATCACTTGGTGGCTTCCCAGCTGTTGTGCAGTCGTCGTCCCCCATTATAAAAGCTTGAATTGCTTCCCCTAAGGATCAGTTACTGGCAGTAAGAGCGTTAAGCTAAAATAGGCTGACATTTTGGGCACGCCCCTATTGCCTTTGGACCCGCCCACCACTGGAATGTGGCCCCCCAGAGCTACTCCAACATGGAATTCAGCCCTTGGGCTGAAAAAGGCTCTGCACCCTCACACTATGGTGTGGCCAAGATACTCTAGTGTGACATTCCAGCATGGTCAAAATTATGTAGATAGGGGAGGGACCACAGCTCAGTGGAAAACCATATGCTTTGCATGCAGAAGCTCCCAGCTTCAGTATGCAGGCCACATGCTGAAGCTAAGCTGGTACGAGCTGGGTCAGTGCTTGGATGGGTGACTGTCTGGGCTGCCCACATCTGTTCTTCCTGCATTGAGCAGGGGGTTGGACTCGATGGCTTTATAGGCCCCTTCCAACTCTATGATTCTGTGATTCTTGGCTTCTTCAGTTAGTAGATCATGTGAAAGACCCTGCCTGATCCTTTGAATGTTCTGGATGTCTCCCAGGCCAATCTGATTCACACGGTTGTTTCGGGAGAACAAGCAAGAGAAGACCAACAAAGCATTCCTAACGGCATTGCAGAAAATGTCATAGTAATAATCTGGACCCAGAAAGGTGATGTGTCATTGCTACAGCTGTGTCTCAGTGTCCTGTGAGCATTTATTTGTTATATTCTATATCTTGCCTTTTTTCCTGCAAGGAACCCAAGGTGGCCCACACAATCCTCCTCTCCATTTCATCCCCACAACAACCCTGTGAGGTTGGTTAGGCCGAGAGTCAGTGACTGGCCCAAAGTCACCCAGTGAGCCCTGTGGCTAAGTGGGGATAATAACCTGGATCTCCCGAGTCCCAGTCCAACACTCTCACCACTACGCCACACTGGCTCTCATGGCCACGGCGGGGGCTGGTTGTATGGCAATCTTCTGGGCTTTGCACCAATGTGCCTTCCACTAGGACTATTTCTATTTGGCAGCACTGCAGACAACAAACCTGATCTGCAAGAAATGTAAATATAACACATGAGAAACTGACATATCCGCCATTGCCGAGCAATTTGACAGGATGAAGAGTCCCTTCCCCAGATGACTTGGTCTCTACCAACAGAAGTTTGCCACATTTCAACAGTGCTCAAATTATGTGGGGAAAGCTAGGGGGCGCTTGCAATGAAATCCACAAGGCCCACACTTCTTCAATTTTAGGGCCTTTGTAGCCTTCTAAGAACAGTATCTACAGGGGCCATCACAAAAGGTGCAGGGGATGCCTCCACTATCACTTGAGCATTGGATTTCAGGTGACATCTGCAACTTCCTGATTAATTAATGTTAACATGTTGTTGTTGTTGCTATTTAACACTGATATCCCATCTTTTCCTCCAAGGAGCACCAGGCAGCGTACATGATCCTCCTCCTCTCCATTTTATCTTCCCAACACCCCTGTGAGGTAGGTTAGGCTGAGTCAAGGACTGGCCCAAAGTCACCCAGTGAGCTTCATGGCTGAGTGGGGACTAGAACCCGGATCTCCCGAGTCCCAGTCCAACACTCTCACCACCACGCCACACTGGCTCTCAGCCTGAGATTCCACTGTACAATCAAAACAGACAAGAAATATACAAAAAAGCAGGGGGGGGATAAGTGCTGACTGCTGATGCATGTTGTTTTCTTGGGAAGATCGAATGCCTCGAAATTAACAGTGGCAGATTCTTCCCACCCAAATGGATAAATGTAAACCAAGTGCCTAGTCTTCATTTGCTTTCACTTTTTGGAGCCAAAAGCAATTCCTCATGTCACTCAGGAGAGAAAGTAGAATTTGCAACAACAACAAAAAAAAAGAGGCGTGCTAAGATGATGAAATCAGTAAGATCACATGCAGCACGGTGTCGTACCAACTGCTAAGCTTGCATAGTTAAAGATTTGGAGCACAAACTTCGGGACATTCCATTCGAGGATCTTGTAGTTCATCTTTTGCTTATCACAAAGGCTTCTCACCCTGAGTAAAGCAATTATTTCAGAGGGCATGGGCTCGGGTGCCAAAAAAGGAATGCTGCTTGAGAACTGGTGTAGACAGAAAAAAGTCCTACAACTCCCAGCATCCCCCAGCCAGCTATGCTGGCTGGGGAAAGCTGGGAGTTGTATCATCATCATCATCATCATCATCATCATCATCATCATCATCCCACCTTTTTTCCTGCAACGAACCCAAGGTGGCTTACATAATCATCATCCTCCTCTCCATTTTATCCTCACCACAACCCTGTGAGGTAGGTTAGTCTGAGAGCCAGTGACTGGCCCAAAGTCACCCAGTGAGCTTCACGGTCTCCCTAGTCCCACTCCAACACTCTAACCACTACGCCACACTGGCTCTTTGTAGGACTTTTTCCTGTCTAAACTTGCATAGGATTGCGCCCAAAGAGACTAATCGTGCAGCTCCCAGTTCGAATACCTCCTCTGCCATGGACTCAGTAGGTGGCCTCAGACATGCCACACTCTCTCAGCCTCAGTTCCCCAATCTTCAATATGGGGGGGGGGGATAATAATACTAGCTTGCCTTACAGTGTGAGGCAGTGTGGCATAGTGGTGCGAGTGTTGGACTGGGACCCGGGAGATCCAGGTTTTAGTCCCCGCTCGGCCATGATGCTCACTGAGTGACTTTGGGCCAGTCTCTCAGCCTAACCTACCTCACAGGGTTGTTGTGAGAATAAAATGGAGAGGAGGAGGAGGATTATGTAAGCCAGCCTTGGGTTCCTTGCAGGAAAAAAGGCGGGGTATAAATATAATAAATAAATAAATAAAAATAAATTACAGGGTTTGTTGTAAGGATTACAGCAAGATAACACTACAAAAATAGTAAAAGCAGCATAAAAGCAGTCAGCAGGATTAAAATTGTATATAAATAGTTTGTGAAAATAAAAAGGGTTTTGCCTGGTAAAGTAGGCACCAGGTGAACAAGAAAGCATGCACCAGGTGGACCTTTCTGGGGACAATGTTTCAGAACTGGGTCACCAACTCCGAGAAAGCCCTCTCTCTGGTAGCCAACTGCCTCACCTCAGATGGTGCGGGCACTTGTAGTAGAGGCCCTCCACTTAAGATCTTAACGTATGGGTAGGTAGATGTGGAGGCAGGTGTTTCTTCAAGTTTCCTGGTCCTGAGCCATGGAAGGCTTTAAAAGTCAAAAACAGCCGTCTGAATTGGGCCTGGAAGCCAGTACAGTTTGTTTATTTATTTATTTAATTTATTTATTATATTTATATCTCCCACAATTTTTCCTGCAAGGAACCCAAGGTGGCTTACATGATCCTCCTCCTCTCCATTTTATCCTCACAACAACCCTGTGAGGTAGGTTAGGCTGAGAGTCAGTGACTGGCCCAAAGTCACCCAGTGAGTTTCATGGCCGAGTGGGGACTTGAACCCGGATCTCCCAAGTCCCAGTCCAACATAACGCCCAATCCCAGTTGGTGGAAGGACTGGAACAGAGCCACACAGGGCCCGCAACTGAGTTTGTTTTCACCCTCCCCCTCTAGGTATTTATTTGGGATACCTGATAACTAGGTACCTCCCCCATTTCAGGTATTTATGGCCAGAGGGGCAATCCCAAGGGCAAGAGCCAAAGGGCTCTTTGCCTTTTAGCCTGGGGCCTCTATGAGAGCAGTGAAATAAACTCCGCTGCAGGGACTGAGGGAAGGAGTTCACCCAGATTTCAAGATGGGAAAGAGATGGCACTGGCAATCTACATCTCCAAATGAAAGGACCACATCACCCTTCCAGAAACTGCTTTGAACAGTGGACATTTAAAAGGGGGATGTAAAACAAAGTAGGGTTGAACAGAGTCAGACATGATGAAAAGAATGGCAGATCCCTCCTTTCAGATACTGCTTGGAAATAAGTTCTCCCTATGGCTATAAAGATGATGTTTCTGTCCCTTTTATCGGAATAGCTGATGTACCTTCACCGCTTAATCTTTAAGTAATCTGTGTGACCATTGATTGGGAAGTTTGCTGAACATTTGTTTGTGATATTGAAGGTGACCAACAAAGAAATAGTAAAGAGGATGTATAAAGATCAAGAATAACATGCAGAAAACTAGAATATTTTGGTCATATCATGAGAAATGAAAAATATAGACTGTTGCAGCTGATTATACAGGGTAAGATAAATGGAAAAAGACGTGTAGAAAGAAGAAGGCCTTGGCTGAAAAACCTTAAAGAATGGGCTGGGGGCAATACAATGTCATTGTTTAGAGCAGCCATATCTACAGACTGTTTAGCCATGATGACGTCCAACCTCCGGTAGGAGAGGAACGAGAAGAATAACTCGAGAAGGGGGTGAAACTGATTTTAAGGGGTGAGGGGAAGCTTTTAAAGTGAGCTTTAACATCAGAGGTTAAACTATAACCAGCTGTCACAGAATTACTTCCCGTTCTCCATCAGAAGGCAAGATAACAGCTACAGTTTTGAAATCAAGCGGGATAAAGGCTCTGAAAAGTCCCTACAATTGGTTCAGAATGCTTTGGGATTTACGCTTTTTCCTTTGCCAGCCGGATGCTTGCCAGGTTGGCAAAAAAAAAAAAAGTACACGTTTTACAGCATCTGTCAACTTTGCTGGGACCCTATGCCAAGGACTGGTAACCAAGTTGTTAAGAGAATTATATTTAGTTTTACCAAGTACAGGTTCTTGTGCATAAAGTGTGGTGATTTATTTGGGTAATAATAATAGACTGGTTCAGAAGGATTTTCGAGAACAAGGTAATGTTTAGATATAACAATATTTTATGTAAGGAGGAGGTGTTTTTTGTTTTTTTTAGAAAAACTGCTGCTAGACCACTGTTTCCAAAAATGGGGCTAAAACAGAAAATGCCTATAAATGCTGAGCAAGAGGAGAAACCTGATGTAACACTCTCCAGCGCTCTGACTGTCTCGTGGAAATCTGCTACTGGGCATAAGGGAATCATCCAAGTTCTGAAACATCATGAAAGGCCCAGAGAGAAAAATGCTGTGGCCCATTAGCACTCCACACATTCCACTGGAAGTCAGTATAGCGTTAGAAACCGGAGTGCAAGAAAACGAAAAATTAGTAACCTCTGAGTTATGGCCCTTTCCTGATGAGTTGGAGGAAGGGTTGCTCAGTTCCTTTAAAACATGTTATAATACAAGGCGACCTCGTAAAGAGATTGTGTAAATTAGTTGAGCGCCTGGAACTGGCGATTCTGACTCAGAATCCGGATCAGGGGTGGGTAAACTTTTTGGCCTCGGTGGGGGGGCACATGTAGAGCCAGCTGGTGGGCCAAGGATCACGCATACATGTGCGCACATGCCCCACCCAACATTGCAGTGCACAAGGATGCCCGCTGCCCACTGAGATGGCATCACTGAGGAGAGGGGCGGATAAGGCCTCTCCAAGCCCCAAGCGGCATCTCCCACCACCACCAAAGAAACAGTGATCCTGGCTGCACTGGGATGGCTGAGGTGGGGGAAAGCTAAAGCCCCAGTGACCCCAACTGGGAATTGCTATCTGGCACTGCTAACAGAGCCAGTGTGGTACAGTGGTGAGGGTGTTGGACTGAGTAGACATTTTTATTATTATCTAGTTAGGGCTCAATTCTATGTATGTTTAGAGAGAGAAAAGTCCTACAACTCCCAGCATTCCCCAGGCAGCCATGATGGCTGGGGAATGCTGGCAGTTGTGGGGCTCCCCCCCCCCCATCTAAACATGAATGGGATTGCACCTTTACTTAGTTCTTAAGGACAAAACTAAAACAAGAACAAAACAGTGACACAGAGTAAAACCAACAAACCATTATTAACTTTATTGGACTGGGATTCGGGAGATCCGGGTTCTAGTCCCCACTCAGCCAGTAAGCTCGCTGGCTGACTTTGGGCCAGTCACTGACTCTCAGCCTCAGCTACCTCACACAGGGCTGTTGTGAGGATAAAATGGAGGAGGAGGAGGAGGAGGAGGATTAGGTAAGCTGCCTTGGGCTCCTTGCAAGAGGAAAAAAGGTGGGATATAAATGTAACAAGAAATAATAAAATAATAGCAGTGCAGGGACAGCGGTCTTTTCTGTGGGGAAAAAGTGGGCGGAGCTCGCCAGCGCTCAGTGGAGAGTGGCAGAGGGACACATGCAGCCTGCAAGCTGCCCACTCATGATCTAGACCAGTGTTTCTCAACCTTGGGTCCCCAGATGTTTTTGGCCTACAACTCCCAGCATGCCCCAGCCAGCTATGCTGGCTGGGGCATGCTGGGCAGTTGTAGGCCAAAAACATCTGGGGACCCAAGGTTGAGAAACACTGATCTAGACCAAGATCCCGTGCCAGCCAGAGGTTTGGTATGCACTGATGCTTGCGAGGGTTGGGTTGAGCCAAGAGAGTGGATGCCTCATGAAGTTGGCTCACCTCAGGTGGAAAGGAAAAGAGGAGATGAGTGAAACAGCTGTGAGTAAGTAAGGGGCCGAGCAATCCAATGAGGCTGCCCGTAACCCTCTGAACTCGGCAGATTCAGGGCATCCTACGGAGGGTAGAAGGAGAGCAGAGGCAAGGCTTTCCTCGGCACTCCTCCTGCCATGCAAAACTTTTAGACAGCCGGCTTTGGCCATCTGAGTGTGGCGCCTCAGAGCTTGAGGAGAGGAGGCAGAGGCGCTGCCGGGATGGTGCGTATGCTGGGGGAGCCGGTCTCCAACCCGCCCCGCCCCCAAAAGCCCATCTCCGAGATAGTTCTTGCGACTTCGGAGCTGCAGTCGGTGCAGTTCTTTCCACATCGGCTGTGAGGGCAGAAGGCGCTCCGAGTTCGGACTCCCAGCTCCAACCTCGGAGCAAGTTTCCCAGGTCAGAGCTGGGACTCTCGAGTCCCGAGTCGGACTGAGTCCCCCCTCTGACTCGACTCGAGTCCCAATATTTTTAATGGGACTCGAGACTCGACTCGGGACTCGAGACCAAGGACTCGTCAACATCCCTGCTTGATGCCACCTGCAGGTGCTGTCTGGACCTAGTTGCAGTGTAACAATCCAAGTTTATTTTTAAAAATCATTTTCCTAATGCAACCTTTCAGACATTTTGGGTTTGGCTGCCTCTGACTGCATGTCTGGGGTTCCCAGCCTCCTCTGCCTGCCTGGTCTCTTCTTGACCAGTTCCACAGTTTGAATTGTCCAAGACAAAGGCCTCTGCCTGCCTGTTTTGGGGTTCCCTGCCTGGTTATTTTGGGTTTGTCTGCCTGGTCTGTTCTTGTCAAAATCAGTGGCAGAGTTTTGAGATAAAAAGGCACACTTGTGCCTAGAATTTATTTAAGCCACACATCTGAAGTAGCCTTATTTTGTTGGGGAAAAACCCCATTGATTTTAATAGGGACTCGTGGAGTCAGCTTTGGGAGTGACTCGGGACTCGGGACTCGTGAGTCACCATTTTGGACCAAGGACTTGGACTCGGACTCGAGACTCGGGTCCAAAGACTTGTGACTCGACTCGTGACTCGAGACCAAGGACTCTTCAACATCCCTGCGCGTCTAGACCAATGTTCTCCAACCTTGGGTCCCCAGATGTTTTTGGCCTACAACTCCCAGCATGCTGGGAGTTGTAGGCCAAAAACATCTGGGGACCCAAGGTTGGAGAACACTGGTCTAAACTGTATAGCAGACATAGGATTGCAACCTAAGTAAGTAACTGGGAGGCAGCCAGGACATTCAAACGATCAGATACTTGAAGGCTGGGAAACTGAGTAAGATTACGACAGCAAAGGATGCAAACATTAACTTGGATTATTTACACGGCCGCGATAGTTACATCCTTGGCATCCAAAATAAAGCAGGTCAGATGCTGCGATAATAGATGCACCAAGAACAATTAGATGTTCCAGACAAGTTATTCATTCAATAGCAGATGTTACGAGCTACAGGACGTACCTAAGTAGACAACTATTTAAAAACAAACTTCAAGATACGGCTTTAAAGTGCACAGTGTTACAACAGCTGATCGGATCATCTCAACCACTGGTAATGTCTTCCTTGACATTACTACAAGCACTTGTGGTCAATCTCATCCAGAGCCATTTGATTAGTAATCTTTCTTTGAAGACAATTTAAAGCAGTTACGTGGAGTTTACAGAACAAATGGCCCTTTAAAAAAAATAAATAGCCGATTTAAATGTAAAGTTTGTGCCCTATAATATATTATCCGGATGAAAATCAGACCATTAAAGATTGCCGTTCTTTTTGTTTCTAAGACCACAATCCTATTAACTCACTTACCTGGGAGTAAGGTCCATTGTATTCAACAGGGCTTACTTCTGAGTAGTCATGTATAGGATTGTATTGGATGCCAAGTGTTGTCAGGAGATCTTTGTATCTTCCAAAAACATGTACCTTTGTCACTAACAATGCACATTTTGAATATGTATATTTTCTTTTCAATTAACTGGGTAAGGCACTCAGGAGCAGCTATAGGAAACAAATGCCCTTTTTTGCAGTGCCATGCATCTTTAACATTGAGACTCTGCTGCTTTCCCTTTTCAGGAAGATGATCTGATTTGCCACACACAAAAGTCGGTTGTTCTAACCTTTTGCCAGGAAAAAAAGTGAACACAAAAGATGGAGGGATTAAAATACACACCAAAACACTAGCTGGAAATCCCTACGGCAATATTTTATATGTAAAACATAATGAGGTTGTACTGAAGATTTTTAGGAGGCATCACTGAAATGGTTTCTCTTTGTGCATAAAACGGAGAGCGCATAGGTTTTCATAGATTTCATAGATCATAGAGTTGGAAGGAGCCTGAAATCTATGAGTCCAACCCCCTGCTCAATGCAGGCAAACTAGAGGAGGGGTCTCCCATCCAAGTAATAACCACGCTTGGCCCTGCTTAGCTTTCCACACTCAGACAAGCTGAGCCAACGTGAGCCACAGGCCTGTAGAACCTCTTTCAGCATGGGCCACATTATGCTTTGGAGACACTTTCTGGGGCCACATTCCAGTGGTGCAAAAGGGGGGGGGGAAGGCCAAAAGTAAAAGGGGAAGGCTGAAACCCCTGCAAATACCAACCTATTTTAGTTTAAAGCAACTAAGCCTTAGGAGAGGCATTTCAGCCTTTTAGAAATGGGGACGACGACGACTGTACAATGGCTGGGAAACCACCAAATGGTGGTTGGGGGAAAGGAGGTGAGGCTGGGAAGGGGGGCATGGCCATTTGGGTCACCCCAGAGGGCCAGGTATGGATCCCAATTGGGCTGGATTTGGCCCCAGGCCTGAGTTTCTGCACCCCTGAATAAAATAGGTAACAAAAATAAATAAATTGGGAACAATCCTGGTGAAATTGTGGTTCTATCAAAATCAACACTGGCAGGAACAGGATTACCTTCTTCATATCAAGTGGCCACTGGACCATGAAAAAATATGCCACAACTGGATTGCAGTTCTGATCTCATTGGCTGGGTTCAGACAATGCAATAACCCACACTCAAGGGTTGAGTATGGGTTGATGAAACGTGTTGTCTGAACCCAGCCACGATAACAAACCATGGTTTGTAAGCATGCTTGGGTTCAGTCGACATGATAACACACGCTTCAGCAAGAACCCATGGTTCAATGACAACCCACACTCAAGCCTTGAGTGTGGGTTATTATGTCATCTGAACCCAGTCGCTGGGGCTTACTCCTTCCCACCGCCAGCAAACTCCCTGCCACCCACATCCTCACCGTTATCACCAATATGACATTGAAGGTAACAGTGAGGATGCCTCTGCTGGCACACACCGACATGCAGAGGAATCCCTGTTGCTATCTCTGATCTCTGAGCTCATATCGGAGAGAGAAGCAGGGATGCCCTCTGGGAGGGACAATTCCATCAGGGGGCAGCGGACTTTGGAGAACAAAGTACGAGCTTGTTGAGGTTCTCTGTTTTCCAGGTCATTGCTTGTCTCGCCTCGTTCCTGCTCCCAAACGTGGTTTTTTTTCTCCCTGAACAAGAAAAGTGTGCATTTCTGAATGCGAAAAATGCATTTTTCTAAGCACACACCCCCATAGGATAAAATGTGAACATGTGGGACCAACCACCACCCCCAGCTCATTAGCTCCTCTGCTAATAACTAAGGCTTAGGAGAGGCATTTCAACCTTTTAGAATGGGGGGGGGGACTGTACAAAAGACAGAAAACCACCAAACGACTGATTGTTTGGGGAAAGGGGTGGGGCCAGGGGAAGGGGGCATGGCCTTCTAGGGAACTCCAGAGGGCCAGATCTGGCCCCCAGGCTGAGGTTTTGCATCCCTGGTCTAGGCCCTCACTCATTAAAGAGTACATGCAGTTCTGCAATACAGCCTAACCTGCCATTTCTCTAATGGTATTTCCCTTCAGTGTTCAGCAAAATTAGCACATACTTTTAGTGAACACATTTTGGAAAACATCTTTAAGACCTTTCCAGGCCTTATTAGTGTTATGAAAGCGATTGTTTAGACCAGGATGTGTTCCAATTTGCTTCAGCTCTGCAGGATCCCCCCCCCCCGCCCCATTTAAAGAACACTCTTCCTTTGTATCAGGGATACGAAACATTATTTTCTAGGAGGATCTGTAGACATGATCTTTGTTCCAAGCCAATTGGCTCCACAGCAAGCTTGTTGGATGAACCATTTGACTCTAAAATATCATTTGCCTGTAAGCTTTATGGCTAGTGAACTTCCTCACAACCTAATTAGGTTTGCCTTATTTGCCACAGCTACCCATTGGCTGGGATTTGGGGGGCATTTATTTTAACTCTTGTCTTTGTGGCTGTCTAAGTGGGTGATTCTATGTCTCTGTTGCTTTCGAGAATCTCTTCTGAGGACCTAACTTCAGAGGAAGGCCTAACACAGCGACCATATAGACTTTGGTCTCCTGCATCGACAGGGATGGGCAAGTTGCAGCCCACCAGATGTTGTTGGATTGCCACTCCCATCATGCCTCACCACTGGCTCTCCTGGCTAAGGCTGACGCGAGTGACAGTCCAACAACATCTGGAGGGCCAGAAGCTGTCCACACCTTATCTAGATTCTTCAGTGAAATTTGACATGTTTTCTTCTTTCTGCATCTTCCGTTTGCTCTCAGAAATTATAATTATATTGGGTTGGCTCTAGACCAGTGTTCTCCAACCTTGGGTCCCCAGATGTTTTTGGCCTACAACTCCCAGCATGCCCCAGCCAGCTACACTACGCTGGCTGAGGCATGCTGGGAGCTGTAGGCCAAAAACATCTGGAGACCCAAGGTTGGAGAACACTGCTCTAGACTAAGTTAGTTGAACTTAGGCCCCACTGAAACTCATGGGACAAGTTATCATGACTTGGGATGGCCCATGGCCAAAAAATCACAGATTCATAGGTTCATAGATGATAAGAGTTGGAAGGGGCCTACAAGGCCATCGAGTCCAACCCCCTGCTCAATGCAGGAAACTAGACAAAAAGAGGACATAAGAGGACATGGATTGGCATAAATTTACATGTTAATTTATATGCATAGACGCAACTTTAGAAATCATTACAATATTTTAAACAGAAAGACAATACATCTCCCCATGGTGTGGAAGACTGTGACCAGTTGACCTGTCCAGGTGCTGCTACCTGTTGATGGGCAACTTCAGGGTTCCTGCTCTCCTTTCTTATGGTGCTATATCTTTAAAGAGGACTTGGACTGGTAAGTTTTGTTTTTACAGATTTTAATTGGCAATCTATGTTTTTATGGATTTAATTGAAACATGTTTTTATGGATTTTTCATTATATCTACTTTGTGTAGTTTTTTATCTTGTACATTGCCTTGAGAGAGTTCCACCCTTAAAGATGATTAGAAATCATTTTAGATTAGAATTGTCCTCTGAGAACCTTCAAATAGGGGACTGTCCTCTGTAAAATAGGACACATGGCGACCTTATCATGATTTCACTTAATTATCATTGATCCCAATGGGAACTAAGTGGATTCAAACCATAGATATTTATCAGAAAGGAGAAAGAACCAAATGGCCCACAATTAACTATCCATCTCATTTAGGATCCTGTTTCCTGTTAACAGAGATATCTCAGCAAGAAATAACATTTCAGACTAAGGTTAAAACTTTTAAGTTTCGGGATGGGGAGGGGAACCTATCATGATGTCCAGTAAAGATAATGCCGAAGAACCGCAGCCTTTTTTTTTTCTCTCCTGGAGTTTAGAATCATTATGAAGCGGGAAAACACAGAGAGAAAGCAGGATATAAAAATAAGCGCATTTAAAAAAAAAAAAAAAAAGGTGGAAAGGGGAGGAAAGAGCTGAAAAGAATGGGAGAAAGTAGAGATTTGAGGGTCACTTCACACGTTCTAACTCAGGGGTGGGAAAGCTCTTTCAGCCAGAGGGCCAAATTCAATTCTGGAGAAGCTCTCAGGGGGCTGCATTCCAGAGGTTAGGGGGGGGCTGAAGGCAAAAGAGGCGGGCCCAATAAAATCAACATATTTTACCTTAAAACTCCTACTGCTAGTAACTCAGCCTTAGGAGAGGCATTTCAACCTTTTAGAATGGAGAAAACACTGTAGAAAAGCTGGGAAAACAGAAAACAATGGGTGGTCAGGGGAAAAGAGGGTGTGGCCAATGGAAGAGGGTGTGGCCACCAGGGGACATCAGAGGGCTGCACTGGGATCCCTGGAGGGCCGGATTTGGTCCTCAGGCCTGCAGCTGCCCAGCCCTTTTCCAACTTGTCGAATCAAGTGGACGTGTGAGTGGTCAATGTTTCTGCTTTTGTCCACAAGCTGTATGGAGCAGGCACCACCACCTCCCCTGTGTAGAGAGATACGCAGGTTTCAGAAGTGCAACAACAGGCTCCTAGACCTCTCCGTAGAAAAGATACACCAATACCATTTTCACAGCCTACAGCTCACAGCAGAAAGGACCCACACATCCACTTACCCCCGCATGTGTGGAATCTGACCTGTCTGCCTGGAGGATAAATAATGCAGTTCAGAAAATAGATGGGAGCAGGAACAACCAAAGTAGCCCATATCTTTTCCTTGCATTGACTCAAGCCAACCACTGACTCAGGTTTATTGTCAGCCACCCAGAGAACTGTATGTTATCGGGTGGCATGCAAACGTCATAAATAAATAAGTAATAAATAAATGTTCTCTCTGGGTTTGTTTTCCTAGGGAACGGAAAAAATAAGGATGTAGCAGCTACAGATGGCAAAGTTGCTCCCCATTGTCTTCCATGTATCGGATGGGACATTATTTTGTGCTAGGTCTACCCTGTATTAGAGGTGAAACCTACCATTGGTACCAATGGAGGATCCCCCCCCCTTTCTTTAGCTCCTGCACAGGGAGCAGGGGCAAATTTATGGGGGGGGGATTGGATGGGTGGGAGATTCCCATGAAACTGATTGGTGGGAGATTCAGGGTAGATATGAGGAAGTACTTCTTCACACAAGACATACTAGTTAAACTATGGAATTTTCTACCACAAGATGTAGTGATGGCCACCAATTTGGACAGCTTTAAAAGGGGATTGGACAAATTCATAGAAGAGAAGGCTATCAATGGCTACTAGTCCTGATAGCTATATGCTACCTCCAGTATCAGAGGCAGGATGCCTATGTACACCGACCAGTTGCTGGGGAACATGGGCAGGAGGGTGCTCTTGCACTCCTGTCCTGCTTGCGGGCTACCCGTGAGCAGCTGGTTGGCAACTGTGTGAACAGAATGCTGGACTAGATGGACCCTTGGTTGATCCAGCAGGGCTCTGCTTATGTTATGTCTGAGTCGCAGCACACTAAAACAACTCCTTTGAACACACAGTTTTCAGCACCAATCGAAAGCAATTTCACAGCAATCCCAGCTGCAGGTAAGAAAAGTTGGTGGGGTGGGTGGGGTGGTTTTGCTTTTTTCTTAATTGGGAAGGGTAAAGCACCTTGGTGGCCATCAAGAAAAATGTCCAGGTGCACATTGGTGCCCGTGGGCACCACACTGTCTATCCCTGACCTAAAGACTATCTGAAAAAAGAGCCACCTTCGTGTGACACCTGAATGGGAATTGAACGGGAGCTTCACAGCCTGTTCCACTCCATCCAAACCTTCAGCTAAACATATGGATGTCGGTGCAAAGACAGTGGGTGTGGTTCCATACAGACACCCGGCCACTGGCATATTCGATGTACATGCAATTGTCACGCAAAAACGGCTCATGTTATTGTGGGAAAGGAACTCAAGATGCAATTTTACCGATGTTCTACAAAGCTTCCATTAGGTTTAGCATTCCGTTTTGAAACAGGACAGTTCTGCTTATGGGACTCAACTGCAGAGTAACACAATGTCAAGTGTGCAGGCGAGTAAAACGTAGTGCATATCCTTTTCCTCCACCAGCACAACATAAATCACATCTAATGCAGACAAATGTATCAACGTCCCTTCCTTCTCCAGAGTTCATTTACAGGCACGTAAAAAGAAAAAGAGAAGTAGCATGCATCTCCTGAGCAAGACTGCCACTCGCAAAAAGCAACAGTGCTTGAAGAGCAACAGATGGCCCACCAATGTTCCAGAAGCAGATTTGCAAAACGCTTTGGAACCACTCCAAGAATCACAGTTTTGCGAACCAGGCCTTGAGGCCATTCCAAATCCAAGTGCTCAGAGATGTCCTCGGTTAATGTGGGAAAGATTTTAAAATTGGTTTCAGCGCAGATAAACCATATGTATGCAGCTGTATGGGTTGTTCGACCCCCTTTTGCCAAAGCCACATATTTTCCTCAGTTTCCCCAATGCAACATGTTCTGGAGTCTTTACTGGGGCGAATGGGGTGGGCAGTGAAATTTTATGCATGCTACCATTGGGGGGGGGAGAAAAAGAGCGCAGTTTGCCATGTTCGCTGCAAGGCACCCCAAAGTGTCAGAGATGAACTGGCAGCAACTGTTGTGTGGGAGCCAGGAATCAAACCAGGAGTCAAGGCTGGCAGATTAAAAAAAAAAATACAGAGAAACAGAGAACTTGCTAAGAGCCACAGCCATTAAAGCAGGGCTGCTGAACCTTCTTCAGCAGTTAGGGCTGAATTAGATTTCAGAGAAACTCTTAGGGGCTGCATTCCAGCGGTGGGAAGGGCAAAAGGCAACACGAGTGGAGCCAAAGGCAAAGAGGGCAGGGCCAGAAATCCCCCCCAAATGTCAGCATATTTTAGCTTAAAGCTCTTACTGCCAGTAAATAAACTTTGCAAGAGGCATTTCATCATTTTAGAATGGGGGGGGGGATGTGCAAAAGCTGGATAACCACCAAACGATTGGTGGTTGGAGGAAAGGGGTTGGGCCAGGGGAAGGGGGCATGGCCTTCTGGGGTACCCCACAGGGCTGGGTCGGGACCCCAGGCGGGCCAGATATGGCCCAGGAGCTTGACGTTGTGCACCCCTGCATTAAAGACTGTCCCAACCTGAACAGGAAGACTGGATTGCCCTTCCTGTTGAGGAGAGCCAATAGCCAGTCCGGGTGGGCAGAACCATCCTTGTACCCATAGCCAGGGGAGATTCTCTGCCCTGTGTAGCCCTGCAACTCTACCCAGAGTTGTGGGTTGCTGGTTCTAGCCCAGCAGCGCTGGTCACCAGCTTGCTGCTTACAGCCCTGGGGGAGCTCCTAAGGACACCTGGCTCCCATTTGGTGTGTGGGAGCGGGATCGCTACACTGGGATGGGTAGGCCAGCGACAGCTGCCTGTGGAGGAGGCTCCAAGCCCTTCTTGCTTCGATGCAGGCACCGGCGGCCAGAAAGGTCAACAACTGGCCTGTTTTAAGAGTCATCGTGACCAAATAAATACCCAGATGTTTGAGAGCAAGATAAAAACCAGCCGCCGCCTGCCCCTTGAGACGTCTCGGCAAACACGCTCGAGGCTCGCAGGCTTCTGGCCACCACTGACATGTGTTCAGGTTGTGTCCTGATCGCACCGTTGCATTGGGGGAGGGGTAGCAGCTGCAGCGGACCGCTTTTATTTCGCAACCGTAGACAATCCAACACACACCCCGCCAATGGCAAGGACGCCCTGTACTGAGTGGGAGACGGGAAACGGACGGACGCTAATTCCTCAATGCCCAGTTTGGCAGCAGCAAGCTCCTTTGGAAATGGTAAAGAATAGGTCTTGGTGGTGGTTAATAAAAACAACATTGGCACAGCAAGTTTGTTTGACTTACTATTACCTCATTTTCACCTGAAATGTTGCCAAATAAATGTAGAGTAACAGCTAACAGATGGTCGAGATGTCTTAACTTTGAAGATAATTCTATCCCATTCCCAAATACAACAACAGTCTTAGTCCTCCCCCCCGCCCCGCCATTCTTATATTTACCCATCAGGAAGAAAAGATACCATGATTCCTTTCTTGGCGAGAGTTAAGCCTCACTGACAAATAGTAAATAGACTAACATTTGTTATGGATTAGGAGTGCCTACAGTATCAGGGGGGGGGGGAAGTTATCTCATTGGGTCAACAATGTTTCCTTAAGAATTAAAAAAGACGTAGCAACTATGCCTACGGTATTTTTGAACGGCAACAGAACGGAGGAGGAGGATTTGTGAAAGATCAATCTTTTTTTATTGGGGAAAAAAAGTTTCAGTTCAGGGTTAGGGGGGAAAATGGTGCAGGGAGCAAGCAAAGAAGCAGGCTTGGGAAGGATTCTGGACTCAGGAAAAGGGGGTTAACAGAAGGAGCAGAATAGGCCAGGAGAAACAGCTGCAACATTGCATAACAGGCAGGTTTTAAGGCACCTGGGGTCTTCAGTCTGGGACTCTGACAGCAGGGCCCAGGCACCTGACTCCCTGTACTCCTAGGGCTGCTCTCAGGAAGAAGGAGCTAGGGTCAGGTGAACAAGCAATTCTCGCAACTGCCCAGATTCTCCGAACACCACCTTGAAGCTGGATTCGCCTCGTTTCCTGCATTCATTTGTGCACTTTCCCCATTTTGTTTCAATGGGGAAAGTGTGCAGTTCAATGGGGAAAAAATGTGCGGTTTCATGTTGTTTTTTAAGCCACACAGAAAATGTGCACTTTCTCTCCATAAAGCGTGAAAATGCGCATTTTCTTCTCAACCATGAACGCAAGTTTGGGAATTTGGGAGCGGTGATGGAGAACATGCTCTCTGGCTTGAGTTCGGATTCGGGGTTGTGAATGGGACACGTTCGCATGATTTGCGAACAGAAATAAGATTCTTGAACACCCCTACGAGCCTCAGGGGAGCTATTGGCTTGATGCCTGCTGCACTACAGCGCCACCCATGTCAGATGGTACTGTGGCTGAACAGCCCAGACAGACCAGGTGACTTCAGGAACCAATTGGGGCCTTGCTGCCTTTATATATAAACAGATGACCCAAGCTCAGTTGCTGAGTTGGAGCAACACTTCCTTGGGAGAAGCTGTTGAGCAGAGCTGTCTCATCTTACCACCCTTCTTGTCAACTTGCTCTGGAACTTGACCATCAACCCATCTCGGCCCACATAATCTGTCTCTAGCCATTTGGGACCTTGTCTCCTTCCTCTGAAACATGATCACGGTCCCATGCACAACCACATTTCTTGCCTCTGACTGTGCTGGGCCCAGGCACATGTTCAGAGTTACAGAGATCGGGGCGGGGGAAGGCAGAGATATGGAGTTACCTAGCTAGGGATGGGTGAACATGTGATGTTCAAACTTGTTGAGGTTCTCCAAATTCCTCCTTGAAACTTGGTTTGCATAGTTTGCGCTCCTGAATGCAAGCATCCTTTTTTTTTTTGTTTTTTGATTGGGGAAAGATGTGCATTTTTAAAACCGCGCACCCAAGACGCACACTTTTCCCACATAGGCTAAAGTGTGAAAATGTGGATTGGGGGGGATGCACACTTGGGCAAGTGTGCCTTTTCAAAAGTGCCCACTAGTGCAAGTGCGGCCTTTCGAACATTGCAAGCTTGGGAAATTGCAAATATTTCCGCCTGAGAATTGCGCTCCTGCTCACGTATTCAGGGCTGTGAACGGGGCATGTTCGCCTGATCTGTGAGCAGGAACCAAATTCTCGTACATGCCTACGTATAAGATTATAGATTATAAGCACTTGGCCACCAGCCAACTAGCAGCAGCTTCCTGCTTCCATTTACAATGGAGGCCAACAAGATGGGAGAAATTCAGAAAACTTCAGTTGGGATTACATTTCATCAAAATAGGACTGAGGAAACAAGTAGAACAAAGGAAAAGAAGAATTAGAAGCATGAGGCTTCAGAACATTAGCAGATGTGAAACCAACCAACTACGCTAATGATTAAGTGCCTGTTATAAAAATATGGTTCTGAAAAATGATACATAAAATATAAAATATGTATTTATCTATTTGTTACATTTATATCCTGCCTTTCCTCTAAGGAGCCCAAGGTGGTGTACAGTACGTGATCCTCCTCCTCTCCGTTTCATCCTCTTGACAATCCTATGAGGCAGGCTTGGCTGAGAGTCAATGACTGACCCAAAGTCACCCAGTGAGCTTCATGGCAGAGTGGGGGGGTAGAACTCAGGTCTCCCCCAGTCCTAGCCCAACACTCTAACCACTACACCACACTGGCTCTAAAATAAACACCATCACCTGTGAACATGTGTGACAAAAAAAATATATCAGTGAGAAATTATTCAGGCTCTCTCTCTCTCAGAAAATCTCTCTGCCCAGGCTCTCGCTCTCTCTTTCAGAAAACCTAAGGACATAAGCCATTTTATTACAAATGTTTGCATTCCCCCCCCCCTTCCCAAAAGACTGAGATTAGACTGAGAAGAAGTGAAAGCAAAGTTCACATGACCTATACTTGGGGGTGGGGGAGGAACACCCACACCCACACCATATCACACTTCAAGAGATGTTTAGAGAAGCTATCTTCCAAGATAAGAGAACAGGCAGGAGGAGATGGTTGTATGCGAGAAGAGCAGAGGGGATTCTCCCAAGCTTCGCAAGTGTTTAAAGTACATGACGGAATTCAGAGCAACGTGCATGATGCATTGCCATCTACGGTATGTGGGTGAGCCAATGTAAGACCCTACTGTTCCGTAATGGCTTGAAACAGTGGAGTCAGGAGGAAATCTTCCAACTTCCTCCTCCACAAGGCCCTTCCAGTAACATGCTCATCAACTGGGAACCCTCTTGAGGGAACGTAGAGATGGGGAAATCTGCAAAACCCAAGCTCATAAAGATTCTCCAGTTTCCACCGTGAAGCTTGTCCTGACTCATGCCAGGATTAGATTGCAAGCATATTTCAGTAAGCATTTTCCCAAAGGTATGAATTTTATGTGTGCGTGTTTTCTTTTTAAGTATGCAGTTTTCTCCCATTGATTAAAGCATGTTAGTGCACTTTTTACACACTTTTACTTTTCAAAGGTATTCATTATCAAACACACTTTTCTTTTGCCTGCAAATCACATTGCAATCTTGGAAATGTACAGATTTCAATCACAGATTGCATTCGGGTTTGGGAGGTGCGAACTGGATAAATCCTGGTCTAAACCCAACTGAAACAAATTTCTCATATTTCCCTAGAAGGAGGGTTTTTTAAAAAACAAAAACCCAAAACCTTCAGGGCTAAGCTTGCCTAAGGATGCAGGTCAAAGGGTGAATGATGACCAGGTGGAAAATCTGTAATATTA
This sequence comes from Shinisaurus crocodilurus, assembly GCA_021292165.1. Lineage (NCBI taxonomy): Eukaryota > Metazoa > Chordata > Lepidosauria > Squamata > Shinisauridae > Shinisaurus > Shinisaurus crocodilurus. The sequence continues at coordinate 27,472,196 of CM037883.1, forward strand.
ACCCTTCTGCATTCCACATAGGGCAAACCAGCCAGTCTCTATGGAAAAGAATAAATGGACACAAATCTGACATCAGAAATAGCAATATTCAAAAACCAGCGGCAGAACACTTCAGCTTCTGAGGATACTCTGTCACGGACCTTAAAGTAGCCATTGTGGAGCAAGGGAACTTCAAAGGGAATTAGTGAGAAACTGTGGAGTTAGAATTCATCAACAACAAGTTTCATTCTGTCACCAGAGGCAGGGGCGGCGCTAGGTCCTGAAACAATCTGGGGCTCAGGCCCACAGGACAAAAAAATGCACAAATTTTCATAGGCTAATTTACATATGTGCTAAAAGGTGTGTGTGTGTGTGTGTGTGTGTGTGTGTGTGTGTGTGTGTGTGTTTAAAGGACCCTATCTCCTAAGGACACCCGCCATCAGGGCTTTTTTTCTGGTGGAACTCACCGGAACTGAGTTCCAGCACCTTTTCTTCTATTAATTGCATTACAATTTAATCGCCATCTACTCCCGAGGAAATGTAATCCAAGAGTTCCGGTACCCTTTTCTCCAGAAAAAAAGCACTGCCCGCCAGATTTATAAAAAGGGATGTATGGACAAGGAAGAGGAGAGCATTTGATTTTAGAAACAAAACCTCAGGCAGAAAGATTCAAGGGGGGGCAGCAGGAGGGGAAGCACATGTGGGGGAAAAGCCAGCTAGTCCAGGGGGATCAGATGCAACCAAGATCATCAGGGCCCCTGTACTTTGATTTCAGCAAGTGCACATGGTGGTGGGGCAGAGGCATCCCAGAGATTTGGGGCTCCAATTGAAAGATTCAGGGCTCCAGCCCTAGTGGGCCACCCCCTAACACCGCCTCTGACTAATGGCTTAAATCAGGAAAAAGGATTTTTATCACACTACATGCATTAACTGGCTTACCTAACGCCAGGGTGTTTGTGTTATCAGCAACAACTGCAGTGTGAATTACCACTTTTAATAATGTGATGGTCACTTTTTTTTGCATTTAATCTCCTTCTAATCTCACTGTTTACAGTTCTTCCCCCAACCTCACCATTTGTACTGCATATAAACCCATGAGGCTATTGGCTGAGCGGCACCTGTATCTCTGTACCACAGGGATGGGGAACCCTTTTTCTGTTGATATCTGCATTACAGTGGCTGAAAACGGTCGGGGCCCACATTCCAGAAGTGGGTGGGGCCAGAGCCACAAGTGGGTGGAGCTACAGATGTGACTTTTACCTTTGTTTGGAATGCAATGGTGGAGGGACATCTGCAATCAGCCATTCACTTTCCTTGATTTGTGTAAGGTTCCCTCCATCACCTTTGTAGTTGGGGGACAGAGTATGAAGGAGTAAAGCATATCACCGCCACCAGCCATGGTGCAGCTGGTGAGGATGCATGGCCGGAGGCAAGTCCGGACGCCTGGAAGTCCACATTTGACACATGGGCAAGAGGTTCCCCGCCCCTGCTGAATCAGGAGTGACTGAATTATTCAATGCAGAGATGCAGCAGAATTACCCACCGTTCACAACCCAACAACAAACCATGGCTTCTCTTCATGGGTTGTTTGTGGTTAACAAGCCATGGTTTGTAAGTGAAGCTGGGTTCAGACAACACGATAACCCATCTTTCAACAACAACCCACATTTTAACTCACACTCAACCCATACTCAACCCTTGAGCGAGGGTTATCATGTTGTCTGAACCCGGTCAGAGTTAAGAGTTGAAAAAAAAGTAGAATTTCAACACGCACTTATGGATTGCAAATCTAATTTGCAGTGATGGCTGTAAGTATGAAACTAGGGAGTGGTGGTGATGCGCATCCAAGTCCAATCGTGTGCTTCTTCCATGCCGCTATGAACACTGTCTGCCCTCCTTGTTTACGGGAGTTGGAATTTCTAGGCAGGGAGGTTGCTCTCCATTGTACAGGCCTCAGCAGAGAGGACCCTGGATTTGCTGCTGTTGTTTAAGTGGTGACGAGACCTAACAGTTTAGACCCCGTAAGAAATAGAGTTAAAGTTCATCCAAGTTCCCAGATCAGCAAGGAAAACAAACAGAAAGCTTTGTGACATCTGAACAAAAGGGAATGCCCACAGTTTGAACTGCAAGGTCAACAGTGTTGTGGCCAGTTCAAACAATCCAGCTGAACCCCAGGAATGGAGAGAGACAGAAGGGACAGTGATGCCCAGTGTGGCCATCAAGGATGACATCATGGGTGGGAAATTCAGTTCAAGGAGCCAGATGTGGCTCTTGCCCAAGTGGAAGGGATCTATTACACCTGGTGGTTTGGGTGCAAGGGCCTGGCAGCTAGAAAATTAGTGTCCAGGTTTGCACAATCACAGGGGGAAAATAAGCCACAGTGGCTTATTTTCCCTCTCCGTGTGTGCCAGTCGTGAGCCACCTAATGAGCAAAATTACCCTCGCCAGGCACGAGTTGTCATGACATCCAAACCCGGTGAGGGCCTGCTCAGAGGGAAGCATGCATCCCAGTCTCCCTTCCGCTCCAGCATGCGGTTTTTCTGTCTTTGGGGAGTCTTTTGCCATCAGAGAACATTTAAGCCAGGGGGTCCAGAACCTCAGGAACAGGGGCCAAATTCAGTGCCCTAAGGTTCCTCAGATGGCCACACACCCTTCCCCCAACCAGCAAACATTTGGTGTTTTCTCGGCTTTTCTGCAGTTCCCCCCCTATTCTAAAGGCTGGAATGCCTCTCCTAAGGTTTAGTTACTGTCAGTAAGACCGTTACGCTAAAATGTGCTGGTATTCTGGCTCGCTTTTGCCTTTGGCCTTGCCCACTGCTGGAATGCAGCCTCCTCAAGCTCCTCTGAAATGGAATCCAGCCCTTGGGCTGAAAGAGGTTCACACACCCCTGATTTAAACACATAGCCCTCCAGCCCTGTAGCTGGAAGTGGAACAGTCCAGAATAAAAGTTACCCATTGGATTCTACAAACTAGGCTCAAGACCAAGTCCAAGGTGCACAGTTGTCTGGCTTGTGGCAAACTGATTCTCTGCCCACCTCATCACCTGTGCTTTTGGTAGCTCCCTGTTTGTGGCCAATGGTGGGCCACTGGACTTGGCTGCAATGGGCCGAAGAAAGTTGTTTTTTGCACACCACTGAAACCACCTTAGTGGCCCCATTCAGACATGACAGGAAACTATGGTTTCCCACATTGTGAATGAGGTGTGGTGAGCCTTGGGTTCACAATCACAGAGGGAAAATAAGCCATGATGGCTTATTTTCCCTCTCCATGTGTGCTGGTCGCGAGCCATCTAATTAAAATGCCTCCTCTTTCATACACCAGAAGGAGGAGATCGGAAGATTTGCTTTTAAACAGACCACAGTTCCCTCTTACGTCCTAACTCAGGGAACTGTGGTTTGTTTAAAATCTAGTTAGTGAACAAACCAGGGGACATGATGATAGAGGTATACAAAATTATGCACTAGAAAGTGCGTAGAAAGCCTAGATAGGGAGACATTTTTCTCCCTCTCTCATAATACCAGAACCCGGGGTCATCCAAATGGTTGGAGATTCAGGACAGGCAAAAGGAAGTACTTCTTCAGACATTAAAGAAGTACTTCTTCAGACATTAAAACTATGGAATTCGCTTCCACAAGATGCAGTGCCAACCTGGGTGGCTTTAAATGGGGGTTAGACAAATTCATGGAGGAGAAAGCTATTGTGATGGATATATATTACCTACAACATCAGAGGAGGTATGCCTCTGAATACTAGTTGCTCGGGAACATGACTGGGGGGATGTTGTTGCGCTCATGACCTGCTTGTGGGCTTCCCACTGGGGCACCTGGCTGGCCACTGTGAAACAGAATGCTGGACTAGATAGGTCTTTAATGTGACCCAGCAGGGCTCTTCTTATGTTCTTATATTCTTATCTGAAACCTCAGTAAGATCTTGTTTTTCCCCCCCCCACTACTAGAATTTCCTGAGTTTGGATGTAACAGGGAACTGTGGTTTGTTTAAAATCAGAAGCAAAAACTTCTGATCTCCTTGCAGGTATGAAATAGGAGGGGAAGACGAGTGCATGAGTCCAAGACTCACCATGTCTATCTCATGTACACAGCAGTAAATCACCGTTTCCCATTACATCTGAACTGGGCCAACCTGGCTTGAGCAACAGTTTGCTAAACTGGAACATGTCAGTCCATACATACACTGGTTGCAATCAGGGAACTGCTACTATTGCCAATGGGGAAAAAAAACAAAACAACTAACGGTAAGAGCACTGACTCTTCGATGGCTAAATTACAGCTGACATGTCCAGGAACTTACAAATAATGGCTTGTATCCAAAACTCTGTTTAACTCTGGGGTCTCCGACATGGACACCTCTCTTGGTGCTCCCTGCCTCTCCTGATTTTTAATTTATTTCTTATGACTTTTTAAAATTACATTAAAAAAAAATTTGGGAGACTGGCATGCTGCAAAGTGAAGAGCTGCCCTTCAGGGTCATCTTACTGGGGTTCAAAAGAGTGGTTTTGTGTTTTAGACCTCAGATGATGCTACCTCTGCCTTGTGCTTAGGTTGTTGGGCAACTTTCTTTCCTTTTGGTCTTACAAGTTCACCTTCTGGGAAAAGAGTGTTTTGTAACAGGCCATACCCACCATGGCAGCCGTTTTATAAACAGGCAACTCCCGCCCCGAGGCAGCTGTTTTGCGAGAGCACCCGCTACACTCTCCAAATGTGTCCACTGATCCAAAAAGTATGGGGACCCCTGGGCTTAAGTCCCATTCATTTCAATGGGTCTACTCTAAGTAGGACTAACACTGGATGCAACTCATTATATTTCTTCGCACACAACAATCGGTGTTATTTTGTTTTCTGGCTACCCGGCTGGCTCTGGTAAAGCACCGGTGCAGAGAGTGGAAATGTAAGTCTTCCATCTGAAGTTTCAAACTTTTGGCCGGGCCTGGCATTCTGGTGCAGCTGTTTCCCCTCACTTCCCCTGCCTTATGAATCCACTAGACTTGAGTCTTAAGCATAATAAGTTTGTTTTCCTTGTGAGAAAGACAGCTGAGATAAGAAACCTGGGGGCCTGTTTCCCTTCACCAAAAAAAAAAAAGTACAAACTTACCCGTGCACCTTTCTCTGGAAAGCATCTGCAGCCTTCACTGCAGTCTCGGCCCCTGCATGGCCCATGATAAAATTTCTTCCCACCCTGTGGGGGGAAAAGGAGGGGGGGAGGACAAAAATTGATCAGCCAGACGCATACAACCTTCCACGATCTTCCTTCGTTATACAGCAACTCAGAAATTGTTTGTTTTGTTGCCATTTTGACAGCCTTGCAAAACACATCAGAAGTCCCGAGGCCACGTTTGCAATTTACTGGACAGCAAAATCTCAACTTGTACCTTTTAAAAAAGTCTGGATCGTGCTCTGAGGCAGAGAGATATAAAAGTCAGGGTTGCAGACTCAAAACAGTCGAGAATGTTTTTATACGACTTACAAAGCGTTATTCCAGACACTACTAACATGGATCACAAAACATTTTTAGGTGCAACGTACAAATATATTCCTAAACATCCTCCTGACACAGATGCATAAACCACACACAGAACAGAATGCCTGAAACATTAACATCAACAGCAGCAGATTTCAATATAACATACCAATTTACGCCATTTATAACGCAGAGGGCCAAGCCACACGATACATTATTCACACTTTACAAAAGAGGTGTGTATAATGCTGCTGGCTGCTTTTATTTTGAAGGCTCCAATCCTGTTTCCCACCAAAAATCACCCCAGTGGCTATTCGCCCACAAAACTGTGGTTTGTAATCCAATACATTTCTACTCAGATGTAAGTCCCCACTGAGTTCAATGGACGTAACTTCCAGGTAAGTAGTTATAGGATTCCAGCCATAGTACTCTAAAGATATTGGTTTGGATCCAGTCTAAATTAGCTGAACATAACTGAAATCAATGGGACAGGTTAGTCACGACTTAACTTTGTTTCCCGTGGCACTTAAGTTCAACTGACTGGATCCAGTTCATTAGAAGCGTAAATTAACAGCACAATCCTGTACATGTGTACTCAGAAGTCAGACCATTTCATCTGCTGAGCGTTTTTGTTTTGTTTTTACACAGACTGCTGATTTAGGGCACAATCCTATGCGAGTTTAGCCAGAAAAAAAGTCCTGCAAGTCCCAGCATGCACCAGCAAGCCAGGACAGGGCGCAGCCTTTTTTCTGTCTAAACACACACAGGATTGTACCCTAACTGTTTTTAAGAAATGTGATTGTGTTAATCAGGGACTCAATAGGCTCTATGGTTTCTATGCACATTATGTATTCATTTTACAGTATTTGCATGCCGCTCCATATCTAAGCAGATTATAAAGACTCTTAGGGAATGATATGATCCTATGGCACCTAGACATTATCGGGGGGGGGGGCATAGAATAGTTCGAATAGTGGTTTAGGGTGCAATCCTATGCAGGGGAGCCTGGTGAATCCTATTTCAGTGGGGCTTCTTTTCCATTGCAGGTTTTGCAGCTTTTATTCAGAGCTTCATAGGAGCTGTCCATCGTGCTGCATGGTGGTGAAACTATTTTGGGGGTGGAGCTCAGCACCATGGGTAGCTCCTTATGAAGCTCCACATAAAACCTGAAAAACCTACAATGGAAAAGGAGCCCCACCGAAATAGGAGTCACACCAGCCTCCCCTGATCCTATGCATGTTTTAGACAGGAAAAAAAAAAACTAAACATGCATAGGATTGCGCCCTTATACCATGATGTTGCTTTTACCCTTTTATGGTTGCTACTTGCTCTGATTTCTATCTGTTTCTATTTCATTGATAAAGTTTTATTGTATACCACCTTGGAAACTGTATTTAAAAACTTAAAAGCAGTCGATAAACCTTGATTTATTTCAGTAATCCAACAACTCCAGTACCACCTGGAAGAACATGGTTTGCAAATAGTATGAGATTCAAAACTGCATGGATTCATCACTCCAGCTGTCCTAATTTACTGCCGCTCTAGAGCTGCTACATTTGCATAACAGCACTTCAGAAATGTCAGTCCTGTAGGAACTGTGCTTTGTTCAACGGTTTCCAAACCAGTGTGGAGCAGGTCCAATCCAAGCATTTCCTTTGAAAAGAAATTAACGTTTCCTGTAACATATCATGTTCACACCACACTTCTCAGTCTCCTTTCCTTTCCCTGCACGAAGAGGCCATTCCACTCACTTGTGAATGAACGAAACCGGAGACGGGGAGGAAGCGCATGGGTGCCAGTTGGCGGAAGACCAGGTGTTACATGTCACACAAGTATTTTATTTACGGGAAGGAGTTGACATCAGACACTCCCAAATTACTTACATAGCAAACAGCCATGTGCTTAATACTGATGCATGCAGTTTCAAAGCTTTTGACTCTCAAGAACGGATCCCCATTTTATTCTAATTTTTTGAAGCCAAATACTTGTGTGTCAGCTTCAGAAGAACGTCCAAGGAATCAGCACCCTCCTTGAAACCTATATCTAAAATGCAATTTCCTCTGAAGAGCCAGTGTTGTGTTTGCAAGCGGATAATTTATTTATTTTATTTATTTATTATATTTATCAATCGCCCATCTGGCCGGTCACCCGGCCACCCTGGGCGATGTACAATTAAAATACAACAAAACAACACAACAAAACATAACAATTAAAACAATATAAAAAATTCTCATTAAAAACCTAACCCACCCCATATTCCCGCCTGAACAGCCATGTTTTTAATGCACGGCGGAAGCTCATCATGGAGGGGGCATGGCGAAGGTCACTAGGGAGGGAGTTCCATAATGTGGGGGCCGCCACAGAGAAGGCCCTCTTCCTAGTCCCCGCCAGCCTGGCTGCTCTGGCTGATGGGATAAGGAGAAGGCCATCCGTGGCAGACCTTGTTGAGCGGCCTACTTGATGTTGCTGGAGGTGCTCCTTGAGATAAGCTGGGCCGGAGCCGTGTAGGGTTTTAAAGGTCAAAACCAACACCTTGAATTCAGCTCGGCAAGCAACTGGTAGCCAGTGCAACTCATTAAGAACTGGCGTGATGTGATCACGCTGGCGGCTGCCCTTAATCAGGCGAGCCGCTGCGTTCTGTACCAGCTGAAGCTTCCGGACCGTCTTCAAGGGTAACCCCACGTACAGCGCATTACAGTAGTCTAGGCGAGAGGAGACCAAGGCATGAACCACTGATGGGAGCAGGTGATTAGGAAGGTAGGGGCGCAGCTGCCGTATCAGATGGAGTTGATACAGCGCCGCCCGGCTCACAGCTGCCACCTGAGCCTCCATGGACAGCTGGGAGTCTAGAATGGGGTACATCTACCTTCAGGGGTAGATGTACTCCATTCAGCACCAGGTCAACATCCCCTAACCTTCCCTTGTCCCCCACCAGAAGTACCTCGGTCTTGTCGGGGTTCAGTTTCAGCATGTTCCTTCCCATCCAGCCAGCCACTGACTCCAGGCACTTGGACAGGGTCTCAACGGCCAACCTCGGTGAGGACTTAAAACAGAGGTAGAGCTGCGTGTCATCCGCATACTGATGACACTGCACCCCAAACCTCCTGATGATAGCTCCCAGCGGCTTGAGGTAGATGTTGAATAACATCGGGGAGAGGATGGAACCCTGCGGCACTCCACAAGTGAGCAGCCGAGGGTCCGAAGCCTCCTCCCCGAGAACTACCCTCTGATACCTTCCAGAGAGGAAGGACCGGAACCACTGCAATACAGTGCCTCCCAAGCCCAACCCCTCCAGACGGTCCAGGAGGATACCGTGGTCAACGGTATCAAAAGCCGCTGAGAGATCGAGGAGGACTAGAAAGGAGCATTCGCCCCTATCCAAAGCCCTCCTCATATCATCCACCAAGGCGACCAAGGCCGTCTCCGTCCCATGTCCAGACCTGAAGCCCGACTGGCACGGATCCAAATAATCGGCTTCATCCAAGTGTGCCTTCAACTGAGCACCCACCACCCGCTCGATCACCTTGCCCAGAAATGGTAAATTGGAGACTGGGCGAAAGTTGTTTAAATCCTGGGGATCCAAGGAGGACTTCTTTAGAAGCGGTCTTATTACTGCCTCCTTGAGGGCTGATTTATTTATGTATTTATTTCTTATATTTATTAATCGCCCATCTGGCCGGTCACCCGGCCACCCTGATGGCATCACTCCCTCCTCGAGGGAGGCATTCACCACCGCCTTGATCCCCTCACCCAGTCTCTCCCTGCAGCTCATGATGAGCCAGGACGGGCAAGGGTCAAGCAAGCAGGTGGTCGGCCTCACGGATGAAAGCACCTTGTCCACTTCATCAGAAGGAAGAAGCCGAAACCGATCCCACAAAACCAGTCTGCCATTGGCCTCCTCCCGCTCACTCCCTGTGTCCACGACGTACGATATCCCACTCCTAATCCGATCGATTTTATCTGCGAAGTGCTTCGCTAAAGCCTCACAGGAGGCTTTTTACTGTTCCAGTGGGTCCGGAGCGACTGGACCGACCAGACTCCGGACCACTTGGAACAGCCTCCTGGGGCAGCACTCTGCAGACGCAATGGAGGCAGCATAGAAATCCTTTTTTGCTGCCTTCACCGCCACCCGGTAGGCTGAAGATGCAGCTCTAACCCGTGTTCGATCGGCTTCGGAGCGGGAATTTCGCCATCGGCGCTCTAGCCTTCTCACCTCTTGTTTCAGAGCTCGCAGCGACGGAGTGAACCATGGCGCCGCGCGAGCTCTGTTTAGGCGAAGAGGGCGCTTCGGGGCAACTCGGTCTAATGCCCTGATGATTGCAGCATTCCAGTCATTCACCAGGGTCTCAACCGAGCTACCGTTTGTGTGCTCCAATTCCCCAAGCGCGTTCAGGAATCCATCCGGATCCATAAGACGCCTGGGGCGGACCATTCTAATAGGTCCCTCACCCCTGCAGAGGGGTTGTGGCACCGAGAAATCCAACCCCACCAGATAGTGATCTGACCATGACAAGGGGGTGGTGGATATACCCCCGATCTCCAGATCATTTCCCCCCTCTCCGGAAACAAAAACCAAGTCCAGTGCATGACCGGCTACATGGGTAGGTCCAGTTAATACAGGGTGCAGCTCCCAGGAAGCCATGGTCTCCATAAAGTCCCGAGGTGCCCCATAATGTGTCTTTCTGCAGGCAAATTCCCCAACTGTTCAGACACCGTACATGTCATCATCCGATATTGGCAAAGGCTATTCTTAGGGCTTGTAGAGGTGTGACACGTGGCTGGTCCTTTAACCATGATTGAAGGAATGGCCAACAGAACTATGGACTGCCCACTCCATCCCCAGAGCAAATCCCCCTCACCGTCCTGTGCTGTAGCCCCAATAAAAATCCCTCCCCTCCAAATCTGCTATTTGTCCCAGGTGTTAAAAAGGTTTACCTCTGTTTCTGTCTGTGAAATGTTGGAATGAATGAGACATCTCATATCTTGCAAACTGATACATGGGCTGGAACAACTCCCCTACTTGTAGGCTCCTTCCAACTCTATGATCTATGAAATCTATGAAATCTATGAAAAAAGGTCGCAATGTCTGGGAATGTTTAGCTTAGAAAAAAAGGCAATTACAAGGATGCATGGCATGGAGAAACTGGATAGGGAGAAGTTTTCCTCTCTCTCTCTCTCTCTCTCTCTCTCTCTCTCATAATACTAGGACCCAAAGGGGTCATCCCATGAAGCTGATTGGTGGGAGATTCAGGACAGATAAAAGGAAGGACTTCTTCACACAGTGCATAGTTGAACTATGGAATTCGCTACCACAAGATCCAGTGATGGCCACCAGCTCCGATGGCTTTAAAAGGACTCCAATTCATGGAGGAGAAAGCTATGAATGACTACTAGTCCTGATGGCTATATGCTACCTCCAGTATCAGAGGCAGTACGGCTACATACACCAGTTGCTGGGAAATATGAGCAGGATGATGCTATTGCCTTCATGTCCTACTTGTGGGCTTCCCACAGGCAGCTGGTTGGCCACCATGGGAACAGAATGCTGGACTAGATGGGTCTTTGGTCTGATCCGGCATGGCTCTTCTTATGTTCTTATGCAGAGAGGGCTGTGGCCCTCATATGGTTGGCCACTGTGGGAAACAGGATGCTGGGTTAGATAGGCCCTTGATATGATCTAGCCTCAGGGCTCTTCTTATGTTCAAAAGCATTTCCTAAGATGGCGAATGTTATGTTGTAACTGGCCTCCTGAACAATTGTGATTCTCCCTTCAGGGATGAGCTCATTTAGAACCAGAAGTTCCACAGCACCTCTGGATGACAGCCATGTGATTAATTTAGCATTAGATACTCCCAAGATTCCAGACTTTTCGCTGAATCACCAGCCCCGGGGCAATCTCTGCCTCCATCGCTTGCAGGGCCACAGACACACCTGCCAATCCTGCCTAGTCTGCATAAATTTACTTCTCTTGGTCTGCCTTTCCCGACTTTTATCTGTGTTCATTATGGTGGGAAAGCAAGGTTGTGCAGCCCACCACACACCACCTCTTCCTGCCTCCACTTAGAAGAGGTGAGCCTCTTGGGGGCAGGGGAAGCCCTAGACTACAAAATGCCCTTATGTCATGCCATTAGACGCCATGCATCTCACGGGAGCGGACAGTGTCCACAAAAGCTTATGCCATAATACATTGTGGGTTACCCCAGTTTGTTCTCACAACCACCCCTTGTGGAGGTAGGTTAGGCTGAGAGAAAGTGATTGGCCCAATGTCACTGACCAATGAGCTTCCTGGCCAAGTGGGGACTCTTGATCTTCCTGGCCAACACTTTAAACCAGCCTTCCTCAACTCGGTGCCCTCCTGTTTTGGATTCCTGACCATTGGCCATGTTAGCTGGGGCTGATGGGAACTGAAGTCTAAAACATCTGGAGGGTACCGGGTATGGGAAGGCAGCTCTAAGCATTAGCTAGAGAGACTCTAATACATCCAGTCACACAAACTTTCCCTGGACGATCTTTAGAGTCTCTTTTGACCATTCTGCTTGATGGCTCAAATTGTTTAATCACTAAGGAAGTTGCAAAATTCTTGAATGTTGCTATTCTGACTAGGCCTTCTATGCTTGCCTGATTCTGTTTTATTGTATGTTTTTATTCTGAGTGTACAATTGAGAGCTGGTATATCTTGTTTGTATTGTGTATATATATTGGTGTGGTCGGTAGACCATAAATAAACATAAACATCATCATCATCATCATCATCATCATCAATATTTCTTAGACAACTTTTTAAAAAAGACTCACGGTGACTTACAACAAAATTAAAACATGTACAGAAATAAATTCTTTATTTGGTCAAGGGCCAGTGTGGTGTAGTGGTTAGAGTGTTGGACTGGGACTCAGGAGATCCAAGTTCTAGTCCCCATGAAGCTCACTGGGTGACTTTGGGCCAGTCACTGACTCTCAGCCTAACCTACCTCACAGGGTCGTTGTGAGGATAAAATGGAGAGGAGGAAGAGGACCATGTAAGCCACCTTGGGTTCCTTGTAAAGGGGGGAGGGGAAGCAGGATATAATGATGTAATAATAAATAATAAAATAAGATTTCAAAGTGGTGTACAAAAATCATAAACCTGTAACACCAGCACACAGAATCAATGAACCGTATCTACTTATCCATATGAATAAAATGCATGGTTAGCTAAACTGCACCAGGAAGGGTTTGCATTAATAGATGCAAACAGGCACCTAAAATAACAATTCTCGGCACATGTCTAGTCTCAGGGGGGAAACTTCCACACAGCAGGTGCCACCCGGCTAAATGCCCTGATCCGAACAAGTGTGGAGTGGTCCTCAGTCAGGAGTGTGCAGCACCACCAGGAAGGACTTACCGGATGACCTCAAATGGACTATAGGAGAGAAGCAGTCTCCAAGGTAACCAGGTCCCAAGATATTTAGGGCTTTATTACACGCACAACAAAACCTTAAATCTGGCCCAGTAGCCAGTGCAATTCCTTCAGCACCGATGTGTAATACACTGCCGGCGGGTTGCCCCATTCGGCAGCTGAGCTAAAGCATTCCACACCAACTGCACGTTCCGGACCAGCCTCAAGGGCAGCCCCACACAAGGTGCATTGCAGTAGTCAAACTTCAAGGTTACCAATACCCAGACCACTTCCGCCAAGCTATTCCAGTCCACAAATGGCCGCAGCTGGCAGACCAGCTGAAACTGGTAAAAGGCACTCGGGAGTCACGGGGGCCACCTGGGCCTCCAGCAACAAAGAGGGACCCAGAAGTCCCCGTCCCCCCAGACTGTGCACCTGTTCCTTCAGAAGGAGTGCTACCTCATCCAGGACAGGTAGCCTACCCATCTTCCAGACCTGGGAACCGCTCACCCAGAAGGCCTCCATCTTGCCAGGATTCAGCCGCAGTTTACTGGCCCTCATCCAGCCCACCACTGCATCCAGGCAGCAGACTGACATAATAAACAGCTTTCAGTCTTGTCGTAGTTTGACGAGCCTTGTTGCTTTCAAAAACAACAGTGACTGGTGACATACGGAACAAAATATGATGGTTTGCGGATCCCCTTTCCCCCCAACCAAATAAAAGATTTCGGAATGAGATTTCGGTGGGCTCACCTCTTCCTCACCACTGTTGCTGCTGCCCATTTTCTTGTCTTCCTCCTCTGGGGTCTGGACCCAATCCGCATGGCCACCCAGAGGGAGAGGACAGGCTGAGTGTTGGCTGCCACTCCTTCTCGCATCATTGCTCCATGGGTTGGCAGTGGGCCCCCTGATGAAGCGTGAGGCTTGGCAGGTGCCCCTCGGTGCTGATCCCAAATGCTAGCCCTGCCTCTGTATGCTCCATTGTAAGCAAAATCATCTCTGGTGAAACTACATTTACGACAGCAGGGGCCAAGCATTGGATGAACAAGTCTCTGTGTGTGGCACAATATGTAACTCTTCTGAGGTCCAAGCTGGCTTCACCCACCAGTCGGCACAAGCCGCAAGGAGCAAGACAACACAATGTTTCTTGTCAAGTTGACAGAAACAGGCCTTCAAAACAAAGGCCTCCTCTGTCCTTGGCAATCCACCATCACCTTATTAATTACGGTACCTGAATACACTTGGATCCATTGCTGCCCTCTCCTTTCCTCCAAAAGAGTCACCAACTCAAGCATCCCTCCAGCTTTCCAAGCCTCGGAGGCCCCTCGCACGAACGGAGCGGCGGAAGAGTTTCATCTCACATATTTTAACTCCTAAAAGGCCAGTTGACTTGCGCCTGCCAACCCAGCAGTATTGTCAAAGGAATTCCAAACGCCCAGTGAGGCAGAACTGTCCCTACTTGAAATATGCTGGAAATATCCTGTGTTAAAGAACAACTTGTTTTTCCATGTGGTCATCTACCAAGATGGCACCATAAAATTAACAGCTTCTTCCTACAGAAACGTTCAAACATTGCCAAAACAACAAACCAATCATCATCTCCTGCAAACTCATGTATTTCCTTTTTACATCCATTGCCTTTTATACGATTATTATTTGGGGTGGAGGGGAAAGAGCATGTGTGCACATGATGCAGATCACTTTATACCATGTATACATAAAGGCACTTTGGACTGACTGACTCAATGGGTTATCAAAATGATTAGGGTCATTCCAAGTGACTTGAAAATTGAAATTTGGTACACATGCAATCCATGACACCCTGATTACTGGGATAGAAAGGGGGAAGTGAAACATATCCCACATCTTCTACAAAGTTAATATTTTGTTGACATGTGAACATAGGAAGTTGCCTTATACTGAGTCAGACCACTGGTCCACCTAGTCTAGTATTGTCGATACTGACTGGCAACAGTTCTCCAGGGTTTCAGGTTGGATTCTTTCCTTGCCCTACCTGGAGATGCTAGGGATCAAACCTGGGACCTTCTGCATTCAAAGTAGGTGCTCATCCAGTGAACTACAGTCCCTGAGCACTACAAAGATCCGAAAATAGGATATTGGTACATCTCCCCCTGAGAATGGGAGATGTAAAGTATAACCCACAATGCTTAATGCACTCCACATAATCCAGAAAGCTGTTTGTTGTTGCTGTTAACACTTACATATTTGCTAAAAAGCCATCATAAGAACATAGATTTCATAATAGAGTTGGAAGGAGCCTACAAGGCCATCGAGTCCAACCCGCTGCTCAATGCAGGAAACTAGAGGAGGGTCTCCCATCCAAGGAATAACCAGGCCTGACCCTGCTTAGCTTTCCACACTCAGACAAGCTGAGCCAGCGTGAGCCACAGGCCATAAGAAGAGCCATGCTGGATCAGACCAAAGACCCATCTAGTCTAGCATTCTGTTCACCCGATGGCTAACCAGCTGCTCACGGGATCCCATAAACAGGAGATGAGTGTAACAGCATCAATCGGTGTACAACAATTGAAAACAATAAAAATGGGAGGGGGTTCAGGTGACACCCCCCCCCAATGTGTCCAAGGAACATACGAAGGGGGTCGCAGGACCAAGTGGGCTAGCCCAACCCCCACTGTGCCCAGTGGCCACACATTCTGGCAGCTTGCAGATTGGGTGTGCATCAGAAGGGGCTCTATGCTCATACCAACATATTCATATAGAGATCCTCCATGTGAGAAAGGATCCTGACACCCCTCATGTAGTGCATAATGCACTACATGAGTGCATTAACCCTTCTAATGCATACACGCCAGGAGGCATGGCCTAGGGGTGTTTAAGAATTTTCTTCAGTTCACATTTTGAAGGGAACCAACCCAGTTCACATCTCCTGAACTAGTCTGCAGATCGGAATGCATTCACCCTTCTGATTTTGCACCTCTCCAAATTTTGCGATACTGTTTTTGGCCTTTTCAAACCATACCAAAATTCACATGAAAATCTGCATTTGATACCAGAATGCATATAAAATGCATACGTTATGCTAAAATACTATATGTGTAATACTAAAATGCTATAAAAATGCATATGCTACGCTAAAATACTATACAAATGCATATTTTACAGTAAAATGCATATAAAATATGTACACATTTTTGTGTGGATCCCACCCCATCCCGTTGTCCAAGCAAACCAAGATTAATGCAGGAGTGGGAGAAGTTATGAATGAACTCATGTGAAACTGACACAGACTGAAAAAAGACTGATTGGGACCTTAGTGGCCACCTGGTGTGTTGGCAACCAGGGGTGGGTGGGTGGTGATCTGAATCCCCCTATTTTATGCACCAATTGCTATTAATCAGGCTGTTTTGAGCCAAGTCAGAATAGGGGACATTATTTATTTATTTATTTATTATTTATTAATTATGTTTATACCCCGCCTTTTTTCCTGCAAGGAACCCAAGCCGGCTTACATAATCCTCCTCCTCCTCTCCATTTTATCCTCACAACAACCCTGTGAGGTAGGTTAGGCTGAGAGTCAGTGACTGGCCCAAAGTCACACAGTGAGTTTCATGGCCGAGCGGGGACTAGAACCCGGATCTCCCAAGTCCCAGTCCAACACTCTCACCACTATGCCACATCTAATAATCAAAATGTGATACATGCCCTTAATGAGTCATGTTCCATGAAGAGCTAAATGTAGAACTCCATGTACTGGTCTTCTGTTCCTCCATCACACACTTATCATTAGGATGTGGGAAAGGGAATAGATATTTATTCTGGCTGCTACTGGAATGCAATATTCAGATAGATCAGGGGTCTGCAACCCGCGGCTCCGGAGCCGCATGCGGCTCTTTCAAACCTTTGCCGCGGCTCCGCTTTGTCGCAAAAATGTTGGCGCAGCGGCCGTCTTTAGGACTCGGCAGGCACTCGGGCCTGCCTCAAACCTGGCGGCGGTAGTGGCGGCGGCGGCAGCAGCGCCTCCCCCGCCCGGCATCAGGCCCACGAGACGGCCTCCGGAAGAGGAGGCAGCAAGGCCCCCTCCCCGGGGCCGTCTTTAGGACTTGGCAGGCGCTTGGGCCTGCCTCAAACCTGGCGGCGGCGGCGGGGCCCCCCCCGGCATCAGGCCCACGAGACGGCCTCCGGAGGAGGCGGCAGCAAGCCCCCCCGCCCGGCAGCAGGGACGCGAGCGGGTGAGCGGCAGAAGAGAGGAGGGCTCCTGCACGCGCCAAAGTTCCCCCCCCGCCGCCAAAAACATAGCGCGGGGTCCAGCGTGTCGAGGGACCAGCGCGGCCGGCTCGCCGCGGAGAGCACAAGCAGGCGAGGAGGCAGGTAGGCCTGCGTGAAAACAGTAATAGTTATCAGAAAAGAAGGGGGAAAAGATTCATGTACCAATTATTGGAAAACTAATGACAAGAGAACAAAATAATATCTCCATAAATTTATTTATTTATTAACTGCTTTTTTAACCCTGCATTTCTTAAAAACAATCCAAAACAGGTTATAAAGAAGAATAAAACACAAATTTCAATATCGCTGCGGGGATGGGAGGGTGCCTCCAGCTGCCACCCAATCAGGGTGCCTCCAGCTGTTGCAGCTGCCCCTTTTGCCCCACATTAAAGACAGGCCTGAGTAGCACCCTCATCATCCACCAGCAACACCCTCCCCCCAGCAGTAGCACCCCCATCATCCACCAGCAAATCCTGCTGATGGATGATGAGGGGTGCTATTACCACATGGAGGGTGTTTCTGGTGGATGATGAGGGTGCTACTGCTGGATGGTGCTGATGACGGGATGCTACTGCTTGGGGGGGGGATGTTGCTGGTGGCATCCATCATCCACCAGCAACACCCCCTCATCCGTCAGCTGATAATTTCCCCTACCTATGCACCCAACATAATCCACCAGCTCTCGCTGGTGGATTATGTTGGGTGCATAGGTAGGGGAAATTATTACATTTTATATGTGGGGCACAGGATGGGGCATTATTACTTTATGTGAGGGGGGCAGATTATTTTGCAAATATTTTGTATATATTATTTTGTATATATAGCATTAAGGTAAGAAACAATATATGCAGTGTTATATTTGTTTTAAATGTCACAATGGTTTTGCGGCTCCCAGTTTTTTTTTTTCTTCGGAAACGGGTCCAAGTGGCTCTTTTTGTCTTAAAGGTTGCAGACCCCTGAAAGATGGTCAGACAGACAGACAGACCCAAGCCATATATCCACAGACTGACCAACTCTCAGCACAATTCAATGCATGTCTACTGAGAAGTAAATTCCACTGAGTTCAATGGGACTTTCTCCCAGGTCAGTGTGCACAGCAGGGCTGGGCAGAAGTTAGATCTCCAGATGTTTTGAACTTCCAACTCCCAGCATTCCTGACCACTGCTCTTGCTGGCAGGGTTTATGGGAGTTGAAGTCCAAAACATCTGGAGATCTACCTTCTGCCCACGCCTGATGTATAGGATTGCATCCAAAGTCACTCGATTACAGCGGTGATAAACTGAAAGTCCATTTCCACACCTATAATTAGGCCCACTTGTCATCCAAGATTCTTTTATTATTAGAGAAGTCTAGAAATTGGATATTTGTACATCTCATAGATGGCTGGACACTTGTTCCACATTAGCTAGAAATCCTGTAGTAAGGAAATTTAAGACTGGGGGGTAAAGTGCTAATTGAGACATAACGGTATTAAACTGAGATTGCACAAGACACTTTGAAGGCCTTCTTGGTAGGAAAGCTGCCCGAACAGATTTACATTAATTAAAGAATTAAAGCGCCTACGACACATCGTACAAAAATAAGTCTTTCGTCCCTCTACCTATCCCTAGAGCAGTGTAAATAGCTGGAGTTCCAAAAATGCCTTGCAAGGGCCAAAGTGATTTGATCTCACACTAAGGCTGAGGTTATGTAATAGGAGGCTTATAGGATTATAGAATATTTAATTTATTGTTCTTAATTGGAATGCGTGCAACCTAGTCTGGAGAGGTTACAGCAAGGCATAAGGGCTGGCTGCCACAGCTGGCAAAGGCGGCTCCTTTCGAGTGCCTCTCAGGGCAGAATCCACCAGGAGGTTCTCTTTTGCACGGGCCCCGCTGACATGAACAGGGATACTGATGGGGACTGTGAAAGAGAAGAGCGCCGCGCTCAGGAACAGCTCCTGTCACCGTTCAACAGGGCTTGAACGGGGAAATTTCATGCTGGATCTTGGGAAGGAAAGAGAAAAGGCCATTTAGCGCACAGTCCTCTGCATGTTTAGACAGCAATAAGTCCTGCAACTCCCAGCATTCCCCAGCCAGGCAAGCTGGCTGGGGAGTGCTGGAAGTCGTAGGACTTACTGCTGTCTTAACATGCAGAGGATTGTGTGCCCTTAGTAACTGTAACTCAAGGCTGCAGAGATTTTTCTGGAGCACATATTAAGTGTTCAGATCTCTCGCATACCCTGTATAAATTATCCATCCATACAAGGCAGGCAATTCCATACTTTTATAGCCAGGGTGCAGAACCTCCTTCAGCCTGAGGGTCAAATTCAATTTTGGAGAAGCTCTTGGGGGGGGGGTGCATTCCAGTGATGGGTGGGGGGAAAGAAGTGGGCCCCCCAAAATACCAGTATATTTGGGTTTAAAGCTCCTACTTCTAGTAACTAGGCCTTAAGAGTGGCATTTCTATGTGGGGCTGCCCTTAAGGCTGCTCCAGAAGCTGGAGCTGGTGCAGAATGCAGCAGCTTGACTATTGTCGGGAGCTGCCCCTTCTCAGCATGCAACACCTTTGCTGAAGGAACCGCACTGGCTGCCTATTTGCTATTGGGCCAGCTTTAAGGTTCTGGTACTAGTGTACAAAGACCTAAACTGCTTGGGACCAAGATACTTGAGAGAGCGCCTTCTCCCTTACCAAACTGCCCGGTCACTGAGGTCATCGGGGGACATTCTCCTGGTGGTTCTGCATGTACCACAAGGCCCGATTGGAGTCCACCAGGAGCAGAGCCTTCAGCGTGGCAGCTCAACTTCCCTGCAATACTTGACGGAACGCCTCTCCCAACCACAGTCTACCCAGACACCACGCTCAACATCTGGGGCTTTCCTCCAACTGCCACCTCCAAAGGAGGCTCAGAGGGTGTCAACAAGGGGGAGGGCCTTTTCTGTGGTAGCCCCCCCCCAACTGTGGAACAAGCTCCCCCCTGAGGCCCGCCTGGCGCCAACTCTGCTATCTTTTCAGTGCCAGATTAAGACTGCCCTCTATGTTCAGGCTTTTAACAACTCTAAATAGTGCATGGTGGGGTGGTTATTTTTTGTTTTTAACTTTTTACTGGTTACGTTGTATTAACTTGTTCTAGCTATTTGTGTCATTGTGTTTATAATGTTTTTATTGTGTATTTTATAGTGTATTGTATTTTTTAACTGATTGTTGTAAACTACCCAGAGAGCTTCGGCTATTGGGTGGTGCAGAAATAAAATTAACAACAGCAACAGCAACAGCAACTTCCATGGAACTCGTTGCCCCTGGAGGTCAGGCAGACTCTGACACTATGTTCTTTTTGGTGCCTGCTGCAGACATCTTTGTTTCGGGAAGCCTTCCTTGCTGACCAGCCAGTTTTAATGTTATTCTGTTTTTAATGCATTGTTTTTATTCTTTAATCTGTTTTATCCTTTTATTGTTCACCACTCCGGAATCTGTCTAGATATGGAGCGGTATACAAATGCTGTAAATAAATGAATAAATTTCAACCTTTTAGAATGGGGAAAAAACTGAACAAGAGTCAGGAAACTACCAAAAGACAGGTGGTACGAGCATAGGAAACGTGGCCTTCTGGGGAGTCCTGGAGGGCCAAATTGAGGCTCCCAGAGGGCAGATTTGCCCCCTGGGCGTGAGGTTCTGCACCCCTGTTCTAGAGGTTTACAAAAGAGTTCATGGTGAATAAGTAGATTCACTTTATTGTACTTTTCTTTGAAGAGAAATGAACATCTCCGAACTGGAGTTTTTAAAAAAGTGCTTTTTTATATAGGACATTCCTGCACTTCCATTTATACAGCAGCCGCTAACAGTATCCATCACGCAGACGGGTGTAGCTGCAGCATTAGTCTGTTCAAATTACTGCTATAGCCCAGCCTTGGATTAAGTTTCTAAATTAGGACATTTATATACGTCAGATGCAGACAGGGTGGAACCAACCCCATGTGAAGGTAGAGTTTTGCTTACCAAAGAATAAGCCCCAAAGGTATATACATATTTTTAAAAAAAAATATCAAGCCACGTTTTCAACTTTGCATGTGGTATCTAGATCAGGGTCATCCTGTTTTTTCTCCCTGAGGGCACATTAGATTAAAATGAGCAAACCTAACCAAGTCATTTCTTCTTAGCCCCGTGTTATTTTTAAAAGCAAGAGTTCTCCGTTGCACGTTGCAGACAGACCAACCCAACCGAAGGCAGCTGAAAGACTGCATTAATTATAGCTTCTCTAAATACAAACTTATGCAGTCACCTCTTCGAGCCACCATAGAACTATGGGATGTCATGCTAATTCCGCTTGGTTGAAACAGATGTTGTTAGCAAGCAGAATCCACTCCCGCTAGCAAAGAAACCAAAAGCTGATTTGCGGCTGGAATGAAGCAACAGAGCTTACAAATGGCGAACTAACAACAAGTCACAATGAACCGCTTGGTGGTTTTGCTGTTTCCAACCCGTGGCAATTACAGACGCCACAAACTTGCTGTGTGGAGCCCAACCTCTCCCAAATTGTGGCCAGGTCTACCAAGGAGAGGAAGTGAAAGAATTTAGGATGGCTTTCTGGAAAGGGGGGGGTCCTATAGAAGTGTAGATTGCACGGGTTTGGGGTAGATTGTGCGGGCGTCGTCAGCACCAAGCAGTCTCACGTAGCAGAAAGGTCCCGCTGCTCCACTGACCCTTGCCCTGAGGCCTCCATGCCCGGTGCCTGAGCCACCATTTTAGTTTCCCACAATGCCTCTAATCAGGGCTAGTTGTCCGGGGTAGGCATCGCTGGGCACTTGCCGAGGCCCACGCCACTACATGGGGGGCCCCCCACTGTCAATCCCTGGCACCTCCTCTCCCCGCGGCTCATCCGCCTTGCTGTCACTGCCTGCTTACCTGACCAGAGTGAGGAGAGAGAGCGGCACTCTTTGGGTACCTTGCGCTCTCCCTCTGGGTGGTTCCACTGATTGGGCTCAGAGAGAAAGAGGTGCGGCAAGTGAAGGCACGACAGGAGCAGAAGGGAGGGGAGGTGGGCCACTCAGCCAGGGGTCCCGCTGAAAGGATCTTGCCCAAGGGCCCTCCAAAGCCTGGAGGCAGCACTGCCTCCAATGTAGCAGCACCCTGGGGCATTATGGGGAATGGAAACAAGGGTTCAGGCAGGCCCAGCCGACTGTGGTCACAGTGCTGCGGCCCAGCGCTGCCACCTGGTAGGCCTGCTGGCCTAGGAAGATTCCCACCAGAGGGCACTGTGCCAAGAGCTCCCCACACCCTGGCCTGGAGCCATCCCTAGCATGGGGTTTTCTGAAAAGGAGGCCCACCTCCACCGGAAAGGAGGTGGTATGGGATGAAGATAGGCCAGAGCCGGGGAACGGAATTTCGCCGGCAGTTGGGGAGCGGTTGAGGCATTTGTATCTCTCTCCAACATTTATCCCATCCTTTCCCCAAGACCTCAGGATGGAATTCATACTGTCTTCCTGCGAGGTAGTTCAGGCTGGGAGGCAGCAATTGGTCTAAGGCAGGGGTGCGGAACCTGAGGCCCGAGAGCCAAATCTGGCCCCCTGGGGTCCCCCAGAAGACCACGCCCCTTTCTGTAGG
The DNA here is from genome assembly GCA_021292165.1 of Shinisaurus crocodilurus. Taxonomy (NCBI): domain Eukaryota; kingdom Metazoa; phylum Chordata; class Lepidosauria; order Squamata; family Shinisauridae; genus Shinisaurus; species Shinisaurus crocodilurus. Next base: position 27,494,854 of record CM037883.1, read on the forward strand.
TCTACCCCTTTCCCCCAACTGCCGATAGTTTGATGGTTTCCCGGCTTTTGTGCATTCCCTTCCCCGCTTCTAAAAGGTTGAAACGTCTCTCCTAGGGCTTAGTTACTGACAGTAAGAGCTTTAAGATAAAAGATGCTGGTATTTTTGGCCCCGCCCCCTTTGACCTCAGCCCCGCCCACCACTGGCATGCAGCCCCCGAGAGCTTCTCCAGAACGGAATTCGGCCCTCGGGCTGAACAAGGTTCAGCACCCTTGGAGCAGACAATACTGAGCTAAATGGACCAATGGTCCAACTCGGCATAATGCAGCAGCAACCACAGCCTCTTCCCAATCTATTCCCAGTAGCACCACCCACAATCCACGTAAATATATGAGAGAGAGGGGGAAAGAAAAAGAAAAAAAACCCTCCCCCTGACAACTACTCTTAAGGGCTACCACTGGGTGGGGGAGCCAGAAGTCAACCAGCAATCTTCTTTGCTCCTGATGGAACAGCAGCAGCCCGGGGAACCATCCAACAACCTAGACCAGTGTTCTCCAACCTTGGGTCCCCAGATGTTTTTGGCCTACAACTCCGAGCATGCCCCAGCCAGCTATGCTGGCTGGGGCATGCTGGGAGTTGTAGGCCAAAAACATCTGGGGACCCAAGGTTGGAGAACACTGGTCTAGACATTCTCCTTGCTCACGCTCTTGCTGGCCACACTAGGAACGGCTGCCGTGCGGCCCAACTTGGCACTGCACCGAGGGCTAAATACCACACTACATTAAATACATAGCGTGCAGGTGATCTTCTTCACTGTTTTGTTTACCTTAGTGTAAGCGTGCAGGCCCGATATGGATTCGGACCACCACATGTGGGTAGGGGAGGTTTACGTCTTCCCACCCAGCCACTTCTTTTTCCAAAGTCGTCACCACCACCACCACCACCACCACCACCACCACCACCACCACCGGGACGACAATAACAGAGGGAAAAAACGTAACTGGCGGCAATGGAGTAATTTTATTTTTAAAAAAAAATTTGTTAGTCCCCGCAGTGGGGCTGGGTGGGGTGAAATTTGGGTGTGGGGCAAAGTGGCTGAGTGGGAAGGTTTAAATCTCCTCTATCCATGCATGGCAGTCCCAATCCAGACCGCTGCCCCTACATGCTTTCACTAAGATTGAAAAAAATTTGTGAGGGTCAGCTGCACGCTATGGGTAGTTCTATGGAGAACCCATTGAAATGAATGAGATTTCTACCCATTGAAATGAATGAGATTTAACTTAGTCATGACTAACTTAAGTCCCATTCATTTCAGTGGGTAACTCATCACAGGATTAACACTGGAAATCTACCCTACATATTTAACACAGCATGTACTTTAGCCCTAAGTGACCCTGAATTCTCATATACTTGCGCACAAGGGTACAGAGGGTCTCAAGGAACACAGAAAATGGTCTTACATGAGAGTCAGAGTATTCGCCCATGTACTGTGTACTCTGCCTGACAGTGGCCAGCTCTGCCTAGTAGGGATCCCTTTCCCAGCCCTGGCTACCTGAGGTTCTCTTTTCCTGGAGATGCCAGGGATTGAAACTGAAAGCCTTCTGCATGCCACACATGTGCCCTACTGACCTATGGCCTATGGAGGCCCTTCATTCTTGTACATCTGGCAATATCGCTACAAATCCAGAAATGCCCTGGAATGCCAAGGTGGCACAGTCCTTGCACAAGCAGGCACCCTCTCTGGCTAGTGCTGGGGAATATTTGCAGCCTTCATCTCCATCCTCACTACCTGCTCTGTAGCCAGGGGGTGTAGCACGCCTCTGTTGAGAAACTCAACATTGCAAAGGGCCCCATACTATGAAGAGGAGCGACACAGTGCTGTTGAGGGGGTAGAATTTGGCTGCTGGCATTTCAAGTAAACAAGGCAGAAAGAATCAGATGCAAGATGTCGAGGGAGGTTTCATTAACTCCTTTACATAATCCCGTGTTTATTGAAATAGTTGTACCTAATTTAATTTATAGGGACACCGAGAGCAGAGCAGATCACTTTTCATCGGATACTGCCCGCATCTGCCAACAGAAAATGGACAGGCCCTGCTGGAGATAATCTTACCTGTCTGGATAGGGGAAAGCTGGAATTCTTTCATAAGATTTATTTCAGATTAAAAGAGAACAGAATAGGTGCCGGCTGACGCATTCTTTTGCTGGGGTGAGTGCATTGGCCAGGGGGTGTGGGGAACATACAGATCAAATCTTACGCAGACGACTTCTCTGCCACGACACTGAGAGAACCAAAAAAGGACAAAAAAGTGAAACTAGACTGAAAGAGGCTTGCTCTTCTATTTACAAACAGCCTAATGCTCAGCAGCGTGTGATCTGGGTTACTATGCAATGTCCGAATAAAAGGCAAAGGGCCGAGACCTAGGGATGTGTGAGGATTTCGTTCGGGAGGTGGAAGTCGCCGGGCTCAACCCCCTGAACTCCGTCCCTCCTACCTGTTTCCCCGGCTCGACTCGCATTCTCCCGAGCAGAACAGGGAAGTGACTTCCGGAGGTACACTTTTTATGTAGAAAATAGTGTAAAAGGCGCCAAAAATGGCCGCAATTTGTGCAAGTTAGGCAAAATTGCGGCCACTTTTACCGTATCTCACGCCGTTTTCTACGCTAAAAGTGCACCACTGGGAACCTGGAAGTCCACCGAGCGGCTCGGGGGACACTCGCTTTTGGCTTGGCGGGCGCAGCAGCAGCGCCCACCAAGCACCCAGCGAGTCGATTGGTGGGCGGATCGCCCACCACTACAGACCTTTTAAAGTGAGGGCACAGTCAGTTACCAACAGATGGGAGGGGAGGAGGAGGAGGAGGAGGAGGAGGAGGAGAAAGTTAAAAGATAACTATAATTTGTTGGAGGCTCTCTAAGTGGGAGCTTTCTTCGAAACCTACTCAAGCAAGGCCCAGGACATTTTGCTGCCTGAGAGGAAGAACAAGATGCTCCCTCCCAATCCCATTCCATGTACAAAAACTAGGAGATGAATTTGTCTTCACTACTGGTGATGGGACAGCATCCTCCATCACACCTGAAGGCAGCAGGCTAGCTTAGGCAGACCACATGGCACATAGGTTTCTCCTCCAATACCTTGCTGCCACCTCCCAGAATCCGCTGCCTGAGGTGACTACTTCACTCTGCCTGATGTTAGGGCCGGCCCGACATGGCGCCAGAACAATCTCCCATGAGTTCTCCCTTTAAAGCCATCTAAGCTCATGTCTGCCACCACATCTCATGGCAATAAGTTCCACAGATGAATTGCGTACTGTGTGTGTGACAAAATCCTTCCTTTTGTCCTGCCTGAATCTCCAGCCACTCAGTTTCACTGGACGACGTCAAGTCCTAGTATGATGAGGCTACAAGGAAAAACTTCTCTCTATCTACTTTGTCTGTATCCATTATAATTGCATACGCCAGTTTTCAAATCCCACCTCAGTCTCTCTTTTCTAAACAAAACAAACAAACAAACAAACAAACACCCAAAGCCCGCAAACATTTTCACCTTACCTCATAAGGAAAGTATTCCAAACATTTTCTTTCTCATTGTCCTTTTCTGGACCTTTTTGAGTTCTACTTTTGTTGAGATGGGGTTGTTGGAGGAAATGGGAAGGAGTCGGTCCTATACTGGTTAGGATGAAGCAGAGTCCCCGTCCCCGTCCCCCCCTTATGCACAGTCTGGTTATTGAAACTGGTTATCACCATGTGGGTTGTTAAACCCTGCTAAAAGGCTCTTAAAAGGAAATGGATTGTCCAAACAAGGTTTAAAACTAAGAAAGGCATTTATGAGTTTTACTTACAGTCCCTTTATTCATATGCGTGTGTCCATCATGTTGGGGGGGGGGGGCACAGAGAGGCAGGAAGCAGGGAGAAGGGGTTAGAAAACATACGCCCTGGGGATTGTTCAATTAACCCTTTCCTCCCACTGTAACTAGTGGTTACATTACCTCGTTGATTTAAGCAGGCAATATTACAATTTCCAACAGTGGTGACCAGAATGGTAAACAGTACTCCAAAGGCGGTTGCACCATCATTTTGTACAGCGAGCTGATAGCGGAGTGGCTAAGACAGTGAGCTGTGAATCAGGAAGTCCCTGGTTCAAATGTGAGTGTATTCAGTGCGCATCTTGAGCCACTCTCTATGGATGTGCTCTTCTTTAAATGGGACACCCAAACAGGTGTTTTTATTATCAGTGGTGCAGCGATAAATTTTGAAGTGCCAGAACTCATCACGACAGTCCCCATAGTCCCCCCCCCCAGGAGAGTGCAAAAATTCAGGCAGTGATGTTGATCCATATCAACAAACTAGTCTGAGCGGTTCTTATTTCTACTGGGAGCAGGTATTTTTTTTGTAAAGCTGATGGTTCTCAATTGCTCATTCAAGACCAACAAGCCACCCCAAAATACTTGGCATTACAACAGGGAACACTATATTGTTGCTGGGGAAATTCATTGCCGCCCCCCCACTGCAGCTAATCTCAGAGGGAACAGTGAAACTGGGGCGGGGGGGGGCAGATGACATCAGCATCCCTGCTAATAAAAGAGTGCCAGAGCTGCATCCCTGGAAGCCCCGGTTTCACTACACCACAGTTTATGATGCTATGATAAAGTCTGAGAGCCAAACCACATGGGCAATGTGGGAGGTCCGCAGTGGGATCTAACTGGTATTGTTTGTTCACTTGAAAACGGCTCCAAATTTGACCGGAACAGCAGCACTGGGAGGCGGGGGGGGGGTTATTTAACCCCATTGCTTTACACAGTTTCCACAATCAAAATTGTCCCCCGCTCTCCAACCCACAAGCTGCAGGTAGCTCCACAAGGGGGGAAATACTGATGCAAGGTGTGTGGTTTGGCCTGGAGATTCCCTGCTTTAAGGTAAGTAATAAAGATGCTTTTGGATTTTTATAATACAGATTACGGTAACTTTTTTTAACCACACAGACAGTTCTATGAAAGGATGACTCACGCTGCCTCACCCTGTGAAAGTTACATATATTTCGCGGCAATACATAACCATTTCATCTTCCGCAACCTGGTGCCCCTAATGCTGGCTGAGGATGATGGGGGTTATAGTCCAACACTTATGGGTGGGGCAGGTTGGGGAAGGCTGCACTAACCTACGGATATTTTTCATTTTTCAGTCCTGACGTGCCTCCAGATGCAGCAACAATCCCCTATATAATTAAAATGCTTCTGCCTTTAAGGTTCAGAAAAATCTTTCATAACCCTCATTTTCCCCCCTCACCAGAGACAAAATGCTAATCTTGCTAGGAACATCCTTTTTGATGAGATTTACCTGGGAGTTTGTTTTGTTTTAGGTTTTCCCCACACCCAAACCACAGAGGAGGCAGCAGGGAAGAACCAGGAATTTGTCACAAAAAAAGGGGTTTTAAAATAAAAATGGAAACTCTCAAAGAAAGTCTCCTGCAAATCATAATGTAAACAGTTATTTTATTCAGACTTCAAAGGGGGGGGGGGAGAAGAATCGCTGAATATTTGGCAGCATCCTTCATTATCAGCCACCTTACTATTAAAATACTGCCCAGTGTGTCTCTGTGCTTAATACAGGCTACGTTTGAATATCATGCTGAACTATCCGAAATGGCAAACTGTGGTTAATGTTAAATTTATGATTTGTTTGAAACAAGCCAACCTGAAACCATGGTTTGTCAGGTTGAATGACATGACAAGCTGCAGTTAAGCAAAAATGGAAGTAGGGATATGTGCGGAGCTCGATTGGGGGGGTGTAAGTCTGGCGAACTCGCTGGGCTCGACCCCCCCCCCAAGCTCCACTCGCCCTAGCTGCTTCCCTGACTCAAGTCGCATTCTCTCGAGCCAAGCCGGGGAAGCGACTTCCGGGTTCCCAGCGCTACGTTGTTTACGTAGAAAATGGCATAAGATACGTTAAAAACGGCCACAATTTGCGCAAGTTACGCATATCGCAGCCACTTTTAACGTATCTTATACCATTTTCTACGTCAACGACATAGCGCCAGGAACCTGGAAGTCCAGCGGGCGCCTCAGCTGGTGCTCACTTTTGGCCCAGCTTGGCTCGCATGGCGGCAGTGCTCACCGAGCGTGCCACGAGTTGGGTGGTGGGCGAATCGCCCACCCCTAATATGGAAGCAGTCACTTCCAAACTCCTCCTCATGGCTGTGCTGAGGGAAGAAACTGGAGGGGGGAGCACATGAGCCAAAGGCATGCCTAGGCTCGTTCTCATCACATTAAGCTACGGTTTAGCATGGGGCATTGAACTTCTTTTGGCCCAGGGGCAGAATACCATTTCAGCTAAGCCTTTGGGTGCCACATTCCAGTGAAGGCAAAAGAAGACTGAAGGCAAAAGAAGTGGAGCCAAGATGCCAGCATAGTGCCTGGAAATCACCAAATAATCAGTGGTTGAGGAGACGGGGCCAGAGGAAGGGGGCATGTTCAGCTGGGGAGGCCTGGAGGGCCAGAATGAGACTCTAGTCAGCCCAGATTGGGCCCCTGGGCCTGAGGTTCTGCACCCCTGGTTAGGGACGTGTGAGGGATCTGATAAGGGGGTGAAAATCCGATGGATTTGTACGATTCGGACTCCCAGATTCTGGTTTGTTAGCCCTGCGCTAGTGCCAAATCACTGTGATGCGAGTTGAGCCAGCTCACAGATTTCTGGCTAAGACGGGCTGCGGTTTGTGCATCCCCCCACCCCAAATGCTAAGGAAATTTGTGCAAATTATGCAATTTGCGTAACTTTACGCAATTTACATAACTTGACGCAAATTGTGTAAATCGTGGTATTTTGTATGTTTTGCGCAAACTGGCACCTATAAAGCCTGTGGATCTAGTGCCATTTGGCCCATTTTACGCAAATTGCGCTAGATCCACATGCTTTTCGGGTGCTGATTTGCGCAAAACACCACGATTGATGCAATTCACATAGAGTTACACAAATTGCGTAAAGTTATGCAAATTGCACAATCTGCACAAATTTCTGTAGCGTTTTTTAAAAAATGCGCAAACCATGGGCCGTCTCAGAGATGGAAGTCTGCGGGAAAAACCCGGCTCAGCCCGCTTCCAATCATTGGATCGGAAGCAGACGGGAAGTCTGTTGTGCTCAAACAAGCTGGACTTCCCAACATCAGCACATCCCTACGGCCCTGGCTTAGCATGACATCCAAACACAACTATCATTCTCTAAGTTACAGAACACGGGCCTGTAAATAAAACTAGTAAGATATTCTTGAGTGAGTATACTCCAACTCCCAACAGCAATGAAGAAATAATCCTTCCATTCAAAATCTTATACCAATGTGGTGGCCAATGGGATTGCCAGCTGCCCTTAAACAAAGCCCAGCATCTGGCTGATTTACACCGCCTCGCAGTTATGCAGCCTCCAAATTCCAAACCCTATCCCCAAAATGCGACTGCAGTATGGCAATAATAACCCCAGCCATCGTACATATTCTAAACCATTAATCTCCTGCGATAAATAAAGAGTGAGGACGGAGAAGTGAACAGCATTTGTTTTAATGTGTTCTTTGCATTTCAATCAAAGTTGAACCCTGAATGTCCTTTTAAACTTTCCGTTTCTTCACCTAGTTAATCAAGTCGGCTGTCGGCAGGACGAAAAGCAACTCAACTGCTCACAATTCACCTGTGCTAATTTGTGGGGAAAACCTAGGAGATTACTAAGAAGTATCGTTGAGGGAGAAAATACCAACGCCATGGCAACAGAAAAGTTGCCGGAGTCCACCTTGAAACCCAGGAACAATGGCGCTATTCACACACACACACACACACACACACACACACACCCTCCTGGAAACGTAGAGAGGAGAGGGCCTTATTAAAACGTTGGCAACTCTTACATTAGTTGCTTGTGGATATTAGTTAAGCACAAAATAGCTGCACACCACATTTTTTCTTTTTCTTCTTCTTCTGTTAACAACTAACTTGCATTTGGAACTTGGCAAGAAGCATTAATTAATTCCTTGAGCAAAACAGATCTCATCCGGGGTGGCAATGGGGTTATACAGAAGAAGGCATGTTGTTAGAAGGCATTCTGGCACAGCAAGCTGTACCTGCCGAAATTCTGGGGAGGGCATTCCGTCCCCAGCAAAAAAGGAGTGCTTTTTTATATCTGCCACACCTCCAAAGAACGAGTAGCAGATGATGTTAAAGTGCAAGGGAGGTTGGCATGGGATTAAGTGCCCACCTTCAGTCCCTTCATAGCAATCCTATCTCCTCTGTTCCTAATGGAGGGCCAATTCAGACAATCACTTTGCCCATATTGGCCTTTCATTTTTTTTTCCATCCAAATTATCTATGTTTTTGCTAGTGGGAAAACAAAGTTGGATTTTCATTCTGTTCTGCTTTGGGGAAATTTCTCCCCTGCCTTTCTACCCCGAAGGTGGCTTCCAGATTAAAGACACAAAAAGACAACTAAAAAGACAACTGAAGTAATGAGGGGTGGAAAACCCCCACCACCACCAAATATCACTCAAGGAGGCTGCAATTCTGTACACACTTAGCTGGGAGTAAGCCACATCAAACTCAATGGGATTTACTTCTGAGTAGATGTATAAAGGCCGGAAATCATTAAAACAGTAGCAACAGCGGGGCAGAAGGTGTTAAAATGAACTAAGACGAGAAAACAGCTGTGTTCCTCAAAGTTATGGCTAGAACAGTCATAGCTGCTGCAGACAGACAGACTCTAGCCATTCGCTTCCAGATGAGATTATGAAAGGCAGCCACCTCCTGTATTTTGAAGGGACCAGGTGTTTCCTACCAATGAGTTCACCTGAGTCAGATTCCTTCATCTCCTTTTAGAACTCCACAAACTCTGCAGCTCTGCGCAGCTGGCGTGGAAAGGCACACAGCAGAAATGGAATGGTCACCTGCATATCACCAAAGAAAGAGGAAATGCAACACCAACAGAGAGGACAAAAGGGGACACCATTTTGCATTACCTTTGCACATGCTAATTTATAAGCATAAATGCAAATGTAGAAGTAAATAGCTCTAATTTAAACAGAAATATACACCTCACCCTAGTGGGACGACATTGTGACCAAGTGACTTGTGTGCCTGCTCAGTCTGGTCTCCAGGTGCTAAACCTTGATGGGCAACTTCAAGGCCTCTGGACAGCCCATCAAATAGAGCAGTGTTCTCCAACCTTGGGTCCCCAGATGTTTTTGGCCTACAACTCCCAGCATGCCTCAGCCAGCAACGCTGGCTGGGGCATGCTGGGAGTTGTAGGCCAAAAACATCTGGGGACCCAAGGTTGGAGAACACTGAAATAGAGGATACCTTCAAAAATAGGGCTGGCCTCTATTCTTCAAATAGAGGACTGTCCTCTATAAAGTAGGACACCTGGCTGCCCTAAGCAGAATCCAAACAATGTTCTGCAGCACAAGCAGGAATTACTTGCCCACCTGTAGCTCAGTTCAGATGGCACACCAAACTATGGTGTGCACTAACCATCGTTTAGAATCCAAACCATGGTTTGAGCTCCCAAGTGTACAGCAACAAACCCTGGTTTAGACATGCTTGTCTGCTTTCCTCTTCCATCTGCTCAGTGCTCCTGTTTCTATGGTGCAGAGACTATTGGAGCCAGAGAGACAACAGTAACAGATATCAACCTAGTCCTAGACAGTATGCCAATCCATATTTAGCACAAATCATGATTTGCAAACCCATTTCGAAACCGCCGTTCCCAACCCTGGTCTGCTGGCTGATAGCAAACCATAGTTTGTGAATCTGACATCATATCAAACCATAGATACGCTTCCTTAACCACAATTTGGTGTGATGTGGGAATATAGTGTCTCTTTCTCTCTCTTGAAGCCCCTCATAAACTCTGAGGTTCTAAACAGGAATGGACAGTCCAACCATAGCCTGTTGTATTACTGAGTAAATTAATATTGTTAATTGGCCAAGTTAAGAAAAACTAGAAATAGAAAAATATTTTTTCCCACTCAAGCTTGTCAAAGGATCCAGAGTAGTAATTTTCCAACCAAAAACTATCTAGGTATATACCTTCACTAACCTCTGGGCGAGTGGTTCCCCAACCTGGCTCCTTCCAAATGTATTGGACTACAGCTTCCATCTTCCCTAGCCAGCATGGCAAATTACTGTGGTGGCTGGGGTTAATGGGAGATGTAGTCCAACACATCTGGAGGGCGCCAGGTTGGGAAAGGCTGCTTTAGGCTGTGGATTTCAACACACACGACACACACTTTGCTCGTAAAACATGCCTTGAGGCATAAGACTGGTTTAAGGACCTCAGCCATTTCCAGAAACTGCTTCTCCCAGCAGATTCCAACATGGAAACTAGACTTTGGGTTGAGAGAATTAGTTTGATGAAGACATACGGTATGTGAATTAAATTTTGTAGACAATAAGAGCTTTCTAGTCTGTCCCATTGCTAGTGTTGTGGCTCCATTTGGGATAGAGGAGGAAGACATAGGGCAACCCAGACCAAGTGTGTTTGGGGAGGGGCCGGTCACATGTCATCTGCAGCCTGGCCCAGCTGTGCTGACTTGCCAATCAGCTCTTGCTTAAAAGACAGGCCCCAGACACACTTCAGATGCTGCTGGAAGCACGTAGCAAAGACATTCCTGAACCTAGACTCGTGTATTTTGACCCCAGTTTGACTTTAGACTACCCTTCAACGTGCTCCTCCTCTACTGGTTCGTGTTTTTCTTTGATTTCAGACAGATATTTTGGCTTCCAACCGTGGACTGTTTTTACAACTACCGCTTATCTCTCAGCCGGAGTAATTTACAACAGCTATTAATTTAAGGTATGTACACATATACCTGTAATGGGATATCTGCATCCTACATAGCGAAGGACAGGAACATAGGAAGCCGCAGGGTGGACTATTTGTCTACCTATCTAGTGCATCATTGCCTCTACCAGGGTCTCAGGCAGACGTCTGATCTATCACTTGCTTCCTGATCCTTTTTGTAATGGGGATGCCCAAGATTGACCCTGCGGCCTTTTTGTTAATGTCGCTAAATCAAGGCCTTCATTCGCTTTGCATGGTACAAACTGCCTGGCGTTAACAACAAGGTTAAATGTCACTACTGCAATTTACAGCGCAGGCTGCCGCACGCAAATGGACATTTTGTGCCATTCAGCTGGAGTAGAACTGATCCAGTCCTCATGCACTCCGCTGAGCACCAATATGTGGAGAGAAGCTTTCATTTAACATAAAGCAGGGGTGTGTCGATCCTCTTTCAGCCTGAGGGCCACATCCCAGGAGTGGGCGGGGCCCAAGGCAAAAGGGGCGAGGCCAAAATGCCAGCATATTTTAGCTTAAAGTTCTGGCTGCCTTAGGAGAGGCATTTCGAGTGTTTGGAATGTGGGGGAAACCACGCAGAACACGGGAAACAGCCAAAGTATTGGCTAAGACTTTTCGCATACGAGCCACGTGCTCTACCAGTGAGCTACAGCCCTTCCCCACCAATGCACAGGGTTGGGCCATAACAGAACTAAATAACACCGCTACCTGACAGAGATGGGAGAACCAAGGGATGCTCAGGCTGGCCGAGATTCTCCGGACTCCACTTCAAAGCACGATTCACCTCACTCCTGTTTCATTTGCAACCTGTTTTCCTTTTTTTGTTCAAACCGAGGAAACGCCCATTTCAAATGGGGAAAATGAGCATTTCCATGTGCCTTTTGCTAAAGTGCGCACTTTCCCCCATTGACTAAAGCATGAAAATGCACGGGTTTTTTTTTTCACAATTTAAAATGCACATTTTTAAAAAAATATATATGCATTTTTCAAACGTGATCGCAAGTTCAGGAATATGCGTGCTTTTGGGGGGAAATGTGCTGAAATTCGGGGGACACGTCCTGATGATTTGCACGAATATACATGAAAATCTCGTACATTCCTACAGTACTTGACTATCGGAACAATGGAAACAGAGGGAAATCCTACAAAATCAAAGGAAACTTCCCCCATAGCTTGATTATTAACTTTATTGCTGACTCTTTAATATTTTTAATGCTTTAATATTGTAAGTAACAGTATTTTAGATGTATTAAAATTTACAACACTATCTTTACTTGGCTTTATGCTCTGGAGGCCAGACTCCCACCATGGCCTTCTGCTTAGGGTTTTGTGCAAGTTCCTTTTCTTTTCATCTCACTAGTCTGCCTTCTGGGAAATGAGTGCTTTGTGACTGGCCATGCCCACTGTGGCAGCCGTCCTATGAATGGGCAAGCCCATCCCCATGGCAGCCATTTTGTGAGAGTGCCCATGGCACTCTTGCAAACTTCCAGCTGTGCCCAGTGGTCCAAAAAGGTTGGCAATCCACTGTCTTAAACTAAGAAGTGTACATGAATGTGATACGTAGCTCCAATATACACACTATGGGGGAATCCTATGCACACTGACCTGGGAGTAAGCCCCACTGAACAGAATGGGAATTACTTCCAAGTAAGCATGCATGGGCTTGCAGGCCACATGAACATGCTGCTTATTGAATGTACTAGCAACAAGGGTGGCCACTTACGCCGCATCCCAAAAAGAGGGCTGTCAAGGTTCCGCTACTGCAGGGACCCCTTGATCTGCCGTTTGGGAGATCTCTGCCTCTTCCCAACGTCTCCTCCCCTAGGTTAATCAAGTCCTTTGCCTGCTTCCCGTAACGTGGGTGTAGTCTTGTCAGACGTGGTGAATAATTCACTCCAAACTCCAGGGTAACAACAACCCTTTATATTAATCTTAGGGTTTTTACTTAATAGAGTGGTTACAATTCAAAGCAAGTATGATATAAATTTAAACAAACAAACAAACAATCCAATGTTCGTCTAGTTAACTTTCAGACTACCTATTTCCCTATGCAGCCAGTTTCTCTTTCTCTCTCTCTGCTTCTCTTGCGTTTCTGTGCTTTCCGCTTCTAGCTCTCCTAGCAGCACAACCACTGACTGCTAGCTGACCCACACCCCACCACAATATAGCCTCCAGGAATGGAAGGTTATAATCATGTGACCTTGTAATCGGATATCTTAATTCTTCACTTCTATTGGTAACTTAAAAACTCTCAAACTCCCCATCCCCTCCAAGTGTTTGGGCCTTCAGGCTTCACACTCGGAGGGACGTGTTGGGCCTTCATGCTTCAACAAACCCCATCCTGTGTTAGGCACCTCAATCCCTCACACGGGCAAACAAGAGGAGAGAGATTTGCATAAAATCTGCATGTGCTAATTTATATAGAGAGATAAAAATTTGGACATAATCACTATAATTTAAACAGAAATGCAATACATCTCACCGCAGTGGGGCAAGCTGTGAGCAGGTGAGACTTGTGTGCTTACTGTTGGTTGGAATCTGCAAGGCCCCTGCTCTCTCTTCGCACTGGTACTTTATCTTTAAATTGGGCAAACCAAAGATTGCAGGACACAGGACCACCCTACTGGCAACAGCCCAAATGTCTGTTTTTTACACACATTCTGGCAACTGGCCAGGTCATTCCTCCTCCCCCACGCCCACCCACTTTTCTGGTCAGTTGAAACCTAATTAGGGTTGGCTAACGAAGCATCAGAAACAAGTTAGCCCATCCTGGCTGCTACCCTGGAGCTGCCTGGGACAACACTCTGCCAATGGGAAATGCTCCCCCTTCCCATTCCCAAATCCAGCTGCTAGGTTGTGGTGTCGGTGAAGCATCAAACAAAGCCTTGTGGGCTGTGTTGTGGTGTGAAGCCATGCGCCCCTCCCCGCTAACATGGTTCCTTACATGCTCTCCCTCTCTCTCTCTCTTGGACAGGCTCCAAGCATGATGGAGAGATCGAATGTTGGGAACCAGCAGCTATCATGTAAGAAAATATAGAATTTCCCCGCTAATGCCCTTGTTCTTTTATTAATCAGTTAGATGCACTATGCACTCCAGTGAGTCCAAAACTCAGGCACAGCCTTTGAACATGTGCGAGTGCTACTCAAATCTAATCACATCTATATTTGGAAGTGGAAAAGATCAGAGCGGAGGAAAGCTCAATGTTTTGAGAGGAGAAAAATAAGGTTCCGGCACATGATTGAGAGGGGAAAGTATAAGCCCAACCTTGGCTGTGTGTGTTTTTCTTTCCCCTCTTAGCTGAAGGGAAAAACAAAACAAAACCAACCGCCATCCAGAGCATTTTCACATAAGATTTAGAGCTGAAAGACGTTACCGAAAAGAAGTGTTTTGACAGCATCTGTAACACAGGCCGCATGGACCATGGGACTGTTGGAAAACTAGACGTACTAGTGACCCCCCCGCCCCCTTCTGCATCTCTGTGCTCTAAATAGTCCTGAGTTCCAAAGCCAGCCAGGACAAATCCAGCCATTTGTGGCCAGTTTTCACAAAGGCCAATTTTTAAAAAATATATATATAAATAAAATAAAAATAAACATACAGTACAGAGATAAATAACAGACTAGGGAGAAAATGTTTTACATAAAATGTTTGGATCTCTTTTTAAGTCTCCTGTATGTTCAGGGACAGCTCGTTCCCTTTCCTGGCAAAGAAAACAAGGAAACTGAGAAAGGATTTCTTGAGATTTTGGGAGCTGCTGCCAAGGAGCCCAGACTGGGCAATTCAGATTTGGATCAAAATGGCTGAGATTCCCACTGCAGGTGAAGCTGCTCGGGCCGGCTTCGCTCATCCTTCCCCGTGAGTGAAGCCCCTTCATCTGGTGAGAGAACCCACTCGTCCATGGCTTGCTGGAGCTCTTGCAAGTGTCGGACGAGTGCGCAGTGGCCACTCCCCCAGGGGAATCCCTTTGTTATCTCCAATCACAGATGGGAGATAAGAAGGCAATTCCTCTCCCTGCCTCCTCTCAAAGCTCTGGTAGCCTCCGGGCCAGGGGGCAAGGCTTGGGGAGGAGGAAGGGAGTGGGTGGGGCCCATGGAGCTGGATGGGCAACCTCCGTGGGCTGGATTAGGCCCATGGGCTGGAGGTTATCCACCCATGTTCTAGTTCCTGGGCCAGAGAGAGGGCTGGTTAGAGAGAGAAGCATTTTATTTCTGAAACCTTCTCCGCAGAAGCTTCTGGCACACTAAGGAGAGATGGGCAAGGGGAGCCCACAGGCCTGAGGCTTGCCATGGCTCCTTCATATAGCAGAAAACCATGGTTAGCTATTACATCTGAGCCAGGGTAATATCTGCCTCTCCTTCTCCCCACCTATACCCCATTTCTTTCTCCCTTTCCTTTGGCTTTGCCATCGACCAACTCAACAGATCTTCTGCTGATCACTCTTGTCTCTTTCCTCCCACCCTCCAGTGCCTTCCACTCCTCTCAAACCATGGCCATCTCATGAATGTCCTCTTCATTTATTCCAAAATCCATATTAATGTAACACTTTTATGCAGCCAACCAAAAGATCACAAAAAAATGCGCAAGCTTTCCAAGATTTCCAGGTCGCTTCATCAGGCAAGATGTTACAAAAGTAGGTTTGGTGGGGCAGCGGGAGGTGGAATAAGGGCGGGGAAAAACTGACCTGATGGAGAAGTGGGGAGAGAGGTCTACAGAGTTTCAAATTAGCCTCTACAGGTCATGTGATGTTTACAAGGTTGGACCTGGAGCTAGGAACATCAGAAGCTGCCGTATACCGAGCCAAACCATTGGTCCATCTAGCCCACTATTGTTGACACTGACTGGCAGCGGCTCTCTAGGTTTCAGGCAAGTGTTTTTACAGCCCTGCTTAAGAGATGCCAGGCTGCCCCAAGGGTTGCTGGCGGCAAGGAAGGCAGAGATGCTGGCTCCCCATTTTTGAAAATATAAAATCCCGTTGTTACTCAGAAGTGTCTCCATCCTAGATAAAGCACACAGGCTCCTTTTACCGCTGGATGTCTCCTTAGCTTATAGATCATGGAAGGCGCCTACAAGGCTATCGAGTCCAACCCCCTGCTCAATGCAGGAAACTAGAGGAGGGGTCTCCCATCCAAGTAATCACCAGGCCTGACCCTGCTTAGTTTTCCACACTCAGACAAGCTGAGCCAGCATAAGCCAGTTTCCCAAATCCATATGTTCCCCAACTAACATATTTAACACATTTAAATAACACATTTTCTTCAGTTTCCCTAGCTAATCCCATCAACCTTATTTGAACCTTCTTTCCTCTCGTGCACTGCTACCGAGTGTATTTTTGATCCAGAAGATTCTTCTCTAAATTACGTTTCTCCTTCCTGCTCCACAACTTCAGCCTCACGTTTCATATTGCTTTTCTGCCTTCCTCCTTTAGGACAGCTATTCTCATTCCCAGGCTTTAAAATAAAAATATGACATGACACTCCATTTCTCAAGCTGGTTTTCCGAGCCCCAAGTCTCCTCTTGACTTTCTGCCCAAGATTTCTGAACATGCTGTTCTGTTTCTTAAATTTCTCTCACTAAACTCCTCTTACTAATTCAATCTGGCTTTCATTCTCATTGTTTTCCCCAAACTATTTGTATTTGTCTTGCTACAGATCTTACTGCTAAATCTTACAGTAGTTTCTCTATTCTCCCTCTCTTTGGCCTCCTGCATCTTCCTCTCCTCAGGTTCAGGATCTTGGCGTAATTTGCAATTCATCTCTGTCCCTCTCACCTTATTTAGCCCCCTCTGTGACTAAATCTCTAGGGTCCATTCTTACCCACCTTCTAATGTTACAAAAATGCTGATTCACTCTCTTGCCATCTCATGACTCGGTTATTGTAATTCTCTTCTTGCTGGCCTTCCTCTTTAAACATCTTTCCTCTACCGCAGGGGTGATGAACCTCAGGCCTGCGGGCCGAATCCGGCCCACCTGGGGTTCCCCAGATGGGCATGCCCCCTTCTCCTAGCTCCATGCATTACTTGTTTGATGGTTTCCCAGCATCTACATGTCCCCCCCGCTTTCTAAAAGGTTGAATGCCTCTTTGAAGGTTTCGTTATCGGCAGTAGGAGACTAAACATCTATTACTCATGCATTTATTTATTCCACTATTCCGATATACCAAACAATAGTCCTGAAATGAAACTTTGGTCTATGTGTGTGTCTTGTTTTTGTTTTTAAATCCCATTCCTTGCACAAAAGAAGCTAATTAGTTAACAGTATATATTCATCTACACGGGTAGGTGGCATTTTGCCATCTGACTGGTTTTAGTTATGAGCAGTTTTCCAAATTAGCTCAAGGCCAAAGGACTATTTTAAGGATCGCACGATAGACATCGAGGCCTTGTGGTGAAGAAGCGCATAGTAGCACCGCAGATTTTAAAAGGCTGCATCACTTGCAGGCCAATATTATTTGGGACTGTTATACTGACATATACTGTAGATCAGTATTCTCCAAGCTTGGGTCCCCAGATGTTTTTGGCCTGCAACTCCCAGCTATGCTGGCTGGGGCATGCTGGGAGTTGTAGGCCAAAGACATCTGGGGACCCGAGCTTGGAGAACACTGCTGTAGATAATGGAAAGAATCCACCAGACTCTTGCCCTGCATGGCTCCCGTTCATTTCAGTATTTTTTGTAGGTAGGGACGGCCCTACCATGCAAGCACTGTCAAGCAGGCTGCTCCGGGTGGCAGAATTTAGGGGCATGGATGAAGGCAAGAACTGATGTCAGACTGGTGCAGTGAGACTTTTTCCAAACAAAATGTTGGCCCAAGCATTATTTGGCACTCCCCGTCAGGCAGCAAAACATTCTGTGCCGGCACTGTTCACGTGGACTACAGTTGCTGGATTATTTATGCCCAAAGGCAGAAAAAATCATAGAAATGCAGCAGGATGGCAAATATCTGGAATTTGGAAAAAGAAGGAAAGGGAGGAGTTGAAGATGACCCAGAGGGAACGAACAGCAACTCCTAGACAGATGGAAATGTGCCAGAAACACAATGTGAGCAGCCATTGAGGAAGGAGCATGGAAACCGCACACTCACATCTTCCACTTGCACAACCTTCTCGATTGTATTGCTTTTACCAAAAGTCATAATCACCAGCATGCAATGCAAGTACAATCGTCAGCAAGGCATATGCCATACTGATAGATACACAATTTATAATAGATTATGTAGCCTAAGCATGCCCATCCAAACAGCAGTGTCTAAGTCAGTTACATATAATTTTTGAGCTAATTCAGAAAAGTGCCAATAACTTCAATAGAAAACAACTCAGATGACAAAGACGGAGTACAAAGTACCTTCAAACAGAAGGAACTGTGGGGCTTTTCTGCTGTGGGTTCAGCTCTGCTTCCCCACATCTTTGCTCACACAATGACATGTGTATAGCCTCTGGATCCAATGCTGCCCACCACCACACAAGCTTTGGTAAGCTGTCCACTTTGTTTCTATTTTTTCCTAAGCACCCTGCAAATTCATCTCCTCAAACATATGTCTGGTGTTTCAATAAGAGAGAGATATTTGAATTTATACTTTTTTCACATTTAAAAAACTGCTTCAATAAAGCAGTGGGGGGGATGGCTTCAGAATTGAGAGAAGAGCCAGGCAATCAGCACCATGACAGAAGGGCCAGCCAATCAGCACCAAGTGCAGCCACTCGGGCTCACTAATTCACGTTCTGCTGAAGACCGGAACAGTTTTCATTAAGCTCAATCTGAGGAAGAAGATGGTATACATGCCAACATGTGGTGAGTGCACTTCTACAGCAAGCTCACCACTAAAATTATGTGATGTTTGTACGCATCAAGTGTAGTAGTCCAAGTGCAGACATCGTCAATTTATTCAACCAAGCTTGCTTTGATCAAGAAGCAGGAGATTTTTATCCAAAGGTTCCCATCATTCTAACCACAAACACTCAAACTAGAGTGAAGCCAATTATTCCTCCCTCTTTCCTCAGGACTAGTTTCCCACTGCTTCAAGTGGTGGACAATTGTACTTTTTAGGGAACCCCCTCCAAGATACGATGCTAGAAGAGCCTTTTGGGGACTTGGATGTTCACAACCTGTCTGAGCACCTGCTTGCAGCGGATGAAACAGGAATCACTCCACCCTTTGGAAAACTGTCCTGCAAGAAGAGATCGTAACGCAACACTAAGATTGCAGGTCCAGACATTTCGGATTTCACTGTCCCTTCCAAGATGAGTGGTAAGTTTGAAGTGGCGAAAGTAGGAAATGTTCCCGTTTCCTAACAAATCATGAAAGCGATATGTCATCCCTGCCTCACTCCAGACTGAAACTGCATGATGCTTCTGCCTACCCTCATTTCGATTTATGGTTCTACTTTCAAATCCATATTAGTGTAATACCTTTATCGGGCCAACCAAAGGATTACCACAAAAAAAATTTTTTTTAATTTTTTTTTTAAAAAGCAAGGTTTCAAGATCTCCAGTCTTCTTCATTAGGCAAGATGTTACAAAAAACAGGTTTGGCAGGAGGTGGGGAGGAGAGGGAACTCTTGATGGTGGAGTCACAGTGGGTCTGTGAGCTTTGCCCAGGACAGAAACATATCTGAGTAACAACAGCTGGATTTTATATTTCCAAAATGGGGGACCCAACATTTCCCCCTTTCTTGTTCCTGGGCCGTGATGCTAGGGGCAGTTCCAGGTACAAGCTCATATGCATCGCATGATCTGCGGGGAGCCTAATTAGAATGTCTGCAGGCACCCCCCACCCACTTCACCTTGAGACTCTGAACACACAGACACCGTGACTTCACCATCACGTCAGGGTTTGGGGTTTTTTTTTTTCACCCCCTCCAAAAAAATCCCCTAGCTTTTGTAACATGATGAAGACATGTGGAGGTCTCGAAGGCTTGAACGTTGTTGTTTTTTTGCGATCTCTGGGTTGGCCCAGTGCTGGCTCCAAGCTTTTGAGGGCCCGCAGGCAAGACACCCACATCCCTCAGTGAGCCTACAGCTGCTCTGGCTCCTCCTCCTCATCATTGCCACCACTTGCTTGCTTGACAGGCCGAGAGCCAGGGAGCAAGGAGGCCGTGGCATCTCCTGCTCCTCCTTCTCACCACCATCGTTGTCTGGGCCAGAGCAAGAGGCAGGTGAACGAGCAGGCTCCAAAAGTGCAGAGGAGGAGCAACTCCAGGGGGTTCTTCTCAGTTGGCCTCTGCGGGGGGGGGGGGTCAGCAATCGGTGGTCAATATAAGAGGTTTAAAGATGTTCATAAGGCTAATCTAAAAAAATGCAATATAAACATCGAAAACTGGGAAGCTCTGGCCCATGAACGATCTAACTGGAGGTTGGCCTTTCACGAAGGTTCCATGGACTTTGAAGAAGCCCGAGTGCAAGGTGAAAGGGAGAAACGTGCTAAGCGAAAAGCACGTCAAATGAATCCTTTACAGGACCATCTTCCATCTGGTAGCCTGTGTCCTCACTGTGGGAAGCTGTGTGGATCTAGAATTGGCCTGCACAGTCACTTACGGACCCATCGCTAGAGCCTACACAATCTTCTTTAGAATTTCCTCCTTTTATCCCGGAAGACAATCTTACTCGGTCACGAGTGATCGCCTGATGATGATGATGACGCTAGCCCTGATAAAAGGAGTACACTAATATGGAGTTTGGAATTTTTCTTACGGTCAACATGACTATGCTTGTTTGGGTGTGTGTGCATGGTGTTGGGGTTTTTTTTTTTTGTTCTACTCTCAACAGCTTCCTTCTATGGCCTTGCCAAAGCGTATGTATTTCCATTGAGCACTGTCTACAGAGCGCCCGCCGAGATGTATTTTCTAGATTTCCTGCCTGCAAAAAAAAAAAAAAAAAAAGGTCAACCACGTCTGACACAGTGGAATCATTTGCTGCATGTTGCTGGGGAAATCGTGCTTATCTCGTCGCTTTGCTGAAGGGAAGCAACCAGGAAACGAATCCTGGGGTTTTGAAAAGGCTCCGCAGATATTTGTGCTCATAAAGCAGCAAGATAACAAAACAGCGTTGTGGGAAAGAGGGGGCTCACTTTGGGTGCTCTCCCTGTCTGTTCCTACGCCAGCAGAGTAGAGTTGCACACAGCTGCAGTGAGCTCATCTATTCTCCAGCAAAGTTTATCTCAACCCAGGACAGAGGAAAAAGTCTTTGGCAGGCTGGACAGTTCCTTTTAGAAATCCCATCAGCCCAACTTCCTTACTTTAAAGTGACAAATGGGCCAGAGCCATTACAGCTTCAGTCCAGACACCTGTCACCCTTTTGGGGAGAAGTCAAGCTTCATCCATACTTCGGGAGGTGCTGTCATGTTTTCCATGTGAAATGTGTGATGATCCAGGTGCAGTCCTGGCCGTGTACACAATTACAGGCGCACTTAGGCTGATGCTCCTTGGAAAAGGAGAGCAAAACGTGGCAAATGTTCCACTAAAGCACCATGGTCATATTGGAGAAAATCAAAATGGTAGAACAGGGGTGTCAAACAAACCTTTGGCCCGTAGGCCAAATCCAGCCTGCCTGGGTTCCCCAGATAGCCACACCCCCTTCCCCTGACTGCCACTCATTTGGCAGTTTCCTGGCTTTTTCGCAGTCTTTTCTTCATTCTAAAAGGTCAAAATACTTCTCCTAAGGCTTAGTTACTTGGAGTAAGAGCTTTACAAGGCAATCCTATGGCCGCTAGACAGTATCTAGATGGCCATAGGATTTTTTTTTGGATCCCCAGCTGTGAGGTTGGAAAAGTGCTCCAACCTCGAAGCTGGGGATCCGCACTTGGATCCCCCGCCCCCCTGCAGCTGGTGTGGCAAGAACTGCGCCAGCTGCTTCCCCAAGGTCATAAGACTGACCTCGGAGAAGGGCTTTTGGGGGCATTCTGGGGAAGGGAGGAGACTGCCAAGATAAGATGTATCCTGGTGGTGCCTCAGCCTCCCCCCCTCCCGCTCCAAAGCGCCATCCTTAGATAACTGATTGCTGCCGTCTGAGTGCTTTGCGGAGAAAGAGGAGTGCAGAGGTGACCTTCGCCTCTCTGCATTCCTCCCGCCCTGCATAGGATGTCCGTAATCCTCTGGGTTTGGAGGGTTATGGGCATCCCCATAGGATTGCGCTCTTAAGCAAATGCATGCCAGTATTTGGGGTATTTTGGGCCCCACCCCTTTTGCGTTCAGCCTTGCCCTTTTGCCTTTGGCTCCACCTACCACCGGAATGTGCCCTCCAAAAGATTCTCCGAAATGGAATTTGGCCCTCAGGCTGAAAGCGGTGCACTAAGACAGCCATTTCGCATCCTATGGAATCTACTTCTACTTAAGACAACAAAATGGTTATTTTTAGCAAAATTTGACACACCGAATGCTACAGAAAATCCTAACACCAGGTCGTGTGCTTTTGTACTCATCCAGCGATCATGGCATGCATAACAAAATGTTCCAGTTCAGATGTTCATGAAGTAGGTGACTCAGCAGACTCCAACGGGACATCAAATCCAACAACGCACAATTCCAGCAAATGTATTTACTTGGGGGAAGGAGTTCAAAAGTTTGCAAAATAAAATTACATTTGAGGATGTGGTGAGAGAGAGAGAGAGAGGAAAACAACTACTGCTAAACAGATGGGTATGAAGATTTGTAAATATGGCTCATGAAAAAAACCCAGTTAAAACTGGCAAAAGAGAATTACACCATGAAATCATTTGACCTTCCTATTCAATCCCAGGCAGGTGCCTGTGCAAGCGGCGCACTACTCATATGTGCTCAGCAAGAGTCACATATGGTTCTCACCAACTCGGGGACTGCAAAACTGAAGGGAAGCACACTCTGGCCCTATTTATTGGCCAGTGCATTCAGGGCTGCAGGATTGTGCAAGGACGTGTTGGCTGGGGTTTGTTTGTGCTTGCTTTGTGTTTTGCTTGGTATTATTCCCATCTGTTGTAAGCCACAGTCTTGGCTAGAAGGGTGAAACATACAGTGCTGTGCATGCCGTTTGGGGTAAGAAATGCATACAGCTAAACATGGGGGGGGGGGATTGTCTTACAGTGCAATTCTGTGGAGAAAGCCCAAACACAAGTTGCACTCACACACACACAATTTTCCCCTAAGGGAGGGGGCGAGGGAGGAGGGATGAGATCACCGGAGAAGCAACCAGACAGGTCGTCAGCCCCAACAAAGGAGGGTCTCGGTGGAGATCCACAAAAGTCCAGGAAGGACCATCAAGGACCATCAAACTAGCAGGGCAGTCTCAAAGAGCTGCAAAGTACCAGTACGTCACCTTCTTCCCGGGCAGGAATAAGCCCACCTGAAACGAAGGGGCAGGCATAAGCCCCCACCTGACCTGGAGGGCGGGGAGAGCGGGAACTCCGGGGTAGAAAACCCCTCTCCCTTCTGGTAGAGGGTTGTTGGGAACCAAGGGTACTTCGGGGCCAGATCCACCTCCAAAACAAGCAGTTCGAGTACGCCATTCTCATCCACGGATCGCCGACCCGGAGCCAGGCTGACACTGACTAGCCGTATAGTCTTTGGTCTGAGGTAATTGACTAGATTCAGTCCGCTAGTCTGGGACCCTGTTCATTGGCTAAGGCGGGGGTCAACTAAGGTTGCATTGACAGTATAGTATTCCTGGAGAGCTGTTAGTTCCGTTCTGTGTTATTGTATAAACAATTAAAAGCCTTATTTGGTCATTTAAAGGGCTGCGGTTTCCTTTTGTGTGCGAAAGCCTCGTAGGTGGTCACTAGCGCTCGGGCGCGTTGTAACTCAGTGCCGGTTAACCCGTTCAGCGCCGAACTCATGCAAAGGATCCTGTTGGTGATCCTTCACAAATTCCATGTGTGCTCTCTGAAGTGAGCCCCACTGTCTTCAATGGAGCTCACCACCCAGTAACTGGGTTTTGAATTGCAACCGTAGCGTTCTGCACCTGGGAAAGACACTGTCATCTTCCCACCCCAGCAGCAAACAGAATCCTCCCCTAATCTGCACAGCAACTGCCACCAGAGGGACTTCTGCGGAACATCTTGCTTGCCCTAAGGGGATGGGAGAAGAAACGAACAGCTCCGTGAGCTGCCGCCATCTATCTCCCAGTGATGACTCCTCCCTCCCCCAAATGCCACCAGAATGGCATCCGAGAAAACATTTTTGCCCCGAGGGGATGGGAGATGAAGCAGATTAGACTTGAAGGCAAAAGAAGAGAAACTGCAGAAGAGGAGAAAGAAAACAGGAACAGGCCAGGGGCAACAGACGCAGTGCAAGCCTGAGTTCAATTGCTATATCTCCCTCCATCAGGGCAACTGATTCACCATCATGCTTTTTTCCCTCCTCCTCCTTCTCAGTCCCTTTCCTTGTGTCACGTGTCTTTTTAGATTGTGATCCAGAGGGCAGGGAGGGCCTGATTGTTGATTCTTGTAAGCCACTCTGGGAAACTTTTGACTGAAGAGTGGGACAGAAATGCTTCGAATGAATGAAGTGTTTATGCCCCGCCTTTTGATCCAACAACAGGTCTTGCAAACAGTTAATCAATCTATTTAAAAATATACATTAAAACCATAATGCAACATGGACAAATCAAATGGGAGCCAACAAAAAAAAAGGAAGGAAGAAAGTCCTGCCAAGACCAGAATAAGCTACTCCCAAGCAAATAACCAGGGAACCACTTTAACCAACAGTCTAACATCCAGGAGTGAAGCGGTATAATGAACCTCCTCCTCCAGGAAGGGGAATTTACAGCCTCAGTGCCATTGCCAAAAAGGCCCTGTCCAGAGTAGGCTTCCACCAAAATTTATAGCAGAGGCGGACAAACTCTGGCCGAGTAGATGTTGTTGGGACTTCATCTCCCATCAGCCTCAGGCAGCAAGGCCAGTGGTCAGGGACGGTGGAAACTGTAGCCCAACAAGATCTGGAGGGCCACAGACTGCCTATGCCTGCTTTATAGGCTCCAGGTTCAAAGTGAGAGGCTGGGGGGGCTAGGGATGGGTGAACGAAATCGCCAGGATTCTCCAAACATCGTCTCACCATTCGTCTCATGCCCGATTCCCATTCATGATCGATTCCCATTCGTGATCCTTGCTCGCTCTGAGCAAACGGGAAACTTGTGCAAATCAAGTAGCAACTGAGTGGGAGATTTGCGCAGATGCAACATTTGCGCAGATCTCCCCAAACTTTCACAAATTTCTTCCACAAACTAAAGCGGGGCTGATTCAGCCTACTGGGGAAATTTGCACAAATCAAACTGAGAATCAGGACCAGGACGAACGCGCGCACGTGTTCAACAATTTGCTAACATTTTTGGCAGACACGTACTCGGGCTTGCATTTGGAGCTTTGAACGGGGCATGCTTGCAAATTTTGTGAGCAAAAATGAAATTCTTACATGTCCCTTCTGTCTAAGCAACAGTGCCGCCCACCCTGCACACATCTGGTGCAGACCATTACAGATGAGAAGACGGGGCTATAAAGAACATCCGCCTATGGCATTATGTTCAGTGGGGTTTCCTCCCAGGTAATCATAGGGTCACATCCCTAGCTTTTCTACTATATATGTTTCCCTTCTGTGTGTCTATTTTGCTCTTAACTTTTATCCTACTTTTTCCTTCTCCCTGTGTGCTTTTCTCCTCTTGAAAAACAACAACCATTATGTATTTATTGATTATATTTATATCCCACCTTTTTTCCTGCAAGGAACCCAAGGTGGCTTACATAATCCTCTTCCCTCGCCTCTCCATTTTATCCTCACAACAACCCTGTGAGGTTGGTTAGGCTGAGAGTCAGTGACTGGCCCAAAGTCACCCAGTGAGCTTCATGGCTGAGTGGGGACTAGAACCTGGATCCCCCCAGTCCCAGTCCAATGCTCTCACCACTAGGCCACACTGGCTGTTGACCAAATAAAGAAAATGGCGGTAGGGCCACTGGTGTGTCCTGCCATATGCACGACCCACTACAGCTCGTTAGATCAGGGGTGGGAAATGCACGGCCCTCCAGATGTTGGATTGCAATTCCAATCAGCCCCAGCCAGCATGACCAATGGTAAATGTCACTGGGAGTTGTAATTCAGTATCAATCAAAGGCTGCAGAAGTGAGTCTTATGTTGCAGCAGGGGGAGGGGTGTTGAAGATGGGTCCCAGGACTGAAAAGGTTGGAAGACTACTGCACTAGGACGGATAACGCTTGCTGCTGTGTTGCTAGTCTCAGCCCATTTCTTACTACTGGGAATTTCAACATCAGCAGAACATCAAGTTTCAAGGCGTACATTTACAGCAGAAGCTCCTTATAATGCAGAGGTTATTATAAGCCACTTTGTGCCTCTGTGAGAAAAATACCGTAATCACATGTGAAATACCCAAATCTGTACAGCTGGGAAGTTATCAACATCTGAGGCATTCCTCCAGGTGCCTCCTCCAAAGGAAGTTCTGAGGATGGTGACACGGAAGAAGAGCCTTTTCAGTGGTGGCCCCTCAATTATGGGACCCAGTGCCAACACTGTCATCTTTATGGCACCAGGTTGAGACTCTCCTTTACACCCAAGCATTTGATGGCGTATGACGGGCTGTTTTAAATGCATCGGTTGAGTGTGTCCCTTGCGCCACAACCCAGGCTTTCCTGAAAGTTGGGGGGATCTTCCAGCAGTGGTGCCATCAGGGCAGGACTTTGGAACAGAAGTCCAAGGCTCCACTCAGCCAAATGAGCAGGAGGGGCGGGGGGGGTGGAGAGAGAACACAGCATGGCTGGCTGACCACACTGTGAAGAAAAACAGTACACTTTACCTTTTCAAGAGCAGCTCCTCCCCCAAAAGACTATTATATCCAGAGTTAACGAGGATAACAAGATCATGAGGATTTAAAATTCGGTAGGGGAGCTGGGTGCAACGGGATACATAGAAAATTGTGCGTATGTGTGTTCAAAAAGAGGTGATGGAAGTGCGCGAGGCACTTCAAGTGATGGAAGGGCACGGGGCACTTTAAAGAGACAAGGGCTGCTTTTCACAATGTCCAAGGCTGAGTCATGGCTTTGTCCACTGCGAAGCTAGAGCTGATGTGAGGAACTGGCGTTTTGTTTTGGAGATGAGCAAGGGGAGGGTGACACATTAACGGCAGCACAGTGGTAAATTTTGAAGTGCAGGCACTCATCACGGCAGTTCCCATAGTAATAAGCAAGCCAGTTCTGGGAGTATTCATCTCCTGGGAGCAGGTCTTTTGCAACTGCCCACTCAAGATCAAGCCACCCCCAAAATACTTTGCGTCGCAACAAGAAACAATATACAGTATTGTTGCTGAGAAAATTAATTCCCCTGCCTGCAGCTTCCGTGAGGATTGCAGCTAAGCTCAAAGGGAACAGGCAATTCTGAGGAGGGGTGGCAGATGATACCACTGTCCCTAATTTAAAAAGTGCCAGCGCTGCAACCCTGTGAGCTCTGACTGCTACACCACTGCACATTTAAAAAGTAGTATTGTTCTACAGCATGCATAGGACGTGCACATGTCTCAGATATCTGATGAAACGGCCAAGCACACCCATAGACAGGATGCTCGGAAGCCAAAGAAAACAACGACTCATCCTTCAGATGGGACCACATCACTTGCCTCTTTTCTCTAAAATGGCCGCGCTTCTTGGAACTTAACGCCAGGTCAACGTAAATGGATTTTCCGCACCCTTTGGACGGCTAAAAGACTGATATTGAAATACTAGAATGACAAGCGTCTGCCTCCGATAACGCAATGGATTGAGGACTTCATGATGCTTTCAACTTTTGAATGGGGGGTCTTTAGGCGTAACCTACAAATGGATAACTACAGGGATATTTGGTCTGCCTTTGCTGAAGCATATGCATAACTATGCTTATGGATGATAGTATATCTTGCTTTATATAAAATATATAGGGGTATACATTGCGTATGTATCCATTGTAATTGATCTATTCAAATTTCATGTAAGAAAACTGTAATGTTTTATTTTATTCTTTATTTTTATGTTTTTCTTTTGTTTTAACTTGATTTAATGAAATTCACACAAGAAATCAAAGGGGGGGGGACACAGCATAATTTCTGGGAATGCAAGCACTCTGATCCACCCACTGAATACACTTTGGATAATTGTATACAAGGAAACTGACATTTCCAACAAGTCTGAATCCGGTCTCTATGTATCTGATTCTTCCTGTACGTCAATCATTTCCCACAACAGAGGATGAACATATAACATTCTAAATCTTAAAGTTAAGGCAGCAGGGGTGGGGTGGGGGAAGTCTTTTATATCCATGCTACTAAATGCTCTAGACTGCTTTTCAGTAAGCTTACGACATACGACAAACTCCACTCTGCAGTTAGGACTGGAATCCGAAACACACTTATACCTGGGAGTAAGTCCCCACTGAACTCCATGGGATTTACTTCTGAGTAGGTACATCTAGGATTGTACTGCAAGATGATTAAAGTTGCATTGCAAGTATGCCAATTCGCCTGGCTCCAGGCTTTGCATTTTAATCCCTGTGCCATGTTTTATCTGCAGAACACCAGCTTCCTTTGGCCTCCACAGGCTATTTCCTAGGAAGTTCAGGAATTCCCCTTTCCTAGTATTCAGGTGAAGGATAATATCAAAACATGCAGATTTCAGTTAAGCTACTTGCTTCTCTCCATGGCTGTGGGGTTCATTCCAAAGCACAAGACACCTGCATCCCCAAAGAGTCCACCCTCAAAAGCCCCATGGCTGTGTACGAGTAAAGCACTCAAAGAACAGGAGACCAAATTAGGGAGGTAATCTACCGTAGTTCATGCCCACCAGTTGATATCTATCAGGGCCACACCTCAGAATTTGCCTGAATAGTCACAGCCGAAGCCTGTTATCTTGGGGTAATTGTGATCTTACATAGAACTTCCATTCCCCCCCCAAAAAAATATTTTATTATTCTGTTCTTTTGGACTGGATCCAACACACCAAACACATGTATTTTTAAGGGACAAACTGTTCTGATCTTTAAAAAAAGATAAAAAATCACTCCCTCTAATAGCAAACTCAAGTGGTGAGTGCCAATACAACTGGGGCCACCGAGGAACAAGAGGGAGGTATTGACATACTCAGGGGAACCCCAAGATTTGCAAAAGTACAACAATTAAACAAAAAACCCACTAAGGGGTTAATCCTCCCCCGCAAAATAGTCCAATGAGGACAGGGCATGCTCAGTAGCCATGGAATATTGAGTGTTACGTAAGTGTTAAAAAAACAGAAAAAGGGGGTAGGGGAAAGAAGTGGAATTACCCTACTTGGAGGGAATGGCTGTCAGGAGCTCTGAAGAGGAACACTCCTGTTTGGGGGTGAGGATATATTACAACATTTTATTGCAACTTCTATATAATTCATGTATATTTTCTTATATGGCATTGGGCTCATTTTAGCTGCATGTACATAGGATTTCCCTTTCCTTGCTACAGTTCCTTTCCCGTCTCCCATTTTTTTGCCGTTTTAGACACAAGATGAGATTCTTTAAAAAAAATAAAATGCAGCACCTTTAAAAGGGATAGAAATCATGCCAGATTCTACTTGGGTTGGGCGGAGGAGAGAGAAAACGTTTGCTCATTGGGTCACGATGACCACTGGCTGCATTCTCCATCCTCTGTACTGGCTTACCTTTTATGGTCAACTGTCTGAGGGCTTGAGATCCTAACCTGGCATTGCTACAGTTAACAGCTTCTTTAATATGCAGGTTTAGCCATCTTTCGGCATCTCCCTTTCATGGCTTTATGAAACCTGAAAGCTAAGAATTGCTTACCACGAGAGGCATGGCCAACATAATAAATTCCCCAACTCTCCTTCCATCTCAATATTCACTTGCCCTAAATGCCTACATTTAGGAGATTACTTCCGACAGGCCTGCATCGGATACACTGAACTTCTGCACCACCAACTACACCGATCTTCTGAATTTAGTGTTGCCACTGTGCCACGTCCCCTCTGCAGGAATCCTCTTCAAAGGAGCCAAAAACTGTGGCAGGACCATGAGCCAGATCAGGGGGATCCTGGTCCCTCGGGAGAGGCGGCAGTCGAACCTTCTTCCCCTCAAAACATGGACTGTCCCCTCTCTGAAGCAGAGGCAAATGCTGAATGACTCCCTAGCCCTAAAAGTGCAGGCTCAATCAGGGATGCATGTGATGTTTCTGCTCGTAAAACATGTGAGCCCACCCTGCTCACAGCCCCGAAAGCGAGTGAAAGCGCCCCATTCAATTTGTGCAAATGTCTAAATCAGCCCTGCATTAGTCTATGGGGCAGATTGGCACAAATTCCGGGATTTTTGCGCAACTTACACGTTCGGACATTGTTCGTTTGGCGCAATTTCCCCCTTCGTGCAAAATGAGAAGCAAATGTGAATGCGAGCATAAATTGGGTGCGAGATGATGTTCGGAGAATCTCGATGAGCTTGAATATCGCTTGTTCGCCTACAGCTAGGCTCAACTGACCACCAGACATGGAAGTGCCCACCTGAGGAATAAGGACTCTTTGTGGGTAGGGGTATAGTCATGAGCAAGGCTCAACTTGTGAGTCGAATATTCCTCAGGTGGCACTCATGGCCTGCAGCTTTGCTGTGGGTAGAACTCTCAATGCTTAGGCTTAAAAGCCTTCTGTTCTAAGCACATAGTGCTGGAATAATATCTGTGTACCAGTCCTCTGACGCCAGTCTTGTGTATCCCCTATCTAGCTCTTCACTGATAGGGAGACATTTTTCTCCCTCTCTCATAATACTGGAACCTGGGGTCATCCCATGAAGCTGACTGGTGGGAGATTCAGGCCAAATAAAAGGAAGGGCTTGCACACAGCGCATAGTTAAACTATGGAATCCACTTCCACAAGATGTAGTGAGGGCCACCAATTTGGAGGGCTTTAAAAGAGGATTGGGCAAATTCATGGAGGAAAAGGCTATCAATGGCTACTAGTCCAAATTCATGGAGGAAAAGTCTATCAATGGCTACTAGTAACTTGGTTTGAGAGCGTTTTGCAAGACAAGCAAATTTTTAAATATTTATTTAATTTTTCTTGACTTGATATACAAGCGACGTCTTGCAATACAAGTACTGTAGTACAGCTTAAATTAAAAATCTCTGTACAAATATGCTACCTCCAGGATCAGAGGCAGTACAGTCATGCCTTGGACTGAGAGCATAATTCGTTCCGGAAACGTGCTTGTAATCCAAAACACTCTTATATCAAAATGAAATCCCCCCCAAAAAAAATTTGTACAAAGATTTTTAATTTAAGCTGTACTACAGTACTTGTATTGCAAGACGTCGCTTGTATATCAAGTCAAGAAAAATTAAATAAATATTTAAAAATTTGCTTGTCTTGCAAAACGCTCTCAAACCAAGTTACTTGCAATCCAAGGTATTACTGTATGCCTATGTACACCAGTGGCTGGGAAACATGGGCAGAAAGGTGCTCTTGCACTCAAGTCCTGCTTGTGGGATCCTGTGGGCAGCCGGTTGGCCACTGTGTGAACAGAATGCTGGACTAGATGGACCCTTGGTCTGATCCAGCGTGGCTCTTCTGTTCTTATGACCCCGCCCCCATGTTTCGACCTTCAGACTGCCTTCACACCATGCTTCTAGTAATGACCCTTGCTAATTCCTAGCTGCTCTGTCTTAATGCTGCCGGAAGCAGGACAGCCACTGAGAATCTACCTAAAGCCAAATTCAAAGTGAGCTGAAAGAGGAAGCGGTGTCTCCTTGGGCAAAACATTCAAGGAATTTTAAAGGAGGCAGATAGAGAGGGGGGGCTTAGGGGTGGAATTCTCAAGGAGGTTTTCCATATCCTGCTTATCTTGAGTAAGGGTGTCTCAGGAGGACACATTTGTTTTGGTTTTCCCATTTGTTTTCATTTTTTTTAAAGTTCCATTCATTTCATGTTGACTTCATTCGTTTTTCCAGTGATTTCAATGGGAGACTCAGCTAGTCTTCAGCTACATGTGACTTTGCTGATTTCTGTCCAAATGGCATGAAATTTGCAGGCATTCCACTACCAACCACCGCAGCAGACCTGCCCAATTTTAAACAGATTGGACAAAAAGTCCCCATTTTACAGTAATACCTTGGATTGCAAGTAACTTGGTCTGAGAGCATTTTGCAAGACTAGCAAAAAAAAATTAAAAATTTTGACTTGATAAACAAGCAAGGTCTTGCAAGACAAGTGTAGGGATGTAACCGCTCGCCTCGAGCGGGCGTAGCAGGTCGAAATCAGCCCCGCTCATGCCCGCCAGAGATTCGCTTTGATATAACAGTGTTTTGGATTACAAGCACGGTTCCAGAACGAATTATGCTTGCAATCCAAGGTATTACTGTATAAGCATTTTAAAAAGGCATAGAGACAAAGAAAGTGGGTAGAAAGTAGATTCAGATCTACCAGTAGATCTCTGGATAATTTGTAGTAGATAGGCAAGGATGCCTGATTCCCAATTATTTAACAATAGCAGCAGCAAATTATTTGCCTCCTGCCCTAAATTATACTGGATGCAGTAAGCCTGGGGTAACCAGGAATGGGTTTTCATGTGGAAGGACTGTGAGCTCAATTCAGTTCTGGTACTCAAAACAGGGCTTAGAATTCTTTCATTCTAAGTGAAGGTCTTTTGCATCAGGCTCCAGTTGGTGGATCTCAGGGTCCCAGTAAAAAACAACAACACCAAAGTAGATCCCACAAAACTGAAGTCTGCCCACCCCTGCAGCTATCCAAAGCAGAGCTTTCCAGAAGTCAGTTTCACTGCTCTTTTGCGCTCCCTGGGCCCTGCCCTGTGCTCTTTCTGCAGCCAGGCTGCTCTAAAAAGAGTTTCCCTAGATTGTCAGTTTCACCATCCACTTTGCCCTTCCTCTCCCAAGAAGGTTCTGTGAACTGTATAGTCTAGGGGTGGCCAACACATTTGGCCCACAGGCTGCACGTGCCCCCCCCACTATGCCTTTTTTTTAAACTGTAAAAAAGGGTGGGGAGCTGTGACTTGCCGCTTCAGAAAATAAACTAAAGTTGTCCATTCTAGTGCTCCGTAGCAGCTACAGAGGCTTAGAACAGACAAATGCAGCTTATTTTCGGGGTACATTTGTCCAGTTTAAGCCTCCATAGAGGTTTGCTGCCAAATTTCAGAGACAAAATGTGACTCCCCCCCCTTTTTTTCCAACTTCTTTTTTGGTGGAGGTGGAGTGTGACCCACAGCAGATCCAGGAGAGGAGAATTAGCCCCCAAACTGCCCGAAGTTACCCACCCCTGCTATAGCCAATGGACTGGATCCAGAATAAACTAGTTAAGAACATAAGAAGAGCCATGATGATGCTGGATCAGAGCAAGGGACCATCTAGTCCAGCATTCTCTTCACACAGAAGTCAACCAGCTGCCCATGGGACCCCAAAAGAACGCCATGAGTGCAACAGCACCCTCCCTCCCATGTTCCCCAGAAACGGGAGTACATAGGCATACTGCACTTAGATCTCATTAGAATAAATGGGACTTAAGTCATGACAAAATGGCCCCACTAATTTCAATAGCATGCAAGTTCAGCTAATTAAAGCTGTAGTCCCATGCAAAGTTTTCTGGGAATAAGCCCAACTGAACACAATGGAATTCACTTCTGAGTAGACATTTTTATTATTATCTAGTTAGGGCTCAATTCTATGTATGTTTAGAGAGAGAAAAGTCCTACAACTCCCAGCATTCCCCAGGCAGCCATGATGGCTGGGGAATGCTGGCAGTTGTGGGGCTCCCCCCCCCCATCTAAACATGAATGGGATTGCACCTTTACTTAGTTCTTAAGGACAAAACTAAAACAAGAACAAAACAGTGACACAGAGTAAAACCAACAAACCATTATTAACTTTATTGGACTGGGATTCGGGAGATCTGGGTTCTAGTCCCCGCTCAGCCATGAAACTCACTGGGTGACTTTGGGCCAGTCACTGATACTCAGCCTAACCTACCTCACAGGGTTGTTGTGAAGATAAAATGGAGAGGAGGATGAGGATAATGTAAGTCGCCTTGGGTTCCTTGCAGGAAAAAAAGGCGGGGTATAAATATAATAAATAAATAAATAAAGTATTTGGGCTAAACAGAGAATTATCCAACCTCCTCTAAAAGTATTATTAGCATTTAAGCACTACTAAGATTGTCCCAGCTAGATACTAGAAAACTGCAACTTCATTTGCTACTAAGAAAAAGCTAGTTAAGGTTTTATAAACTGCCAAAACTGATCAACAGAGTGATATTATACGAAAACAAAATGGACTTAGCTTCATTGATTTCAGTGTTAGGACAACTGGAATCTGTTTATAATTTATTATATGACATTATACTTCAGTTTCACTCAACAGAAACTTGCTTTTGTCAAACACAACAACACTGGAATAAGTTAAATTAAAAAAAAGAAAAGAAATGCCCATCACTGAAATAAACTAGGGCTGATTTATTTATTTATTTATTTATTTGATACATTTTTATACCGCCCAATAGCCGAAGCTCTCTGGGCGGTTTACAACAGTTAAAATCATAAAATACAATATAAAATATAAAATTTAAAACCACAGAGATTAAAAACAAATTAAAAACAAACAGCAGAGCTAGCAGCAGCAGTTACAATAATGGAATTAACAACAACTAGAAGATTAAAATGATTAAAATGAATTAAGTCGATGAATTCATCACTTACAGACATTAGGTGGCAACCGGGATTCCCTACTAATTTATTGTTTGGTATCAAACGTGAAAGAGATACAGGCCTGTATCCAATAGGTATCATCCATTAATGGAATGCTCTTTGACCCTGTGGAGACTTCCATGCTGTTCCAAAAATCACTTCATTCTGCTGATGGAAGCCTCCGTTGGATCAAAGACCATTCCCTCAGCAGAGGGACACCAGTTGGATACAACCTGCACACTGCATCATCCATAGCATATTACTGCTGTCTTTTGTTTCTACTGGAGATCCCCCCACAACATTTAAAAGAAACTTATTATAGGCGTCTAAACTAGCCTCCTACTTTCCTTACAACATTTCACTGCATACCAAAGCTACCTATCTATATTTAGCCAGATGGCTGACCTCACTCATCACATACTTCAAGCTAAATTAGAATGAAGGTTAACTTGAGCATTCTTTTGGAATACAGGCCATCCGAGGCCCATGATAATATTGGGGTGGGGGGGGATAACCATTAAAAATTAACTTTTATTGCACTTTATTTGTAAAAAAAATATAAAATGAAAAGCAACACTGAAAAAGTCTCGGATCTGCAATGTGCCATATCAACATTTACACATTCAGCAGAGATTAATGGCATGTTATGGAAATTTGCATTCGAGACATAACAACCCTTTGCCTCTTTCTCTTACAAAATACGCAGATTATAAAAATGGCTGTAAACCTCAGAATCCCCCTACCAGAAGGCAACGGCATTGTGAAAAGGCCCATTTACCAAATATTTCCGAAAGCTAGCCTGTACCTGCGTCTCCATGCACATTCCTTTGTCAATGGAATCTCAACCTGAATCCTCCAGCGCCACTACCGCCTCCCAGCTTCAGGGTGATCTCATTGCCCTGGAATGAGGAGGAAGGAAGGTAGCTTGGCTGGCAGATTCTCTCTAATGAAATTTATAGGATCACACTCCTTCAGAAAGTAATCTAGTGCAGCCATCCCTAACCTGGTGCCTTGCAGATGTGTTGGACTACAATTCCCACAGTCCCCCAGCCAGTGTAGTCCACCACATCTGGAAGGCAACCAGGTTGGGGAGGGCTGATCTAGTGCATCTTTATCAGTTATTCTGAGAGAGATCAAGATACATAGACATAGATTCATAGATCCTAGAGTTGGAAGGAGCCTACAAGGCTATTGAGTCCAACCCCCTGCTCAATGCAGGAAACTAGAGGAGGGGTCTCCCATCCAAGTAATAACCAGGCCTGACCCTGCTTAGCTTTCCACGTTCAGACAAGCTGAGCCAGCGTGAGCCACAGGCCTGTCCTTTACATTATTTAGGAAACTACTAAATGTTATGTACAAAACTGGGGGTTCCAGGACCAGAGGCAGTATGCTTATGTACACCAGTTTCTGAGGAACATGGGTGGTAGGATGCTGTTACACTCCTGTCTTGCTTGGTAGGATCCATGGTAGGATCCCATGGGCAGCAGGTTGGCCACTGTGTGAACAGAATCCTGGACGAGTTGGACCCTTGGTCTGATCCAGCAGGGCTCTTCTTATGTTCTTATTGACAAATTGAAAGTTAAATTCATGGAGGAGAAGGCTATCAATAGCAACTAGTCCTGATGGCTATATGCCACCTCCACTATCAGAGGTGGGATGGGATCCTGTGGGCATCTGGTTGGCCACTGTGTGAACAGAATGCTTGACTAGATGACCCTTGGTCTGATCCAGCACGGCTCTTCTAATGTTCTCATGTTCTTAATCAGACAATTGGTCCCTCCAGTTGGGGATTGAAGCTGGGACCTTTGGCATGCAATCCATGAGCTCTGCCTCTCTCCAAAATCACAGGAACATAGGAACCTGTCTTTCTCAAATCCCTGAAAAATGCATATTTTCATGCTTTAGCCTATGGGGGAAATGCACAGTTTTGGTTGGTGGTATGTTTTTGTTTGTATTTTTATTTTTCTACAATTAAGTTTGCGCAAAATTACAGAATTTTTTTTAAAAACAGTCCGCACGTCGACGGAATCCGCGCAACTCATGAAAAGCCAATCAGCTGCAGAATCCGTGGTTAGGAGTCTTAGAAATTCGAACTCATTTGAGTCTGTTGTGGATTTCTCTGACATCCCTATTTGGTCATTATTATTTTTAAACTGTAGTTTTAAACTTTAAAATTTTCATATTGTATTTTATCATCTTGCATTTTATGGTTCTAATTGTTGTGAACCATCCAGAGAGCCTTGGCTACTGGGTGGCATAAAAATGTAAAAAATAAATATAATAAATACAGTAGAGTTAGGCAACCTTTTGGGGCCAGGGGCACATTTGGCAATTTGCGTAACTGTCCTGGGCACCACCACAAAATGGCTGCCGTGGGAGACGTGTCAAAGGACAAATAACCTGTCCAAAAGATTGAGTACAAAGCACAGGTGTGGTTTGAGCCCCAACACACTAAACAACTCATTTGAACACAGTTTCTGCCATCAACAGAAAACTATTTCACAGTAGTCCCAGTTGCCAGCAAGGAAATGTGTTATTTTTTAAACAAAATGGGCATCTTGGCAGGCCTGGGGGTGCATTGGTGCTTGAGGGCAGTGGAGGCTGTCGACTCTTATTTCAGTGGGGCTCCTAATCCATTGCAGGTTTTCTTTGGAGTTTTATAGGAGCTCCATCCCCAAAACAGGTTCACTACCATGGAGCACCATGGATAGCTCCTATAAAGCTCAGAACAAAAGCTGCAATGGGTTAGGAGCCCCATTGAAATAGGAGTCACCAGCCGCCACTGCTTGAGGCGGGTACAAATTAAACAATGTTCCCTACCCTGGGTCTACACTAACTGGCAGCGGGTCTCTGAGATTTCCAGCTGGAGTCTTTCCCAGCCCTACCTGAAATTGACGTGGATTGAACCTAGGATGTTTAGCATGCAATTCATGTGCTCTTCCACAGAGCTGCAGCCCCTCGTTTAAGGAAGATGACCCATACATCTGAAGCCTTCTGAGCTTGAGGATCTGAAATGCTCCACCCTCCAGTCATGCCCCATAAGGCTCATCCTCTTCAGAGGAGGAGTTAGGGCTCCTAGAGACAAACATTAGTGAGGATCAGCCCGTACTAGAAGACCAGGAGGAGCCGAAGACCTTGGGGATGACGGCTGTGGGTCCATCCTCACAAGAGGAGGGGAACTGCACCTCTGAGACAGAGATTAAACGACCACCTAGCTTAGCCACCTGGGGTCTCAAAAGGCAGTCCAGAACAACCCCTGAGAGAAGAAGTGCCTGTCTGCAAATGAAGGCTCCTCGTGGGTAAAGGACTCCTCATAAGGAGGGCCCTTCCAGAAGCCTCTGATGAGCAGCAGCTCTGTCCTGGGTGGGAGTCTGGAAGGTCCAGCTGAGAAGCCTCAGTCCTAGAGCATCTTGATTTCAGCTCCCTGGGCCTTGCAACCTAGCTTTCCTGGCTCTGCTTCTTCCTTGGACTGATCTCTCATGCTGCTGACTGTGGGACCCCTGACAAGACCCGGTTCCCTTGGATCATGTTTGATTTGGACTGCTTGCCTGTGCTTGACTTTGGGACTGCCCTTCTGTAATCCTGCCCTTCTGATCTCTGCCTACCTGCTGACTTTGTTGAATGGATTTGCACCCCATGGATTGCCCCGGGACTGAGCTTGACCCAGCCATATCAGGAAGGCAACAGCAGAAAGCAATGTAGGGATGCTCCATCTGGACAATAACAGCCCCAAACTTGGATGTTAGTGGAGATGCTTTCCTCCAATATCTAGTCCCCAGTCCATGTAAGATTACAGCTTGAAGAATATTTTTTGCCAAATTGGCAAAAGAAAGGATGGGGGAAGTAGTAAAGAGTTCCTCAACAATCACCAAAGGAACAAATACAGCTGCTGTTTTCATCACGTCTTACATTCACATCTGGGAACTCTGCCCCATGAGGACGTTGGAAAGTTTCATTGGATTAAAACAAGCAAAACAAACCTGTCTCAGTGAGACTGGAAGCTTGGAGTAAACACCCATTCATTCTGCTCTAATATGTCATCATATGGCAAGCAAGACTCTTTCCTTGCCTGTCTGCTCTCAAACATACACAGAACTTGGCTGGATGATGTGAATCTAGAAGATTCCATAGATCATAGAGTTGGAAGGAGCCTACAAGGCTATCAAGTCCAACCCCCTGCTCAATGCAGGAACTAGAGGAGGGTCTCCCATCCAAGGAATAACCAGGCCTGACCCTGCTCACGAAAGCCAGCCCACCTAACCTCCCTTTGAAATAGTCAGCCTTATACCACAACTGTCCATAAAAGAAATTCCAATAGATTTAAGAGATCTTAGCTGAAGCCACCATTCACTTTTTTCACAATAAAAGCCTGATCTCCAACACTGGACTCCATTCATAATTTTCTCAGAACTTGGATGTCGGTTCTGAAAAAAATAAAATAAAAATGGAATATCCATTTAACTGGTGCCTCTGGACTAAAGATGGGTGAGAAATTTGTTGGGTTGGCATTCTACTAATGTAAACGTATCCTTCCTGAACCTGAACACAAATGGGAATGCAGTTTACTCTAGAAATCTATACATTTACCAAGATTGCATGCAGATCGCAAAAAAAAAAAAGAAAGAAAGAAAGAAAAGGAGGGGGGAATACTTTTTTTAATATCCCAAATTCTATGCAGAAATAAGATGAAGGGAATTTGAAAGTGAAAAAATGAACCCAAATGAAACCAAACTTGACAGATTTGGCTACTCTGGCAACCTGAATTCAGCACCACAAATGTGTCTCGCTGCACAGACATTCAAAGCCAGGCTTTTTAGAGCTACGCACTCAACGCCCTCTGCCTGGATGGACGAACCATTCAATTTCACTTGCTCCCACATTCAAAGTTTTGCCATCCCATTTATGAAGAAATTTGTGAATTTTGGTAAGCTCTTATCAAAAAATGAACTGAACGAAATTCTCACCCATCCGTAGCTGTTTATCTGAAATCAGTTGGAATGCAGTTCACTGCAGAAACAAGTTGCTCCATCAAGAACAACA
Source organism: Shinisaurus crocodilurus (assembly GCA_021292165.1). NCBI lineage: Eukaryota > Metazoa > Chordata > Lepidosauria > Squamata > Shinisauridae > Shinisaurus > Shinisaurus crocodilurus. The sequence continues at coordinate 27,534,341 of CM037883.1, forward strand.
ACAAAGTTACAATTTTTACGTCGGCATTAAGTTTACGATTAGACTCTTCTTCGCCAAGTACAATTTCTACACGAGCCTCACGTAACATCTCCAGTCTTGTTCTGAACTGCTTTATTAGGCTGAAAAATGCATTGAAGTTCCCTCTGTCCTTTCCTAAAATACATCCACAAGCTAGGAGAAATCTGGGCCTGTAGAAAACCAAATGGAAGATGAACACAGATAACAACAAAATGTTTCTAGCCGTGGGCCATTGCAAATTAACACAGGTAAAGCAGAGCAACTTTTCTATGTTCTCAAGGCTGATTTCTACAATCCAACAGGCCTAACAAATAAGACATTTGTTTATTTGTTTATTTATTTTAAAGAAACTTAGACCCTGCTTTTCCCCTCCAAAAAAGGGAATTGTCCAAAGTGGCTTACAAAATATAAAAAGCATCAAAGCAGTAACCAATCATTAAAACACATTTACAACCAGAAAAGACAAAAATCACAAAAAGCCAAAACTAGCAGTCAGTTAATAAATTAAACAATAGCAGAAGCAAAGGCTTGCTTAAAGAGAAAAGTCTCCAGTTACCAGTGGAACATAGATAAAGGAGTTGACCCAACATCTTGGGGCATGAGAACATATGGGAATAAAGAGTTCACAAATTTCATAGACCAGCCTTCCCAAACCTGGTACCCCAGCCAGCATATGGGAATCGTAGTCCAAAACCTATGGAAGGGCACCAGGTTGCCTAACCCTGCCGACTGGGCCATACTGTGGTAAGCCTGTGGCTCATGCTGTCTCAGCTTGTCTGAGTGTGGAAAGCTAAGCAGGGTCAGGCCTGGTTATTACGGTACTTGGATGGGAGACCCCTCCTCTAGTTTCCTGCATTGAGCAGGGGGTTGGACTCGATGGCCTTGTAAGCCCCTTCTAACTCTATGATCTATGAATCAGCCTTTCTCACCCTAGCCATTGGCCATGCTGGCTGGGAACACATCTGGGGGGCACAAGGTTCAGGAACGATGATATAGAGCATGATCGCCTTCCCATTATCACTTGACACAGTCTTCTGCCAATACCCAGCCTCATGCCTTATGACAAGCTACAGCAGTTGTTGGCATCCAAACTAACTGAGAGACCTAACACACCGAGTTAGTGACTGGGTTCAGACAACACGCTAACCCACACTCAAGGGTTGAGTATGGGTTGAGTGTGGTTGTCGTTGAACCATGGGCTGTTGTTGAAACGTGGGTTATCGTGTTGTCTGAACCCAGCTGAGATAACAAACCATGGTGAACAACCCACACTTCACAACCCATCAACAAGCCATGGGTTCTCTTCATGGGTTGTTCGTGGTTAACAAGCCATGGTTCGTTAGCACAGCTGGGCTCAGAAACATCCCACAGTTCAACAATCCACACTCAAGCCCTTGAGCATGGGTTATCGTGTTGTCTGAACCCAGTCAGTGTAATGCACAATTTAATATGCATAAACATGGCATTCTGTGCAAATCACAGCACTGAGCGACACACCTTCCTTAAGGAGTGAGAGATTCATTGCTCTCTTCCTTCAGGCACGAGACTTCCAAGTTTCTATAGAGAAACAGCAGAGGAGATCTCCTACCTTGCATAGTCCGAGATCTAGCAGCCTTTGACAGCTTGAGGTATCAACAGATGAGTTCCTGCATACACTTCCCCAATAATTCATTGAGGGGGCCGAAATAAGCGCCACGTGACTGTGACTCTAACACGATTTCTGTTGGGGGTGGAATGCAGACAACGGGGTTCCTCCACTTTCCCTGAGCATTGTTCTTGCAAGCATCAATAGGTAGCACGACAATTGAAGGATGGTTCCTAAAGGAGCTTATGACTTGCCACTGGCTGGAGAGAGAGAAATAATCTTACCACTTCTTCAGTGAGCGACTGCTGCTGAGACCACTGCTGGTTGGATCCCTTCAGATACTGACGGCAGAACTACACATGATATCAGCTCTAAAGCCCTCCAAAGTTACTAGCAAAGAAAACATTTCTAGCCTGCTCAGTGGCTAGTAGTCTGTGTACCCATATATATATATATATATAAGAAAGTGTCCTGACTGACTCATAAACGCCCAGCTCAAACCATTTAATCTAGGAACGTGAAATTTTGAAGGAACATTGCTTTTATGACGTAGAGCCCCGCTAAGGAAGGATTTTTGGAAATTCCGTCCCTAAGGGGGTGAAAAAAGGGGACAAAATCGCCCCACACTCATATCTCCTATGGGCAAAACAACAGGGCAGCAGTTATGCAAATCGGCCTCACCACAGAATTCCTGCAGGAGCCAATAGGAGCAGTTTTGCAAATAGCCCATAGGACACTTAGAATGTTCGTATGAATTCCTGCAGGGGCCAATAGGGCGGGGTATGCAAATCTCCCCTAGGCCATTTAGAATGTTCTCTGAGGGGGTGAAAAGGGAGGGAAACTTTTTAAATGACTGAATGCTGTGTGCGGGGTGTCGTCGCATAGGCTCCATCACGTTTTGATGGATCCGCCCCAAACTTGGCACGCATACTCTCCATCACCCAAGGATTGGTAGGTTCAAATCTCCAAAAAACCCTCGCTGCGCCTGTACGCCCCAAAATAGATGAGAGCCAATGGCGTCACTTGGAATGTTCGCAGAGGCCATTCAGGAGTGGTTATGCAAATCGCTCCAACGACATATAGAATGTTCGTATGAACTGCCACAGGGGCCAATCAGGAGCGGATATGCAAATCTCTCCTGCGTCAAAACAGAATGTTCATATGAACCACAGCCGGGGCGGAGCTGGGATTTCATTGCGTAGTCCTGAGGGGGAGCAGGGATTTCATTGTGCAGTCCTGGGGGAAAGGGAACAGGGATTTCATTGTGTAGTCCGGGGAGGGGGGAGAAGCAGAGATTTCATTGTGTAGTCCCGGGGGAGGAACAGGGATTTCACTGTGTAGTCCTGGGGGAGCTGGGATTTCACTGTGTAGTCCCGGGGGGGGGCAGGGATTTCATTGTGTAATCCAGGGAGGGAAGCAGGGATTTCATTGTGTAGTCCCAGGAGGGGGGAGCAGGAATTTCATTGTGTAGTCCCGGGGGAGCGAAGCTGCGGGCAAAAGCTAGTGCCAAATACAGAGGAGAACAAGGAGACACAGGATACTAGCCTCGTAGCACGCTACTTTAAAAATTCCCTCCTATGAAGCACATTGGTGGAGAAGGGGGCAGAGTTTGGACTTCCCCTGAAAGGCTCACCTGGTACTCACTTTACTGTAGTTTCAGCACCAGACAAATACCTTTTTTTATTTTCTTAGGCCTTTTAAAATAATTGATATTAACAACTTAATGTCAGCAGCTTACAGTGACTGTGGGGTATGTTTTTTAAGCATTCCCCCTGGTCTTGGACCGTAATAAAGATTTGATTTGATTTAAGCACTCCCCAACCATTGCTGCCTGGGGATGTTGGGAGTTGTAGTCCAACACATCTGGAGAGCATCAAATTGGAAAAGGCAGCACTACTGGGATTGTTTTGTGACTCTCTGCTGTTACCAGACTACAGGCAGTCCTCAGGTTACGAATGAGTTCCGTTCTTAAGAATGTCTTTAAGTCAAAATTATATGTACATCAGAACAGCATAACGTTCTATACGTTAAAATTGGCATTTACGCAAATTGCATAGTATGCTACGCTATGTACCCTACGTAAATGACGTAGCACTGGGGAACCCAGAAGTCTGTTCTTAAGCATGGGTTGTCTGTAAGTCGGAGACTGCCTGTATATGACTCTGGTTGAATTTGTTTTAATCTCTGCTCTGATGCTGGTTCTCTCTCTTCTTTTTCAGGGTTTTTGTGCTGCTATTTGACCAGCGTTTTAGTGGATTTGTGATTGTGCATAGTTTTAATTGCTTGTTGCCCAGGGAACCCAGGTTATGGGGCAACTAATAAATACAAAAGACAGATGGGATTCTAACGTGGTGCCTTCCAAGACATGTGTACATCATCTACAAAGAAAATAACCTTTTCTTCTTCAGCAGTATTGCTTTCATTCATATGCAAATGAATGCAGATTTAATCAACCAATCCATTCATTGACCGACACTCCTACAATTAATGGACTGATGTGCATTGCTTTAATTGAGTGACGGTCCTAGCGTTCTTCAAAGGTAATCTCTGGCCCGCCTACTGCTCCCCTCTCCCACTTTAAAACAGTGGGCTGGTTCGCATGATCATATAAGCCACAGTGCCTTATTTTAATTGGTGGTGCTTGCCAGCCCCTATTTCCCTAATTACTCACCCGGGTGCGGCTTGTTGTGTCATCTGAACCTGGACATTAAAACAAGCCATGTCACCTGGGTTTGGACAACACAACAAGCTGCACCCAGGAGTGTCATTAGGGAAATGGCGACTGCCTGCACTGGCAATTAAAACAAGCCACTGTGGCTAATTTGATTGTGCGAACCGGGTGAGTGTGCATGCACACAAAATTATGGGTGTGACTCCGGTAAGGAGAGGGAGTTCAGCTCATTCACGTTGATGCCCTTGTGCTAGACCAGGGGTCCCCAACCTTTTTGCACTCATGGACACATTTGGGAATTTGAGAAACCTGCAGCGGGCACCACCACAAAATGCCTACTCAGTGGATCACCACTTTGGCATCCATACCTGTCACATCTATGGATCTTAGGCTGCGTCTTATTCAGCAAAAACTTTTGTTTCATGTTTATTGGACACCGCAACGTCTCTTTAAGAAGGGATTGTCTAATTCGGCTACTTGCTGGTGGTGCAATACAGCTAACGCTTCTTTTTAATGCATGTTTTGGCAATATCCAATAGTTGCTTCTTTTGGGGAGGAGGTTATTACACAGATAAATTTAGTACTGGAACAGTCTTTAATATTCACTGATCTACACACTCTTTCAAATTATCTACCTGCTTCATGGGAATTAACACATGGCCAGCCTAAATATTTTCTCTGAGCCCATTTGACAGCTAAAAGGGCTGTCCAAACAATGGACAAGGATAAACAATGGGAGGATAAACACTCACCTCCCATAATACAATAGATTGAGGACCTTACAACGCTTTCAATATTTGAACAGGTGGCATATAGACACCACCTTCAAATGGATACTTATTTGGATATTTGGTCTACTTTCTTGAAGCCTATGTATAATTTCTAGAGAGCTGTATGTATTTCATATGTATTCATTGCTATGGATGTATACAAATCCATGTACATATATAAAAAAACAATTTTAAAAAAAGTTTTGCGAGGGCCCACAGGCGCCACACCGGAGACCCCTTCATGGGTGCCATTGGAGGTGCTCACAGGTGACATGGCACCCACGGGCACCACGGTGGAGGCCCTTGCGCTAAACAATCCAGATGAGGGCATCATAACTGAAGGAAGCACCACCCTCAGAAGTCCAGCCCAGGGGCCCACTCTCCTTCTGCTTTCAACTAGACCTGGATCTCAACTCTTCCGTACAGCATCACTGACACATTAACTACTTTAACACACACACAAAAAAAAACACAACACACCTACATAAGCACTGTATTTAAACTTCCTTTGTCTAGAGGTAGCTCCACTGCATGTGCATGCACACACATGCACACAGAAATACATTCTATATACCAGTCTTCCTCAACCCAGCTCCCTCCAGTTGTGTTGGACTACAACTCCCATCATCCCCACCAGCATACACAACTGGAGGGAGCCAACACAACTGGAGGGAGCCAGGTTGGAGAAGGCTGGTATATGCAATACAAGGACTACAGCTATTTTTAAGGCACAGTCACATCTTGCAAACTCGTAAAATAAGGACAGTTGCTAGGGTTGCCGGCTGTGTTTCTTCCCCCATCCCTTTGGGCTATGTTCTTTCAGTAAAACTCCACCCTGATTGTAGGATACGCTTAGTAATAGTTTTATAGCCTAATGACTCACCCACTTATTGTTTTATTAAATACCTTATGGCCTGAAAGTGCAAGCTTGCTGTCTTTTCCTAAAGCAGAGAGAACAGCTGGCAAAACCCTGGAGATCTCTCTCCAGATTGCGCCCTGTTGAGTCTCGACATGGAAGGACCAGGTGCAAATCCCCTCTCGGCTTTGAAGCTCACGGAGCATTCTCAGATGAATCCCGCTCCCTCTCAGCCTAATCTTGCAGGGTCGTTGTGGATCTAACACTGATCTGAACTCCTCAGAGAAAAAGAGCATGACACACATGCATGACAGGCAACTCTGTTGTGGATGGCTACCTAAAGTGCATCAGATTTTGTCAGCAAAATCCAGGGGATACAAAGGCTCTTAACACCTCATTATTATGTCCCATTAGTATGACAGCAACAAGGCGGACCTTGCTTGAAGTTTTGCAACCCCCAAGTATGACAGCAACAAGGTGGTCTTTATTCATAACGGTGGACCTTGTTCATGAAGGTGGACACTGTTCATTGTGAGTATGGCAGCAACAAGGCCAACCTTGCTTGCAGTTCTGCAACCAGAATCACTTAACGGCATTATGTAAATATTTGTTATGGGGAGGGTCTATAGCTCAGTGGAGAAGGTCCCAGATTCAGTCTTCAACACATCTCCCATCAAAAGGATCTCAGGCAGCAGGTTAGAGAAAGCCGTTTTGGATTATCTCTGCCCATCAGCGTAGACAATATGGGACCAGATTTGGGAGATTTTTAATTTAAGCCATACTACAGTACTTGTACTGCAAGACGTCGCTTGTATATCAATTAAAAAAAAACTAATTAAATAAATATTTTAAAAATATTTATTCTTTTTTTTTTAATGGAAATCTCACTGTGCCGAAATCGGCGCACTCTGGAATTGCATAACATATTCCAGAGGGGTGCCTGCAACTGACTAACATGCACAGGCGCCCATCTGGAACAGGTTGTGTACTTACCTAGCCCACTTGGACTCTTCCATTTTAATAAGCAATGTATTAAATTGTTTCGATAATTTAGAACAAGGGTGGGCAACACATGGGACATGGGCCACATGCAGCCCACCACCACCCTCTGCACCCCAGAATTTTTTTTAAAAAATAGGGGGGAAGTGACATTACAGAGCACTTAAAGGTCAAATTCAGCTTGTTTGCATGATAAATTTGACCCTGCTAGGGCCCTATAGCTGTTACAAAGCCCTAGAAGGGTCACATTAACGAAAATCACCCCCGGACCTCCTGAAGTTGCACACCCCTGCTTTAGAAACACTCTGATCTCAGTGGATATTTGATCAGCCTCTTGTTGCAATGGAAGGTGCTTTAAGACGGAGGGCTCCTAGCGCTGACCATTATTGCTCTTCTGCTGTGAGCTAAAAGCAGAATTCCCATTAACTGTTCACACTTTGGGGTTTTTGTTAAATGTTCGTTTAGTGATTGTCTGACCACTGTGTACAAATAAACAAATCCGATCTGATGTAGAGATCCAGCATGCTGTAGTGGTTAAGAGTGTTGGACTGGGACAGGGGAGGCCTGGGTTCGAGACCCCGCTCAGCCATAAAGCTCACTGGGTGACTGGGCCAGCCACTAACTCTCATGGTTCTTGTGAGGATAAAATACAATACAGTCATGCTTCGATTGAGAGCATGATTCGTTCTGGAAACGTGCTTGTAATCCAAAACACTCTTATATCAAAACGAAATCCCCCCCAAAAAAATTTGTACAGAGATTTTTAATTTAAGCCGTACTACAGTACTTGTACTGCAAGACGTCGCTTGTATATCAAGTAAAAAAAAAAAACTAATTAAATAAATATTTTAAAAATTGCTTGTCTTGCAAAACGCTCTCAAACCAAGTTACTTGCAATCCAAGGTATTACTGTATATTAAGGGCGCAATCCTATGCAAGTTTAGACAGAAAAAAAGGCCTACAACTCCCAGCATGCCCCAGCCAGCTCTGCTGGCTGGGGCATGCTGGGAATTGTAGGCCTTTTTTTCTGTCTAAACTTGCACAGGATTGCACTCTAATAGCATAAAATATAGTTCAGCTCTTCTTTTAGCATTTCTTTTGCACATTGTAAATAATTTCCTCTCTTCCTTTTCTCATCCTGCTTTCCTCTTCCCCTTTTCCCCACCCTGGCATGTCTCTGTAACCTGTAAAAATGCTATTCAGGTGACTCATTGACACTGCACTCTACACAGTTAAACCTGCGCCATCTTATTTAAATAGTCTCGAATTTGTTTTGTTAACAAAAGGTTTAATTTAGAAAGACTGTAGGGCAACCTCAAGGGGCGCTACCACCACACAGTCTTGCACTACTATTCCTCAAGGATTCCTTGCTTGCACACATGCAAGCTGAAGGATGTTTAGATCAAAGGATCCAAAAATCCTGTGGCTTGCTTATGTGCAAGTGAGGTGGTAATATGACTCACATGGACAGGTTTGCACCTGACATGTAAGGAAGCGCAAATGAATTAATCTCAAGGGGAAATTAATTAACAACGTATAAGACAGAAAAATCAAACGGTGATCAGTTTGAATTGGACTACTATTCTCCTCTCTGCCAACTAGCACACATTTCGATACAGCACATGTTTGATGTCTGAGCGATGCTGAAAACATGTGAATCTAGAGGAATGGAGTTCCAACTCCGTGAGCAGCAGTAAATGTTAGTCAGTATACAGAACATAAATGTACCATATGCTCTGTCCTTGTTTAGCAAAGGGAGTTCATGTTTCCTGAGATCTGTTTCCGGTAAATTGTTGCCCAGGTTTTGTTCCTCTTTTACTTCAGGGGGAGACTTTTAGGATTTTAATATTATTATTATTATTATTATTATTATTATTATTATTATTATTATTATTATTATTATTATTATTCCATTAATATGAATTGCTAAAGTTACCACTCCTTGTACTTCAGATCTCTCCCCATCCCCAAGTATCTGGAACGTAAATCTCCGAGTGGGAAGAAGATGGATCTTGTCCCTGGTGCACATGTACATTAAAGCGTTAAAACCCTAAACCAGCCTTCCCCAACCTGGTGCCCGCCAGACATTTTGGACTACATCTCCCATCAGCCCCAGCCTGCATGGCCAATTGTCAGGGAGGGTAGGAGTTGTAGTTCAAATGCTACGAAGAGCAACAAGTTGGGGAAGGCAGCCCTCAACAGCCTGGATTCAGGGGTCACCTCCTCCCATATAAACCTACCAATCCTTTAAGGCAGGTAGGTGTTCTGGCATACAACTCCCATCAGCTCGAGCCAGCATGGCTAGCGGTGAGGGCTGATTGGGGTCATAGGTCAAAACGTCTGGAGGGCCGCTAGTTGTCCACTTCTGCTGTAAGATCTTCCTTGGAGGCTCCAGGACCTCATGATTCGAAATATGGTGGGAAGTGGTCTTCTCCACAGCACTACCAAGGCTTGTTACTCCCTCATTGTTATTGCACTGACACCAACCAAATGCTGTATTGTGTGTTTGTTTGTTTGTTTTAAAGGGGGGCTTTCTAAGTCTGAAAGCGCAACTTCCCAGGCTGCTCCACTGGAAATAATTTTGTTTTTCTTTCTGCAGGTTTATTTGCTTAAATTGATTGCCCTGGTGGGCGAGGGGTTGGTGATGATGATTTGGGATGGCTTTCTTTTCTTTTTTTAAATTGTATTTGGTTTTTAATTTTTTCTAAATGGCTTTATAAAGCCTTTGGCTGAAAGAGCAGAGCATACATATTTTAATAAATGAAGTGCCCAGTGCCACTGTTCCCAAACAATAGGATGGCACACAGCTAAACTTGGTGAGACACAGAGAGGCCGGATTTCCCACAATACATCTGCTCAAGCTGCCAAAGTTTAATCATGGTGGTATAAGTCAGCAGGACATGATTGCCACGGGGTACATCACTCAGGATTTTACAGGTGAGAACAAGCTAGCATGACAAATGGTGCAGATGTGGCCAACTTGGCACACTATGCAGCAAAAGCTAATAATTCAACGTCGAGCAACTAGTGGCTTCCTTAGCGAACATCTTTCTCCTGAAGTAGCCTCTTCTAAACACAAATGTGCACCACATTTGTTCCAGACAACCGCAACACGTAGCAATTCCAGCCATCACCCAGTCAAAGACACCGGAGTTGCTTCATTGTATGAGTTCAGACTTATTGATTTGAGTTTTGATTGTTTTATTTGAGGATGGATTAAACCATTCCATCTGCAAAATGAGGGAGGCGGCATGAGTTTGGAAGGGGGAAGCATGCTTTCTTTGTTTATAAGAGAACACATGCATGTTATTTGCATCTCAAAAGCGGACAGAAATACCTCTAAGACAGTGCTTGCTATCCACAGGTTTGGTTCATAATTACTTGTGTTAAAAACACATCTTTAAAACAAAACAAAACTGCCCAATTAAACCCAGGATGCATTCTTGGTCGATCAAATATATTTCTAATCTAAATGATTAATCAACTAAAGGTTGCAGCCCAAGCAGAGCGGTTATGCTGCCTGATGAGACAGAAAGAATGTGTAAACATCAGCAGGAAAAAATAGATAGGCAGAATTCCAGGCTGTTCAACCTACAAAATGCAACAGTTTCCTCCCACTGGTGGCTAACAGAGAGCTATCGGGTTGGAACGGCACCAATCATAACAGCAAGAATCCAAGCAGCAGCAATAAAAGGTGGCTTCACTGAGCAAGAGAAAATTCTCTCATCTCTGTCTAGCATTACCAGAGGAAATAAGTAATGCTTTGGGAGTTAGGTCATCTGAAAGATAGCAAGGTACCGTACATCCATTATATCCCATGCAACTGTGAAGGAATCAAGGACATCCATTACGTTTTATGGCACTGTGGCATTCTAGAAGGAGGGGCAACAGCCTAAAATAAGGTTTGTCCTTTACTGCATAAGGCAGAGGTGGGGAATCTATGGCTTCCCAGTTGTTGCTGAACTCCACCTCCCATCTGCCCCAACCAGCATGGCCAGTGGTCAATGGGAAATGTAGTCCAGCAACATCTGGAAGACCACAAGTTCCTGAACCCTGAAATAAGGATTATCCAGCAATGCTACCTTTGGTATTGATGCAATTCAAGAAGCAGGTACCATCATGAGTAGGGTTATTAGATCTCCCGAGACCTAGAGGCTGAGCCTAGGAGCAATGGTGTGGAGCCTCATCAGTGAGTGATGGAGCATGGCAGGGGCAGGATTCAGAGTCTGGCTATGCCTGGTAACCCAGGATGGAGCCTGATGAACACAGGGGAGGAGCTAATCACAAGAGCCAAGCAGAAAGCAGGTTGTCCCATTGGTTCTGTCTCCTCACCCTGACATTTTAGCCTGTCCCCTGGAGAACTGGAAGAGGCAGTTACCCTACGATCAACATCTGATCTGAAGGCCTCCTCTGAGGGAGGTTCAGAGGATGGCAACAAGGAGAGGACCTTCTCAGCGGTGCCCACCCCCAATTGTGGAATGCTCTCCCCAGCTAGGTCCACCTGGCACCAACACGGTCATCTATTTGGCGCCAGGTTAAGACTTTACTCTATTCCCAGGCATTTGATGGCATATGATGGGCTGTTTAATGCATCAGTCAGATTATTTGTGGTTGTCACGGATGTTTAAGTTGTTTTATGGGAAGTTGTGATATGTATCACTTTACCAGCTGCAGCACAATTATTTACACATGGAAGGTACAGTGTGGCTCTGTAAACAGGTCTGTAGTGTCTACACAGAATGTCTATTTTCAGGCATGAGAGTCAGAGCTATGGGAATGGAATGAGCTAGTCACATGGTCTGTATGTTCTGATGACGCGCTAACTTGTTCAGTCAGAAGCCATTTTAAGGGGAAGGTTTTCTTCTTCTTCTTGCCTTCTTTCCTTTGTTCCTGCAACAATGTAACGTCTTTGCTGAGGTGGAGTGAAGCTCAACTTACTCCACTGGACTTAATGCTTGCTATGCATTTATACTCTGCACATGGACTGTAACTAGGAAATGTATACTCTGTAGAACTTTACTTGAAAAGTAAATATAAACAGGTAGAATTAGAACCTGTGGTGTTCCAGAGTGTTTCCTGACTCCATGGATTAATCTGCAATGGGGAAGCTGGAAGCAAGTGTCATTACAAGGGCAGGCAGGACTGGTGAGGCTGGATCCGACGCTGCACGCTGCGCAGGGGGGTGAGATCTGTTAAGGTCTGTGTGTGGAATTCCAGGCATCTGTTAGCACACAATCTCCCAACACCAACAGCTGCAACAGGTTGGTTGTATTTCAATGGATGATTGTAGCTGTTTAAAATTTTGTATGTTTTCAATCTATTGTAAGTCACCCTGAGTCTGGTTTGGGTTTTTCTGAGAAAGGTATCTAAGAAATTTTAAATTATTATTATTATTGTTGTTGTTGTTGTTGCCCTGAAATTTCAGGTCATACGCTAAGCGCTATAAACCTGATCATGACTATATTCCAGACCTTAACATTCCACTGCTGCTCTAGGGATGGGCAAAGCTGACAACTTTGGTTTCTCTCCATTTCTCATTTTCCCTAGTCTTAAATCTGGTTCATCTCGAATTTTCAGAATTTCTCATCTTAAATTCGGTCCACCCTGAATGCTGAGAATTTTTTTAAAAAAATGTTTGCATGATAATTCATAAGCATTTTTGTGCCCATTTCGCCTAATACATGAAATTTTGTATGCATTTGTACCTAATATGCACATTTTTGCAAGCAGTTTTCCTCATATAATGCCTTTTCAAACACTATTTCCCCTAATATGTGCATTTTTGTACACAGTTTTATTGGTCAGTGAACTCCATTGCAAAATTCAAAGAAGGTTGCAATGTGATTTGCAGACCAAAAAAACAACAACACATGTTCCAACAGCATGCGTACATTTCAAAATGAGTACATTTTAAAAATGTGTACAAATATTATTTAATCAGGGGAGAAGAAAGCATTCTTTTCAAAAAGGCGTACATTTAAAAAATGCACACAATTGATGCATACATCGGAAAAATACGCATGGAAATACACATGGATTTTCATGCAAAAAGCAAAGCTCACAATCTGATATGGACTTGAGATGGAACGAAATTCAAGATGGAATTTGGAGAACTTCAGTGAGCTCGAGATTTGCTGATTTGAACATCCCTACGAGTGGTTTGGGTCTCAGCAGATGGCCAAAGATTTCTACCCCCAACACCAACCCTGGAAAGGGCAGAGTCTTTTGAGGAAGCAGGGAGACCTTTGGATAGTAGAAGGTCACAGACAGGGAAGTATCAGGACACAGGAGAGGAGAGATAACTGGTGGGGGGGCCATGGAGGGCTCGAAAGGTAAGGATGAGAAGCACTTAATGTTGACAGGATCATGCCCAAGGCATTCTGGGTAGGCCTGTCCATATACACACAAAACGCTTGCCTGCATCCCACACTATTTAAATGACTTATGTTATTGCCAAGCAATTTCCACCACTCCAAAAAAAAGAAAAGAAAAAAAGACGGAGGATGAAAGACAGTGGTGCCAACAGCATGCCTGAAAATAAGCCGGTAATTCCAAAAATGGAAATTGGGGCAGAAAATTGCAACCAGGCAAATCTGCCAGTCTGCAGCCTTGTGAATATTCCTCTGTCCAAGCAGAGATTTTGGAAGGATTATGAGCATGATTACAGGACTGGTCCCCATTTCACAATCACGTTCAGCTTCTAAGCATCTCTGGGCGCATTATCTGAAAGCAAACATCAAGTGCCTGGAGCTATCGTGAATTCAAGTTTAAACATCTCTCCAGTTGTGTGTCGGGGGATGTGCAGGGCAGGAAAGGTCCTAAATTTGGTCACTTTTGTCCAACACAAATTCCAACCCTTTGCTGGAAGAAAACAGACCAAAAGACCATCTTAGGAAAGTTTGAGACGTAAGCAGGACAAGGGTCACGCTTTCAGTTCGGGCCATACTTTTCTTGGCAGGTCAAATGGAAAGCTACCAGAGCAAACATGTAAACTTAAGATCTCTCCTTTTCAGCTGATAACCATCACTGAAGGATGCTGAACTTCTGTTTCTGTGGTTGGCACGTAACTTGAGTACAGCCAAAAAGAGAGGAAGAGATCAAGCACTTGCTTTGGAGCAGCTCCACTGAAAGCAATGGGGCTACTTCAGTGTGTGAGGTTTGCAGCCAGGTGGTACCGCAGTGGTGGGCAACTTGTGGCCCTCTAGATGTTTTGGCCTACAACTCCCATGATCCCTCACCATTGGCTATGCTGGCTAGGGCTGATGGGAGTTGTAGGTCAAAACATCTGGAGGGCCACAAGTTACCCACCTCTGCAGTACCATTTCCAGCTTGGGGGGGTGGGCTTGGGCAAGAGCTCCCAATAGTCTCCCCTCCCTTCTTCTTCCTCACCAGCACAGTTGCCTTTCCCTCTGGGTAGGGATGTAACCGCTCACCTCAGGGGGGGCGTAGCGGGCCGAAATCGGCCCCGCTCACGCCCGCCCGAGACTCACGGGCCTTACCGGGTCCCGGCCCCGCTCGCTTCTCCACAACGAGCCGCCTGCGTCCGCTGCGACGGTCCCGTCGCATCACTTCCAGCCACGACGGGACCCCGCGATGGCACGACGGGACCCCGCGCTGCGTCTTTTCCGTAGAAACCAGGGCAACAGGGCTTAAAACGGCCGTTTTAAGCCCTCTTGCCCTGGTTTCTAAAGAAAAGACGCAGCGTGGGGTCCCGTCGCGCAGGCACGGGGTCCCGTCGCGCAGGCACAGGGTCCCGTCACGTCACTTCCAGCCAGCCACACCATAAACCATTCAACTGCCCATGTACCACAGTGCTTGTGCTTGAAGACCACAATAATTTGTACAACACACAATACTTTCCAACTATCAAAAACTGCTTTTGCATCATGGTGCCACCTGAATTCAGTTTAACACTGCATCTTTTTAAATACCTCAAATTTAAATTTAAATACCTTACATTTATCAAGGGGAGGGGCCGCAGCCCAGTGGCAGAGCAGCTGCTTTCCATGCAGACGGTTCCAGGTTCAATCCCCGGCCTCTCCAGGTAGGGCTGGGGAAAGCTCCTCTCTGAAACCATGGAGAGCCGCTGCCAATCAGTGTCAACAATACTGGGCAAGGTGGTGGTGGTGGTGGTGGTGATTTCACTTCTATCCCACCTTTTTTCCTCTTGCAAGGAACCCAAGGTGGCTTACATGGTCCTCCTCCTCTCCATTTTATCCTCCCAACAACCCTGTGAGGTAGGTTAGGCTGAGAGTCAGTGACTGGCCCAAAGTCACCCAGTGAGCTTCAGGGCTTAGTGGGGACTAGAACCCCAGTCCAACAGTCTGACTCGGGGCTCTCCAACCTTGGGTCCCCAGATGTTGCTGGGCTACAGCTCCCAGAATCCCTTGCCATTAGCCATGCTGGCTGGGTATGCTGGGAGCTGTAGGCCAGCAACATCTGGGGACCCAAGGTTGGAGAGCCCTGCTCTGACCACTATGCCACACTGGCCCTCTAGATGGACCAAGGGTCCCAGTTTAAGGCAGCTTCCTATGTCCCGTCTTATGAAGGTGCCTTTGGCTTTAGGCACTTCCAAGCATGGTTTTTATGGGCCCATCACCCTGCCTCACTCATACAATTTTACGGGGGGGGGGGGGGGGGGGCAGAGTCCAGACGACGTTATCTTCAACTCATAACCCTCCCCATGTTTCCCCACCATCTCTTCCATCTTTTCTCTTACCACAGATAATCCATTAAGCAAAAAAAGACAGAATAGCTGCATGATGCCTTCTTATTGGCATGGCAAGGAGCCCTTCGTCTGGAAGCAGCATTTATCTAGAAAGCCGTTAAGCCCCCAAGCAAAACAGCCCAATCCTATGTAGAGTTAGGTGTACCTAAGCCAATTGAAATCAAAAGGCTTAGACATACTTAACTCGGAACAGGATGGTTGCACAAGACGCACGTCCTACAAGATGCACGTCCTCTTTCTGCAGCCCCAAAGGGCAAGAGAACAATGTTGCTTTCTTTTTTCAAGCTGTAAATATATAACAGGAACAGACATGAAACCTGTAACAAAACTATCACTCCAGATTGGACATACATTTCAGAAAGTTGAGAAATGAACTGTTACACTAGGGGTGCAGAGCCTCTTTCAGCCTAAGGGACGAATTCCATTTTGGAGAAGCTCTCGGGGGCCACATTCCAATGGTGGGTGGAAGTGAAGGCAAAAGAGGGCAGGGGCAAAAATACCAGTCACGCTGGCTCAGCTTGTCTGAGTGTGGAAAGCTAAGCAGGGTCAGGCCTGGTTATTACTTGGATGGGAGACCCCTCCTCTAGTTTCCTGCACTGAGCAGGGGGTTGGACTCGATGGCCTTGTAGGCTCCTTCCAACTCTATGATCTATGAAACCTATGAAAGCCTTAGGAGACACATTTCAATCTTTTAGAAGGGGGGGGGGGAACTGCGCAAAAGCTGGGAAACCAACAAATGGTTGGCAGTTGAGAGTAAGGGGGTGATGCCAGGGAAAGGCGCCATGGCCGTGTGGGGAAACCTGAATTGGGACCCCAAGTGGTTTGGATTTGGCCTGCAGTCCTGTGGTTCAACACACCTGTGCTACTCCATCACTATGCCAAGAGAATTACAAATGCAGAGATGTGTCATGAAATAAGCTCATCCTGTCAATGTGTCTATCCATGATGACTTTCGAGTGATGGGCAGTCTGGGACGCGAGTCATTTTGAATGATAAAATGAATGAATGGGAACCATGTCACCAGAAACCCAGCCAGAAACACTTGCTTGTACCTGTAGATAACTGACTTTGATTAATTAACTTTTCTGCAAGAACAACACTACAAAGTCTTTTAAACCAGCTTTCAACTGTGTATCTGGAGGGCAGTTTCTATCTTCACCACTACTAACAGGAATTTGAACAGAACTTTGTGGAGTGTATTTGTGCCTGTAAATGTTAACAAAAAGGCAAGTGTTACTGCTAATATTTTCACCAATACTGCCTCCCAAAAGTTATTACATGGGGGCAAGCCCACCACATGTGAAAAAGAGTGCCTCATTCCCCATATCCACTACAACACAGCAGGGGTGAGCGTTTTTGTGAATGCAGTGTAGTTTTACTGGCATTAAATGCTACCTATGTATTAACTTGAGACTGGGCTCTCTTATGGAGACCAAAATTGTTCTCAAGCTCTATGTTGACTCCCAACCTATATCTGGCATAGTTACCCGCAAGTCAGTCTCTCATACAATTGTCTTGACCACTCAGAGCCTATCTACTCTAAATTGTGATATAAAAAATCAGAGTCAACATCCACATATCTATGTTCTGTTCCGAGGACAGGTTTGGAAGGGAGAATGTTTATATGTTCACATCAAAAATGGAAGTGAATTAAATTCTCCCGCATCCCTCATGTGTAGTTTGGCCCTATACGTGATGGCACAATTAATTTGGCAGAACCTTTTATTTACCTTTCAGTTTAGGGAATACTGCCTTATGTTTCCTCAGTTTTATCTGAAGTCACAAGGACAGAAACCTCTCCACCACTTTTTAATTATCAGGTTAAAAAAAAATAAAAGAATAACCACTGTATGTACCTGAAGATTGTGTGATTCCTAGATGGTCAGCATGGTATGGTTGTTTTTAAATTCATCATGTGTGTATACAGATGGGTTCTTCCTTTTACAATTGCAATTAGCATCAAGAATTAAGTAATGGAAAAACTAGGGATCCTAGGAAGAAATGTAGTCGCTTCTAACAATGCAATCCTGTACTTCTGCTCAGAAGTAAGTCGCATTATTTTCAGTGGGGCTTACTCCCAGGTAGGCTTGCAGCCTAAGATTTTTAAAATCTGCAGAGTGTCCCATAATTGTTGGTTCTCAACCTAGAAAGAGGATTTTGCAGTCCTGGGATCACTTCCATTGGTGCCAGGCCTATTCTTTTTTTCTTTTTTAAAGTGGGATCTGTTGACCTCACATGGTATGGAGAGCCTCCTTCCATGTGGCCAACCTCTTAGGCCATCTGCCAAATGAGGTGCTACACCCATCGCCAGATTTTTCATGTCTGGGGGTTGGTGGGGTTGAGTGGCTGCAAACCTATACCCACTAAGCTAGGAGCAAGCTCCATTGAACTCAATGAGACTCAGTTTTGAGCAGACGTGCACAAGTGAGGCCCTGCAACAAAACGGTTGCAGAGTGGAATGCTTCTGTTCAGGGTTCCAGCCATCCCAATCCATTCCCCCTCCAACAGGGAGACGCATTCCATGCCCACTGAGCATGTCCAGCCATCACTAGCCTGCTTTGGACACACACATCCTGCCCACTATTTTGGTTTCTTTTTAAGGGATGGGAGTGGGATGGAAAACACTTGTGCCCAGTCCAAACATCATTAAAATCTTGGATTTCTCCACTGATTTCTATGGGCAGCTCTCAGTTCCATTCCTGGAGACATTTAAAAATAGCTTCTCAGTGTGAACCAAGAGGTGACCTATCTGAACAATGTGATGGCTCTTTCTACTCTTTATACATCTGTGTGTCTCTCCCTCTCTCCTCCTTTTCTAGCCACTCTATTGCCCCTCCCGCATAGTTGCCAGGTGTTTTTTCCTCTTCTCAATCTCTCAGCATTCCATGCCATTAAGTTCTTAAGGAACTGATTTTGCTTCCCCCCAAGGGATTTCTAAAGATTTCTGAGCGTCTGCAAACCTAAGGATTCCCCCACGTTTGCTGATACCTCTCGCTTGTGCATGTGTGCTGTAGTTTTGCCTATATAAGCGTGAGTACAGGAAGACCTGTATCACTATCAGTATTAAAAGGAATGATAGAATTGCACTGTGAAGCTCCTTGCAGAATGTGAACACAAGAGGCTGCGGCACAAGAACAGCTTCTTGGATCTCAAGGTGAAACAAAGAAAGAAAACGGCACGCAGGTGGATGATGCAGTAGCATTGCTGAAGTGCATGCCTCGCTCCCCATAAACTACCTGGGGAGCTGCCTGAAAAAAGCACTTGGAAGACCTTCTAAGCTCCTCAGAGGAAGAACAGAGTATAAAATCTGGCAGATCTTCAAACAAGAGAGAGAGAGATTATATTAGAAATTGACTAGATTAGAAATTGACTCATTAGAAATTGACTAGACCAGAAGCTGCTGGAAATATGGTCTGGTAAATTTCTGCACTCCTGGCTAACTAGGAGAAGCAGCTGCTGTTCGGATCTAGAGAAGAAGAAAACAAGACAGATAGGGGTATTAGCTCAGTGACAGACCTGATGCTTTGCAAGCAGCCATTCCCATGATTAATTCTCTGCATCTCCAGTTAAAATGACTACACTTAGCAGAGACCCAGGAGGGTCAGCAGCCTGTCTGAGTCGACCAGGGGTGTTGACCCTCTTTCACCCCAAGGACCAAATTCCATTTTGGAGAAGCTCTCGGGGGCCACTTTCTACTGGTGGGTGGGAAAAAGGAGTGGGGCAAAAATACTTGCATATTTTAGCATAAAACTTATTACCAATAACAAAGCCTTAGGAGAAGCATTCTAACCTTTTAGAATGGAGGAAAACTGCATAAATGCCAGGAAACCACCAAATGATCAGCAGTCAAGGGGGGGGGGAAGGGGGCATGGCCAGATTCAGACCCCAGGAGGGCCTGATGTGAGGTTCTGCACCCCTGCAGTAAACAATACTGGGTTAGGCAGACAGATAAGTGGTTTCATTCAGTGTAAGGTGGCTTTGTATGTTATATAAGTATTCAAAATGAACAGAGTTTTCCAGTCACCCTTTTCCCACTGCATTTGTGATGGGGGAGGGCTGGATCAGAGCTGATGCCACAATTAGGGTTGCCAGAAATAACCTGGCCAGCTCCCATCCCTTTAACAGAGATCCTGGTCTGCAAAAATCAGCAGGTGATGCTTTTCATGGGATGAAGCTAAACTTGATCACCTGCTAAGTGATGCAAATTGAAGTACTCTTAAAAGGGGAACAGCTACAAAGGCCAATTCAGCAGTCAGCAACTGAAGTCAGAAAAGTGATTGATAAGCAGAACCTGCTCTTAGGCAATGACTGGCTGCAGTACACAGTCCCAATTAGATTGTCAACATCTGGCAACAAAATGGAAATATTTATTGATGCCAGTCAAAGTGTCCTTACTTATCAACAAGCTCCACTGAAATCAATTTACTTCTGAGAAACCACAGTTAGGACTGGGCTGTGATATGTTTTGAACTGGGGTGGAAATATGACAACAGTCACTATCTGACACCCATATCCTAAAACACATTAACCTGCAAGCAAGTCCCAGAAGTTAAACTAAAAATGCCTGGCCTAACCAATGTGATGACTATCAGGTTACCTGTGATTGTGAATCTAATGCCACTCACAATTCCATGAGTTTGGATCAAAGAGCAATAAATCCTAGGTATGATTTTGATTCAAATTTCCCTTAAAAGTAACCCAACATATTTTGATTATTTTGAAGTTACCCTTTAAAAAGAACATCACTGGTCTGAGACAAGTCAGTTTTCCATTATTTTCTTTTTTACACAGTGGGTGGCAAGTCCTACGTTGTTAGTCCTCCTTAGAGTAGACCCATTGAAATGAATGGGACTTAGACTAACATTGGATATCACCATATATATATATATATATATATATCTTGTTCTCTGATACATATTATGCTTAGTTGACTAATTCATTCCAATTCTGCTTGATTAATTATTTTATTTATTATTATTATTTATTATTTACAGCATTTTTATCCCGCTCTTCAGCCAAAAAAGGCTCCCAGAGTGGCTTACAAAGATTAATATTAGACAGTCCCTGCCCTCAGGCTTACAATCTTTATCAGCAAGCAGTGAAAGAAAATTCAGTACAACTGAGAAAAATGGAAAGAAGAATTTAATATTTACGTAAGACTGTGAACCTTGATATACAGTTGGAGAGCTTGGCTATATATATAAATATATTAATTAATTAATTAATTATATTTATACTCCACCTTTTTTCCTGCAAGGAACCCAAGGTGGCTTACGTAATCCTCCTCCTCCTCTCCATTTCATCCTCACAACAACCCTATGAGGTAGGTTAGGCTGAGGGTCAGTGACTGGCCCAAAGTCACCCAATGAGCTTCATGGCCAAGTGGGGGCTAGAACCCGGATCTCCCAAGTCCCAGTCCAACACTCTCACCACTACACCACACTGGTTCTTCAAGCACAAAATACAGGCCTGTGGCTCATGCTGGCTCAGCTTGTCTGAGCGTAGAAAGCTAAGCAGGGTCAGGCCTGGTTATTACTTGGATGGGAGACCCCTGCTCTAGTTTCATGCATTGAGCAGGGGGTTGGACTTGATAGCCTTGTAGGCTCCTTCCAACTCTAAGATCTATGAAATCTATGAAAATACCCATATGTAGTTTTTGAAGCCACAAAATACACATTTAGAAAATACACAGGAAAAAACTCCAAGCTGGCTAGAGAATGCTGAGAACTGTAGGACCGTTTCTGTCTTAACATGCATAGAATTGCACCCTAAGTTGTAGGAGCATTTCTGCCAGAAAAACTTGGTAGATAAATTAACTAGGTGTGTCACCAGAGTTGATTTATTGAGTAAATTTACATAAATCTGTATACAAGTAAAAACAAACAGACAAACAAACAAACAAACCCAGTGGGTTGTATCCAACCGTGTCATTCTGTTAGCGCAAATGATGTTGCACTAGCAGAAACCAAGTTCTGTATTATGCACAAGAGAAGAATGCAAATAAAGTTCCGCTTGCACAACCAGTTGCACAATGATTTGCAGATCTTAGGTTTACAATGAGGTCCTCAAGCACTTGCGCAATGGGAAAAGGCAGCAAAGGTCCGTGAGTGCCACAGTATCTTCTGCTAAGGGTACATTGGATTTATGCTAACAGTTCTGAAGGAAAACACATGTCATCTTAGAAGAAGCATTCCTTCCTGTGTGACAGAAGGGGAAATGCCTCTTTTAAGGTGTTTGCCATCTGCCATCTTTTAAGGTGTTTGCCATTCTGCGAGAATGGACATTAAAAGTAACATACCTGCTACCTAATTAATTGAAACACCTTTTTGTTGTTCAAAAAAGTCTTAATAGATGAATCTGGCACAATTAATTGATCACACATTGCAGTCCTAATTAAAGTGTTTGTCAGAAGAAGCCCTTTATTTATTTATTTATTTATTTTTCAAAATTATTTTTAGGCTGCCTTTACCGTGGACATTTTTGCAACAGAACATCGGTAGAAATAAGGAAAGCTTTAGAGCAGGTGTGGGAAACCCCTGGCCAGTGGTCAGAGAGTCAGCATGGCAAGTGGTCAAGGATGATGGGACCTGGAGTCCATCATCATCTGGCAGGCCACAGGTTCCTCACCTGTGCTTTAGTTAAAACATGTATTTGATCAACAGAGAGACAGTTGTACAAAACCTTATTTTTCAGGTAAACACAGTTAGGAAAAGAATCTCAGTGGCTATAAAAAAACACAACACCTTATTTTTGCAGGCGACTTTAGCTATTGTGCATTCTGTATATTGTTACACACTTCCAATAGGAGGGGCATAATTTGAGCCAATTTATGCTCCAGAACAGCTCCCTTTTAGGGAGATGGGGCAATTGCCTCAGAATGGAGAAGGCCACACAGGGCCGGCCCAGTACATTTTGCCATTAG
Organism: Shinisaurus crocodilurus; assembly: GCA_021292165.1. Classification (NCBI taxonomy): domain Eukaryota; kingdom Metazoa; phylum Chordata; class Lepidosauria; order Squamata; family Shinisauridae; genus Shinisaurus; species Shinisaurus crocodilurus. The sequence goes on from CM037883.1 coordinate 27,556,890, forward strand.
GCAGAGCGAGGCGGCTGCGTCAGGCAACAGATGCTGAGGGGTGGGCAGCAGTGACGTAGTTGAGGACAGAGCTGTGGGTCTGCCCTTCACCCCCTAAGGTAGCTTACTGTCCTCTGGGGTGGTGAATGCTGTCCCATCAACAGTGTTGAAGCAAGATTCAACTTTCGCTCTAGTTGGCTTTTGTATATGGAATGGGAGGGATGCCATTTTATCCTTTGCCTCAGGCAGCAAAATCTCTTGGGCCAGCACTACATTTTGCTGCCTGAGGCAGAACAACAAATGACTCTCCTTGGGTCAAGGTGCATAATAATACCTGAGGCAGAAAAATCCCACAAGCACCTCTATTCCTCCTGGGGGGAAATACTATAATAATAAATCAACTACCTGACTGACTAACAATTTACTGCCCTTTCATGACACCCAAAATCAGCTGCCTGTGGCAGCTGCTGAACCTGAAATGAACACTCAGTCCCCAGGCCTCTCAGAGTCTTTTTAAGAAGTCCAGCCCCAGAACTAGGAAAGGGGGTTTGGCTTACTCCTGTCTTTTTAACAGGAGTTTGATTATGTACTAGAAACCAGCAAGTGATGCTTTGCTGGAGCTGAACATGATCACCTGCTAATTTCTGCAGAGTAAACCTCTGCTAAAAGAACAGTTAAAGGGGCTGGTTTAAAAGCTGGCCACCCTAACTCAGCAGGAAGGGCTTGCAGAGTCATTAGTAAAAAGTGTGCTTCTGAGGTTGCACAGAGTGTGTCTTGGGGCAGGGAGACTGGAGGCTTATGTCACTGCTGCCCAGTCTGCCTGTGAGCAGCAAGTGCAGTCTATTTTGGGGAAACATGGCAGCAACTTTAGTTTAAGTGTCACCAATCCACAATATATACATAACCAGAGACCACCTTAGAGGAAGGAAAAGAAGTGGGGGGGGGCGGAGGCAAGATGGACTCGAAAAGTGATCGGTTCTATTTCTCATTCTCAAAGAAAGTAGTAACCTGTCTTTGCTACTTTATATAGAGAGTGCAATGCATCGAAAGACACAAGTTTGACTATAAAGTACCACAAGTAAAAAAATAGAAACCAGAAAGAGATGCAGTTCTGTTCATGCTTACTCGGGACTTGGTTTCACTGCACTCAGTGGCACTTACTTTGGAGTAAATGTACAAAGGATGGTAGCATGAGACCTTTCATTGCACATAGCATGCCTGTGTTTTGGTAGCAGTCAATCCCACGTGCTCCACTTAACAAGTAGCCAGCCCACAGCTAAGCAGGAACACTTTAACTGCAAACCCAACAGGGGAAATTAATACATTGCGCCTGCCCCCTACTCCCCCAGACTAGGGCATTGCCTCACTTTGACCTCCAATAGTCCAGTTTGCTTCTTCACAACGTCACAGACACCAAGGCTGTCATCACACCCCCACCGCACCCCACTTACTCAGGAGAAGGCCCCTTGGCATGCATTAGTCCCAAACTGGCAACAGACATTCCAGTCTGATCCACGTTTACCTGTTGGAAGCAGGTCCTAGCCAGCTTGATGGAGCTTACTCTCAAGTAAGCGTGACCAGGCTTCCACCCCTTAAGCTGTAAACTTATGCCACGCAGGGACCTGCTGGGAGGAAGCACCACTGAACCCAATGGGGCTTACTCGTGAGTAAACACACAACAGGCTTGGGTCTGCACGCGAGATGAGTCCGGATTCAGAAAACTCACCCCATCCACGGGATCGGCAGCCAGATAGAGGGCGACAAGAAGCAAAACGTGTCTGCAGGGAAACGGGGGGGGGGGGGGAGAAAGAACAAAACCTCGCATTATACCAAAGCGGGGTGGGTGGGTGAGAATCCAAGGCGGCTTACCCTGTCCCGCTCCTCAGCTCGCCCTTCCCCACGACCCAGGAAACTCACCCTGCACGCATGTTGCCGCCCGGGCGGCGGAGAAACTGCTTCGTCCCAGCGGGAAGGCTCGGTTCATCGAGTTCCGTCCGTGGCTCGGCCCCACGCTCTGTTCAAAGAAAGAAAAAGAAAAAAGGCAGGACGGAGTCAGCCAAACTAGACGGCAAAAGGAAAGGAGGGCGACGGGAAGGCGGAGGCGGCAGCAGGAAAGCACGGTCGCGTAGGGGACGCCAAGTCTCTCGCCCCCCCCCCCACTTCCCGTTGCCCCTGCCCCAGAAATTACCGCGTAAGGTGCAGGAATCCGGCTCAAGAGGCGCGCGGAGGGAAGTACGCCGCCGCAAAACGGCGAAGCCAGCCGCGGCGAGAAGCGGCGTCGGAGGAGGAGGCAGGGAGGCGAGGGGGCGGGCCCGCGACCGTCAATCAGGCAGCCGCAAAGCAGGCAGCCGCAGATCACCATCAAAGCGCGCACCCCCCCCCTCCCAAAAGGGCCAATTTACTCGTGTGGTACCACTTTCCCCAAATTTTAGGAAAAGTAGAGACGGCGCAGCTGCGCAGTAGGAGAAAATTTGTACGCGCCGGTCGGGTCTCCTCCTGGTGGGAAACCCGCATTTACTCGCGAGTAAGTCCCGATGAGTTTCATGGGGCTTACTGCTTGGTTGCAAGTGAAGTGGGATTGCAGGGCCGCGGGTGGACCTCCCTTTCCTCCTCCCCCCGGCCCCGATCCTATTGAGCAAAGTCGTCCTGGTCTGGACGTGGTCCTTGGAGGATTTCAGCCCTCTGCTACTGGGAGAGTGACAGGCTGGCCCCTCTCAGGCAGGGTCTCTCCATGGGACTTGCAAGCGCGATCCCGTGCATGTCTCCTCAGCAGGAAGTCCCATTGAGTTCAGTCAGTGGGACTTGCTCCCGGGTAAGTGTGCAGAGGGTAGTTATCAAAAGGAAGACCCCGTTGAACTAAGTGGCGTTTACTTCTGAGTAGGGTGGCGCTGGAAATCGGTTTAGAGAACAAGCCAAGAAGGGCTCACGGCTGTGTGTGTGTGTGTGTGTGTGTGTGTGTGTCCCGCCGCCCCACATCCTTCCATCCTCCTGATCGCGTCCCTAAGAAGATGGAGAGGAAGCGATGATGACAGTCCATCAAAGAGGTGCGGAGAGGCTTCTACAGAGCATCCCAGTTTCCCCTCCCAGTCGAGAGGGCTGAAATCCGGGAACTCGAGTTTTAAGCGTTTTAAATCACAACTCAGACATTGCACGAGTGCTTCGTGTTTGTGCCACATTCTTGATTCTGGAGTCCGTTTTGTGGACCGCGGCCGGTTTGACAAAAAGTTTGGGCGGGTGGTGGTGGTGGTGGAGAGTTGAGTGCAAGAGAGAGACCATTGGGTAAAATCCAACGTAAGACCTACTTCGAGTAGACCCATTGAAATGTAGGGAACCTAGGTTAGTCGTGAAAAATCTATGCTCCATTCATTTCAATGGCTCTACTCTTAAGTAGGATTTATGTTGGATTTTACCCATTGTTCCTCGCCGGGTTGTTGTTGTTTTCAATTATATAGTGAGCACAGGACTGCAATTCTAGTCATGTCTACTCAGAAGTAAATCCCATTGAGTTTACCCTTATCTTCATGGAAAGGTGTACTCTAGGATGGCTGTTTAAATATCTAGCGCAGTGATCTCCAACCTTGGGTCCCCAGATGTTTTTGGCCTACAACGGCTGGGGCATGCTGGGAGTTGTAGGCCAAAAACATCTGGGGACCCAAGGCTGGAGAACACTGACAAGACTTCCAAGGCCCATCGAGTTCAATGAGGAAGACTTACGCTGCAGCCCTCTTGCCTGGGAGTGAGTAGACATGTTATAGGATTGCACTGTTAACGCTGCAGTCCCATCCATGCTTACCTGGGAGTAAGTTCCCCTGAATTCAATGGAAGCTACCTCTGAGTGAGACTCTGGAGTTCAGTATGCATGCGGCGTGGCCCGATCCTAGACGTACTGATTCGAAAGTAAGGCTGCAGTCCTAATTACCCACCTGACCTGACTGGGCGTCACAGACTTACTCCCGAGTAGACGTGTTAGAGGACTGTGCTTTCGCCAAGTAAGTAACCACCGGATCGCAATCGCTATGGTGGTTAGTCTGATACAATTCCAACCAGCCAAGGTATCTGATCTGAAAGACTCCGGCAAAATAATAAATAAAATTATTATGCAATGAAAAGTTCCCACAGCTTCCTCTCACCTTCCGCCGCCGCCTCCTCCTCTAAGGAAAACACAGCCACCCGCCAGTGCCTTTTCAAGCATTCGATTTGGGATTAAACACATTGGGTCGTATCCAATGTTAGCCCTACTCAGAGTAGTAGATCCATTGAAATGAGTGGGATTGAAGTTGGTCTAACATTGGCTCCAGCCCTTCGCCTCCTAAATCGATTGTTTCGTGTGTCCGCCCCATCACCCGCCACTCTCTCCAAAAGAAGTAAAGTAATTGTGACACGCACAAATATTAGAACGGGTGTGTGTGGGGGAGAAATCATAGTCGGAAAGAACCCGAGGGGCGCTCAATTTTATTCCAAATTGGATTACCTGGCGCTGGCGTAATCTCGCCTCCCTCCCACACTTATTTAAAACTTTTTTTCTCCCAACCACCAGGAGAGATCCCTGAATAATCATCACGCCGCAGCCAGTAAGGGAGTGCGGCGGATGAATCCCAGCCTGCCTTTTTTGGGGGCAAAGTAGTCCCGGGAGAGCGACTTTTTTTTTTCTTTTTTCTTTTCCCTTTTCTTTTTTGGAGCGAGGGCAAGTCTGCAAGTCGCAGCGGAAGACGAGTGCGTTTGCCCGGCGAAAGGAGGGGGCGGGCGCGGAGGAGGAGAGACGGGCGGGCGCACACATCGCTTCTGCATAGCCCAACCCAGCTCAGCCCTTTCCCTCCCCCCCCTTTTTTTTTGGGTTGCCTTGTGCCTTTTCCCTTTTTGCAAAAACCATGTCAGCCCCGAAGAGCCAGCCCGGGAACTTGCGAGACTGCTGAGGAAGGGAGGAGGAGGAGGAGGAAGAAGAGGATGAAGCTGAGCCCGGGGGCCGGCTGCCTGGTGCCGCTCGTGGTGCTGCTGCTGGGATTCTGGGCTCCGGACGCCGAGGCCGCGGTGGGTGCTCTGATCTGTTCTCGCCGCGGGAATCATGTGCATCGGGAGACGAGACGTGTGTGGGGGGCAGAAGAGAAGAAGCCGCCTAAGTTTGGCTGGTGGCGGGGAGGAGAAGTGTGTGTGTGTGTGTGGGGGGGGGGAATCTTCGTATTTATAACTCTGGGTAACTTAAATCCTCCGGGGTGGGAACTTGGGGCCGGTGTTGTTGTTGTTGTTGTTGTTGTTTAAAAAACTTGATTTTAATAATAGGGTCTTGGGCGAGCTTGTTTGGGGCTGCCCTGAAAGCGGCAACATGTTGTAAGGCGGAAGATGGCCAGGAGGGACGAATCCTGTGAATGAATCTTGCACATAGGCACCTTTGTCATTCTAGGGGGCCAGAGAGCGCCCTCCGTCTCTCTCTCTCTCTCTCTCTTTTCTGGAGAAAAGGGGGAGGCCAAGCGGGAACCCACGTTGCCTTCAAAGCAACTGGGGTGGGAGAGAGAGAGACAGAGAGGGATCGTTTCACTCCGGCTTAGCGTCTCAGGCACTGCAATTTCAGGCGCAGACGAAATGTTGCAGCAGCCGCCCAAAGAGTGGAACCCCCCCCCAAGTTAAAAAGTATTTCTTGGAAGGCTGGTGCTGGTGGAAGGGGGAGAAATATCCCGGGAGCGGATGGGGCGGGAATGTTATTTCCCTTTGGCTCAAGTGCCTTCTTCAGGTGCCTGCATCGTGGTGTCCTTATCTTTCTACCCCCCCCGCGCCCCCCCCCCCCCCGCGCCTCTACTCCAGCTCTGTCTTCACGGGGAATGTCTTTATCAGACAAAGGCACGTATAGTTTTGTCTAGCTCTCTGGAGTCCAGATTGATGGCTGCTCTCTTGAAGTGCTTTTTTAGTATGTGAAAGTGAATGGGCAGATGGGGGTGTGTGGAGGGGGGGAGACCACGAGCCCCCCCCCCCCCCGGTGTAGTTTAATGCTGTGGGTCTGGCTCCCCTGTGAGGTTTTTAGGACAAAGAAGGAAGGAGTTCAGCTCCATCTGAAAGCCCTTGTCCAGATGTGCTGGGACCCCAGTCTCCCTGTCCCAGGGCCTAAGGCCGAGCCGAGACCCTGCCCCAGAGCAATTCCTTAGGTTTCCACTTGTCTTTCCCCTAGGATGCTAGGCTTGAAAGAAGGCTGTGGATGAAGAGGTTCCAAAGTGTTACCTATAGGGGCCAGTGTTCAGGCAGGGTAATTTCAGATGCTGGACTTCCAGGGTGTGTATGTCCGTCTTCACATAGTAATGTGTAGCCCTGCTGTCTTGGAAGGCCCCCTGTTCATTCTGTAGAGAGTGGGGCTCTGGACTTCTGCCCTAAACTCCTGCCCTGATGGCACGCACCACTGTATAATGCTCTGGAAAGATCTTGAAGTGTGTGTTTGGGGGGATGCCACCAAGGCGAAAGGATGCTTTACAGGAAGAGACAAGATTGAGATCTACTGAATGCTGTTCCTACTATTCCTTGTTTTTATATTGCATTCTTTAATTTGAAGTGTGCCTTGTTGAATGAAGCCTGCTGTTACATCGATAGTACTACAGCTGAGGAAGTGAAGCTAAAAATATAGTGTCCGATGCCACACATTCAATCTATGGCACAGTTGGATCTTGAACCTAGACCACCCCGACCCAGTAGTTCTTTGCTCTATCCATGGGGCTATGGTGTGTCTCTAATCAAGTTGTACGCTTATAGCTGCTTCCACCATTATGTGTGTGTTTGCTGTTGTGTGCCTCCCTGATTTCCAAACATGCATTTGCTCTATCATCCTTTTCACTTTGGGTGTGTGTGTATGTATGTATGTCTCAAAATGTTCCATGTGTTCCTACGAAAATAATGTGTGACTTGTCCCCTAGCGCAGAGCAGGCTTGGGTAGGATTGGATGGCTGCAGGACAGGACCAGGGAGGCGTCTTATATCAAGTCTATCTAGCTCAGTATTGACTATGCTGAATGGGAGTTGCTTTCAAGAGTCTCAGACAGGGGTCCTCTTGCCAGCCCTGTGTGGACATGCCTGGGATTGAACCCGGGACGGTCTGCATGCAAAGCGTGCACGCTCTCCACCACTGAGCCTCTGCCCTTGCAAGCAGAGGTGTGACGTGTTTTCTTTCTTCTCTGCTCCTGTTCCTCTCCTCCCTTTCCGTAGAGGAAAACTGAGATTGTAATAGTAACTGTTGCTTGTCTGAATAAAATTATTTGCACTGCTGCTGACGGCAGCAAACACTTTGAAAAGTTACTGCTGTTAGGAAGGAAAGAGCGTTTCTGTTTGTGTGGTACGCTTTTGGTGAAGGGGAGGAGGAAAATGTGTAATGACAGCATCGACTTAGGCTGCGCTGCAGTCCTATATCCCTTACCTGGAAGTAAGCCCCATTGAACTCAGTGGGACTTACTTCTGTGTAAACATGTTATAGGATTGTACTGTTAACATTTCTTCAGAGGTAGGGAAGATGCATTTTAGTGTTGGGATGATCGAAGGCACTGCATCCACGATAGTATTCTTGATTATTGTATTTTAGTGATTGATTAACTGCATTTCTGCACTGCCAGAGCTCTCCAGGTGGTCCGCAGAGCAGGGGTAAAACTAGCAAATGCAAGAGCAATGTAACTCAAATGTGAAATTTTAAATGAGAACGCCCACAGAATAAACCAGAGTAAAAGCAACAGCAGTGCAAGGCTCTAAAAAAAAAGAAAAGAAAAGAAAAAAGCACTATCACAATTAAAAGACCACCGTGTAGGTGCCAGGCGAGCCACTCTGGGGATGGTATTCCACAGCTGGGGTGCTACTACTGACAAGGCCCTCCCTCTATTAAGCCACTTGCCTCATCTCATTGGGTGGGGGAACTTGGGGGAGGGCCTCTGAAGATGACCTTAGGGCAGGGCCAGCATCAAGGGTAGGCATAGCAAGGCCCAGACTACATCCACAACAGCCCCCTGGAGTTGCTCCTGCTCCTCATCATTGCAACCTGCTCTGGCCCAGACAATGGTGGTGGTGAGAAGGAGGAGCAGGAGATGCCACTGCTGACTTGCTCACTGGCTCTCTGTCTCTCAAGCAAGCAAGTGGTAGCCATGATGAGGGAGAGGAGCAAGAGCAGCTGGTGACCATGGCAGTGAGAAGGTAGAGTTACTGAAGGAGGGGGCCCATTGAGGGTGTCTTGCCCAAGGGCCCTCAAAGGCCTGGAGTCAGCACTGCCTTAGGGGCCAGGTAGGTTTATATGGGAGGAAGTTCTCTTTCAAGTAACCTGTCCCCAAGCCGTTTAAAGGTTACTACCAGCAGTTTGAATTGGGCCCAGAAACAGACTGGCAGAGATGACAGAGCACTGGCAAAATATAATCATATTGGCCAGTCCCAGTTAGCAATCTAGCTGCCCTATTTTGGACTTACTGAAGTTTCCGGACAGTTTTCAAAGGCTGTCCCACATATAACAGTTGAGCACATAATGCAGACCACATGCTGAAGCTAAGCAGGTATGAGCCGGGTCAGTGCTTGGATGGGTGACTGCCTGGGCTGCCCACATGTGTTCTCCTGCATTGGGGAAGGGGTTGGACTCGATGGCCTTATAGGCCCCTTCCAATTCTATTTATTTCTATTTTTGAATTGCCCATCTGGCCAGTCATCTGGCCACTCTGAGCGATGTACAGTCTACTAATTAAATACAAAAACAAAACAAAAAACAGAGCGTCAGTTAGCCCATGGGGGGGGGGGCAGTCCAACCTGAGCAGGCCCTGATGTTCCCTCTATAACAGCTTGTCAAAAGTGATACTAGTGTTGGCAGAGTCTCCTTTCCATGTGTAATGTTTAGCATGCTAGCATCAGTTCCCCTTTAGAGTAATATGTAATATTCTGCATATTACATGTTACTCTAACATATAACACAAATATAATAATAAATATAATAATAATAATAATAATAATAATAATAATATAAACATAGATAATGAAAATATAATAAAAAGAATAACTACATATAGTAAAAATAGTGATGGTGGAATAGATTGAAGTCATGAACTTTGTGGGTATTTCTTTGAGTCAGCAACAGGGTATTAAATAAGTTCTTTACTGCCGTAAAAACTGTCTTATCATAGTGGATTAGAATTACAGTGTATGAATATGTGTACAACAAGGTGGGCCAGATGTTTGTCTTGCAACCACCTTCTAAGCATTTTGTGGAGGAAGGGGGGGCTGGCTGACCCACCACACCCCCACCCTTTCCTACCCCAAAGGAACCAAGACCCCCTGAGATCTCAAGATACCAGATTGCCAGCCTCAGCTGTCTGCAATCCTACTTGAATCTCTGTTCAGGGACTTGCCCTTTGTGACTGTAACTTGGATTTACCGTAGTTACTGAACCAAACAGAGTGACTACAAAACCCATGTGGGGTAAAATCAAGACAAGGTTTATTCTGGTAGCATTTTATAACAAGATTAGGGGAAATGAGGGAAGCACACAAAATAGAGAGACACTTTGGTACACAGAAATAGAGCTGCAAAATAACAAAACCTGATTCTTAATATCTCTCAGGCACACACCTCTGTTACCTGAGGGTCAGTCCTCTTCCAGGGTTAGATCCAGCACAGCCCTGCCGCCCGGGAGGAACTATTCCATCTACCCGAAGGTCCGAGATGGGTAGCCCTCCACACACACACACACACACACACATATAGGCAGCATACAAGGTAAAAAGCGAACAATACAAAACAATAAAATTCAATATTTAATATATATTAAAGCAATTTGAAAGGTTTAGATTCTTGAGTGTTTTTGGAGAACTATACTCACATTCCCTCTTCCAGTACCTGGTATAGGGAGAAATCAAATTAAATCACTAATGCAAAAGAGGGACAATTTAAAACATTTTTGTTGTTAAACTTGTTTGAGGGAGCCTGTGTGACTGGCTGGGATCTATAGGAATTCCTCTGCATACCAGTAGTTAGGCTGTTCATACCTCACCTCACCCCATCCCATTCTACTGCTTGCTAGGAGTAGACACGTAAAGGCCTGGGGAAAAAACCCAGAAAAATTTGGGGGTGGGGACAGAAAAATTCAGGGGGATTCCCCCCCTCCCAGTTCTCCAAGACTCCCTATAAAACAAAGGGGTAAAATGTGTTTTCTTCATTTTTCTTTCTGCCACGCCTCCTCATTGTTTCTGGGTTTCCCCCCCAGGCTTTCATATCTCTAGTTGGGGGTAAGTTCAGTGGGGCTTAATTGCAAGTACCTAAATGGCATATGATTACCAATGTTCCGAGCAATCTGAAATCTGTGTACAGTATTTGACTTGACTTATGTACTCAGCAAATTGCATTCTTAGGGAGTTCATCAGTGGGATTGACTCCCTAGTAAGGGTTTAGGATTGCATCCTGAATCTTCCTTTGCACCCCAACCAGCCCTGGCTATGAAAACTGCCCACTTTAAAATACAGTTACTGAAGCAATCTCTGTGCATGTCAGCCCAACTGTCATGACTACACTGCTGTGATGAAGACCTGTGCTAAAAACAAAACAAAAAACGAGCATTATGCATTGAGAGTGAAATTAATATCTCGGGAAAAGAATGTTAAAAGCCAGCAAGCTTGTAACTCTTCTAGCAATCACTAGCCTGCCTCAATCTGAATCTATCCTTGTGTGATTCCTCTCCTCTTGGAGTGTTCTTTTCTGCTGTGGACCTGTTTTGCATTGGGCAAGTGTCTAGATACAGTTGCAAGTGATCGTAAAGCTAAATGCAAGTGAAATGAGGTCCGTTGATCTATACATCTGTGTGTGCTCTTAGGAGAGGTTGAAAAAGGACTGAGTGACTGGATTCCCCGGTATGGAGATTGATACAGCCAAGTGCACATAGGAAAAAGAAATCAAATGCAAGTGGCATGTCCAGATCTAATTTGGAGTTTGGACATTTTCCCGACAAGCATATAAGCCACAGCTCAGTTCTATGCATGTCTACTCAGGTGCATGCCCCAGTGCAACAGCTTTCAGGCCTGCAAGGCACAGCTCAGTTTTCTGTAGGCTATGTAGCCCGCCCTGCAACAGGGGCCCTCACAAGAGCACCGCTCCTCACCATTGCAAGCAGCTTGATCATCTGCCCCTCGCTCTGGCCCAGACAATGGTGCTGGTGAGACAGAGGAGCTGCAGATGTCCTGGCCTTCCTGCTCACTGACTCTCTGCTTGTGAAGCACGCGGGTGGTAGCCGTGATGAGAAAGAGGGTGAGGAGTAAGAGCAGCTGGTGACAGTGGCGGCGAGAAGGAAGACTCGCCGAGGAAGGCCGTGGAGGCTGGTGGCGCCAGTGTCAGTGGGGCTCTGTATCTGCTCCAGATTTTACTCTGAACGTTTAAGAAGCTATCCATGGTGCCGAAACTATTTTGGGGATAGGGTTCAGCACCATGGATAGTCCCTTAAAAGTTTGTGTGAAGGGACTGCCAACCGGCCCTTTTCTCAAGACCAGAGATCAAAGGTGCAGAACTGCCAGCCTTAGCTCTGCAGTCTTGACACTGATTCTCTCAGGGCCTTGCCCTGGGTCTATACACTGGATTTAGCACTGAACCACAGAGGAACCACACACACCGTGTGGGGTAAAACCAGGAAAGTGTATTTCAGGTAAACAGATTACAATAAAAGGTGGGTAATGAGGGAAGAAGGGGAAAGGTGGGGAGACACTTTGGTACATACAGTAGAGCTATAAAATAAGAAAAGCTAGTTCCTTTACTATATAAATACCCAGGCCCTTACTCCTTTACCTGGGGGTTGGTCTTCTCAGAGTTTGCTTTAGCAAAACCCTACTCCCGCGAAAGCGTGCAGACAACAACAACGCCCAAAAGCCACAGCAGCAGTGTAGATTCTTCCCCCCCACCCCTCCTTTCATTAGCCCAGGTGTCTTTAGCCAATCAGGATGAAGTTCATCTGGGCCAGGCAGGGGAGGGGTGGCTCTTTGCCACATTTGCATGCAAATCGCTGTGGCACCGGCCATGGGAGACTCTTCGGGGTCAGGAGCCATCCGAGTAACTATGTACATTGTGCATTTCCCAGCCCCCAGCTGGGATTATACTTGTTTACACTTGTGGAGGTGTGTGTGTGTGTGGTGCAGGAAACTCGCTTTTTCTCCACGGTTTGGAGTAAAATCTGAAGTGGATACAGAGCCCCCTGGAGCTGGCACTGGATATAATTGTCATAACAGTAACCTAGTGGAATGGAGAGCACCAGTGGGATACAGTTATCTCTGGATTCAAACTCGATAGGAAAGGCAGGGAAGAGCGTACTGAGGGTGGTGTTGCTCTGTAGGTCAAGGAGTATTGAGCTGAAGAAACTAGGAATCTCTAAAGGAGCAGGCTCCTCCAAAGAATCGCTGTGCATGGCAATACCAGTAATTTATTGCGTGGAATGTATTATCACCTCCCCTGACTAAAAGGCTCAGGGTGAACTTGATGGGGAGCATCCAGAGGAGGCAATGTAAGGATGGATGACTTTACTTAACCTCACATAGACTGGGAACATACTGCCATCAGCTGTACTGGAGGGCCGTTTTAAAAGAACTCCATTGCAGAATCGCTTATGCCCATGCGGAGATGGCAGTATTGAAGCAATAGATCATGTATTATTATCTTGTGCTTTCTATAAAGATCTAAGACTGGGTACATGCATGTTCTGGTTATGACAGAGGTAAGCTTTCTTGATACCCTTAACCAGCCTTACTCAACCGGGTGTCCTTTAGATGTGTTGGACCGATTCCCAGCACCCCACTGGGGATGATCAGACTTGTAGTCCAACACATCTGGGGGCACCAGGTTGGGGGAAGCTGCCCTAAACCGTAGAAATGATCAGAGAGGGGAGGTGAACCTGGGCTTAATCCTAACTGGCACTCAGGACCTGGTGCAAGACCTAAGTGTTGTTCAAGTGATAGGAAAGAGCAGTCGTGGTGCTACGTATCTGTAAGTGGAAAATTGCCAGGGAAAAAATGAAGTCACATTTTTTTGAAGTTGAAAGGGGAAGTCAGGAGGGTCAAAACTCTCCAGAACACAATAGTAGAAGCTTAGCTAAAATGTCGATCAGGAAACGTACCACCAAGTCCAAGAGGATGCCAGTGTGGTTAATGCTGAGCCAAGGAAATGATTAGAGGCAAGAAGTCTTCCCCCAGAAAATGGGAGCCTTTATTTATTTATTATATTTATACCCCGCCTTTTTCCCTGCAAGGAACCCAAGCTGGCTTGCCCAAATGAGAACAAAAAGGAACACAAACTTGTGCAAAAAAAAAAAAAAAATGCAAGAGGACAATAAAGGGTGCAAAAAACAAAGAAAGAAAGAAACAAAAGAAATTGAGCATAACTGGACCCAATTCAAAGTATTAACATCAAAGCTGTAAACATCTTGGGGCTACCTGAAGGATCATCTCCTCCCATATATACGTACCTGCCTGGACCCTAAGATCTCCTCAGTGGTCCTTCTCTGGGAGCCCCTGCCCAAGGAAATGAGGTGGGTGGCTACTAGAAGAGGGCCTTTTCTGCTGTGGCACCCTGGTTGTGGAATGAACTTCCCAGAGAGGCTTTCCTGGCACCTACTTTGTGTTCTTCTGGTGCCAGGTGAAGACCTTCCTATTTCCCAGAAATTTTAGTCTTTCAGTTTCTGTTTTAAATCTGTTATTGTATTTTAATCTTTGCACTGCTGCTAGGTTTTACTTAGGTTTTTACTTCTATCTTATACTGTAGTTTTAAAACTTTTATACCGTATCTTATGTTGTATTTTATGGTTTTCATTGTTGTGAACCACCCAGAGAGCTTCGGCTGTTGGGCAGTATAGAAATGTAATAAATAAATAAATAAATAGGGTGGGGCAGAGACATCCGGTGAGGTGCAGCAACTGCCTGAGAGCCAGGTTTCCCTGTCAGGATCGAACTAGTGGCCACTCCCCTGTATTTAAACCAGGGATGTTGAAGAGTTCTTGGTCCTGAGTCCCGAGTCGAGTCCCGAGTCTTTGGACCCGAGTCTAGAGTCGAGTCTAGAGTCCGAGGTCCAAAATGGTGACTCGAGTCAAGTCCCGAGTCCCTCCCAAAGCGACGGCCCATGGAGGGAGCAGGAGGGTCTCCGCGAGAGGAAGAAGAGCTGCCCTTCCTCCCGCGGAGACCCTCCTGCTCCCTCCATGGGTCGCTGCCGCTGACGCCCTCACCTCCACCTCCGCCGCCCTCACCTCACCGCTGCCGCCGCCCTCACCTCGCCGCCGCCGCCGCCCTCACCTCGCCTCTGCCACCGCCGCCCTCACCTCGCCTCTGCCACCGCCGCCGCTGCCCTCGCCGCCGCCGCCCTCAGCTCCACCTCCGCCGCCCTTACCTCACCGCCTCTGCCGCCGCTCTCGCCTCTGCCGCCGCTCTCGCCTCTGCCGCCTCCGCCGCCCTCACCTCCTCCTCCGCCTCCGCCGACCTCGTCGCCATCGCCGTAGCACACAGCACGCCGCGTCACGCCGCCAGCCCCGTCGCTCTGTTTTTGGCGGGGTTGCTGTAGTTCAAAAACAGAGCGCCGTCACTAGCGGCGTGACGCGGCATGCTGTGTGCTACGGCGATGGCGACGAGGTCGGCGGCGGTGGCGGCGGCGGCGGCGGAGGAGGTGAGGGCGGCGGCAGAGATGAGAGCGGCGGCGGAGGCGGAGGAAGAGGAGTCCTTGGGCTCGAGTCCTGAGTCGAGTCTCGAGTCCCACATAAATTATTGGGACTCGAGTCAGAGGGGGGACTCAGTCGGACTCACGAGTCGAGTCCCCGAGTCCGAGTCCCCATCCCTGATTTAAACCAGAGCAAACTGTGGTATACTTTGCTGGAAACAACACATTGGTAACCTGCAAGGCTTCCTGCTTTCTCTGGAACTGTGAACTTATTGGGACTTGTTCTGTGTGCTGAACCCAGGGAAAGTTGGATCTTTTGTTGTGATGCTCATGAACTGATTCTTGTCTAGCAACTTTGTTGTGTTCTGTTAACCTTGGAACTCTATTAGAACTGTAAAGGCTTACAGCTAAATACTGGAATTACTGCAGTAAAAGGTTTTACTGAGATTTCTGCTTCTGCTCCAGAAAGTCCACCAAATAGCTGAAGCTCTCTGGGCGGTGCACAAAATAAGGGTCAAGGCCATAGAATACACAAATATAAAATCAGTGTCAAATCTAAAACAAAACAGCCACATAAAATCAAGGTAAAAACAACAGAGGAAAAACTGCAAGGATCTAAAAACATAGTTTAAAACTGAAAGACTAAAAATACTGGGAGAATAAAAAGGTGGTCACCTGGTGCCAAAAAGACTGCAATGTGAGTGCCAGGTGAACCTCTTGAAGAAGGGTTTTCCATAGCCATAAACAAGCCAACATTTGTAGATGGCTTGTTTAACAAACTAGAGTTTGTTTTAAACCATGGTTCCTGGTTTGTATGTAATGACAAGCCAGGAATTGGTGATAGTGAAACTAAACTCAGCAGCACTCCTCCTCCAGACTGCATGGAAGGAGGTGAGGGGAGACCGTGTAACCCTGTGGCCTTGCTCAGGCTCTCAGAAGCTCATCCATGTAGTGCTAAATCCTGGTTTAGTGTTTTGGGCAAACCAGACCAGAGTGTTGAACTCTCTCTTCTAAAGGGGATGTGACGTTGGGATTCTAGAACTGAAATGGGTGAAAGACTTGCACTCCTTTCTCCCAGAAATAGAACTGGACTCTGAACTGAGGGTTCCCCCCCCCCCCCGGTGATGCATTTCCTCTTTTTTGGGGATGCGTAAGTGGCCGCCCTAATAATAAACACACTTTTATGTGTTCTGAGCATTGTAATTTGTGTAGTGATTTGACCAAAATGGAAAACCACAGCTTAACTGCTGATACCGACTGGCATTTTTGAAATCTTGCTGTTTGGTGGGGAAAGGATGTTTTGTTAATCCCCTTTTTAAAAATGGGAATACCTATGTTTTGTTTCCATTGAGTCTGGTGATGATTGTGCTATTCTGAAAACTTATGGAAGTGATCTTTCCTATTTTCATAAAAAAAAAACACACAACCCCGCTAATTCCCCAAACTAAAAAATGATGCAGATTAATGTGAGGCACAGAAGGGTCGGTGAGCAAACTTTTCAGTTTGAAGGAGAGTCACGTTTTATATATGGTGCCTGTAACCAGAAGTGTGTGTGTGTGTGTGTGTGTGTGTGAGAGAGAGAGAGAGAGAGAGAGAGAGAGAGAGACCCTGACCCTTTTTTCTTATGTGTGTATGTGTGATAGGTTCTTTAGGGATGGATAGCTTGGGGTGCTGGAATGGGTGTTGGGAGGCAGTGGTCCGAACAGCAAAGTGTGTGTGTAATTTAGATTTGCTGAAATTACTTGTATATTAAACTTAAGGGTTTTATTATTCATTCATTTATTTCTAGGCTGCCTTTAAAGGCAAAAGCCCTCCCAAAGTAGCTTACACAGTAAAATTCCATCCAATAATAAAAGAGAAAAAATAATATAATCAACAAATATTAATAAAATCAGTGGTTTACCCAACCATTACTCAATCTTATAAATTTCAGCCTTATTATCCTGAAATGCAGCCCCTGCCTAAATAAACAAGAAATTCCAACTCTGTTCCAGCCTCAAGCCTTGGCAAATGGTTTTGGGTCATTGATGGGTCATTCCATTCCCGTTTAATTAAAAAAAAGACAACCCACCCAAACCTGTACACTCCAGCCATCCAAGGTGACAACCTCACTGTTGCTTGCATGACTAGTTGGGACACCTTTGTACCCAGTAACATGGGAAGTGCTTTCCCATGGCTTCCTCCTACTGCCTATACCAGAGGTGGCGGGCAGACTTCAGGCTTGCGGGATCTGCTTCTTTTTTTTATTTGAACTTTCTCATGGCTGTGCAGGATGGAGGGGGGAGTGTGCAAACCTGAGGGGGAAATTGGAAGCTTCTGCTTTTAAACTAGGCTTAGTCCAAATGCTGGGAACTGTGGTTCCTTGTAAAGTTGGATTGAGATCTCCTGTTTGTAACTGTGCAAGGTAAGACTGCACATGCAAACCTGAGGCTCATGCAGGCTTGTGCACGAAGCGGGAAACAGTGGCTTCCCACCATGTCTGAACTGGCCCATGATCTTTTCAAGTCTGAAGCCTGGCTTAAGTTTGTTGTGGCTTTTTGGATTGGAGAGGAATGCTTTGAGTAGGGTTTGGGGACCCATGTAGGGTGGCTGGCTTGTGTGGGGACCCCTCATGTGCTCTTTCAATGTGTGAGGTGGGTAGGGTGGCTAAGTGTCATCTTTTACAGAGTACAGTCCTCTAGTTGAAGGGCTGCGAGAGGACTGTCCTCTATTTTGAAAGCATCCTCTGTTTGAAGGGTCGTCCAGTTCAGTTCTGGTATAAAGGTAGAGAACCACTGGAAGGAAGAACTGGGCCTTGAAGTTGCCCATCAACAGGACCTGGAAAGCAGACTGAGCAGGCAGATACGGTATACAGGTCACAGGCAGATACACCTGGTCACAATCTCCCACACTATGCTGAGATGCATTTCCTCTTTTTTGGCAGTTCATAAGTGACTGCCCTAAATAATATCCATGGCTGGGTTATAGAATGATAGCTTCAGTCATTCATTTATTATGTTTTTGTGGAGAAAGCCTGACACGAGTATACACACACCAGTCTCCGTCCTCCAGGGGAGGGGGGCGAGAAGGGGAGATTGGGTTACAGGGAAGCAGCCAGACAGACCGGCATTCCAGCAATGGAGGATCTCGCTTGTAATCCACAAAACCCAGGAAAGGACCATCAAGACCATCAACCTAACAGGGCAGTCTCAAAGAGCTGTAAAGTATCCAATACGTCACCTTCTTCCCGGGCAGGAATAAGCCCACCTGACACGAAGGGGCAGGCAATAGCCCCACCTGACCTAAGGGGCGGGAGAGCGGGAAACACAGAGGTAGAAAACCCCTCTCCCTCCCCTCCTTTGTTGGTTGTTGGGAACCCAGGGTACTTTTGAGTACGAACCACCCTCCAGCAGCGGCTGGAGTAAGCTGTTTCCTTCCCCGGATCGGACAGACCCGGAGTTAGGCTGAAACTGACTAGCGTGACGTCTCTGATCTAAGGTAACTGACTAATCCAAATGCGCTAGCCTGGGAGCCTGTCATTGATAAACTTAAAGGTCACGTCAGGTCTTATTGACGTTGTAGTATTTCCTAGAAAGCTGTTAGTTCCGCTCCATATCCTGTGTAAATAAATAAAAGCCTTATTTGGCAGTTCAAAGGCTGAGTTTCCTTTTGTTTGTAAGAAACCTCTTAGGTGGCTTCTTTTGCTTGTACGGGCTGTAACGCTGCACTGGTTAACCCGTTAAGCGCCGAACTCACGCAAAGGATCCAGGTGCTGATCCTTCACAGTTTTTATGCCACCCCTTCTAGAAAGAAGTGGAAGGTGGGATACATGGTTCCTCCACCCCTCCAATTTCATCCTCCCAACTCTCCAGAGGGGTAGGGTAGATTGAAAGAGAGTCACTGGCTCAAGGTCACCCTGGGAGCTTCATGGTACAGTGGAGATCTGAACCGGGATCTCCCCACTTCTAGTCTGACATTCTAACCTGCTATACCACACTCCTTATCATTCAGCCATACCCCAAAAGCATTTTTGGGCCTCCTTATCCAAGATCCATATTCCCCTGGTATGCAAGTCTTCTGCAACCCCCCCCCCCCACAAATTTCTATTCTAGATGTGGAGAGCACACGATTGGCCTGATTTCTCATGTTTTGTTTTATTTATTTGTTTGTTTATTTTATACACCGGCTTTCTACCAGGAAATGGCACTCAAGACAGCTCACAATAAAAGACAATGTTTAAAATAAAGAACATCATTAAAACCAGCATAGAACAAATACATTCAAACCACAATTCAAAAACACAGCAAGAACAGCACCCAACCCAGTGGACCAGCTTACATGCCAAAGGCCTGTCTGAATAAAAATGTATTTCCCTACCGGTGGAAGGACAACAGGGAGGGAGCCAATCTGGCCTCCCTTGGCAGGGAGTTCCAAAGCCTAGGAGCAGCCACGGAGAAGGCCCTCACTCATGTCCCTACCAAGTGCTCCTCTTATTGTGGGGGCATCAAGAGAATGCCCCCCTTTCTATAATGGATCTAGGGAACAATTGCTATATCTCCTTTTAGTGTTATTTCACAGTTGTTCTGATGGATTTCTGTTTACTTTCTGTTTGGATGGCTCTGATGCCAAGGTAACATTAATGGTTGCTAAGTTTTTGCACATTTCTGTTAACATAAGATCTCTAAGCTGTACTTGCACTTTGAACACAGCTCTTTCTGTTCTATTTTTGTAGTAGAGTTGGTTGACTAATAAATGTTGTTGTTGTTGTTGGTGGTGGTGGTGATTGGCCCTTGTCAGTAAGGTCCAGGTAGCATTCTGCTACCCTTCATTGTCAAATACACATCTTGTTTTGCCATCTGCCCTTGGAGAATGACTTACTCTGGATTGAGGCCCTTTCATTTTAGAACTTTGTGGTTGTGGCATTTGGGGGATGGTTGGTGTTCCTTCATCCTGAAAGCAGTTCAGAATGGCTGGATTGTGGGTTTTTGTATGAGTGAGGGTTGAGAAAACACCTTTGGCCTTAAATGGCATTTCATCCACTGTTTAAACTAATTGCCTCCCTTGCATTCCTCAGGTAGACACACACACACACTAAGAGTGCCTTGGCAGAACTTTCCGTTTTGCATTGCTCAGGGCCATATTATCTTGAGTTACTTTGTTGTGAACAAGAAAGGCTACTATGCTAGGTGATAATAGGTGTGGCCTTGCAATGATGTCATGCAAGTTATAACTCTGGATTTCCTTTCCCTGTAGCTACAACGTTCATCCCACAGAAAAGCTGTCATAATAATACCGGTATTAACTCCTGTCAGGAGTGTTAGAAGAGTTTACTATTACAGTAGTCGTTTACTATTGTGGTATATAGAAGAACATTCTGGATATCTAAAAAGGTGCTCACACACAGGGCCGGCATCAAGGGTAGGCATGATTGGGCACCTGCCATGGGCCCACAACCCAGCAGGGTCCCACTGACAAGAGCCCTCTGGACTTGCTCCTTCTTGTCCCAGACAGCAGTAGTGGTGAGAAGGAGGAGCCCTAGATGCCACAGTTGTCTTGCTCCCTCGCTCTCTGCCTGTCAACCAGGAAAGTGGTAGCAATGGTGAGAAAGAGGATGAGGAGCAGTAGAAGCTGGTGACAATGGTGGTGAGAAGGTTATCCATGCTCTATTTCTGCCTTCCCCACATGGTGCCCTCCAGATGTTTTGGACGTTTTCAACTCTCAGCAGCCCCAGCCAGCATGGCCAATGGTCAGGAATGCTGGGAGTTGTAGTCTAAAACATCTGGGTGGCACCAAGATGAGGAAGGCAGCTCTAGTGACATCCAAGGTGGATTACTGTAATGTGCTCTACATGGGGCTGCCTTTAAAGATAGTTCGGGAATGTCAACTGGTGCCAAATGTGGCTGTTTGAGTACTGGTATTTGCTGGGCAGTGGAATCATGTGCCACCTATATTGTACAAGTTGCACTGGCTGCTAGTGCATTTCCAGTCTTAATGTAAAGTGCTGGTCTTAGCCTTTAAAGCCCTAAACAGTCCAGGTTACTGGAAGGACTGCCTTCATCCTTACCAACCTGCTCTCATTGTGAGATCAGCATCGGAGGCCTGCCTGTCAAAGCAGTTAGGCTGAAAGCATGAGAGATTGTCTTCTCTGTATTGGCCTCCTGCTTGGAGAAACCTCTTTCAATCGATGTCCACCCAGGCCCCATCATTACAGGCCTTCAAGCAGACCCTAAAGACTTGTTTCCCTTGGACAAAAATTGCCTGTAATTGAGTGAGGATTTTATTTGGTGCTCTTGTGCATATTCTGTTATGGGGTGTTAATGATTAATTTTGATTTTATCATTGCAGCATTATTATTATCTTTTAAATTTTGTACGCCACCTTGGGAGGGCTTTCCCTAAAAGGCGGCTTATAATTTTTGATAGATAGATTAGATAGTAGAGCTTTAAACAAATATAACAAGCACCAGTCAAGGCAGAACTGAAAATGTACTAGATGTTTGCAGCCCCTGAAGAAACTGACGTTGTGTGATCAACTAACCTGAAGTTTTTTTTTTAAAAAAAGATTTTTTTAAATTGTTCCATCAGCCTGGCTACATTGTGAAATATCTATATATAAATACACACACGTCCCCATAATAGCATTGGGAGTAGAAAATAACCACACATCACTGCCTGTGGGACTTGGCTAGACCTGTGCTAAGAGAATGTCTTGTACACAGCAAAGAAACGTATTTATTTATTTATTTATATTTATTTATTTATTACTGTTCGCAAGTTTGGAATAATGCAGAAAATAATAATTTTCTACTCTAAATAGTCATTACTTTAGTACATCCTGAGTACAAGGTGTACTGCATGCCAAGTGAATAAGCTGGAAACGTAGCCCCGAGAGACTGGACTCTCCCTGTTTTTTCCACATAACTATCAGTCACTTCCCAGTTAGTGGGATGGGAGTGGAGAAAGGAGACTATAGATGAGAACTTTATATTTCATCTTTCCATCTCTCATGACCTGCTTGGCCTACAACGAGCAGCCCTTTTGGCAGGCCCACTAGAGCTACTAAGATCAGCAAGCTTTCCCAAGTATTGGCCTTGGTCCTGAATTTAAACTTCTCAGAGGCTACAAGCACACAGAGTTCCCCGTATGCATCTACATAAGTCTAGAAATAGGAGCAGGTTTTAAACTCTTGCCTCCTCTTTGTGGAGGTTTCTCTCTGTCCCTCACCCACCTCACCTGCCCTTTTAGAGGGCTCCATTAAGATACAAAACCTCATTCTGACCTTGTGTAACAATCACACAGTCGAAATATAGGCAAACGGAACTTTCACCTCATGATGCTTTTACCTCAGGGCTCATAGATGGAAACAAACATTTTGCAGTATAGATGGCCAAGACATTGGCTGTTGTACCTGATTCCCTCCCAATGGACAGCAATAGTGTGTACCTGGTTCACCCATAACGCTATCCCATGGTTTATTTAACCCATGGTTTGTTGCCATATCCAGGGTTTGTCTGGTGGACGATCGAAAGAACTGCATTTTTCTCAGTCCCTGGATTGTTTGTTTCCCTCTTCCTTTGCCCATTCCTTCCCTGTGAGGTAGAGTTGGCAATGTGGCTGCCAGTATACTGCAGGCTGATGTCCTGGGGTCGATCCCCAGCTTTGCACAGGATTAGGGTTTTGAACTTCCCCTTTGGGCTTCTACTTGGGCTTGGGCTTGGGCTTGATCTTTCTGATGCTTTCTACACTCATTTGCCGAATGTCTGGCAAAATTCCACAACACCTGTATCCCAAATGGCTTTATGGCGCTGTAGTATTGGCATGTTGAGAATACCCAAGCTCAACAACAAATCGTGGGCTCCCTGTATGGGCTGTGTGTGGTTAACAAACCATGGTTTGTTAATGCAGCTGGCTTCGCACATCACGACAATTCAACAGCCCATACCATGGGTTTAGTGTTTTATGTGAACCCAGCCCATGTGATTGTGTAAATGTGTGTGTGTGTACACCCACATGTGCCTCTATTCAGCTTCCTAATTCTACTCAGTGGTGTATTACCTCTACCATCCTGGGGAAGGCCTTGCTGGCACCTCCAGACTTGGAGCAGCCCTAATCAGCAGAGGAGAACCTTGAACTTAGTTCACCCCAGAAGAACTAGGATGTTGGCTCTCCCAAGTCCAGGTGCCCCCCCCCCATACCTTTCTAGTAGGGCTCCCGGGGCCGCTGACAGCATTATATTTGTATGCTGAAAACCAGAAAAATAGGAGCAACACAGAGAGTGGGGGTGGAGCGAGGAACCGCCAGACACACAAGCCTCTGTCATGCTCCAAATGCAAGGTGAAGACATACATGCACACACTGCTTCTTCATATTCCAGGGGTCTAGGGTGGCCACTTGTGAATTGCCCAAAAAAAAAAAAAGAGAGGACATGCATCACCAAAAAAAGAGGCCAAAAGGGGACACTGATTTGCAAAAAAAATTTTAAATGCATGTGCTGATGTATATGTATAGATGCCAATTTAGAAATAATCATTATAATTTAAATAAAAATACAGCATCTCTCACCTTAGTGGGGAAGACCAGGTGACCCGTGTGCCTTGCTCCATCTGCTGTCCGGGTGCTGTTGATGGGCAACTTTAAGTTCCAGCTCCTCCTTTTGATGGTTCTTTATCTTGGACTGGGCAGCCCTTCAGATAGAGGACACTTTCAAACTAGAGCAGTGTTCTCCAACCTGGGGTCCCCAGATGTTTTTGGCCTACAACTCCCAGCATGCCCCAGCCAGCGTAGCAGCCAACTCTACCTCACAGGGAAGGAGTGGGCAAAGGAAGAGGGAAACAGCGTAGCATGCTGGGAATTGTAGGCCAAAAACATCTGGGGACCCCAGGTTGGAGAACACTGAACTAGAGGATAGTCCTCTGGCAGCCCTGCAAATAAAGGACAGCCCTCTGTAAAAGAGGACACATGGCCACCTGAGAAATGCTGGTGGGGAGGAAGGCTGCTGATGGCCTACCACAGTTTAGTGGTAGTACTAAATAATTACTAAATAATTATAATAAATAAGTACTAAATAATTACTATTTTAATGGCTATTTTAATCTGTTGTTTTACTTGTTTTCCTGCTGGTCTATGACCATAATAAAGTGACTTGAAGTGACTTGACAGTTAGTGGTAGAGTGGCTGCTGCCCAAAAAGAGGACACAGGTTTGCATCAAATTTGCATATACTAATCAGAGAGAGAGAGATGCAAATGTAGAAAATTACTATAATGTACATAGAATTACCACAGTGGGGAAGATTGGGACCTGTGTGCTTGCTCAGTCTGCTGTCCAGGTGTGAACTGTCGATGGGCAACTTCCAAGGCGCTCTGTTCTTATGGTTCTTGAACTGTAAAACTGGACTTGGACTGGCTAGCCCTTCAAATAGAGGAGTATTGACAGGGCCATTGTATTCAGTGGTCCTCTTAGAGCAGGGGTCTCCAACCTTGGGTCCCCAGATGTTGCTGGCCTACAGTTCCCAGCATACCCAGCCAGCATGGCCAATGGACAAGGGATTCTGGGAGTTGTAGTCCAGCAACATCTGGGAACCCAAGGTTGGAGAGCCCTGTCTTAGAGGCTGAGAATAGTCTCTCTAAAATTGCATCCTTTTGTAAGATATGCAAAGCTGATGGTTGCTTCACCCATGTGCATGTGTCACACTTTCTTCTCATTTCATGGCTTACAGTTGAATGTGTAAGGCTTACAGCTTTCACTGAAAAGGATTTTCTGAGATGATGGGAAATGATAGATTAGCTTTTCCCAACCTGGCCTCCCCCGGATGTTTTGTACTACAACTCCCAGCATCCCTGACTATTGGCCATGCTGGCTGGGGCAGATGGGAGATGCAGACCAAAACTTCTGGAGGGCACAGGCTGGGGGAGGCTGATATATATGATACGAAAACTCTGGCAGCGATGTTTAAACTGTGATAGCTGCTCTAAACACTGGATTTGCTTCTGTCTGATGTTGCAGTCTTTGAGTGGCGAACAGATGTGTGAATTTGCCCTTCGCCATGGGTATAGTTGTGAAAGACAGTGGGGTTCGGAAACCAGTTGCATGCCATTTCTGGCTGTCATTAAACAAAAGATTACGGTAATCTGGCCATGTTGAACTGTGTGGTTTCTTTCCAAAACCTTTGGATAATGATGGCCAAATGTTTGAAAGAGTTGATACAAATATGAAATGCCTTTTGTTTAAAAATGGGATTTTATATCTTAAGTGAACCTTAATGAATTAATCTAACTTCAGCACTGGCAAGGAGGCTGAGTACTGTTGACGTGTTTGTTCATGCCTGCAAAATGTACTGGCTTGGAATGTATTACAGTATACGTGAATTCTGCAATAAGCAGGCTCTGAATATTTTTAGAAGTTTAAAACAATAATGACCACAATCTGGAAGAAAGTAGACGATTATAACCAGAAATGTTCAATAAAGCCGTAATGGGAAATGATAACAGCGCTGCCTGGAAAAGCGTCCTTGGAGAGGTGAAGGAGCCATTTACTCGCCCGAATAGGCTTAGTATTTAAGTGTGTTAGTACTGTGAGCTGACATCGAGCTGTTTTGCTGTTGTAGGCCAAACCATCTGGAGGGCCACAAGTTACCCGTCTCTGATTTAAACCGGGGTTTTGGTTTATCATCTGAACTAAGTAAGCCATAATGCAGGGTGTGCTGAACGTCTTTCAGCCCGTGGGCCACATTGCAAGTTCTTGGGGACTGCAGTCCAGTGATGGGTGGAGCCAAATGCAAAAGAGGGCGGAGCCAAAAATACCAGCATGTTTCAGCTTAAAGCTGTCACTGCCCATAACGAAGCCTTAGGAGAGGCATTTCAACCTTTTAGAATGGGGGGGGGGGGTACTGCACAAGCGCCAGGAAACCACCCAACGATGGATGCTTGGGGAGAAGGGGTGAGAAAGGCGGAGTGGCCATCTGCAGAACTCTAGATTGGGATCCCAGGAGGGTGGGATTTGGCCCCTGCACCCCTGGCCTTAGACCCTGTCCTAATTCCGAGATTACCTGCTGACATATCCTGTTGCACAGGAAACATCATTCCATAATAAATGAGCTAGTCTCAAAGGAGCCCTTTTTAAAAACCTTAGTATTCATGGTACAGTGAAGATGTTGGAGGAGTACCCATTAATTGCTGAATATGCCTTTTTATATAGCTTTATGCATACCGTTTAAACATCGAGAGGTTAAACTCAGTTCTTTACCATTTCATTCCCACAGTGGGAATGAGGGGGGGTGTCTTTAAAGAGGGGGGTGTCTTTAAAACTGATTTCCTAGCTCACTGTGTGCTCACTGTCTTTGCCTAGCGGATATTCTGCTGCATAATCTCTGAGCAGGGTGTTAGGCATTCTTCAGTTTACTGCTACTTAGGTGTTTTGATTGGAGTTCCTGAAGAATGGCCATCATAATCCTCCTCCTACTGCACAGCAAAAGGCCACAGGCCATGCTGTTTACTAGATTAATGTTTAACTATCTCTACAACAGGAATAGAAGAGAAGTGGGGTGTGTTTTTTTTTTAAATGACATTTCTAGGCTATCTTTTAACAAAAATGTTATGGTGCTCTTACAAAAGTTGAAAAATACAAGTATACAGTTCAGTTATATAAAAAGATTTAAAAACACACAGCAGCAAATCCAAGTAATTCCCAAATGACCATCTCCTCCTATAGACAGGCAGGATAGGAAGGTAGGTGGATAAATTCTTATCTCTATCGAGGCAAAAAATGTGATAACGTTTACACTTCAATTTTAAGATAGACTCATAGAGTTGGAAGGGACCTCAGAGGTCATCTAGTCCAACTTCCTGCTGCTACAGAGGCAGTGACTGTGTTCTAGCATCCTTTTCCCCTCAAGTTCAAACACACATGTATGTGCCTGCGCCCCCCCCGCTCTTTCAAGCGAGAAGGGTAGGCAATAAG
The DNA here is from genome assembly GCA_021292165.1 of Shinisaurus crocodilurus. NCBI lineage: Eukaryota > Metazoa > Chordata > Lepidosauria > Squamata > Shinisauridae > Shinisaurus > Shinisaurus crocodilurus. The sequence goes on from CM037883.1 coordinate 27,583,407, forward strand.
AGAGAGAAGGCACAATCCTATGCAAGTTTGGACAGGAAAAAAAGTCCTACAATTCCCAGCATTCCCTAGCCAGCCTGGCTGGAGAATGCTGGGAACTGTGGGGCTTTTTTTCTGTCTAAACCTGCATAGGATTGTGCCCAGAGAGATTTTTTTTGTGCTTGCGCCCCAGTGTAGATTGCTCTCCCAGGAAGTTTCGGCCGATGCCTACTTTATCTTTTTGGCACCAGGAAAAATCCTTCGTTCTTAACACTTGATGGGATTAGTTTCATGCAACTTCTGTTTGCTGCTTTACTGTGTTTTTAATATTCCTGGTGTCCTTTTATTGGTCATGTTTAGTTTTTATATTGTTTTTATTGATCGTGTTTTGTGGTAATGTTTGCAAAGTCACCCTCAATGTTTTTCCTTTGAAGGGCAGAATAACATTCTTTACATATGCTAATGAGAACATGATTTTAGACTGCAGCAATATCCCAAGGTCTATATATTTAACCATTGTTCTTGGTATTCCATAGGCAATGAGTTTGAGATCTGCTTTAGAATTAAGGGTGTTGCATCAGTTTTGCTTTAAGATGAGGACAGTGGGAACAGCTCTAATGGGAGAAAGGTCACCAAGAAGAGATGAGCTGTTTTGTTAATAATTGTTCTACACTAGGGATATCAGAGAAATCCACAATGGATTTCTGTGAATCCGATCTACAGATTCCACAGTGGACCTGCTTTTTCCAAATTGCATGCAGACCTTTTCATTTTTTTAATTTTTGAGGGGATTTGAGCAAGTGTGCACTTGCCCAAGTGGAACAGAATACCTGTACATTCCTTACAAAACTATGATTCCATCAATGAGCACACCCTTCTATTTTGATAAACCATAGTTTCCTTAGCCGTTGCGCAATTAATTGAGCCCATCTGTAAAATTAGGGGAGAAATAGATGTGCAAGAGTTGGCATTGCACCAGTGCTTGAAATTTTAAGTGGGGGGGGGGAAGGGAGGGGTCCCTTAATGAACTCCACAAGCCCCTTCCCCTGATCCCCATCTTAGCCAAAGCATGCGCCCCATAGCCTTCTAAAAGCTGGAGGGAAGACTTCTTTAAGTAGACGCTCTGTAACTTGAGCAGAGCACTGTTCCAAGCAAGAATAGCTTGCCATGTAATCCAGACAGACTGGTTTAATCTTAGTGTGACAGCTCAGGTGTGGAGTTCCAGATCTCTGGGAAGAGAATCCACTGGGCTAGCCTTCCCCAAGCTTTTTCCCCCCATTAATTTTTTAATTATAATATTTCAACAGTACAAAATGGAAAGAAGAAAAAATTTAGCTACATAAATTATATCTTTCAATGCATACATATGAAATGTGTGTGTTTGTATAAATACGGCTTTCTAAGAATTATACGTAAACTTCAGTAAAAGCAGACCAAATATCCAAGTACCGGTAGGTGTCCATTTGCAGGTAGCATCTATACACCACCTGTTCAAATGTTGAAAGTGTTGTAAGGTCTTCAATCCATTGCGTTATAGGAAGTAAGTGTTTATCCTTCCAATGTTGTAATATCAGTCTTTTAACTGTCAAAAGGGTGTGGAGAATCCATTTGTGCTGACCTTGCGTTAACTTCCAGGAAACAGGTAGAGAATTTAAAAGAACATGCACATCAGTAAATATTAAACCATGTTCCAGTACAAAGTTTATCCATATAATAACCTCCTCCCAAAAAGAGGCAACAATTGGGCATTGCCAAAACATATGGCTAGAAGAAGCATTAGCTGTGCTGACTTAGACAACCCCTTATTAAAGAGACGTTGTGGTGTCCAATAGACACGGAACAAGAGTTTTTGCTGAATAAGGCATAACCTGAGATCCATAGACACTTCAGATACACACACTAAAGTGGCAATCCATTGATTAAGCAAAATGGGACAATCCAGTTCCCTATTCTATTCCTGCTTAAGACCATGTATATCGTATTTATTCACCAATAATAAGTATTTATATGCATGGATTGTGGGTTGATATAACTGATCAGCCTCAGTAAGTGTTTCCAGTAGCAAAGGAGACTCTGAACCTGTAAAAGTGGCTGGACCAAACCTAGATTCTAACAAATGATGCAATTGCAAGTATTGCCATTCAGCCATAGCAGGCAAGTCGTACTTGGCGTGCAAAGCCAAGAATGACAAAAGCGCATCATCAACACCCACTAGTTGATCCAAGGTAAAAATCAACTTAGTCCATCTAAGTCTGCCACAAAAAACATCTTCTTTCCCATTTTAAATCTGGGTTTCACCATAGTCAATTTATCATGAGAAAATGGAGCAAAATTTAATTGATGTGACATTATGCGATACACAGCCGTAACTGTGGGAGGAACCCTGTCCATTTTAATGTGCCGATAACCTAATGCCATCCATTTAGAGAGAGGACCTGGACAAGAAGATTCCAAAACTGACCAAGGTTGAAAATCTGATCTAAGTGGAAAAGACCAAAATGTAGTACAGGTCAACAAATAGGTCTGATGATATAAAGCAAGATCTGGGAAGCCAAACCTACCTTCTTTAAAGGATATTCATGGTGGGGAGGAACCCCAAAAGAATGTATGAAACAAAGCATTGAGGTTTTGAAAATATTTGCCAGGTAAAGATAAAGGAATACCACGTATAACATAAACAATCCAAGGTAAAGTATCTGGAGTGTATTAACCTTTCCCCACAAACTCAACTATAAAGATGCCCATCTATATAAAACCTGTGGAATCTCATTAATCAACTTATCCAAATTGAGCATGATCATTTGAGATATGTCTCTGGAAATAAGTATTCCCAAATAATTAATAACATCTGGACACTATCAAAATTGCCAATTAGTTAATACACTGTGAGGTATAGTATCTCCAGCTGGCATCAATTCAGAATTTGACCAGTTAATTGAATAGTAAGACAAGTTACCAAAATATTAATCACCTGCATCAAAGCCTTCTGCAGCCTAGTGCCCTCCAGATATTTTGGACTACAACTCCCAGCATTCCTGACCATTAGCCATGCTGTCTGGGGCTGATAGGAGTTGAAGTTCAAGACATCTGCAGGGCACCAGGCTGGGGAAGGCTGCACGAGACAGTTGTCCAAGGTGTTGCAATGTGCCTTTACGTGAGGAACTGGTAAGAGCATCCCTTTGCCGGGTTGAGTAGTACAGGGCGTAGTAGGGTCTTTATTGTCAGCGATGGGTAATATACTACAATTCTGATACTGTCTGTTTTCCTATAGGGGGCCTAGAGCCATGGTTGATGGTTTGAGATTTGAATCGGGAAGGGAGTCTACAGGCTGTGTCTTGTAAGGGTGTGCCTTTTAAAATGGTGTGTGTGGGGGGGAGAAGAGATAAAATCTTAAATGCTGCCTGTGCAGTGAGTGTTCTGATTGAAACCATTGGTTGCTTAGTGTTCTCTTAGGCCATGTCTGTGTTGCAAGTTATTCTGTTTATGCTTTTTATAGCCTTGGGTTGGGTTGTGTGCAGCTTGTGTCATCTGCTCCTTCCTGTTCTGTCCTATATACGGTAATGCACGTAGTCTCCTTCTTTCTTCCCCACTGCCCCCACTTTTGCCTCCATGTTTAGGCTTGTGCTGGAGTGATGAGGCTGTTACCTACATTTTTTTATTGAATTATATCTGACCACCTTTCTGCATAGAATACATTCAAGGCGGTTTACATAAAATAAAATCAATCCCAATAATTCACAGCAATAAAAGCAGTATCATACAGACCAATAGCGGACTAACACAACATTCAGGCTCAACTTTCCTGTAGCAGATGATCGCTAAGTCTTCCTCATGTGTAGCTTGTGAGAGCTGGACTGACCCGGGTTCAAAAGCTTACCTAGCCAGTGACCCTCAGTCCCAGTCACGCAGGCGGAAGGAGGAGATAACAGCAGTTAATAAAGATTAAAGAGTTTATTTGTAAGACCCAATTACATGGGATTAAGGCAAGCAATGCATCTCTTACTCACTACATGATTGCAGATTCAAATCCAAGACCCCAGCGGTAAGGCTGAGATGAAGTGAAGTGACTGACCTGAAGTAGAAGTCCAGAACAAGACTCAAGTGAGGGGATGTGTGTCTTACCCCAACTTATATAGCAAGACTCCATTTATAGTATCTATAAATAGGATATTACTCACCTATTATATAACCTATTCAAACCTGTTTACTCCAAACTTCTTGTCCCATGGTTGCTGAGTCATAGACCTTGATATTATGTCTGGTGACTATTTGCACACCACCTTGTGTTCTTCACCTCAGGAGTCACCTCCATGTCAGGTGTCAATCCTCGTTCTGCCCACCATGCAAAACCTAGCTGACAGATTTAAATATTTTCATTCTACTAGAGTCCCTGTTAAAAAGGTGAGAACATTGGCTGCCTGTGGTGCTTTAGGAAACAGCTAGTCTGTCAGAAGACTCCATAATGAGTAGCATATGATACCTTTATAGGCAGCAAGTCTTGTGGGGGGTGTAGTAAATTAAAGACTTGCAAGTCAACGTTCAAGTGAACGCTCCAGTTCGTGAAAAGTGAATCAAGTTGTACGCTGGCTGCTGAAACACAAAACCCAGGTGTGTATTTATGTCAGGATGTTGAGCTGAGGAAGTAGCAACCAGGGCATGATCCGTCTTCAGTCATCCATTCAGCAGTTGCTCAGTGTGGGTCAAATTGTGTCCTTTCATCCTGGAGAACAGATTCATGTGGAATCTAGTTTTCGGGACGGTGACCTTTTGATCCAGAACACCACCACCCCAGGTGGCTTATGTAGAACAATTAAAATACACTTAAATAGGGGCTGCTGCCATCCCCTCTGACACATGGCCTTGCTCTAGAGGAGCCTTCCCCAGTGCCCTCCAGATGCATGGGACTACAGTATGCTTGCTGGGGGATGCTGGGAGCTGTAGTCCGACACATCTAGAGAGAGTACCAGGCTGGGGAAAGCTGCTCTAGAGTGGCATTCCCCACCACCACCGCCATTCATTAAAGAAAGTCACATCAGGTCATTCCAGCTGAGCCCTACTGTTAGGGCAGAGAGAAGTGGCTGCCTCGGGCAGTTGGCTTTGGGTGTCAGGAAAGGGCAGCAAATCGTTACTTAATGAAGAGGGAGGTTGGAGGCATCTGTGGAATTTTCTGTCTTAGATGTAAGAATAACTTAAGAACATCAGAAGAGCCATGCTGGTTCAGACCAAGGGTCCATCTAGTCCAGCATTCTGTTCACCCAGTGGCCAACTAGCTGCCTATAGGAAACCCACAAGCAGGACACTAGTGCAACAGCACATTCCCGCCCATGTTCCCCAGCAACTGGTCTGGTGTACATAGGCAGCTTGACCAACCTTGGATACTATGGACCTTGGATTTGTGGAGGGGGGGGGGCGCGCTCAGGTCCATCCTCATAGGTAGGCATGGTTGGGCACCTGCCAAGGGCCCACAACCCAGCAAAGGCCCACTGAAAAGACTCCACTGGAGCTGCTCCACCATTGCAGCTTGTTTGTTCACCCGCGTTGGCCCAGACAACAGTGGTGGTGAGCAGGTGGACCAGCGGATGCCGCCTCCTCCTGGCTCACCGGCGCTCTGCTTGTCAAGCCAGCAAGTGGCAGCAGTGCTGAGAAAGAGGATGAGGAGAAGGAGCATCTGGTGACAATGACAGTGAGCAAGAAGGAAGACTCACTGGGGGCCCACTGGGGAGAGCCATTTGCTATTCCACCTCAGGCAGCAAAAGGTGTTAGACCAGTGTTCTCCAACCTTGGGTCCTCAGATGTTTTTGGCCTACAACTCCCAGCATGCCCCAGCCAGCTATGTAGGCCAAAAACATCTGGGGACCCAAGGTTGGAGAACACTGTGTTAGACCATTTACACATCTTTCTCCCTTGGCTTTTGGCAATTGGATCAGTTGCCTGGCTGTGAGCTCCTTTCTCTTAGGACTGCAAGAGTCTTTTCACTGTCTGAGCCAAAAGAGAGGGAGGAGATGGCCTCCAACTAGCTGCCACGTGATGATAGTTGGGCGGCTGGTGAAGTCTTTCTAAGATGAACTATTTCTCACATGGGTGAGGAAAATCAAATGTGGGACAAGAGAGTAGGCAGCCGAAGTTTGGAGACTGGCACATGTGTTTTTACACTGCCGATTTCTTTTTTCTCTTCTTTTTTCAAAGAGGTGATAAGAGTTCAAGCTTGCTTGGAAAGCTTCCCATATTCAAGCATATTTAGTATGCTTTTTGCTCACTTGCCTTGAACAGATTCCCATGTTCAAGGCAACTTAGCAAAACCATATTTAAAAAAAAACACACCTCAGTACAAGGAAATTCATGTAATAGATGGTTTATTGATTGATGATGTATTAAAAAGTTCAACAGCAGCAATAAAACATATTTCGCATGTGAATTTCTGTGTGTGGTCTCGTGGAGTCAGGTCTGTGTATGTCTGCACCATGTAATATTCAGATGTAACTTAGGGCAGGGGGAGAAACATGGCACTTTCCCTAACTTGGTATTTAGAAACAAACACGATAACATGGGTAGGGGGAAGATGTACCAATTAGGAATAAAAGTATTGTTTCTTTAAAAACTCACACAAACAAGTTGTATTTCTTAAACGCTTAGCTTAGCAGCCCCCACCCCAAACTAGTGCCCCCCCAGCTGTGTAGGACTTCAGTTCCCATCAGCCGGAGCCAGCATGGCCAATGGTCAGGAATGCTGGGAGGTGTAGTCCAAAACATCTGGAGAGCACCAGGTTGGAGAAAGCTGGCCCAGCTGTTTCATCTTTTTGAAGCCATCACACTTTCTTATACCCTGTACGTGTCTTCTTTTGCAGTTAAGACAAGATGTGGTGGTGGGCCACCAATTTGGAGGGCTTTAAAAGGGGATTGGACAAATTCAGGGAGGTTCATGGCTATCAATGGCTACTAGTCCTGATTGGCTATACGCTACCTCCAGTATCAGAGGCAGTATGCCTATGTACACCAGTTGCTGGGGAACATGGGTGGGAGGGTGTTGCTGCACTCAGGTCCTGCTTGTGGGTTTCCCCCGGGCAGCTGTTCGGCCACTGTGTGAACATTAGAATGCTGGACTACATGGACCCTTGGTCTGATCCAGCGTGGCTGCTTCTTATGTTCTTATGTCTTTGCACCATTGGTCTATCCAGAGCAGGATTGTTTACTCCAACTGGCCGAGGCACTCTGGGAATTCAGGCAGAAGTTTTCCCCCCAGTCCTACTTAGAGATATTGGGGATTGAACCTGGGGCCCTTTTCATGCCAAGCGTGTGCTTGGCCACTGAGCTACAGTCCCATGTGTGGAGTGGTGGGGAGAGAAATCACCCCTGCTGGTCCTGCCTTGTATGCATTTGTCATAATGTCTGAAAGAGCCTTTTTGCACACAAACTGTACACTCTACAGCAGTGTTCTCCAACTTTGGGTTCCCAGATGTTTTTGGCCTACAACTCCCAGCATGCCCCAGCCAGCTGGCTGGGGCATGCTGGGAGTTGTAGGCCAAAAACATCTGGGGAACCCAAAGGTTGGAGAATACTGCTCTACAGACATTGTGCTCAGGGCTAGCAGCCATGTTTCTGCTTCCCCCTATATGTGCTGATTTAGACAATTAGTGCTACAGACCAGGGGTGGGGAACCTTTTTCCATCCAAGGGCTAGATTTCAATCTGGGAAAGGTCTCAGGGGCCGAATTCCATCTGTGGCAGGCCAAAGGCAAAGTAGGCATGGCCAAAGGCAGGAAACGTGATTCTTACCATTTTAAGCCTACTCAGAAGTAAACAGGATGCACCTGTGCATGCCTCCTCAGAAGTAAGCAGAATTGTATCACGTAGCAGCGCATTCAGAATGGCACCCCATGGACCAAGCCTCTGCATGTCTGCTCACAAGTAAGCAGGGCAAGCTTCAGCAGGGCAAGCCTCAGAAGTAAGCAGGACAGAATCACTCCGCAGCTTCCTCCTCAGGTCTCTGCCAGGTAGAGAGAAACTCTTCCCGCCAATCAGATAAGAGCTTTTCCCTGCTGAGTGCTGAAAAAGGGAGCCTGTTTCAGTGTTCCGCAGAGGAAAACCTCTTCCCTCTGATCAGCTGCAGGCCTGATGGGGAAAGCCCCACAGGTCAGAGGTTCACCATGCCTGGTATAGACACTCGCCCACAAATGCTTCTTCATTTTTCCTGGGGCACTGTCTCTCTGCGGGTGATTTTTTTCTTCTTCTTGTGTGCATGTTCTGTGAGACTTGGCAGCATCTTTTGAAAAACCACCACCACCAGTAGTTCCAATGTCTTGTTTTGACCAAAGGTTGTGCGTGTATGTGGGTGTGCATGTGGGTGTGCATAATACCTGCGTTGTAAAATGCTCTTTTACAGGTGTTCAGACTGCATTCCACCTCCCTGGTCTCTTCTGACCAACCTCACAGTGACCCTATTGAACTGTGTTGCTTTCTAGAGGAGAAGCTTGCCTCCGATAATTGGATGCCTTTAGGTTTCTTTGACCCATTGCACTGTTGCATGTGTTGAGATGAAAGATCGCAAGGCAGAATTGGGGCTTACTAGTGTTGCAACAACAACACAAAAGGTCCTTGGCAAGTCTGAACAGATCAAGCATTGTACAGACTTCAAAGGGATGGTGCTTCAAGATGTAAAGGAACCTCAGCTACGTAATTTAACCTTTTTAAAAATAATGCCGGTCGAGAGAATTGTCACGAACAATATGGGCTTGAGACCTGTAAAAAAATTTTATAAAAAATAAAAATTTAAAGCATGAAAGACTTGTTTGAAGATTTTCGACAGCAAGATAATGGTGTGAGGTAGGGAGGAGCCAAGCCCCCACTCCACAAGACATTTTGCCCCCATGTAAAGGGGGTTCTCCATTTCAGAGATGTGCAAAAAGGGATGAAAATGTTTTCTCCCTTTGAACTGGCAACCGGCACTTTAAAGGAAGCCATCTGCAGCACAAGGCTTGGTGTGATTTCTCCCTCCGCCTATCAACATGTCCTTTGCCAAAAGAAAGGAAGGGATTTTGGTTCCACAGTGAAAGATGCTCTTGCTCAGGAAGTGCTGTTTTTTGGGAGAGAGCTTAGCACACCCCTGAAGTGTTGCCTCTCGCTGTGAAAAATGAACCACGAAAAGTTGGGTGCGGCCATAGAGTAAGGATGTGCTGATGCTGGGAAGTCCAACTCATTTGAGCTCGACAGACTTCCTGCCTGCTTCTGATCTGATGATCAGAAGCAGGCCAAGGGTAGGTGTGTGTATGTGGACCTCCGTTTCTAAGAGGGGCCACAGTTTGCACATTTTAAAAAAACGCTAAGGAAATTTGCGCAAACCGTGCTATCTGCGCAAATTTGCGGAATTTGCGCAGATTTATGCAATTTGCACAAATCATGGTATTTTGCATGATTTGTACAAATTGACTCTCGAAAAGCACGTGGATCTAGCCCAATATGTGTAAAAAGGGCTGATCGTGCAAATTGCGTGAGGGCCGCATACTTTTTGGGTGCTGATTTGCACAAATTGCATAAATTTACACAAATTTCATTAGCAGTTTTTTGTTTTTTTGTTTTTTTTCAATGCACAAATAGCGGCATTTCTTAGTCAGCTGGCTGCTCAACTCGCACCATAGTGAGTGGGCATTAGCACAGGGCTGGTGAACTGGAGTGCAGGGGCCTGGATTTTCTCTCTCCCCCCCCCCCATCGGATTCCTCACACATCCCTACCATAGAGTGATGAAAGACGGGATACCTGACGTCTCTTATCACTCCAGTTTTGTAGCATGAATCTCTTTGCCTCCCACCCCCACCCTGAAATGGACAAGAATGTCAAACTTAAGTGAAACATAATATTTACTTTGAATAAGTTGTGGGGGGGGGCACTATGTTTTTTCACAATGACAGGCTATAAAGATAAGTGCAGCATGACCTACTTGAAGGGTTCAACACACCTCATGGGAATCCTACTGTGCTGAACTGCAGGCTGTTAACATTTCTGTGTACATCTCTTGCTAAGCCTGAAAAATGTAGCTGTAAATTACAATTTTCAGTTGTTTTTTCTCCTTGTTGGGACTCCTGTCAACTTTCCAGTTTCCCAATGTGTTCATGTCTGGACAGGTGGGAAATATCTGTAACCTGCTGTTTTATCTACCCTTGACCTGGATACAGGGGCAAGTCCTTAGCCAGGAAACCATGCAGCTGTTGAGATATAAATTTCAGCTTGCTGCTTTCCCCTATTAATAATAAATAATTGCCCTGTGCCCTTTGGGTGTGAAACTAGTCCATATTGTCCTGGTTCTGACATAACACTAAACCAGGTTGAGCAACTCCAGAGGGTTCCAGGGGCCAATCTCCCTCCCCCTTGGTACCCACCGGGCGCTGCACCCCTGTCCCCACTGAAATCACAGCCAAATTTTGGTGGCAATTCAGCGGCGGGGGGGGGGGATGAGCATTTGCCCTTTAAAACAAGGCATGTGATGATGAGTGTGCGCCTTATTTTAATGCAAAATCATAGAGATTTCATAGATCATAGAGTTGGAAGGAGCCTACAAAGCTATCGAGTCCAACCCCCTGCTCAATGCAGGAAACTAGAGGAGGGGTCTCCTATCCAAGTAATCACCAGGCCTGACCCTGCTTAGCTTTCCACACTCAGACAAGCTGAGCCAGCGTAAGCCAGTCCTGGGGACTATGATTTCACATGGAAACAAGGCTTCCTACATGCCTTATTTAAAAGGGGAAATGCACCTTTTTCCTCACTGCTGCTGTGCACCACCAAAGCGTAGCGGTACAGTGGAGGTGATTTTGGGGGTGGGGTGTAAAAAAGGTTGGGGGGGGACATGCAGCCCATGGGCCATGTGTGGCCCACTCCTGCACTAAACCATAGTTTAGTGTTACACAAATGACCCTGCCTTAGCCTCAAACTCAAGCAAACTGCCCTGGTTGTGAGGAGGAAACTGGAAGCATCTGCTTCCAGGTTTAAACTAACCATGGTTTGTCACAATGACTGGGTTCAGACAAGACAATAACCCACACTCAAGGATTGAATATGGGTTGAGTGTGGGTTGTTGTTGAACTGTGGGTTGCTATTGAATCGTAGGTTATCGTGTTGTCTGAACCCAGCTGCGCTAACAAGCCATGGCTTGTTAACCATGTATAACCCATGAAGAGAACCCATAGTTTGTTGTTGGTTTGTGAACTGTGGGTTGTTCACCATGCTTTGTTATCAGCCCATGGTTCAACAATAACCCACACTCAATCTATATTCAAGCCTTGAGTGTGGGTTATCGTCTTGTCTGAATCCAGTCAATTTCCCAATAAGGACAAGCCATGGTTAGCTCAAACCTGGAATCGAATGCTTCTGATTTTCTTCTCATAGCTACGCTGAAGGGGGAGGGAGGAACATGCTCATTCATGTAGCAATCAACTATCTTTTAGCATTGTTGTGCAGACCAGACCACTGCCTCATGATCTGGGGATAAACTATAAAGATTCTTCTTTCTGTTCCTTGTGACTAGATGGCAGATTAGGGTGTGGTGTGAGTGGCGATCAGAATTTCATATCTTCAGTTACCGTATTTTTCGCTCCATAAGACGCACCGGACCATAAGACGCACTTACTGTATGGTACAAAAAAAAATTAAAAAAAAAAAATCAGCTGAGAGGCGGGGGCTTCCCCCGCCCCACCCAGGCGTCCTCCGCTCTTCCGGACCAGCAGAGGAAAGTAAAAAAAAAAAAAAAAATTTTTTTTTCTTTTTTTTTACTATATTCACTCCATAGGACGCACAGACATTTCCCCCTCCTTTTTTGGGGGAAAAAGTGCGTCTTATGGTCCGAAAAATACGGTACTTCCCTTGTTCCCTTCAGAAAAATCATGAAGACCACTGCAGCGTTCTCAGCTGCAGCGTTGTGACTTCACCGAGCTAAACCTCCGCACTCTGCCACCCAAGAGACAAGTTTATATTTGTGGTGGTGATGGCACTCCCTACCCAAGGAGGCCCTGGGTAAAGAATGCAGCTTTCAAATCACTTCACTTTAGCTGAGATTAGTTGGCTCCACCACCCCTAACTTTCTGCCAACTGTTAATTCAAAGATAAAGACATTCTTAAGTGTTTGCATGGAGGACGTTTTATGTTATAGCACTCCAGTAATGCTGTTTCCCTGCAGAGCTGAACTTGCGTAGCGGGAGGGCCAGTTTCAGGCCAGTTCTTGGGTTCTTTTTTTTCTTTTTTTTTTAATTTTTATTTATATTTTTAAAAGAACACACATACACACACAAAAAAACATAAACCTACAAATCATACACTACAAGTGCACCCGTCACCCCGGGGCCAAAACCAATTCTATCCACATAATCCATTATTTAATCTATATTCCAAAAATACATCATATCATAACATGGCTTACTCCCTTTCCCCTTTACTAAAACATAATCTAAAAATGACCCCCATATTTCCTTAAAATTATTTTTCTTTAATTGTCCCCTTTTACATTTAATACTACATGTTAGTTTATCATTTGAAGCAATATCCCAAACCTCTTTATACCAGTCTATTATTAAATACTGATGTTGAACTTTCCAATTCCTTGCAATCAATAATCTCCCTGCCGCTAATAAACTTACAATTATAGTTCCTTTTTCTCTTGTGAGCACAAAAGTTTCTCCGTTCTTGGGTTCTGTTTACATAAATTGGGAAGGTCCAGTCAGTGAAAGAAGATGGAGAATACAGTCATGCCTTGGATTGAGAGCACAATTCGTTCCGGAAACATGCTTGTAATCCAAAACACTCTTAAATCAAAACGAAATTTCCCCAAAAAAAAATTTGTACAGAGATTTTTAATTTAAGCTGTACTACAGTACTTGTATTGCAAGACGTCGCTTGTATATCAAGTAAAATATATATATATTTAAGAATTTGCTTGTCTTGCAAAATGCTCTCAAACCAAGTTACTTGCAATCCAAGGTATTACTGTACATCAAATCTTGTAATCTTTTGGCCAAACAGATAATTGCATCCTGTTGTTGTTCCCCACCTCAATCCAAGTGGAGAGGCGGGTAAGAAATATCATCATCATCATCATCATCATCATCATCATCATCATCATCCTGTGCTGAATGCCTGGTAATCTATCACACAGTCCAACTCATTGCTCTCCTTATCTAAAGACTGATCACTGTGACAACTGATACTTTCCTGTAGTCTGCTAAAATACCAAGCATTGGGTATGTATCTTATGCTGAAAGGAAAGCTATGTTTGAAGGGGAGGATGCTAGTCAAGGAAATATATGAATGAATAGGATATGAAGGCATAGGGGAAAGTGTTGAGGATGAAGAGAAGGCTGGGCAAGCATTAAGTGTTTGGCCCGTCCTTGGAGATGTGCTTCTATTGAAGAACACCTGGAATAAATTTAACATAAAGGTGACATCCTATGCACGCTTATCTGGTAAGGAGTCCCATTGAATCGAATGGGATGCATTCTGTTAAACATGCGTAGCATTGCATTGTCAGATGGTGAATGTGAGTGGGCTTTCCTTGCATGTTTGGGAAAGACGTCGTGCTCCTTTTGCCTGATCACTAGACTTTGAGGTCACAGATCTGTGTGGAAGGCCAGGATATCTTCTGGAAGCCTGATAAGGATTGGCTTGCACAGACTCTCTGTCCATGTGACACATTCACTGTCAGCCTAGGCTGCAACTTCTGCCTAGAAGGCTGTCCCGTGTGCAGGATTGAGTCTTCGTGCGCTGTGGCCAATGTAATGTTGCTTCTCAGGCCTTTGCATTGGTGTCTCAAAAGCTGAAATCTGTGCAACACAGATTAAGGCTTTAACCATCTAGGCCAGAGGTGGACAACATGTGAGCCACATGTGCCCCCCCCCATCCTTATCTGTGTCACCCCACCCATCCCAAATTGCCACCATGCTGCTGAGTTGCCACTGAATTTCATCAGCAGGGGCGGGGAGCTGCATTCCCTCTTTAAAAACAAGGCACATGGAAGAGCGCACGCCTTGTTTTAATGCAAAATGGTGCTCCACTGGGGCACAAAAATGCAGCTTCTAACGGCTGAATTGCCAGTCAAAATTCAGTGGCAATTAAGCAGTGGTTATTTCATTGGCAGTGGGGTGTGGTGTGTGCAGTCCCTGGTGAGTTCTGCGGGGATGGACAGAAATTGGCCCCTGGACCCTCCAAAGTTGCCCACCCCTAAATTCTAGACCTCTCCCTGGGCTGAAAGGGTTGGCTGTCCATATGGCCAAACTTGTCACTTTGCACATATGGTTGTGTAAGAAATCCTAAATGCCCATGCTCTGAAGTCCCTGTCTCTGTAGAAGACTATGCAGCACTGTCCTCCCAGTGGATTCATGGAGCCAACTGGATTCCAAAACACTGGAGTGGATAGATTCGTTGCTGTAGTTTGAATTAAAGAGTAACAGGGTTGCTCTTCAGTAGGATTGCTTCCAGGTAGCCTTTCCTACTGCGGAATGATTTAAAATATATCCTTGTCAGTTGGTTTCCAATCTGGCTTTGGCACTGGGAGTGCACTGGTGGCTTGAGTAGCTCTGCACTTGGAGACCATTGGGGACAGCTGAACTCTGTTAACCTTTCTAATAAGTCTTTCCAGCAAGCTTTGGCACTCTGCTTGAAGTTGTAGATCCTTCCCTGCAGTTCTTGGATCCGACTGGTATTCCCAGGACCTCCCTTGAGCAGAAGGTCTCCCAGGGCTCTTACAAGGAGTTTGTAGTGGGTGGTTGTTGGGCTTCTTCCCAAAATCTTCCTTATGAGGATAGCCTTAGGCCTGCCTGATGCGCAACATGCAGGAGGCCACTGGTGTAGCTGTAGAGATGTGTACAATGAAGTACCAGGGTGACTGTGGTGTTGAGCAGGCTGCCAGCTGCTGACCCAGAGTCTCTGAACATCTCTTAAGAGCTCAGAGGCCCCAAGAAAATGGTACAGCAGCATCTCCTCACCCGCCAACTATTCCAGAAGTATCCCTCCTCTCCTGTGAGGCACAGCTACACTTCTGCTTGCTGTGGCTGGTGAAAGAGAAGCATGGATTAAAGCACTGTTGAAACAGGAGAGTGGAGATTGCTGCTAGATTGATGCTTCTGCGCATCAGTCTCTAGGACTCTGAGGGAGCAATGTTTCCAGCTTATAGAGGTTGCAATCTTTTCTGGGTTAGCTCCTGACAGGCTGAACTGGCACCCGCTAAGTAACTAATCAGGTTTAATTGATTAAAAAAAATCTCAAGTTCATTCAGTGAAACTTCGCGATTGCTGCAGCCAGTGGCAAGGGTAGGCCTAGTTGGGCACCTACTAAGGGCCCACACTTCAGCAAGGGTCCGCTGAGAAGAGCCCCCTGGAATTGTTCCTCCTCTTCACCACTGCAACCTACTTATTCACCTGCCTCTCACTCTGGCCCAGACAACAGAGGTAGTGAGAAGGAGGAAGAGCAGATGCCACGGCCTACTCGCTCCCTGGCTCTCTGCCTGTCAAGAAAGCAAGTGGTAGTAATGAGGAGGAGGACGAGGAGGACGAGCAAGAGCAGCTGGTGATAATGGCAGTGAGAAGGTAGAGTCACTGAGGGAGGGGGCTTATTGAGGGTGTCTTACCCAGGGGCCCTCAAAAACCTGGAGCCGGCACTGATGATTGCATGCAGTACTCTTAACGTTCATTGGAAAATCAGTCCCAATTTTTTATTTCCAGCACGAAGGGCAGCCCTTTTATTTCACCTCTCTTGCTCTGAGACTCTCAGTGTCTTCGAATAACTCTGTCCTGTGAGTTGCAAACATTGTCTTACTGCAAGGAGGAGTAGGTTCTCTGGGCCTTGCCGATGCGATGCCTTACAAATGAGGTCTCGTAAAGACACGCAGAGTTTCATTGTGGTGGCATCTGATAGGGCGACTCCTGCATCAGCAAGAAAAGAGGAAATGCATCACCATAATGTTCACACAAATTTTGCATATGCTAATCTAAATAGATACACATTTGGAAAGAACTGCTATTGTTTAAATAGAAATGTGATACATTTTGCCACAGATCGTGGACCTGTGGACCTCCTCAGTCTGCTATCTGGGTGCGAATTGTTAATGGGCAACGTCTCCCCTCTTGTGCTGGACTTGAACTGGACAGCCCTTCAGAAAGAGGGTGCCTTGTCAGACAGCCCTTCAAACAGAGGGCTGTCCCCTCCCATGTAGGACATATGACCACCCTAGGGCTTGACCATCAGCTTCTCCATACCTTCTTGAAGGCCCTCATAAGGGCAAGGAGTGAGGAGAGCTCATGGTCACTAGCTTCCTTGCGTGCTATTCCAAGGAACAGGCTTAGGCTTGGAGGATCCTTCCACAGTCTGTATGTTCTGCTGGACCTGGAGTCCCTCTTCAAATGCAGGCTTAGCATGGGCTTGGCTTTGTGACCTTGAGCAAGATGCACTCTGCTTCAATTAGGGCAGGGGCCATACCCCAGTGGTAGAGCACCTGCTTTGCATGCGGAAGGCCCCAGGTTCAACCCCTGGCATCTCCAGGTAGTGCTAGGAAGGAATCCTGCCTGAAACCCTGGAACGCCATGGCCAGTCAGTGTCAATAATACTGAGCTAGATGGACCAGTGGTTTGACTCAGTATAAGGCAGCTTCCTATGTTCCTACTCATCCAAATAATCTAGTGTTAGGCTTGCTGTGAGATCTAATTTTATTTATTTTTATTTATTATATTTTTAAATCTCCCATCTGGCCGGTCACCCGGCCACCCTGGGCGATGGGCGATCACAATCTAAAACATTGTGATGATTCTAAAGCCGCTTGAACTGGTAAGATCTTTTTTTTGGCTGACCAATAATCCGAGTGGCTGCTTGTAAAGCATCATATAAATGCTATATGTGTTGCCTAATATTCTTAATAGTTATGAAGGAGGGGGGAAACTTGGTTTTGTGCCTTAAGGGATCCCTTTCATCTTTTCTTTTTAAAAAAATTATCTCTATACAGCATGTGTGGATTTTTGGCTTAATGTCATCTTGGTCTGAGCAAAATGGCTCTTTTGGAAGCGAACAGAGTGAGTTAATGTGTGTACACAGAGAAGGGCCCTTCAGGGACTCTTTTGTGAGAGGAGGGAGTGGAGAATTGCTTTTGACCTTCTCCAGATCCGAATGAATGCCACGGACCCCCGTTTTGGCTTTTGAATGGAGGAGTCTAAGCACTGGTGCATGAAATCCCCTTGATCGCACCGTTGAGTGAGTGTTTAGTGAGGCAATTGGATAGAATCACTGGGAATAAGGCCTTCTGTAAATATTTGAGGGATACCACACTTTTGACTCAATACCTCAGAAGATTTAATATTGAGTCCCTGTAGTGTGGAGTCTTGCTAGTTTCCTTTGCTCTGTTGTACTGTATCGTTGCCGACACTAGGCCAACCTTCTACCATCCAAATGTGTGGGACTGTAACGTCCACCTAGCAAGGAAAATGCCCTGGGGACAATTTATCTATTTTATTGATGTATTTAAAATTATTTTTAGGCCACCTTTAAGGCTAGAAGTTAACCCTCTCAAGGTGGTGTACAAGATTTTTTTTTAAAAAACAAATAAATACAAAAATATGCAAATACAAATAGGCAAGAAATAAATGTACAATTAAATACTATAAAACCAGCTAGCACCAATATAAGCTGCAGCCCACAGAATATACGAAGGCCAGCGGAAACAGGTGGGTCTTCAGAGCCTTCCTGAAGACCTGCAAAGAAGGGCCCTGACAAACTCCTGATGGAAGCTGATTCCAGAGGTGCAGGGCCACCACTGAGAAGGCCCTCTCCCTTGTACTCACCTGCCTAACTGCCCATGGTACGGGCAAGTGAGAAGGACCTCTGTTGATCACCTCAAAGTGCAGGCAGGCTGGTACGGGAGAAGGCGGTCCGTCAAGTGACTTGGCCCCAAACCATTTAAGGCTTTAGAAGGTTCAAGACAGTACTTTAAATTGGGCTCAGAAACACATCGGCAGCCAATGTAGCTGGTGCAGTATGAGCAGACCACCTAGCCCATGATCGAAGTTGCCATCCAACACATCTGGAGGGCCCAGGTTGGGGAAGGCTGCTCTAGATAATCCTGTTTGCATAGCTTGTTCTTGCTTTTTCTTAAAGCAGAGGACAACTTAATGCAGTCTTGTTTTTAAGTAGGGGTCTCATCTCCAGGTTTCTCCAGGGCCCAGGTGGGGCACCTTGTTCCTACGGAGGACTCACAGGAAAATGCAGTTGGCCACCGGAGCCGATGCTGGGCGTACGGTGGGGTGGGCTGTAGTGCCTAAAGAGCATGTAGCACTCCTGGAAAATCACATTTTTGGGGTCAGCACAAATATTTCTGGGAACATGTGGGTGCGATCCAAGCTGGTAGATGAATGTGTTTGTTCCAGTGGCCTGTACATACATCAGGTCACTTGCTGCAGT
The DNA here is from genome assembly GCA_021292165.1 of Shinisaurus crocodilurus. NCBI lineage: Eukaryota > Metazoa > Chordata > Lepidosauria > Squamata > Shinisauridae > Shinisaurus > Shinisaurus crocodilurus. The sequence goes on from CM037883.1 coordinate 27,601,796, forward strand.
GCATTAGGCGGGGGTGGATGAGAAGGAGTCTTGATCCATCAGCGACGTAGGTTTTTTTTAATGAAATGTAAGCCTTTTATAGGAAAGCAGCTGGATGAGGAAGATGGACACAATCCTGCATTTCCTTTATGTAACATGTCCCTTGTCCAGATAGCCTTTTCTGCTCCCCAAGAATTACATGTATGCTAGATAACCGCTAAATTCTCTCCTATTTTGAACCCCTAGATGTTCCGTCGGTGCCTCTTAAATGTCGGCCATTCCCTTTGCAAATCAAGTCTCCCCTAGATTGGAAAGTATTTTGTGTGAGTTTTATTTGCTGCCTGCAAATGGAAAGGGCCCATCTGGAAAGGGATAACCTGGGTCTTCAGTCGCCTACGCTCTGGTAACAGGTGTTGACAATGGCAGGGAGAAGGTAGACTCGCTGAGGGAGGGGCGGGGGCTAACTGATGGTGCCTTGCCCAAGGGCCCTCCAAAACCTGGACCTGGCACTGCTTACTTCAAAGCTGGTGGCAAAAGAGCACCCTCCACCTCACCTGAGGGCAACAGGCTAGCTGAGGATGCATCTTTGTCTTCCAACAGAGCAGGATGTTCAGGGGGCTTGGAAGGAATGGCCAGAGAGCTGCTGCCACAGCTCCTGCCTACATCTGCCTGCCAGAGGCAGTTGCTTCACTCTACCTAATGGTAGGGCTGGCCCTGCCTTTGTATCACTCTCTCTCTCCCTCCCAAGTTTGTTTGTTTGTTTTATTGAATTTATATACATCCCACCTGGCAGATGCCCTTGGGGTAGTTTACAATCACATTTAAAAAAACAACAACAACCTCAAAACAATGGTTAAATTGCAACCAAAACAATAAATCCAACAGTCAAACTATTAAAATATTTGTGCAGCTGAAGCAGCCTGGGTAGGCACAAGATGATTTGCTTAGGCTGTGAGCCAGGGAATTCCCTGTGTCCGCCAGGTAGGCGATCAGCCTCGCACCTCTCTTAGCATAGTTTTGTTAAAAGAGGAAGCCAGTTCAAGCACAGGCCGTTTTGGAGATGTAACTGGCTGGATTTTTCCTGCTTGCATGGGTGATATTTAATTTAGTACAGAATGTTCTCTTTTCAGGCTTAGCTCCATCCCCCCCCCCACCTCATCTCTCTTTCTTTTAATCCTCTCAAAGTTTGCAAACCTAGAACTCTGCTCCATTTGCATCTGTGTAAAGTACATCACAATGTTGTGCTAGCTACAGAAGTTGATCCTAAGAACAGCTATTTTTTTTAAGGTTAGGCAGCTGTGTTGCTTCATTAAGAAGGGGGGAAAGTCCACAATAGGTCAATACCTTTATTAGAGCCACCTACGTTTTGTGTGTGTGTTGGAGAATACTCAAATTTAGTTGGCCAGGAGAGGGATTCTGTATTTGGAAGAGGAGGGTTTTCTGTCACCTAAAGATAGGGCTGTACTTTTGGAGGATACATGCCTTCCTACTACCACTAGGTAATGCTACCCAATTTGGCTCGGATTCACCTGTTACCATATGCGCTATCTAAAAATTAATTCTCCAGCTTTGCTGACATAAAGATCACCACAGTGCTCCTTTCTTTTTCTTCTCTGCCTTCCTCCCAACTGAACTGTGTTTTGATTGAGAACCTGTGACAAAACCAAGTCACTACTTAGAGGCATTCCCTCCTATGAGAGAAAGGCAGGAATGCCTCTGCTAAGTTGTCTCAAAAATAGAAAAACTGCAGATGTCAAGTGCTAAGTACTTGTATTAAAACAAATGGGTTCTCTAGTCAGAAGCACTTTTATATTTGATCAAATAGGTAATCAATCAGTTGCAGCTGTGACTCTTAGCATAGCAATTAATGAAAAAGTATGCACATTCTGCCAACTGCCACTCAGGAAAGAGTAAAAAATTAACTTTTTCATGCATTAGCTTAACAGTGATGTTTCTCCCACTCTTCCACAACACCACCAGCTCCCCAAAGACAGGGGGAAGGAAATGCAAGTCTGCAAGAAGCAGCTGAGTGCTCAAAGGTTGTGATAAAAACTTTATCAGATGTTTGCACCCACCTGCCATTAAAGTAGCATCACTCCTAATCACAAGCCCTATCACTGAACTGTTGCAATTTACAGCACCAGAAAGGAAGAAATCCAAAAACCCACAGTAAGGAAATACCTTTGTTAAGATCAACTGAAATAGGACAAAATAGCAAGCAGGCTTTGGAGTTCTCCAGAAATTCTCGTCAAGCAGGATGTTAAAAAGAATGGAGGGGGTTGGGAGAAGAGGAGAAAAAGCTGTGAGTGGTGTAGTTGCTTTCCATGTCTGCAGTTTATAACAGTCTTGAGCTGGAATGCTGGAGGAGTTTTGCAGACATAACTGGCTGAAGTCTCTCAAGGTATGAAACAAATTGTCAGAGGTTTCCCCATTTTGGAGACTATAAAATCTAGGGAGGGATGTGTGAGGAATCCAATGGGGTGTGTGTGAAAATCTGATGGATTTTCTCAACTCGGCCCTGTAGATTCCGTTCTGTCAACCCTGCACAGGTACAGACTCGATCGGATGTGAGTAGAGCCAGCTCATGGACTTCCATTTTTTTGCAGATCTGTGTAATTATTATTATTATTATTTTAAAGCTGGGGAAATTTGCACAAGATTCGGACCTCTGTGCAAATTTCAGAGGGAAGGCCCTAATGTTTTACAAATCTGAAATTAACTGTCAAAAAAATTCAAGGGGGCCAAGGTGGAGTGTGTGCCTGTGCAGTGAGAGGAAGATGCTTCCATAATTCTCATGTTAAATGCTACAAGAACAACCACAGAGTTTCAAAAATCTAATGAGTCAGCCCCGATTTGTGCAAATGGCAATTTGCGCAACTTTTTGCAATTTGCGCAAATTGTGCTAGAGATAGGCAGTCCTTCTTGGCTCCAAATTTGCCCAAATACTTAGAGCAATTTTGTGGAAGCTGAACCCGCCCCGCCCCAACTTGGCCCACTTTTGGCTGTCGGTTCGGAAATGTGTCAAAAGTCCATCGAGCTCAAACAGAACAAATTTTTCCAGTGTTGCACATCCCTATCAGGGATGTGCAACACTGGAAAACTCGTTCCCTTTGAGCTCGATGGACTTTTGACACATTTCCAACCTGATGGCCAAAAGTGAGCCGAAGTGGGGGTGGGTTTCCCCAGTTTCCATGAAATTGTTGGGATATTTGCACAGATTTGGAGCCAAGAACTGAGGATCTCTCGCGCAACTTGCACAAATTGTGATTTGTGCAAATCACATAAATCGGGGCTGACTCATTAGATTTGAAGCTCTGTGGTTGTTCTTGTAGCATTTAACATGAGAATTATGGAACGGAAGCATAGATTTCATAGATCACAGAGCTGGAAGGAGCCTACAACAGGGCTATCGAGTCCAACCCCCTGCTCAATGCAGGAAACTAGAGGAGGGGTCTCCATCTGCCTCTCACTGCATATGCACACACTGCACCTTGATTCTGACAGTTAATTTCAGATTTGTGCAAAATTTGGGCCGCCACTCTGCAATTTGCACAGATTTATGCAATTTGTGTAAATTTGCAAGATTGTGTGTCAATTTGTACAAATTGCGGAGCAGAGGGCTGAATTTTGTGCAAATTTCCCCAGCTTTTTTTTTTTTTTTTTTTAAAGAATTTCACAAATTGAGGCTTGTTTTAAAAATGGAGGTCCACATGCTGACTCAACTTGCATCACATTGAGTCAGCACCAGCACAGGGTTGACGGAACAGAATCCGTGGGGCCGAGTCAAGAAAATCCATCGGCTTCCTCACACATCCCTACTCGTAAGTGTCTCCTATGATGCTTAATGGGAATACTCAAAAATATTGAAGTGTGCTGTTTCTTAAACATTTGTTTTCTTCATGTGGAAATATATGAAGTTTGTACTGCATAGAAGTTAAGGCCAATGGAGTTCAATGGGGCTTATGCCCAAGTAAATGCTGCCTTTATCAATTTAAAACTCAGGCAATTAATCCGCTAAGGGTGCAATCCTATGCATGTTTAGACAGAAAAAACGTTCTACAATTTTTTTCCTGTCTAAACATGCATAGGATTGTGCCCGAAGATGTCTTGATTTGGGTGACAGACCAATCTATAATCAGTCACATTTTTCTGAGATGGAGATCCAAGGCAGAAAGAGTGCAAAGTTGCTAGACTTTCTATTGCCCATGATAGGTATATGTTATTCTATAAGATATGTGACTTTGCTGCTAAGTAGACGGTCTTTTATGCATGGTCTGTGGCATATTTTTAGATTTTTCTGGCTGCTCTGAAAGACCTTCCTAAAGTTCCTATTTATTCCTGTGCTGTTTGTCATTTCACATTGTATCTTATTCTTTTAACTGTGTCTTTTTCTTTTAACTGTTTGTAATTCTCCCAGAGAACTTTTGTTGTTGGGCGGATTACAAAGATAATAAATGAATTAAATAAAAAAGTTGTGTATTGTATCTTTTTGCTATTCTTTTCATAGATTTCATAGATCATAGAGTTGGAAGGGGCCTACAAGGCCATCGAGTCCAACCCCCTGCTCAATGCAGGAAACTAGAGGAGGGGTCTCCCATCCAAGTAATAACCAGGCCTGACCCTGCTTAGCTTTCCACGCTCAGACAAGCTGAACCAGCATAAGCCACAGGCCTGGTTCTATGTTTAACCCATGCTTTATTGTAATCATTGGGACTTGATTCTATGTGGACGGCATTGGTTGCCAGTTGGGTACCTGTAATGTTAGCTTCAGTTGCATAGACACCATGCGGCTATTCCAGTGAACGGGCAAATTTGGGACTTAGGTCTACCACTCTGCCACTGACAGCCATCCAGCTCCAAGGTTGTGCTGAAGCTGGAGCTAACCACAACGAAGGATACCATAGCATAAGCATATTGCCTACACAACATGTTTGCAATTTCCCAGCATTTTAGAGCTGGAGTGAATGTGGAAAGCCCTTAACAGAACATGTTAATCCAAAAGGTGTTTCCCCCTTTCATTAATGGAATTTTCTTTAGTTGATATGATCTTGTAACACTGTATGAATTGGATCATTGAATGTTGTGTTATAGTTTTCCACTGTGACATATTTTCATTTGAATGGTTCTCCAACCTTGAGAATCACATCCTATAACCCAGTGTTCTCCAACCTTGGGTCCCCAGATGTTTTTGGCCTACAACTCCCAGCATGGGGCATGCTGGCAGTTGTAGGCCAAAAACATCTGGGGACCCAAGGTTGGAGAACACTGGGCTATAGGATGCGATTCTTGCATACTTTGTCATTTCTACGAGTACTATAGCTACCTTGAGTGCAATAGTGTAGCATGCAGTATGCCATTGGCTCAGGAAACATGAAAACGAACTGGGATTGGAATGTAGGTTGTTCGAGTTAATGTCCAAAATTCTAGCTGCCGGGCCACACCGGCTCAGTTTCGATGGCACATTAAATGTTCCTTTTTTAGCTTTGGGTGGTAAATGTGTCTTTTATGAGATGGCTGAACAGGAGAAGGAAGTTAATTACTCTTGCCCTCAGAACTGGATGGATATGGGGAAATGACATCTCCCAACTGTGAGCAGGAAGCGCCACCTATTGGCTGGAGTTCTTATTGCAGCAATTTCTCTGATAAGGAATACTTGCCGATTGAAGACCAAACAGACTTTTCTTTAAATCTGTATCGAGCAGCTACATCTTCTCCCCCCCCCCCAATTTTTATGCTAGAGTAGATGCAGGGGGCCTGATCTCAACTGGGATCCTAGTGATGGTAAGGGGTGGGGGGTTAAGTTCCAGATTAGACCCCTTGCGCCTATTCTAGAGTAAACATGAAAAAAGACACTGCTGCTAGATACAGATTTAAAATAATTTCCATTTTGGCCCTGAGACAGCTGATGCAGAAGTTAAGCAGCCAGTTCAACACCTCAAACAACTATTTGCATGAGTGGTCCACCTGTATGATTAGTGCAAGTTTGGAGGACAGTGCTCGTGGACAGTGGAAGCGGGTGGCTCTAATGTCAGTGAGGCAGTGTATCCACTCCAGGTTTTAGGATGAGCTTTCTAAGGAGCTTTCCATGGTATTGCACCCTACCCCCATGGTTCAGAGCCATGGATAGCTCCTTTAAAGTTCAGACTGAGCCCTAGAGTGGAGACACCGCCCACCCCCCTAAAATTGGAGTCACCAGCTACTGCTGCTCATGGGATACGACTTCTTCCCCTCTGTGATTTAGAAAAGATGCACGGAAGCAAATGTTGGGTTTGTGTACGGCCGGGGTGTGGCACCTCAGGCCTGCAGGCCAAATCTGGCCCACATGGGCTTCCAGTATGGTTCTTCCCAGAAGGCCATGCCCCCTTCCCCAGGTGCCATCACCTCTCCTTCTCTGATTATTCCTCAGCTTTGCCCCCATCCTAAAGGTTGAAATGCCTCCCCTGTAGCTTAGATACTGGCAGTAAGAGCTTTAATCTGAAATGTGCTGGTATTTTTGGTATTTTGGCCCTCCCACAGAGGCAGTGTTAGGGGGTGGCCCACTGGGGCTGGAGACCTGAATCTTTCATTTGGAGCCCCGAATCTGGGGGGGGGGGAGGCCAGCTGCCCCACCACCCTGCTGGCCATGGGCACTTGCTGAAAGAAAGGTCCAGGGGCCCTGATGATCTCTGTTGCATACAGGCCTGTGGCTCACGCTGGCTCAGCTTGTCTGAGTGTGGAAAGCTAAGCAGGGTCAAGCCTGGTTATTACTTGGATGGGAGACCCCTCTTCTAGTTTCCTGCATTGAGCAGGGGGTTGGACTCGATAGCCTTCCAACTCCATGATCTATGAAATCTGATTCCCCCTGGATTAGCTGGCTCTTTGCCCACATATGCTTCACCTCCTGCTGCCCCCCCCCACCTGAATCTTTCTGCCTGAGGTTTTTTCTGAAATCAAATGCTCTCCTCTCCCCTGTCCATATATGCCTTTCTTCAAATAGGGGTGTTCTTAGGAGACAGGGTCCTTTAAAGACACACACAGAGAGACTTTAGAGCATATGTACATTAGCATATGCAAATTTGTGCTTTTTCTTTTTTTTATCCTGTGGCCCAGAGACCTGGATCTTTTCAGTACCTAGCACTACCCCTGCCCTGCCCCCTTTTGCTTCATCCCTGCCCACCCCTGTTCTAAGGTAGCACCAGCCACCCACATTGGTGTAAGTACTTGTATTAAAATAACTTAAAACGTTTTAAAGATCTGCCAACCCATTAATTAGACACACCCTTTAAAAAAAAATCGACTAATCCAAACTTACACTGCAACCCTATTATAGAGCCATTCCCTTTTAAGAGAGAGAGAGAGAGAGAGAGAACGGGAATTGTGACGTGTGTGTTATGCCATCTGAAAACAAAGGAAGTTGTTGATTTCCTAAAATGAGTAATCGAGACCATAGATTTCATAGATAGATTTCATAGATCTGATAGAGTTGGAAGGAGCCTACAAGGCTATCGAGTCCAACCCCCTGCTCAATGCAGGAAACTAGAGGAGGGGTCTCCCATCCAAGTAATAACCAGGCCTGGTATATGGCAACCTTCCCCAACCTGGTGCTCTCCAGATGTTTTGGATGACAATTCCCACCAGTTCCAGCTAGCATGGCCAATCGTCAGGGCTGATGGAGGGTTGCAGTCTAAAACATCTGGATGTCACCAAGTTGAGGAAGGCTGGTGTGTGGGAAGGAAACTTGGCTTAAATTCGCTGCTCTGTTTCAGAGTTCACGGATGGCTGTTTTTGAGCAAGTTCTGTGTCAGCCTGACCTCCTTACAGTGGCGATTGTCAGACTAATCTGCCTCATGCACCTCCTTGAAAGGGAGGATGGGATATGAATGTAATGCTTTAGGGTGGCAGTGTGTGTTTGGATTTATTTATTTATTTTTAGAAGGTGTGTCTAATTAATTGGGTGGCAGATCTTTAAAACGTTTGAAGTTATTTTCATAATGAGTACTTACACCAATGTGGCTGGCTGGTGCTACCTTAGAACAGGGGTGGGCTCCAGGTAGTTTGGGATCTACTGGTGGCTCTCAGAGTGATTTACAGTAGATCACCAAGGGTTTCTGATTTCCAGCTGTTTAACAACTGCAACAACACAAATGCTTTCCCCTCACATTTCTAAATTGGGCTGCTGAGCTGGAGAAAACTCAGGGGAGAAACCAGGAATGGATTTTTATGTTTTTGAAAGGACCGTCAGCTCCGTTTTAGTACAAAAAGCAAATTCCTGGACTGAGCATGTGCTCAGAGGAACTCTTTTCCCTTAATTGTAAGAGTATATCTCCACCTCCTCCTGAGCCACTGTTTTGTGCCTGGCTTCAGTTGGTGGACTTCAGGGTTCTAGTGAACAGTGCTAGGTACCAAAAGATCTGGGGCTCAAGCCCACAGGACAAACAAAAATGCACAAATTTGCATATGCACTAAAGTGTGTGTGTGTGTGTGTGTGTTTGTCTTTAAAGGACCCTGTCTCCTAAGGATACCCCTATTTGTAAAAAGGGAGGTATGGATGAAATTTGGGACTCCAACCCTATTGGGCCACCCCCCCTAACACTGCCTCTGCAAGTGAAAAACAAAGTAGATCCCACAAACCTGATGTCTACCTGCCCCTTCCTTAGAAGAGCCATTCCTTTCTAATAGAGAGAGAACTGGAACTGTTGTGATATGGGTGTTAATGTGATCTGAAAACAAAGGAAGATGTTGATTTCCTAAAATAGCAAGGGGGACCACATGGATTTGTGTTTCCTTTTGGGGATAGTTCTTTATGTTCATGGAGAACCCACAGTGGATAAAAATAGATATTTTTTTTCAAATTTAAATTGATTTTTTTTAAAATTTAAATCTTTTTTTTTTAATTTTTTAAAAAAACATAAAGTACGGTACTAATTTCTTTCTAACTTAAAAATTGCATAGTTGCAATTGAATCTCATCATAAACATGATAAACCTACACTTAACAGTCTCATAAAAATGGAGGCACGTACCAATCAATCAAAGTTAGGCATTAATTTCAGGTTTTCATCTCGTGGAAATGGTTCTACCCAACCTAACAACATTTACTTCTTGAAAGTTTCTGGGCTTTCAGTTTCTCTGACTAAAGTCTTATGTGCAAACACACAGGCCAGGTAGAATTGTGCTTATGTGGTTGGTGAGTAGGGCTAAACAAGGGAGAGGAATCAGTTAAGACAGACAATATAGCAAGTTGAATAAAAATTGATGCTTTTTTAAAAAAAAAATCCACAAAGAATTGGATTTTTTAAAAATGTACACTAGATTTTTTTCAGCCCAATAACTATCAAACCTTGTTTTGACCTATCCGTCATGAGGGTTTTGTTTTTGTTTGCTACTTTTTGTGCGTGAAGGCCAGGACCAAGTGAAGCAGAAAAGAACGGGAAAGAAAAAGACAAAATTGTCCAGGGTGCATCTTCCTGTATTCGCATACTAAGGCTACAATCTTATGCCCACTTACCTGGGAGTAAGCCCCATTGAACTCAATGTCTCGATGACTCAAACTCAATGAGACTCAGTGTCTCGACCTGTATAGGATTGTGCTGTTAACCTCAAACTGTCATGGGCACTGCTCATAAGAAAGACCCTATATGGAAATATTTTAAAGACATTTCCTCTATAGATAAAAAGGAAAGCAAGAAAAATATATACGGTTTGACAAAGAGATGCAAAGCCTGCTTGTAAGAATGAAAGGGTAAATAATACTCTATTTAATTATAAATTACCATGGCTTAGTGGTCAGAAAAACACCATTGTTCAAAAAAATATATGGGGAAAAATTTCAATGGAAATTTTGATTTAAATCAGTGATTTCAACTGACCTTTTTTTCTTGCAGATTTCAATCATTGATTTGAATTGCCTTGATTTAAATCAGTCTACCCCAGGAGAGCAAAAAATCTTAATATATTTTTTTATTTTTTTATTCTCTTGTCTAGGCTTGCCATGGATGTTCGTCAGGATCCAAGTGTGACTGCAGTGGAGAAAAAGGAGAAAAGGTGAGCAGAATGGTGTATAACCTTATTTTTAAAAAGGACCCATTCAAGGTATTTTTATGTCTCTCAACACTTTTTTGTGTGTGTGGCAGTGCAGGCGTTCTCTTTAATTTCATATGGTAGGATATATGCATAGTGTGTTTCTTGATCCAAAAAAGTTTTTGCTCTACTGCATTTTAAACAATTTGATCTACCACAGAGCAACCAAAACCATTTCTGTTATGATCTACCGGGGTGTGTGTGTGTGTGTTTCATAATAATCACAATAGTTTATTTCAAAACAAAGCATCATGCAGAAAATGATATTAAAAAGAGGCCATGCTCAAAGTCTTCAATAGAATGAGGCAGAGGTCCCAAACCTTTTTGGACCTGTGGGCACATTTGGGAATTTGAGAAATTGATGTGGGCACCACCACAAAATGCCTACGCGGTATATCGCTGCTTTGGTGTCTGCCTGTCGCATCTATGGATCTTAGCGTGCGTCTTGTTCAGCAAAAATGTTTGTTTTGTGCCTATTGGGTACCGCAACGTCTCTTTAATAAGGGATTTAGTCTGCACTTTCAATAGCTTGGCTAAGAAGAGTGCCTGAAGAGAGTTGTTGGGGGCAGAGAGGGCGTTTCTCATCTCTCTACCCATGTTCCTCTGTTGCTCTAAAAATCCCCTCTACCCACCCCATGCTGCAGTTGAAGCAAACCTGGTTTTAAACCAACAGGACGGCCGCTGTCATGTGTACTTTCAGCATTGCTGGAGGTGCAAAGTGCTCATGTGAATCTACAATCCATATTAGATTGTAAGGTCTTCGGGGCAGTGACCTGTCCTCTTGTCCTCAGTAAAGCATGAGGCACACTATTTTTATTGTTTGTTTCATCTGTTTCTTACAGTGTAATCCAGTGTGGCTGTCCGTCTTGGAAAGGAAAGAGTCCTTGTTTGCCCTAGTAGCCTAGAGATTGAAAGGGGGTGGAAGAAAGGCTTCCGTCAAGACCAGGGCTCTCCAACCTTGGGTCCCCAGATGTTGCTGGCCTACAGCTCCCAGCATACCCAGCCAGCATGGCTAATGGCAAGGGATTCTGGGAGCTGTAGTCCAGCAACATCTGGGGACCCAAGGTTGGAGAGCCCTGGTCTAGAAGGATAGTTCGAGAAAGAAGTTCCGGTTACTACCTTGTCCGCTGATGGGTCTCTGCAGTAGATTCTCAGCTGTAGTCCTGTGGAGGCAGGAGGTGGTCAAGAGGTCTGCGTCTCAAGCATGCTTTGGATGGCTTAGGATGACTCTCTCCGGACACACCTTCCCATTACTCAAACCACAGTTTTTATACCTTTCCCTGAGTCTCCGGCTACATGAGGGGGCAAGGGTCTCCTTTGTTCTCCTGATGGTCTTAATCACTGCTAATCTCTCTGTCCTTTGTTTGATGGATGTCATAGGAAAAACTTTTTGTGGTTGTGGGCTCACCTTCTTTGATGAGCTTAAGTTCCTGGTTGAATCTTACTATTTGGGGGGAAGCCATCCTTTTGCAAGGCAGTTTTTAGGTTCTTTTCAGGAAAGTAGCTCCTGTGCCTTGAGGCCATGCGTGTTAATGTGACCATTGCAGGACTGTCAGCTGCTGCCTATTCATTCATCAGGCTCTCAAGCACTCTCCATCCAGGCCTTCATTTACATCCTGTGCGTCAGACTGTCAGACTGGCGACTGGCGCTGTTCATTTCTCCTGAACCCAAGCTTACCCAGGCTCTTGTCGGGGGCCCGCTGTGGCCTTCCCTGTGAGCCATAGTCACAACCAGATGATTATGACTATATCCACTCACAACACTGGCATTGGTGGACATTGAGGCCCCTACCATCTAGATCAGTGTTCTCCAACCTTGGGTCCCCAGATGTTTTTGGCCTACAACTCCCAGCATGCCCCAGCCAGCATAGCTGGCTGGGGCATGCTGGGAGTTGTAGGCCAAAAACATCTGGGGACCCAAGGTTGGAGAACACTGATCTAGAGGACACCAGGTTGAGGAAGGCTGTTCAAGTTTTGAACATGCTTTAACGGTTTCAATACTCAGCTGTACTGGTACAGTCCACGTTTTCCAGTGGGCTTTTCAGCATCATAGAAGCTATCCACGGGGCCACACCTTTCTATCCAGGTGGCTCAAGTGAATGAGATCATACCTTGGCAAGCATGCTCACCAAAGGTTCATTGTATACGAATGCGTGTTAAGCCTAAGGCTTAGTCTTCTTGGCACTGATGAAAGGTGAGATGAGGTTGCCTTGCCGCAAATCCAATTGAGCTAATTCACGGTGTGCGCATGTTTAATTTGAACCTCTATCATAACGATAGATTTCTTTATTTTGTTTAAATGATGCATGGTTTGGGGAGAGCAGCTGGGACTTCCCCCACACCACCACCTCTTTCATGATACTAGAACTCTGGGTCGCCCAATGAAATGGATCAATTGGCCAGGAAATTGAGAACAGACAAAGGGAAGTACTTCTTCACACAACACATAATCCACGTGGAATTTGCTGCCATATGGGGATGGCGGAGATATCCGCTGGCTTACCTTACAGCAGCCGTCCCCAACCTGGCACCCTCCATACCTGTTGGACTACAACTCCCATCATCCCCCAGCAGCATGGGCAATGGTGACACTGGCTAGGGACAATGGGAGTTGTAGTAAGTAAGGGATGGGGGTACCAGGGATGCTTGAGCTCGCCAAAATTCTCTCAACTTCACTTCAAAGCTTGGTTCCGCTCGCTCCCGTCCTCATCTGCAACCTGTTTTTCCAGCTTGTCTGAACAGGAGAAGTGCGCATTTTTAATGAGAAAAGTGTACATGTTTCAAAAGTGTGCACTTTTCTCCCATTGACTAAAGCATGAAAATGCAAATGTTTAAAAGTGTGTATTTCTTAATGTGCGCATTTTGTGAGTGCAAGTTTGGGAATTTGCAAACAGTTTTGGAGAATGTGCACTCCTGATCGCATTCAGGGTTGCGAATAGGGTATTTTTTGAGTGATTTGCTAACTGAAATGACATTTTGGTACATCCTTGGTTTTAGTACTCAAAATGTATCCGTTGGGAAGGTCTATGGGCAAGTCCTCTTCTAGGAGGTATGTCTTGCACTGTGTGCTTCCAAATGAGGTCTACACTGTTTGTGGTGAGCTAAACTTAAATCTGGTCTGTGTATCTGTAAGCTAACACTAGATCAAATTGAAGACTTAATTCTTTATTTTTTGCCCATTGTGTGAAACTGCAGTTTAGAATTACCTATGTCCAAACCTGGACAAATTGTGGTTAGTCTTAACTACGGTATGTTTATTGAAACAAGCCAACTTCAAATGTTGGTTTATGAAAGTGGATTGTTTAAATAAACCATAGTTAAGAATAACCACAGTTTGAAAGCTTTGGATCTCTTCCTTGCAGCCATGCCAACAAAGGATAGGGGAGGGGTGCCCAAACCTCACGCAGATCAGTAAGTCCCATTTGGGACAGAACATAACGACAAGACCCCTCAAAGTAGGCAGATGAACTTATCCTGCCCACACACACACAAAGCAGACTCCCTGCAAAGTCTCACTCTCCTCTTTCGACTTTGTCACTCTTCCCCCCCCCATCCCGCAACAAGGTCAGTTTCACTCTTCGGTCTCCAAGCAACAGTCTTGTCTCCCCTTCTAAAGGAAAGCTGCAAGTTAGGATTAAAACTCTAGCCCTATTTGGACAGTAAAAAAATATATGCTTACTTTAATGCGGGGGGCTGGGCTGCATTGTCTCATGCCATGCACATTATGTAGACCCTCCGAGACATCTGCACATACAATATGAACATCTTCAGGTATGGGGCCTACATGCATATACTGTATGCACATAGGGCTCTGCACAATCTGGATCCCCAATGGCACAGGCTTCCGGATCATGTGGATGTCTACATGTGTACATCTGCCCATGCATAGGGCCGTGTCCTGCGGACATTTGTGCTTTATGCGCGGATGCCTGGGGGAACCTATGAACACCTGGGACATCAGGGGGTGGAGCATTGCAATGTGGCCCCACTGAGGTGTTAAGGGAAGCTGTTTTTTGAACACCTAACTAGGGCTTCGGTCTCTGTTTCCAGGCACCAGTTCGCAAAATATCTCCACCTTGCTCTTTTTCTACCTAACAGCTGCCAGCAAGCAGACCATGGGGAATGGTCCATCACAGCATTTCTCTCATCTCCACTTGTATGAAGGAGGTTATCAACCATATTAAATGGCAGGCTCTTCTGTTCTGATTGTTTTACATGTGGCGTCAGTCTCTCCTCACATAGACCACCTTCTCATTTGGTGCATAAACTTGTCATCTTTCTCTGTTGTTCCAGCTGCTCAACATACCACATCCAGGAGAAGAAATGAGAACTTTTGCATTGCTTTGAGGGGGTTCTAAAGTGCATATGCCACATGTACATCTTTTGCTTCCCTAATGCCTGAGCAAATTATCCGTGCTCGATGATGGAGAACATCTGCCTGACAGATGCTGCTCCTCTACGTGATGCTGAACAGTCACCTGGCCTGTGCAAACATAATTCTCAAACTACTTTCTAGTGGTTCAACCTGTTCTCTCTCCCACCCCCTTCTTTATTTCCCGACAGATAAATCTCTCGTGGCAGGTTTAATACATATATGGGCTGTTCCGCACTGGCCTGCAACGAGGGAAAATATTACATCCTGTGTTCGACTTGAATAGCAGCGTTGATATTGCCACCATGTCTGCAAATGGAACTGACATTTCTAAGAGGGGAAAATAGGTGGAAAGAAATCAAACCAGTCCAAAAACTCTCTCGCCTGAGTGGGTTTAAAAGTTACATCCAGAAAGTGTTCCTTTTCCCAACAGCCAAACTCTGTAAACCTGCTCCCCCCCAAAAAACAACCAACTACTAAAGCAGCTAAGTACGTAAGGGTGCAATCCAATTGGTTGCGCCCTCGATGCTTGTACACCTCTGAACTTGGAGGCTTATGGGCTGTATTGGACGGGCTTTACCAATACACAAGCATCATGTGCAAAGCGAGGGAAGTGGCGGAGGCAATCTCTGCCTCCCCACTCCTCCTGCTTTGCAAGTCAGCTAGATGACCAATTTCGGCTGTATCCTGGTGGCACTTCGGAAGGGGAGGGAAGGAGGCTGGAGCGCCACCAGGATACCTCATATCCTGGTGGCCCTGGTCTCCTCCCCTCCTCGCCCCTTTTACCCCTTCTCTGAGGTCGCTTATCTGACTTTGGAGAAGCAGCTGGCTCGGTTCTTTCTGCGCCTGCTGTGAGGGGTGGGGCAGGGGGATCCGAGCACAGATTCCCCGGCCCAGAGGTCAGAGCTTTGTTTCCATCCTCGGAGCGGGGAATCCAAAGAATCCTATGGCCCCCCCAGATGCTGTCTAGGGGCCAAAGGATTGCTCTGCCCAGCAGCGAAATAACTAAGGACACGATCCTATGCATGTTTAGACAGAAAGAAGTCCTATAACTGCTCGCATTCCATAGCCAGCCATGCTGGCTGGGATATGCTGGGAGTTGCAGGACTTTTTTCTGTCTAAACATGCATGGAATTGTGCCCTAAAGCAGCTAAATAACTAAAGCAGCTAGCTAACTAAGCAACGAAGGGTACAATCCACTGCAAGTTTAGACCGGGGGGGGGAAGGCCTACAACTCCCAGCATGCCCCAGCCAGGCTAGGGCATGCTGGGAGTTGTAGGCCTTCCCCCCCCCCCCCGGGTCTAAACTTGCAGTGGATTGCGCCTTAACTTACTAAGCAACCAGAGTGGTTACCTGACTTCAGTCAGCAACTACCAAAGCAGCTTTCCCCAGTCCGGTGCCATGTGTTGTTCCACAACCCCCATCATCCTCAGCTGGTATGATCACTGGCTTGCTGACTCGAGATGATGGGAGTTGTAGTCCAACACTGCTGGAGGGCACCACGCTGGGAAAGGCTGTACTGAAGGAGCATCAAACAATTCCATGTTTTCTGCCTTCCGCAGTTGCTTGTCCCTCAGCAAAGAACATGCCGTGGTCTCCTGCCTCTAAATGGGGAGGTTCTGTGCAGATCTCGTGGCCGACAACTCCCCGTATCTGCTTTATATTCAGTGGAGGCGGATGACCCCTGTGTCAGTGGGGCTCCTTATCCATTGCCTCATTTTGTTTGAGCTCTATAAGAGCTATCCAATCCATGGTGGCGAACCTACTTTGGGGGTGGAGTTCAGCACCCCGGATAGCTCCTGTAAAGCTCAAACAAGAAGATGCAATGGATAAGGAGACCCACTGACGGACACAGGAGTCACCAGACTCCCCTGTTCATATTCCTTATACTAACAAGTTCCTGGGATGCAAATTCTGCACTTTCCAAAAACGAGGCGAAATGCCATCTCTCCGAGAAGGCTAGCACCACATCTGGATTCTTCGGTTTGCCCTGCGCTCTGACTGTTTCAATGCCGTGCTCTTTTCTCAGCAGCAAAAATAACCTTTGCCTGCTTCCCCCCCCTCCCCCCCGCTTTCTTTTATGGGTCTTACTATTCAGTTGGAGTTATATTTACAAGCCACGAACCAGAGTAACTGGAAAGACGCCAGGTTTGTGATTTCCACTGGTAATTGATGTATGCTGTTTCAACTTGAAACAGTTTCCACAACTGAGGGAGTTCGCTCACCGCAATTCCTCACTTTTTTAAAAAAACTTTTTTTTTTTTTTTTTTAAAGGTGCTCAGTTACATCCAAGCTTGGACTGTTTAGGTTTGGACTTGCTGTAGTATTCTTTGAAAGCACAATGCAAGGTCTGTTTGTATGTTTCCCATCCTCAACGATTCTCCCTAGGAAGCCGACCTTGGGGTCATACCACTGTTTCCTCTACGATTTCATCCTTGTGCCTCCCCCGACCAGGTAGTGGGTGAGGAAAGTTGACTATCCAGACTGGGAGATCCATGTGATTATGTTGGCACTAGGGAGCTGTGAGGAATCCGGTAGGGGTTGGAAATCTGATGGATTCTCTTGACTCAGCCCCGTGGATTCCATTCTGTCAACCCTACACTGGTGCTGACTCGATCTGTCATGAGTCAAGCCAGCATGCAGACTTCCGTTTTTAAAATGGGCCGCGATTCATGATATATATATATATATATATATTTAAGCCGGGGAAATCTGTGCAAAATTTGGGTGTCTGCTCCACAATTTGTGTCATTTATTTTAAACCTGGGGAAATTTGCACACAACTTGGGCCTCTGCCCCACAAATTGTGGAAATTTGCGCAAATTGTGGAACGGAGGGCCAAATTTTGCACGAATCACAAATTAACTGTCAGAAAATCCAAGGTGGCCAAGGAGCAGTGTGTGCATATGCAGTGAGAAGAGGATCCTTCCATACTTCCCTTGTTAAATGCTACAGCAAGAAACTCAAGAACAGTGACTCTAATCTAATGAGTCAGCCCCGATTTGCGCAAATCACCATTTGCGCCAATCACGCTAGAGTTGGGCAGTTCTCTCGGCCCCAACTTCGTGCAAATATTTTGAGCAATTTCGTGGAAGCCGAACCCTTCCCCCCGACTTGGCCCATTTTTGGCTGTTGGGTCAGAAATGTGTCGAAAGTCCATCGAGCTCAAATTGAACCAGCTTTGTAGTTCAAAAAATCTGAATGCTACTAGCTTGAGGAAGGCTACTATATGGTCACTCAACTCAAAGCAAAACAAGGGAACAACAGTGTTACCCAGGAGCCAATTTAACTACGATTGTTTAGAGCAGATCACATGCTGTTTTCTGACTTCTATAAAAGCTTCCGGGTCATGCTCTTTTATTGGCCTGAGCAGTGATGAGCACTCTGCAACTGTTTCTCAGGGATTAGCTCTTTGCCTTAACTCACTTCACCTCAACCTCTCCTTCACCTTGCCACCCCCACTGTCAATTTCCCAGATGCTGGGTGTGGGACAGCAGTGCGTGTGCCAAAGCTGTGTGTTTAGAGCTTAGAATAAACAAGCAATTCATACAAAAGTGATCGCAGTGCTTGAGGACTTTGCTGAATGCACAATGTTTTTGCAGGTTGAGGCCAAGCCAGGGGAGGGGAGAAACTGGAGTAGGGATCAGGGAATCAAGCACCTATGCAGTGCACCCAAGCATAGCTTCCCAAGCCCCGAAGGGCCATGTTTCAAACACAGGTTCAAACTTTGCTCTTTAATCATGAGATCCAGAAACATTTTTTTAAATTTTCATTTCATTTGTTTATTTACAAAATTTATATATACCACTTCACATTCCAGGATGGAGATTTCCGAGTGGTGCACAACAAAAGATAAAACAGGTAAAAGAACAGGGTTGTTGTGATGATAAAATGGAGAGGAGGAGGAGGGTTATGTAAGCCACCTTGGGTTCCTTGCATGAAAAAAGGCGGGATATAAATATAATGAATAAATAAATAAAGTTATTTATTTATTTATTACATTTATATCCTACTTTTTCTTCCAAGGAGCCCAAGATCCTCCTCCCCTCTCCATTTTTTTTTTTATCCTCACAACAACACCATGAGGTAGGTTAGGCTGAGAGTCAGTGACTGGCCCAAAGTCACGCTGTGGTGCTTCATGGGCTGAGTGGGGACTTGAACCCGGTTTCCCCAATCCCAGTCTAACACTCTAACCACTGTGCCACAGTAGCTTTGTCTCCTGTGTCTTATTTTTGTTGTTTTATTGCAATGCGTTTTATTGTAATTTTTCTTGTTCTTGTGAGACACCTTGTTTTGTTTGAAAGGTGGGACATAGGTGCTAATAACTAAGCTTCCACGAGTCAACCGCAACCTGAACGACAAAATGGATCCCTGGTTGAAGTTTGCTGAAATTCCTGGTGCAGTTTCAGGACGTAGTTAAACCCAATTTCTCACAGCAAATGGAAGTTGTTTAACACCAACACCATGCACTGTACAGTGATAATTCTTATTTCCACTTAGAATTTTTTTAAAAAGAAACTTTTTTGCAGGGCGAGAGAGGTTTCCCCGGTTTAGAAGGCCAACCAGGCTTACCTGGATTTCCTGGACCAGAAGGACCGGCCGGGCCAAGAGGTGAAAAAGTGAGTCACTCAACAGAATGGCACCGGACTCTACGTATCGCCTTGACCAGTCCCCACGCTCTTTGCATTCAGGAACGGGTCAAGACACATCTTTTTAACTTGGCTTTTTAAAATCGTTGTGATGGTTCTTAGTGTTATTTTTTAAACGTTTTACCTATTTGACTATGGTTTTATGTTTTGAACTTTTTGCAAGCTGCCTTGGTTGGCCCCGGAAAGGCAGTATAGAAATACAATCAATCAATCAATAACACAATAAAGCCCAGCTCAGATTGTAACCACAATTTATTGGCCCGGGAACAAGTGGTCTTCAATGCCTGTCTTTAAAGTGAGCTCTCCATTCGTATTAATTCTGTGACATATGTCATTCATCACTTCCCCCCCCCCCCATATTTTACAGGGGGATGATGGACTTCCGGGACCAGGTGGACCCAAAGGAATTAGAGTGAGTGACATTTTCATTTTCCGGAATGGAGTTACTTGGGATGGGGGTGAGAGCAGTGGTTGATTCTTTTTGTGACACTTCGCAAGTTCAGGAAATTAAGAAAAATCCAGTTCCGTCAATGAGCAGATAACAGAATTAAAGATGCCTGACAATCTGCAAAACACAGACAGAAGGGATTTAACCAAATGCACACATCCCTTAGTCACAGGGATGCTTTATGTAAAAAAATTAAAAAACAGATGTATTTTTTTAAAAAAAACCCAGAGTAACCATAAAACACATGCATGCAGCAAACCTGCTTCTTATACATGCAGGTATCATCTCCCTCCCTTTTATCTAAACACAAATGTGACTATTTCTCACCTCCAGGGCCCTCCAGGTCTACCAGGTTTTCCAGGAACGCCAGGACTTCCGGTAAGTAGGCTTATTTTTTATATATATTAACTGTTTTTTTCCTGTTTACCTATGTACTGTTATAATATGTTCCTTCCCGAATGCTAAGATCACCTTCAGAGGCTCTTCTGAGGGTACCTCTACTCACAATGGTGTGATGGACGGCTACCATGGAAAGACCTCTGTAGTGGCACCCATCTGTGGAATGCCCTTCCCAGGGAGATCCGCCTGGCCCCTTCACTGTATACATTTAGATGCCAGGCTAAGACTTCCCTCTTCCAGCAGGCATTTAATCTTTAATTTGATGCTCTGGTTATTAATTTTAGTGCTGGCTTTTTAATATTTTAACATTTTAAAATGTTTTGATTTTTTTCATATTTTATGGCTGCATGTATTGTTTTGGCTGCTGTTTTATTATTGTTTTAGATATATTTTTTTAAATCCACCTGGTGCCAACATTGTTATTTTTTCAGCGCCAGGTTAAGACCTTCCTCTTCTCTCAGGCATTTGGCAGCATACGATGAGGTTTTAATCAGGTCTTGATTTTTTCTTTTTGTTGATTGTTTAAAATTGTTTTTTAGATAAACGTGTGTGTGTGTGTGTGTTGTATGTTTATATGTTTGTATGTATATGGTTTTTATAGTGTATTTGAAAGTTTTTTAATCTTTGGAAACTGCCCAGAGAGCTTTGGCTGTTGGGCAGCATAGAAATCTAATAAATGAAATGAAATGATTTTTTTTATGAGGCCATTTGCCAGTTGGGTGGCATATAAATCTAATTAAGGAAAAAATGAATAAATTATGGTGGCAGAATTCATCATCATCATTAAAAAAAAAAATGCGTACGGCGTCATCCAGTCATAATTGTGCTACTTTTCCTCCCACCTTCCAGGGGTTACCAGGTCAAGATGGGCCTCCAGGACCTCATGGTATACCAGGATGCAATGGAACAAAGGTGAGACCGGTCTATATGGAAATGCATAGCCCTGCTGCGCTAGAGGATACACTTAGGGAGCAATCCTGTGGGTTGCGCCCTCGATGCTCGTAAGCCCCCGAACTCGGAGGCCACGAGCATCCTATGCAGGTTGAGAGGAGTGGCGGAGGTGATCTTCGCCTCCCCGGCCTTGCGCCCTGCATTTTTGCCAGACGGGCTTCTTTTGCCTGTCTAGCGAAAGCGTTTCGGAGAAGGAGGGGCAGAGGCTGGAGAGGTTCTTTCCGCACGGGCTGCAAGGAGGAGAAGGTCGGTGCTCCGATTCCCAGCTCTTGAGTTCAGAGCCCCGTCTCCAGGGCTTTTTTTCTGGTGGAACTCACCGGAACTGAGTTCCAGCACCTTTTCTTCTATTAATTGCATTACAATTTAATCGCCATCTACTCCCGAGGAAATGTCATCCAAGAGTTCCGGTACCCTTTTCTCCAGAAAAAAAGCACTGCCCGTCTCCGACCTCGGTGCTGGGAATCCGAAATATCCTACGGCCCCTCAGACGCTGTCTAGGGGCCATAAGATTGCTCTCTGAAATAGTTTCCACCGGTAGTAGCCGTGTGTCATTTGCAGACAGTGGGAAGCTCCCTATTTCCATATGTTTTGGAATTGTGGAAAAAAAATTAAAAAAAAATCCGGCCACGTTGGCATTGTATCTTAATATATATTGAGAGAATAACTGAAGATAAAATATTAGTTGATCCTTTGAGAATGTTGTTAAATTATCTTCAAGATTTTTTCTTGAAAATAGTGACATAGAAATGGCTATTAATTTATTTACTACTGCTAAAATCTCAGTAGCTTTCTCCTGGAATTAAAAAATAATAATCCTCCTTTATCAAACTATTTTTGTTAAAATTTGGGATATCGCCACTGATGATGAAACTAACGTAGTAGTATGTGTGTGTGTGTGGGGGGGGAAATCAGATGTTTGAGAATAAGTTTATTGAAAGATGGATAGTATCTGTTACATTGTGGACTGATAAATTCCAAGATAATATCCGGCCCTACTCTCTTTTTTCATTAATTTGAAATAGATGCTGCTGTCTGGATAATCTAATGTTATTGAATAAATAAATGCCATAGATGTTAGCTAGATGTTTTCCACTGAAAACTCTTGATGAGAGTGAAGGCCGCAGAGCCCAGAGCACAGGACGAGGAGTTAAGAGAACACTCCTTTTTTGTGTGCCTGGCTCTGCTTTGGAAGTACAGCTGTGAAATGAAAATAATTCCTGTGTGTGTGTGTGTGTGTGTGTGTGTGTGTGTGTGTGAGAGAGAGAGAGAGAGAGAGAGAGAGAGAGAGAGATATTAATTGCATGATTTGCCCTTTATCTTAAGTCCCTAGGACAGTGTTCTCCAACCTTGGGTCCCCAGATGTTTTTGGCCTACAACTCCATGCTAGCTGGGGCATTCTGGGAGTTGTAGGCCAAAAACATCTGGGGACCCAAGGTTGGAGAACACTGTCCTAGGACATCTGGCTTTCATATGGTATGTCCTGCTTTACATGCTACTCAGGGCCAAAGCACACATTACTTGGAAGATGTAGCTAGCAGCAATGGATCTTGACTGCTGCACTTGCGCTGGAATAAAAAAGATAAGGCCGATGTAGATGCTTGCTCTGTCTTTCAAGTAATGTGTGCCTTGGGTCTTGTAGGATCAAACTAGCTTTAATGTGCAAGTCACGTGATCGTAGCTTAGCACATGTCTTTGTTTTCTTAACCAGCTGCCTGGGGGATTTGGATCACAGCTGCAATGCTGAGTACACAGGGAGAGGGGTTTCTAACCCTTTGTGCTGTTTCTCCACTCCCCCAAAAATCCCTAAATTGTGCTTGTAATTTTTTAGTCCATCCTTTCTCCAAAGCTCAGAACACTTTTAACCCCAGAGCATCATTTTAACCCCTTGCCCTTGTGGGGAGAAACACATAGTTAAACTATGGCATTCTCTGCCACATGATCCAGTGATGGCCATCGATTTGGATGGGTTCAAAAGGGGACTATTTATTTATTTATTGGACTTGTACCCCACCTTTCTACCAAAAATGGCACTTTTTCGTGGCTTGCAATCACTAATGAAACTTGATAAAACCAATAACACAGCAAATACATTAAACACAATGATAAACACAACAGTAATAGAGTAAAAACAGCCTCCAGCCAAACAAACCCACTTACACACCAAAGGCTCGCTTGAATAAAGCAGTCTTTGCCTGCCAGCAGGAGGATAGCAGAGAGGGAGCGAACCTGGCCTCCCTGGGCAGGGAATTTCACAGCCAAATTAGACAAATTCATGGAGGATAAGGTTATCAATGGCTACTAGTCATGATGGTGTATTGGACAGGCTCTACCGGAAGAATGGTGAGAAGGTTATTAAGGTTCAACAGGTAATGTAGTGAACTTTCACAGCATCCAAAAGCCAGGATAGTTTCTTGGAGCCATGCCAGGG